>OX422184.1:13893823-15093823 GCA_949130485.1 Agelas oroides | reverse complement strand
GTCACCAATGGTGTTGTTGGTATACACAGTCTGGTTCAGGGCAACATGAGTTTGACTGGGTAGTTCTATTGGCATGAAGAAGGATCGAATGTATTCTCTTGTGGCTCGCTCCAAACGTACAATCAACCCTGGCATAACTCCACCTGGAAGTGGACCTGGGTAGACTGGAGCAAAGCAGCGGCTGTTTATGACTGGACGACCACCAAGGGCAATGAGGAGGTTTGCTGCCTGAGCCATGTGAAGCATTTCCTGTAATACAACACTATGAATAAGATCTCGCACTTCAAAATTGCATCCTTCCCTGATAGAGAAGAAAGCAGTGAGGTATGGAGGCAGGGTACTAAATTCTAAACGTATCGCAGTCTGCAGCATGCAGCGAAGATCATCAATAGTAAGGTTACCCTTACGCAATAATCTTTGCCAGTCTACATCCATGCATTGATGGGCACATTCATCTCCATCTCGAATATAGAAATCTGGAAATGGTGCATCTGTAGTAAATTGAACTCTAGTCAGATTTCGTATCCCTCCTTGACCTAAGAAA
Source organism: Agelas oroides (assembly GCA_949130485.1). Lineage (NCBI taxonomy): Eukaryota > Metazoa > Porifera > Demospongiae > Agelasida > Agelasidae > Agelas > Agelas oroides. The sequence goes on along the minus strand of OX422184.1, from coordinate 15,093,279 downwards.
GAGATTGGACCATAGAAAAAGGTAGGAGCTTGACTGTAGTTTGTCAGACTTACAGAGTACGAATCAATTGGTGGTTCACCTTGCTGCAAACCTTGCATACATGACTCAGGTAGTGGGGTATCAGTGGTGCTAGTTGTTTGAATTTGCATTGCATTATTATTTTCCTCCCTGAATTGGCATTCAGGGACCTGTGTAGCAGGTGTGTTACCATTTTGGTCATACAAGCAATTTCCATTTAGCCATTCAAGAATCATATCTCTCTTAGCTGCTGAGAGGTCTCTTGTAACTGGCATGTAACTGGGATGTGTTACTTCATTGCCTATGGCATACAACAGTGCTCCAGTTTTCAATTTCACATCTGTGTAGTTGGACATGTTGACAACTTGCATCATAGCAGGATACAGCTGAGCATACTGGCTGAAAATAGGTTGGACATGTTGCACCCACGTGTAGGGTCTGGTGTAGGACACATTACTAAAGACAAGTATGGCAGCAACATTGATAGATGTAAGAGTCTGATCAGAAGGTTGCACTTGTGGGTTGAGTGATACTGGAGCTATGGAATAATTAAAATGGTACACCTGTCCATCTATATTGTAATTACTTCGTGGCATTCCAATAAAGCCTGCTGTGAGATTGAAGGTAGCAATCCCATTTTCATTAGTTTGTACACCATCTTGCCATCCTGTCACTCCATCTTCAGGAATGCTAACGTTGGTTCCAAGTACTGGAACTGCAGCCATGTTGACAGTAACATTTCTGTAAGGCTCTCCGTAACGTGTAGCAAACAGCTGAAACTGAAGGATCTCTCCAGGATCAGCACGGAAGATAAAATCCCTCCAAGGCCGCAAATATAGTATCCTTTCTCTCATCATTAGGATTCCTTGGTCTCTTGACCCACAGAAGTCTATATATGTCACTTCAGGAAGCTGTATCAAGAGATAGGGCATCAAAATACCATTGTAAAATATTGTGTGCCTATGAGTATCAGTGGCGGATTTAGGGGGGGGTAAGGGGGGTGCAAATGCACCCCCCTTTGGCGGCTAGCAATGTATTTTTGCGTACATAACTGCACGAGACCATCAAATGATTATGCAGCAGTGGCATGCAGCAACAACAACCAGGCACAGTTACACACTCAAGTATCAGTTCCTTACTGATCTCCAGACGTTTGACTAGGCCTAGAGTTGCTTCGAGATATTCAGTTCGGCCCGAGGGGTTCGCCACGGCGCGCCTCGGCATACGAGATTTCGAAATCCACTGGATTTCACGTGGATTTCGGATTTCAGAGTGGATTTCTGGATTTCAGTTTGGATTTCTGGATTTCAGCCGACAGGTTTCTTCTTGTATGTTCTTGGATATTTTAGTTATAGTTCCCAGCTTAGCAATAGTTAGTTGTAATTTTGGTTAACTAAATTTTAAAAAGGCCATACTAAAATGTATTTAGTTAAAGTTATGGTTAACTAAAACAACACTGTCCGACAGTGTACGAGATTTCTTTTGTGACAGACCTCTCGGTTCGGCCTTCCAGCTATATTTTATTATGAATGCGTTCGCGTGACCGAAAGTGGGCGTGGCAACCCAAAAATTTTTCCGGAGCGCTTCGCGTGCCAGTGACTGAACCCCCCTTTCTAAATTTCTAGATCCGCCACTGAGTATAGCACGGACCTACATATGCTACCCAGGCCTTTGTATTTTGCCATAAAATCTGAGGTTAATTTATGCCATGATCATTTTTATCAATTGACTTATAAAGGCTGCATCTCATGTCTACAATAATTATCATCATTGGTTGGTATTCACAGTGCTATGTACAATCAACAAATCGGGGGTGGGGCTCAATGGGTGGAGGTATAATAGAAGGCATGCATGTGACATCACCAGTAGGCAATTTCTGCATATTTCCACATACTTCCACATATGCACCACCATCTTGAAAGAAAATAAGTTGTACGGCGAGGCCTATTCCACAAGTTTGCTTCTAGATACGGAGCATGCATTTAGCTTCAACTTCATATTATGCACGTATCAATGTTATCCCCCACTACCCCCAGTACGGGGTTAGTAGGGGCAAGAAAAAAGGAATAAAAAAAATAGTTTGACACGTTCAGTTCTACAACATGCAGTTGGTTTACTGACTTCAAGTCAAATATACATTCAGATTACACATTATGTCGTTAATAATATTTATATCTAACAACACACTAATGGCTCCTTATGAATGCAATCCTTCTTTATACTCAGAGTGGCCGATTACAGACACCATTATGTGTCTCCAAGCACATCAGAACACGTACATCTTTACTACTGTTTTCCACCACCTTCTTAAGCATGAGGCATGTCACAACACAGTCCCATTCCTGGTTCTGTCTGGGACAAGCTTTATACCGTATATGATGCTATTACTCTTCGAATGCGGCGAGTTCAAATTTCTCCTACCCTGGGAGGTCGTTCAGTGTCAAATCCTCAAGTTACCCCCACTCTTCCCCACTAATCCCGTACTAGGGGTAGTGTGGGATAACACTGATAGGTGCATAATATGCAGAGAGCGAGTCATGACAGCATACCTGTACAAGAAAGAAATGCTACTTGTAGAATCGTTGCTAGCATGGTGAGTTCGATGCGCTAGAATGTAAGCCATTAAAAACCCTCCATACTCCCTATCAAAATTGCTACAATGCAATGATGTACATGCATGCCCTCTAACATTAACTAGGGGAATGGGCGAACCAACGTATGGACTCTCGCTGATGTCTCATCCTGGTGGGACGTCTGGGAGGCTTGTTGTTCAATGGTAGGTGTTCCTGTACCGGAGATTCTTTCACTGCTCAGAATAGTTAAAGCAACCTATCTACATACAAATTATGCACCAATCAACTTTTGATATGGTAAATTCCACTGTAAATTCATGATCCCATGGCAGTATGAACATATGGTTTGTAACAATGACAACAACGATGCTTCCCAATTCTGTAAATAAAACAATCTGTTGTCATGGCAACTAATTAACAGCAGCCAACAAGCTGTTCGTAGCAATAAATACAGTAAAATATGGAACTGAAGACGTAACCTGAGGGCTAAGCCACTGTAGCCACTATTACTAAAGAAAATTAAATAGATGCAGGGATGGCATACCAAAAGGTATGCAAACAAGGTAGGTATGATGTAAGAGTGTGATGGTAAATATACATGCACTCTAGTGAGGAAAAGATTCATGGGATGGGGTTTTGTATATTTATCTTCACTTTTACATCATCCCTACCTTGTTTGCATACTTTTTGGCATGCCATCCCTGCATCGTTTTGTTTCCTTGTTTCTGATGTTAATCTCAGTTACAGACCTAAGCTTAAGAATATTTCGTTCAAGTGTAACCACAACCCAGAACTTGAAATGGCATTGACAGTTTAGTATAGTGGTTCCAAGCATGTAACAATTGCCAGCTAGAATCTGCTGAAGGGCCAACCACTCTCCATACCAACCTTTGTGAAACAAACTTCCTGATTTTCGATCACACAACAGCTGACCAGCTGCAGCACAGAAAACTGTACTGACCACTGACCATTCTAGCTTTACACTGGTTTACTAAAGTTGTGAGTAGGCTATTTTTGTGTAGTTATAGCTGAATGAAGCCCCTTACCTATGTGGTGTTCATAAGCTTTGCCCACTACTACAGGAAGATACTGTGAGGGTCGTGTGTTCTGACTACTGGTCAACTCGCAATTTTTCTTGTGCACTTGTCTACCTTCCAGAGCAATGACCATGGTCTTTGGTCTGGGAAGGAAACTACATGTACACATGCGTACAAAATAGAAGATGGCATCCTTCGCAATGGACAGCAGCCGGGCAGTGATGTGAATGACCTTTTAAGATATCATTGTTGAACATAGTGGTCGTAACAAGAAAGAACGAGAAGATTTCACTACCGCACACTTGCGTTTAGCTGTCTTTGTGAGGCTTTTGGGAAACTGTATTGGTCATGCAGATCACAAAGGCACTCAAAAAGGAAGGCTTAAATAAGCTTTTGGCATATTTGTGGTGAAGTTGTATGGCTTTTGCTTTATGTAATGCATATACGGTACACGTCTTTAAAAATGACGCTGCGCTTCGGAAACCATTTCCGCTGCTGCGCCGCGACTGCGCCGCAAACGCAGCTCCGGAAGACACAAACTCAGCTACGGAAGTCCTAAACGCAGCTCCGGAAGACACAAACGCAGCTCACGGAAGTCTTAAACGCAGATCACGGAAAACCGTAAACGCAGCTCCGAAAAACCGAAACTGGATACGTACGTAAATCGTAAAAAAAAAAAAAAAAAATTATAAACGTCGGCACGTTTCCCTACGAACGTTGGAGTCAGCTGAGCGCAAATGGCGGACGAAAAGTTCCCAACGGTACTCGTTCGATGGGAAGGTAACAATTCGAAGCGATATGATCATACCAAAGAAGAAATCTTCCTGTCCAACATTGTTGCTATCAACAAGACGGCAGTCATTGAACCTTCCTTAGATCAGTTAAGTGTTGGAGATCACATCGAGTACGAGTTTGCTCCGAAGAAAGGGAAAGTGCAGCTGTGGTGTGGAGTAGTTGTTTCCACCGATCCAGACGCGGTTCGGTACCCAACGAGCTGGAAACAACGTCCAAACGAGCGCGATGTCACCGTACCACTACCAAAGGAGCGAGTCGTCTGAAAGCTACGGATTCTGATAAGGTCGAATGCCATACTGCTGCATCATCGTTGTTTGAGAATTTGAGCTCTACCAAAGGCAAGCGGCAGAAGCGTCACAGCAGTTCGCCACTACCGGGTGCTGGGCCAAAGCGGAAACGTGGTAGGTGGAGCTTCTGTTTGTTCTCAGTCAATTTGCGTTAGCCTTGCTTTACCTCCAAGAAACAGCTACACAGCTAAATAAAATTTGCTCTCTCTATTTTTAACATTCAAGATGCTGCAGGAAAGATTCTGTCGGTCAGTGGGAGCAAGATGGATTGCGGAGCAAAGTTAGGTACGTATCTGTACGTAGATAAGTCAAGGCAACACTGACTTAGGGGGGTCTATATAGCCTTGTATGGCCTGGTAACTTTCAGGAATTAAAACTGTACGACATTGGTGGTGCAATGTCAATAGAGGAATTGCATTTGATGTCATCACTGCCACACTTTCTGTGGAGCGTTGCTAAAGTGGCAAGTTTGAGGCACTAGTATTGAAATCCCAATGAAAACTGCCTTTGCCTTCCAAGATGGCATGCACTACTGGTATGACATAATCTAATAAAGCAAATCCTCTATTAATCGCACTGTGCTGGGTAGGATGGTAAATTTTGTTGTCCTGTGACTGCTTGCAAGACACACGTCTTTGTTGTGGCCAGTGAGACGGGCACATGTGGATGACACCTGTTTTGTCAGTTCAAAAGCTGAATGGCGCTTGCACTCTCACAGTGTCGCATAGCATTGTACCCAGGTAGCCTCGTTCCCAGGCTCTTCCTGCTAATGAGACGGAGAACCTGGTACATTTTATCATGTGCGTGACATCAAGAGTAGACACGACGTAATTGCGCATGGGCACACACGAAATCCTGCCCACATAGTTTAGACTCATGAATGAGGAAAGTACACACATAGCTACAAAAGTGCTGGCTACAGCAGCCGTAAATTGCAAGGTAGACCAGTGTAATTAGGGTGTCAACACGGCACCTGATGGGTTGAATGACAAGATTTTTTTGTGTGTTTTAAGCTAGCGTCGTTATTGTTTGAGTTGTGACTAAAGAAATCGACTAGTTCTATGTGAGCAACTATATATCGCTGACTGCAAAGACAAAGGTAACACTAAAGCCATATTTACCCCCCAAAATATACTGTAGTAGTCTTGAAAACGTTTGTGCTTGAATGTACGTGCATGGGCGCCCAGCTTAGTCTACTCCCGCGTAATTAAGTTGTGTCTAATCTTGACGGCATGCACGTGATAAAGTGTACCCAGGCTCTCCCCCTCCTTAGCAGGGAGAGCCTGGGAATGAGGCTAGTACCCAGGCCTTCTGCATTACTCCAGTATTTGTTGTACAAATATGTAAGTGCAAAACTGATATAGCAGTTTGTACTCATATCCCACCAAACAGATGATTGGCAAAAGCACAAACTTAGTTAGCTGAGCAGGCTGTAGTTTGGAATGCACGTCTCTACTGCCAGCTATGGCACCTTACACTTAGTTGTTTGCTGGTTTTGATGTCTCTGCCCGGATTGCCCAATTGCACAAGCTAAACAAAAAAAGCTAATTGTGCCTAATCCTGAACTTCGATCCTGCATGGTGCCTTTGAACTGGTGTTCCTTACCGATTTAATATACACGCCTAAACCACATAAACATATTCATCTGCTAGTTGCGCGTGGCCAAGACAGTTCAAAGGTGCGTTGCAGTAAGGCTTCCTGTGATTGGCTTGTGTCAACACAATTTGAGAGAGCATTTGGAAAGGTCCCGTTTTGACCAGAAATGAAAATGCTTTTTGTTACACACACACACACACACACACACACACACACACACACACGACACACACACACACACACACACACACACACACACACACACACACACACACACACACACACACACACACACACACACACACACACACACACACAATTGCCCTCCTCAGAGCAAGAATTGCCCTCTTCAGAGCAAGGAGTTGGAGTGCCACCCTTGATTGCCAGTGAACTGAAAGAGATGAGGCTAACACAGCTTGAACTCAATTGCAAGTTACAACAGTCCCTGCAACTACAGGAAATAAAATCATCACTGCAGTCACTGGAAAGAAGTGTCAAGATTCTGAGTGAAAAGTCTGATAAGAGATCAACAGATAGTGATGTGATTGATGTGGACAGCCTTCTGTCATCATTCAGTTCCAATCTACCTCCTAGTGAGTCTTCCTGCACATCACCTTCCCTACCACCAGCATTTGGTTCTCCACTACCGTTTGGTTCGCCAGTATTAGGTCTGACTTCACCTAGCTCCAATTTTCACCCGATGATCCCCTCGTTATCTGGCAAACAGATGAGGGCTAGTAATGCTCCACCTACCTATAGGTACTTTCAGCAGGACTGCCGTGGAGGTGCTAGTTGTTGGTTGGGGGATAGGTGCCCTCAGAGTGGTGGAGTACCGGAGTTGGAAGGGGGAATACCTTCGACCAGGGATGAAACTTTGGCCAGTGATGATGGGGACTACACAGCTGTGAGTTGGAGTGCCACCACAGGTAGTCAGCTGTTCAGCCAAGGTGCCACCCCACAACTCGGAGATGGAACGCCAACCCAGGATATGCTTGGTGAGCCGGTGGAGTGTGAACCACCAACCCAGGGTGCAAGTCTCATCCCAGCTCGCCTAGTGAACAAGTTTACTCCAATATCACCAACAAAATACAAATCATCGGATGAAGTGATCACCCTTTACAAGGATTACAAGAATACGAAGGACATTGGCAAGCTTGCTATCGCTTTGGCCAAATATACTTATTTTGGATCAAGCGTAATGGCCCAGTCTACTGTTACAGGCAGAGGAGGTACAACTCCACTTGATCCTGTCAAATTACAACATCTAAGAAGCAACATCTGTGCCATCTTTCCACTTATGGACGATGCCGAATTTGACAAGATTTGGGACAAGTGCAAGTATTCCATTGCAGGATGCTGCAAGACTTTACGATCTGTGACTACACACACGTGAGTGGGAGTGCCACCACAGTACTATCTCACACATTAGTGGCTGACTGACATTCAGAGTTAATTTTGATTATTACAGAGGTGGTTTGCCACCCTTCAATCTTAGTTGGTTCTGTTTGTAGTTTACTGCTGTTCTATATTTAGGTGATTTTGCATGATCTTGGACTACCCACATTACAACCTCCCACACTAGTGGGTGACTGACAAAGAATTATTAGAGGTGGATTGCCACCCTTTCTCTCTTGGTTGTTGTTTACTGCTGATCTGCATTAAGACAACTTTGTATTTTGAGTTCATTCTTTCAATCTGTAAGTTTTCTTTATAGGTTTATACCAAAGCCAATTTTCTGAACATTTTTTAAGCTTGAAAGGATATGGTTGAGCTGTTGACTTCCTTGTAGCATGTAGCTTTGCATGCAATTATCAATGCCCTTAAAATAACCATGGCAACCAATAAGTATTATATAGTTATGACAAACTTCTTCAATACAAGATTAAAAATGCTACAGTGAAGTGAAGAGAAGTGGCACTATCTAACTCTCCAACAGCAAGGACTCGTACAATAACAAAAAAAAAACAGTCAACACAAAGGGAGGTGGAGGCAGGGGTGGGTCTCTAGTTCCTAGGAGTTAGTGACCCAGGGGGTCATTTGTTCCTAGGCAGGAATGACTGGGGGTCATTCATTCCTAGAAATATTTGACTGGGGGGGTCACCCATTCCTGCGACACCAGGAGGCGCGCGCGGGGTGGGCAAAAGACTAGCTCAAACCATGTTCAAGTAAAACAGAGGGCATTCCACTTCACAACGAGAACCCCTTGCCTACAAAAATAAAACTAAATCATGACACGAGTGTACCAGGGTCAAAGCATCAGTGTTTTATTGAGGGCATTCCATTTCAAACAACACAAAAGAACAAACTAACAAACAAAAAAAAACAACTTGAAAACACAACAGTATGCAAATGAAGCACTGTTTGCCAGGGGACACTCCACCTCTAGAAACCAGTAGCATCCCCATTCAGTTCGACAATACGAGGTAACACCCTCCTGAGATGACCGATGTACCTCCTGCACTTCTGTACGTCCACTGTAGCCCAGAACTCCTGAATTCCTTGGACCAGCTCATCTTTGTTTGCAGGTTTGATGACTCAACGAATGTATTCCTGCAGAATCAAATACAGAGAAGAGCATTAGTTGGCTTATCCATTTGTACTTCATATAGTTGTAGTTGTATACACCAGGCAAGCTAGACTAGTTCAGTTAAAGAGAGCAAGGCATGCATGCAATTCGTAGGATACTGTAGCTATCATGAAAAGACATATGTAGCTCACTTTAAGTTTCACTGACCTTCAGCTCGTGCCAGAGGTTCTCAATTGGGTTGGCATCAGGACTCTCTGGGGGGGTGTGCCACCAGTTTACTCCATTCTCAGCAAAAAAGGCTTTTGCCACTCTTGAGGTGTGCTTTGGATCATTGTCCTGCATAAAACGGTGACCTTTCTCATACTCTGGACGTTGAAGGGTAGGCAGGAGAGCTACCTGTAGAATCCTGACGTACATTGCTGCATCCATTATGCCATCAAAAATGCAGATTTTGGTAGCTCCATGCCATCCGATTCCAGCCCATACATGCACCTTGACGGGATGCTTGGCACGGGGCTTTGGGCGGGGCTGCTCGCCCTTCTTCCTGCAGCAAAATCTTTTGTGGCACTGTAGCTGTACAGATGATTCATCTGTCCACAAAACATCCTCAAAATTGTCATGAAGGTGAGCACGAGCCCATTCAAAGCGTTTCTCTTTGTTTGCCTGGCGAATAAGTTGGCAGTATGCTGACCCTCGGTACGTCCAGCCCAGTTCGCGTCGGGCACGCAGAATCGTGCTGAGTGATAGCAGCCTCTGGCCTCGCTGCAGCAAGTAGGAGCGTATTTGAACTGCAGTCGCCTCGTCGTCAGCTTGCATTATGTTTTCAATTGTCTGAAGAAGGGCAGCAGTGCGCAGGGTCGGCCTTCCTGATCCTTGTCGCCTCGCGATGCTGCCAGTCTCGATATAGCGTTTGTGGCAACGTCGCACAATCTGCGTTGTAACGTGAACCACGGCTCCTTCACGCTTTAGTATTGCTACAACCTCGCGGTTAGTGAGGCCCCTTTCCTTCAATGAGACAATCCGCTGTTTAGCATACTTAGACAGAGCTGCCATGATGTAACAGCTAGATAAAACTGCATCACACAAACGTACGTACGCACTAACTAATGCACTCACCGTACGCCCGCGACCACATCAGTTTTGCAGAAGCTACGTACCACTTCTTCCGAAGATGCGGAAGGCTTCTTCAGAAGCTTTCCGCATCTTCGGAAGGCTTTTTCAGAAGAAGCTTTCCGCATCTTCGGAAGAAGCCATCCGATTTTCAGAAGAAGCCTTCCGATTTTCAGAAGAAGCCTTCCGATTTTCAGAAGAAGCCTTCCGATTTGCTGAAGAAGCCTTCCGATTTTCAGAAGAAGCCTTCCGATTTTCAGAAGAAGCTTTCCGATTTGCTGAAGAAGCCTTCCGATTTGCGGCGAAGCTGCGCCGCAAACGCAAGTCCGGAAAAACGTTCCGAAGGGCGGCGTCATTTTTTAAGACGTGTACCGTATTGCATGCACATCCGTGCCATTCCTACACAGAGAGTGTACCGACTCTCTGATAGGTCAATGTCTAACAGAAACCAGGTGCCATGAAACAGCAATCCTCCTTATGGCTGCTATGTATTGTATAGCGGGAGATTTTTGCCGAGTGCAAATTTTTGCAATTTTCACGGACAAACCTGCTTCCGCAAAAATTACAATCATGTAAAAATTAAGACAGAAATTAATGACATCATTATGTTCGTATGTCGATACAAACTAGTGACCTGCGTGTTAACGAGATGGTTCTCTACAGTCTGTCTGCCTTCTAAAGGTCGCTGTAGAGAAGAATCAGCCTGCTATTATACAAATGCCAACAAACCTGTAAGAGATGTTCCAAAGATAGTTTTGTGGAGCCAGACTCTAACACATTTTTCGTGTGAGAGTCTGGCTCAGCGAGACTATCCGAAGTTGCTGAAGTGGAGATCAGCAGTGCTGAATCCTTCTGTTCGACCAGCCAGTTTCTCGCCTATGGCAGCAGTCCTGATACTTTAGTAATTGTGAAGGCCTCCAAACAAAAGGAAGACTAGGCCATTGTTGTACAAGCTTGCTTCTTTGCTTCGTCATTCAGTGTGGTTTCTTCTGTTCGCGTGTGGCCACCAATTGGTGGGGGTGTGGTCAGAGTGCTAGTGTTATGGATTCGTTCTGAGAAAATTAAAACTGTGAAGATTTCCTGGAGGTATTTCCATGACGTTTTGTACCAAATTTCCCGCTATACGGTAATGTAAACTAGGTAAAAACTGGGGCTTACTCCAGTGGTCCTTAACTTTTAAGGTGGCATGGAAGTCTCTCAGCGGAGGTTAACAGAAACATAAACCTGGGTTACAGTCAGGAACAGGGTTACTCCTGGTTTCAGGGTTAGGGTTTGCTTTAGGGAAACTTGCTTTGCCTAATTTTAAATTGGTTTGTTAATATATTCATAAACCCAAAATTGCCACTCAATGGACGCATCTAAACGCTCATTGTAGGTAGGGTCCTAACCACCAATATATCTCAAATCAATCTATGCCAGCTTTTGTTCAGAGCCACTCTCAAAGTCAGGCTAGGCTCATTTTTGTCACTACTCTTGGAATGGACAACTTTGACTGCACCAAACTGAATGCACATTTGAAGAAATTTACAGCTTGTCTATGGGAGGGGCTCATTGATGGGTGGAGGCATGCATTGCTAGCCCCACCTCTTCCCTTATGCTGGTAAACAACTCTCCACACACAACCACTCTTCAGCTTTCTTGTGTACTGGTGTGTAGCACCAACAATAAATTGCGTATTCCAGTTAAAGCCCAGCGCCACGGTCACCTAGCTACTAGGCTTGTCATATGATCGCAAGACCTGGGCCTACCCAACTAATACAGTCTTGCCCACTGTGGCCTTTCTGCTGCCTCTACATAAAACGTGTTTACACAGGCAGGCATTACACACTAAACACAGCTACATGACACTACAGCACTCTACTAAACTCCTTCTTTATAATGACACCCCAAGTGGATATCATAATGAAAAGCCACAAAAGTGCACATGTATCTCCAATGTTTTAGCCTTTCTTTCCAAGACTGAGAGGACATGCTGAAGTTTGACACCACAGTTAGATACAGTTATCATTGAGTTAAAGCACTAAGCCTGAGAGGTAATCCATGGACACTATACAGGGCCAAACATTTGCCATCACCAAAGGGGACCAATAGTGACACAGGATTTTACAGTAGCCAAGCTATCTTAACATGAAGGTACTTACATTTGCTAAAGACGAGAATACGAGATTTTTTAAAACCACTGCTAACCCGAGTTACGATCAAAACTTCAGTGACAACACAAACTTTGTAACTCTGGAGCCTTGCATTGCAGCTAAGGTCTATACACTGCAAACAAGCTAGGTCTGTTACCTACAACCTTCTGGTAGCAGACTACCGACACAGCATGGCCACACTGAGCTACAAGTCACTTTGATACTTCAGGGATATGTACACCATTACTAAGACAAGTACACTCCCATTTAAAGCCCATCAAGCACGTCGCACACACGAACTAGTATGCTCACCGCAAGAGAATTGCCACAGCACAGACTCAATTGTAGTGCAGCAAGCCAGTAGCTAAGTGCCCACTTCACTAGTAACTGCAGGCTTACGCTAGTTATTGTGTGTGTAGTATTTCAACGAAGTTTTTCACAGTGACATGCGACACCGTGGCACAGTTTATACTGTAAGTTCTGACTGCAGGAGTGTCAATGGACAGCATCCCTAAGCTAAGCTGCCGAATCCGCAAGGAAGTTTCTCCAAAGATACCTTCAAAGTAGGCATTACTTTGCTGACAGCTACAAGCTCAAGCGGACAACACTGCGGCGGTGCGTGTTAGATAAATTGCCACACCCATATTATGTTACGTGTGCGGTGTGTGTGTGCAGTGAATTCACGAAATTATTTCAACAAAATCTTCAAAAATTGCTATTCACGAAATTTAGACCCTCGAAAATTTAGCGCTATATGGTAGTCAGCTCCGCAAGGCTGAGCTAGGTCTAGGGTTGGGCTAGGACTACTCGGTGTTATCTGTGAGGCTTGTTCACACTTGAGTTACTACTGTGAGGCCCACTCACAGTTATGCTACGGGCTCACTCACATTTACGAAACGAGCATGAGGGTCACTCACACTTGAGTTACCATTGTGAGGTTCACTCACAGTTAAGCTAAGGATGTGAGGCTCACTTACATTTACATTACGACTGAGGTACACTCAGATATGATTTTTAGTACTGTGAGGCTCACTCACGTTTACACTATGTAAGCTCAGATACTGAAACCTCTCTATGTGCATGCTGTGGGTTTCTCTACAGGCTTGGTGAGGGGCTGTGTTAGGATAAGGGCTCTAGAAATGTGTATATATGTGGCAGTCCCGTGTAGATATCGAAGGTTATTCCGTCGTGTATTTCGATCACATTGCTGTGTTTGAAGCGCCGTATCGCATTAAGGGCGGGGCTCATACGTGCTTCATAGATGCATGAATATCTAATGAATCTACGAAGCGCATATGAACCCCACCCTTAACGGAAGTTCAGCGACACGGCACTTCGAAGGCAGCGATGCGATCGAAATACGCGATGGAATAACCTTCGATTTCTATACGGGACTGCCACATATGTGTAGATGGATAAAGATGAGGACAGTAGGAGTCTAGCAGATATTTGGAAATGACTGCAGGAGTCTAGTAGATGTTCGAAGACGTCTGTAGTATATATGCTAGAAGACGTTCAGTAACTCTCGCTGTAGCTCCGCAGAGACTGTCTAAGTCTTGTAGACGTTCAACGACCCCTGATCAAGCTCTGCAAGGTGTAGGTGTTCGGATATTAAACGTGGGTGTTCAAATGCTTGGAATACAATAATTAATCACTTTATCCTGGAAACGGGGGGGAGTGGTGTTCGAATAATTAGACTCATTACGGTAAGTGGAGATCACCTGTGGACGGGGTTGTGGGTCTGGATGGGTTGACTATACAAGCACATTGCCTGAGTGGCTATTCACCATCTCAACCCCTGGCTCAATTATTTCCTAACCAAAGGGCTATCCTATGGCTCACTTTGGAAAATTGGAATGCGGCTAGGACAAGAAATTATTATTGGAGAGATACTCCCATAGGTGAAGGAACCGGGGGGGGGGGGGCACCGCGGGCATGTGCCCTCCCAAGTTTTCATAAATTGTTATATAAATTGCTCACTACTCTATGTGTAGTTTCAAACTGTGCCCCCCCAATCAATTTCCTACGCCTATGACTCCTACAGGCACAGTGAGAAGTCCAGTCTGGTGCTTATTGTCATAACGGTTAGGTGTATTACGAACATGTGTGTCTTCGGGTGGATCCATTGAAGGATGCTGCAGGTTCCCCATTTTGCAAGGCTGATAGACTTTATCAGTACCTGCATGTTCGGAAGTTGTATGTGGAGTGTTGTAGGAGCACCAACACCAGCTGGCACATCAGTGTTCATTATGTGAACATTTTTCTGCACACACATAAAGTGTGGGATATGGGATGGGGCATTCATGGCTTAAATGGGTGGAGTGTTTGTGGCTCAAATGGGCGGGACAGTTATGGCTACTGTTGTCAGGAGATATGGTTGAAAACTGATGGTCTTCAGGGGAGTACCCATTCCTATCATCACATAAACATGGGTTCCGGTCCCTTTAAACTCCCAACCCATGGCCTACTACAGAAAGGGTGGGACCACTCCCCGCCTAAAGCTTGCTTTGAGGAGTCCAACTGTTGGTTGGTATTCACAGTGCAGTACTCTAAACGTCACCACTATAGTTTGCAGTAATGAATTTCACTTAGTATAAATATACGTACCAAAAAGCTTACTATTACAGCTTGACTCTAGGTAGGTCTGAACAATTCACACAGCAAACATACAAGCATCAGTGGCCTAAAGTCTCAGCAGCAATTTAGATTCAAATTTCTCTTGTCACATGTACCCTCTTAGTTCTCCTGACAGTATTCAACCATAAACTTACCTGAGTTGCTGCTTGTATATCCATAGTATAGGAAGTGATAGAAAGGTCATTGTCACTGTTAGAGATCAGAATGATGGCAAATGAGTTGGTTCGAATAAGTTCTAGCTCTATGTCATTGAGAAAGTTTGTTCGTCCAGAGCCACTCGGGAAGTTTGGAAATTCTTGCACCCCTGCTGTGTTTATCAACCAGTTGTTCTGAAGGTAGTCAATTTCACCCAAAGACAGAAAGCAGGAGGTGTTTGAAGTGGTTTCATTCACAATACCAAACATCAATGTGCCCAAGTTCAATAAATTCTGGTATTTGTCCATTACAATTGCATTGCCAAAGTCTGCAGAGATCTTGACTGGATTACCCAGAGTTTCATCAACAATTTCAATGCGTCGGAAAGGAATATTGTATAGCCATGCAGAGACATTCTGACCTTATTAAACGCACAGACAGAAAACCGGGCTGAGAGAGACGCTTTAGCTGTTCAAGGGCAGGAGAATCGATTTCCGTATCATCAGCCCATGTCACATTAATCAGGATGGATTTTAAAATTGAACTAAAGTTGTGATTGCAGCCACCTCCCAGTTCCACAGGGTTACAGTTGCAAATGGCACGCTGCCAGACATCTTGGGCAATATTAGCAGGCTGCAGATACCCCTGAAAAGCATTATGCTGCACATCATTGGGCTTGCTCCAGTTTAGGCCAGTGTACATTCCCCAGATTTCCCCCTTAATGAGCTGATCATCCACGTCTAGATCAACTAACTTTCCTGAAGTGAGGATATCCGAATTGAAGATGGGCAAACCTACTATGGGATCAGTCATAGAATTTGTTCCATTGCTATACACTACTGATGTAACAGTGGTGTTAAACAAGCGAAATTCACCAGTGCCAAGTGGATTCCATGAGAGGTTACCAGTGAGGTTTGCTCCCTCTCTGAAGTTATCTGGAAGATTGTTCACAGTGCTAACATCTGCCTGGAAACCACCTGAGAAATGAATTCTTGGGCGAGAGAGGTAGGAACCTTCACTGATCCTGAGTACAAGATACAAACACTTTTAGCTAGCTGGAGAAAAATTGCAGTATGTAATATCACTATAGCACAGGATCTGAAGTCATCACTAAATTCAGACACTATAGCCATTACATGCATATGAGGCTCAGCATCAATGCATCGATACATGCTGAGTGTAGAACACATCATGTGCGGTATACCTATATTGCTGGTGATACCAACTAGCACGCTGGACTTACCACATAGGTAACTATAAGCTACTTAAATCTGTCACACTCTCCTACGTCTCAAATTGTTCTCACCTTTTACTGTATCAGCTGTACACCATGCTTGTACTAGCTACACTAGAAGATGAGCCAGGCATTGCTGATCATTTAGAGGTACTCTGTACTAGCTCATGATTATCAATACACACTGATGAAATGTGAAGAGACACATACGTATACGTATATTCACCAAAACAATTTACAATCCAGTCCATCCTGTCATAAAGTAACAATGTTTGCACTTCAATCCCTAATCATACATGCCACAATTTATGTAACACAAGTATTACTATATCGTAAACTCAGGAGTATATAAGTACCCATCAATTACAATTACCCAATGAATATAAGTACCTATCAAAACTGTTGCTATTAATTTCCTGGATACATTCAGGAATTGATAGTAACAGTTTTGAGTATCCTCACAAATAAAAGTACCCTACAAACATAAGCACCCTATGAATACTAGAACCTGTCAGCCCATACAAATTGACCTGTGTCACAGAGCATGGTCTCCCCCTGGACAGCAGTTCCAGGTGAACTTCCGTCCTAGGACAGAAGCTCCTACCCCAGGGTGAGAGCTCCCTGTATAGGAACCATGGCCCTAGGATATTTCCTCTGGTGGAGCGCCTGTCCTAGGGCGTTTCCTCTGGTGGAGCTCCTGTTCTAGGGCATTTCCTCCGGCAGAGAAGTGCCCTAGGACAGACTATACTTCTAGTTAGAAACTAGAAAACCCTGCTAGCACGGTAGCTATAGACCACACTTCTAGTTTGGAACTGTTGTCCAAAGAATTCCCAGGCCCCATGCAATGTTTTTAGTTTGTGTGTGAAAAAGATCCTGCAAATAGCATCGTGCTTTATAGTCTTGCTGGCCACATCTTGCAATCGACGTAGTCGTCGCATTGTGTCTGATTGTTGCAATGTAACCATTACACAAGTTTGACTGTGGGAGCAAAGCATGCTTTGCTCACTCTTTTTGTCATTATCCAGAGATTCCACGCCAGGGGACAAGTTTCCATCCAAGTGCAACAAGTCCAGGTGGAGGCCATATCGCTGGCTCCAAGGGAGAAAATATCACGGGGCGGAAATAGCCTATGACACCGGTCTGTGGGCAGAGTTTCACTATAGAGCAGATATAACTTGCTGTCCATGAGCAGCAGCAGGAACGAGGGCTGCAGCTGGTAATTTATGGCATGTGACATCATTGCAATGGTGTGCACTAATAAAAGTCACTGATTCTCCAAAAGCAAATCGATTAATATTTTCATATCCAGTGAAGAGGATGTGCTTTTATCACATAAGCAGGACAATAAAATGGTGGCTAAGGTGTTAAAAATGTTTTTTGGATGAAATTGGCTTGGTCATCACTAACTGTGAAAGTCATGTGATCACCTTAGTAGGCGTGGCATCATAATTTCATTAGTTGTAGTGCACTGTGACGTTTGGTGCCCATTGTGATTATACTTTTGGAGTTCTTCAAATTTTGCATTTAAGGCAATGTTAAGGTAGGACAACCTTGAATGGCGAATTGGGCTGATTCCACTCATGAATATTAATGATCGGGTGACCATAATGGTGCAATTGAAATTCATTGGCTTGTTTACACTTTCCCATGGCAGCAAACGGAATCAACAAGGGGGCGTGTCCCTTTGATGTGGCCTGTGGCCCTTTGTAGTGGTCTGGTGGCACTTTCATGTGGCAGGGCAGAACTTTGAAGAAATCCTCCAACACTTAAAAAAAAAGATTTTCTAGCTCGTTGAATGTTATTTGTGTGTGCAAAGCCTGCCTTGAATGTTTGTGAGTATGGTGGAAGGCAGAGAGCCATCCTGGAAGACGGGTATCATTACACAGTTGCCTGGCAAAGGTACTGTAGAAAGCCGACTTTTCGGCCTCCCGATTTTATGCTAGCAGAAATGTGTGTAACTTGGCTCCATTCTAGGGGCAATGACAGGGAGTAGGTTTGTGGGCATAACTCCCTGGCCTGGAGGTGAGCGGGAAAAAGCATACATAGTTTGTAGGTGGTGAGTTGGGCTTTCTGAAACTGGGCTCAGTTTTGCTTGGTTTGAGTGGAGGTGTGTCGAATTTTTCTTGAAAGCCAGCACAGCCAAAATTACTGTTTTTGAGGTCAAATGTGTGTTCTGGCCTGTAGACTGGAATTGAAGTGGTGCCAGGACAAATCCATACATAAAGTTTTTACTTGTTTTGTGTGTGCGTTGATGATGTGGTCAGACTGGGGGGTGGAGCCTTAGAGAGTGTGCAAATTTTAATTTTATCAGGTACAGAAAGCAGATTGGTACAAACTTTTTGTGAATCTTGTGTACACTTAGACATTACCCATCCATCCATCCACACGACTCGGAGATTTGTGATTCAAGGTTGTCCTACCTTAAAACCTTCAAACCCTGAATTTTTTTCACTTGAGACTAGTTTCAGCCCATACATGCCTTTAATGCACTGTATCTCCATTTTTGTCCAAGGTCCGACTCCAAAACTGAACCCAAGTCCACTTCCAGCCTTAGCAAGCAGACTCGTGACCTTAACTCATTAACGAGCATGCAATACTCAGCACTCTCGGTTGTCAAACTCTGGCCAGAAATGAACCCCCTACACAAGGTGAGAGTAACGTTTTCTAAGCCTGTCCATGCAGCCAGGGCAGGAATTGGCCCACCCAGTCCCAACCATGGCACTTTGACAGCCAAGCCTATAGCAGCCACCATGTGCATGTCACCCCTACAGGGTGAGAGTAGCGTTTTCTAAGCCTGTCCATGCAGCCAGGGCAGGAATTGGCCCACCCGGTCCCAACCATGGTGCTTTGACAGCCAAGCCTAGCAGCCACCATGTGCATGTCATCCTGCGGGTGACCCCACCCTTTCTGCTGACGCAGAACCACGCGTGTAGCAGTATGATGGAACCAAAAGTCCATTAATGAGTTGTCTATCATCCATGCCTTAATGCTAAGGTTGCCTTTGCACTGCTCTATATTTAGCCACATGGTATGATTATAACTACCCTATGCGATCAATACTGCAAAAATGCGCTATTTTGATACCGGTACTTACTGTATTTCTTCGATTAGATGCTGCAGCTACTATTTCTTTTGTGAGGCTACTATTCAAGGGTGGTGTTTACTTCTATGGAAAGCTGACAGACATCAATGACAGCTGGATAGGGTATCCGATGGGTGATCTGATTGTGTGGCTACTGGCAATGTATTGAGGGCGATGTCTACATTCGAAGAAATACGGTATGCTCCCGGGCTTATGGTATTACAAAAAGGTATTTTACACCACATTAAAATGCATCAAGATGTACAGATGACAAGCTGAAAAGCGTGTGAACTATAGGTAGGGTGATGTAAATATGAAGGCAAAAATATAACTCTAAGCCCTATCCAGTCATCCTTTTCACAGTGCAAGTCTTGCAGCTATGAAAAGAGATGCAGGGTCATTAAATATTTAGCTAGTTTCATGCCTCAATGTATACACACTGCATGTGAAATGTCTTAGATTTACCAGGCTTATTATTCTAGTTTTTGAGGTTATTATTTAGCTACAAATTTCTATTGTGATCACAACCCATAAATTAATTGCAGCAAGATGTACAACATTCACAGCGTGTACTACAGTGATATGTGTTTTGCTAGGAAACATGTGCCCCAACGTACATTTCCCTAGTGAGGCTATTTCCCCAAACACTAGCGTGAGAAATTTCCCTTGCAAGAATGTTCATGGTATCTGTTTTCACCTGCAAGCATACACATGTATGACACTGCGAGTGAGTAGCTAATGCGTAGAGAAATGGAGATGATACAGACCTTCAACCACACTTAATCATGGGGGAACACTTAACTATTGCAAACATAACTCAGTCTTTTCCCCAGGCCCCAACTATAGCTTCCTGTGCCTTGTAGGTAGCAATGTATAGTAGTGCTGAGGCAAATGGTAAGAAGCTAGTATATGAACTACTTGTCAGTGAGGAATTGCATATGACACAGTGAAGATGGCAACAGAATTGATCCTTTCACTGTGGCTACAATCAGATGAGAGACTGTTTTAGGTCACATTCTGAAGATTTTGCTCAGTCTTTTCCCCAGGCCCCAACTATAGCTTCCTGTGCCTTGTAGGTAGCAATGTATAGTAGTGCTGAGGCAAATGGTAAGAAGCTAGTATATGAACTACTTGTCAGTGAGGAATTGCATATGACACAGTGAAGATGGCAACAGAATTGATCCTTTCACTGTGGCTACAATCAGATGAGAGACTGTTTTAGGTCACGTTCTGAAGATTTTGCTCTTGCTACATGCCGTTTGCCAAAAGCAGCTTGAGGGTTGCATGGGTAGGTGAACAAGTTTATTACTATTGAAATCTGAGGCATTGCTTTCAGGGGCATATTTCACTGCATGTGATGCCCTGGGTACAGAGTCAAAACAATCCTGTCACTGACCCTGTGATGAATTGAGTATCAAACCTAGGTCTGCAAGACATTATATTGTTGTAGGCAAATGGGAAATTCAGCCCAACCTAAAGCGTTGCAACAGCTAAGTACAAAAATTTGTTATTGTTTTTCAGTGGCCATTCTTTGTTATTGCCAACAAATCTGTGTGCTTGAAGATACCCAAACTGGTAGGTTTACCCTCAGGAGAGTTAACACTTACCAGGTCAAATGCCAAAACAACAAAAATGTATGCTTATGTAACTTGTATATGAATCAAGCTTCTGCAAAATGAAGTTAGTTATGATTGTACAGTACACAATGAAGTATTTAGCCCCACCCAATTCAATGTTTACATGTTGTGGCAGCCAACGCACCACCTAGTCTCATGTCTAGCCCATGTGTGTCTTCTGGAGAAAGTCAGATTTGTTGGGTCTATTCCCAAAATGTGGTAAGGACCAATGAGATTGCGGGATTGTTAATTATTACGTACATGTAGCTACATACTACCTCTCTTACAGCAGCAAAATTTTTGCATTTCTACTGCAGATCCAAACATTTGCAGTAGGTGTAGCACAAAATATTTTGAATGTTGCTAGTCGCAACACATGTGCTAGACCTAGAAATTTGACATAATTCACCAGATCATTTTTCCTTGCAAGAGGGTGGAGTGGGACGAGCCCACATGTTTTGGCATGCATTTGAATCGCTTTATCTGAATTTTCCCTGAGGCTGAATGATAACCTTGTGGTTAGGTGCTTGGTGGGTACTAGTACAGTAGTTGGTACACTAGTTTGATTTACTTGTGCAATGGTTGTTGAGGCCTGACTTCCTGTCACAAACACATATTTCTGTCCTTGAAATCTCCACCACGTTCAGAGCCAGACTTACCACTTCACATACTGGCACCAGTCAACAGGGCAAGTATCTCATTTCTATATACATGTATCCAATAGTTAAAAAAAAGTCTGACTGGATTTTCGCTTATGTCACTGCAATGAGGCACGATTTTATACATGAGATCTAGCTGTGCATGACAGCAATGGACACAAAGTTAAGGCACATGAAATGAATGGTACTTTGACTCACAGTGGTAACTCAAGTGTAAGTTAGCCTTACACTCGTGATGTAAATGTGAGTGAACTTCATAGTGGTAACTTAAGTGTGAGCGAGCCTCACACTCATAACTTAAATGTGAGTGAACCATTCATCTGAGTGCTACTTAGTCACAACAACTGGTTAAATAACTCACTTTTGTAGTGATGTCACTGTTCTATTGTTACTGTTCTAGCTACGTGATTATGAGTGGTAGTTTCAGATGAATTCGATGTGTTTCGAAAGTTTCGAATCTCAGTTCTCGCTGCAGTTCTCTCTCAGTCTCTCTAAGTCTGTGTTGTACCCAGGATTTCAACTGAACCCACACTTAGTAGTAGGTTACTACATTGGCGACGAAGGCGGGATATCATGGCTGCCGCCACACTGGGACAGTTGGAGCCGTTCGACGTGCGCAAGTCGACGATTGGGTTATGTATACCGAGCGGACGGAACGATTCTTCGTAGCGAATGGGATAACCGACGATGCTAAAAAGGATGCGGTACTACTATAAATGGTCATAGAGCGCTTGCAATGACGTCACATCCATTACGTAATCACTTCCATATGGCAAGAAGCTCGTGTACGAGTTAGTACCAGGCTGCTCTGTTGAAAGCTCTGAAAAGTCAGTATGGTGAACTCTTGTTGCGCTTACAGTTGTACGGCGAGAGATAGTAAGGAGTCAAGGGAAGCAGGGATAAAGTAAGAGAACGCCGTGGTTAAATGCCATAAGTCGAAAGAACTTCCATCCCAAGTCACACACTGTTATTTGTAGCCAACACTTTGTGGGAGGTGAGTACTAGCTGGTTAGTGTTGTGTCATACAGCTATGCAAAATGCATGGTGTAGTATGAGCTTCTGGTGAAAATGTTGAATTATTATAAACCATCCTCTACTCACAGTTTGGGGGGTAGCTAATGTACCTGCTGAGTATGTATCATGTCTATTGTTGATACTGTAGGACAAACGAGCGATGACCCACTGTCACCTGCCTATGTTCTGAGTATATTTTCTTTCACTCCATCTCCCAAGAAAAGAAAGTCTGAACAAGGAAAAGAAAGATATGAGGCAGCAAAACGGAGACAAGAAGAGAAAGAATTGAAGGAGCCAGTAACTTGTTAACACTTGCTGGCCAAACAGGGGGTGTTGAGTACCCTTCCAACACAGTTTCTGTTGCAATTCAGACTGATTTAACAATAATGGATGTCACTGCTTTGGAAAATGACTACCAGAAGAAGACCTGTGAACTAGCTGAGATACATGCTGCCAAAGGGTACCCAAATGAAGAAGACTTAAAGAAAAATGAGAAGATCCGCTGTTTCTATACTGGCTTTAGCAGCTTTACTGTACTTATGTCATTGTTTAGATTAGTATCTGTTGCCATTCCCAATGGTGGAGCAACTAAGCTTGGGAAATTTGAATATTTCACACTTACATTGATGAAGCTACGGCTAAATGCTAGCAATTATGATCTTGGCTTCTGGTTTGGAATCTGTGAGTCTACGGTGAGTCGAGTCTTCTCAAGATGGATAGAGGCTATGGATGTCCGTCTGTCTTTCTTGATCTCTTGGCCGGAAAGGGAAAGTTTACAGAAGACAATGCCATTTTCCTTTCAACAAAACTATGGCCTTAAAGTTACGTCCATCATTGACTGTTCTGAAATCTTTATTGAGAAGCCTTCTGACCTTTTGGCCAAGTCTTGTACTTGGTCTCAATACAAACATTACAACACGGCTAAGTATTTAACATAACACCACAAGGGAACACCACAATCATTGGAGTAGTACGTCAGCATTTCCAGATTTTGTCTGCAACAGGGGTCTTGCCTAAGGAATTAGTTTCAAATAAAACTACTGGAAGAGTAGTTTTGGACTTAACTGTTAGGGTTTGTTGTGCTCTTAACGACATACTTGAAGGTGTTGTACCTTTTATTTAGTTAAATTATGCATGTCATTACATCGAAATTATGTTCATTCTCCTGAACATGCATGTTAAACAAAATTTAATATTGATTGATATCATGACGGGATAAAACAAACTTATGTTATTTGGTGACTTGTTTTATGTTTACTTGAAAGGCATGTTGGGCATAGCCATTTTCCTTTAGGTACAGTAGATGCTGATATCCCAACACAGTCAAGGTGGAACCACTTTATGTGACAAGCTTTACTATCACATGCAGGCAATCATTTCTCCACTTTTGTCTTCCCTGCAGTAGCACCAGGTCCCGCTGTCTTCCTCAGTCTCTATGCAGTCAGATTGAACTTTGGGAGATTGCCTACGCTTGTACCATTTTCCCAATAGGACACACAACCTCCAGAACTTCTCAGCAATTGGAATAGCAAACTGAATTATAGTGTCTCATCTACTGTGATGCGTTCAATATGTAGCTCTACTGGTGACCATACAACAAAATCACAGGTGGGTGTTGGCATAAGCCAGGTGTTATCCTTGGAAATGCAAGTGGTGCTATCATGGACTCTTACTGCAGTTTCCACCCAGTGAAGAACAGCACCCACGTGTGGACAAGTTTCGGCCAGTCCAGCCATGCAATCGCAGTGTGCTACAAGAATAGTTTCATTACATCGAACAAGGACCCATGGCCGGAAAGGGGGTTTATTAGCAGAATAACTGTGCTTCACCTTACCAACAATCAGAATGATGCCTTCTTCAACATACTTCTTCCATCCCACTTCCTGTACCCATCCACCGGTGTAGTACTTGTAGCTCAGGAGACTCTTATAGTTCTTTATTTCCTCGAGTGTAACGAAGCTAGTTGTGTACAACAGGTAAAAAGTGATATCTGGGTAGCTGCAGAATGATAAAGTGCAGTACTAGTGAGATGATTCATGCATCATCGTGGGGCGAGCCTGAGCAAGCAATGCATTGCTGGTTCGTCATGGCACACAAACTATGCACTGTTAGTAACAGCAGGAATCATCACTGCATGCATGTCTGCTGTTCCATGAGCGTGGTGAGCAAAACTCCATGTAGCCAAGCAGCATCTATTATCTGGTGAGAACTATAGTCAGGATAACTACTACGGCTACACAAACGCTTGGACTAAACTTCACACTGAAGTCATGAGCTGAATCTCTGGCACTTATGAGTGTCGATTATGCATGGCCAACTGAGTTACCTGAAGATCCTGCTGTCGGTAAGGGCTACTGCCAGAGCGCAGCGTCGGCGTGAAAGATACCTGGAGCGAAGTTAACGCACGCATGGTAACTGCGGACCATGACAGACAAGGGCAGGCTGGTCACACTCGGTACAAATTACGCGCAGTAGTTGAGTTCGCTCGATCTGAGGACGTTCCGGCTAAGTCTTTGTGAAATATTTAAATGCGCTCATTTAAAATTTACGGTATATGGCCGCAAACAAGCAAGCAAGCAAGCAAGCAAGCACAGTGGCGTAGCCAGGATGAACAAGTTACGTGGGCACAGCATGGGCACACTCAGCGCGTGCGTAACACGCATTTGCTAGGGGACCTGGGGCATACACCCGCCATGAAAATTTTTAAAATTATACCCTCTGAGATCGCTTCTGAGGCCGTTTTCGGCCACAAATACCATTCTTCAGTCTTACCTGTATGCTCGCTTCATGTCCGCATGAAACTTGCGATCGCACATGCTATTAACTGATCTTTGACCGTAGCTTTCTATATTATTTTTACCCGGGCACCAGCGAATTTAACGTGGGCACAGGCCCGGGTATGCCCGGGTGTAGCTACGCCACTGGGCAAGCATACACACGCACGTGCACAATGCAGTCACACAAGTGTGGGGCTCGCTCAGGCTCGCCCCAATAAAGAATCTGTCAATATGCAAAATCATAGCACAGGCTTACCAAACACTGAGAAGGCAAGTCAGATACATCTTGGCAAAACTCAGCTTTCTGTAGTGTATACAGGTCTTCAGGCTCTCTTAATAAGAGATATTTTTTCTTGGTACCGGACCTTCAGCTTTGCGTCGAGTTTGTAGAAGTAATCTAACAGCTGCTGAGCCATCGCTCGCTCACTGGTTGCCATGCCATACAATGCTTTTTGCCCTACGGAAGTGAACGCGACGTCATTCTGTGACGTAATTGCAAGCGCTCTATAGGAGGAAAGCGTACGCCCTGCTACGAAACCTACTGGCACCTGTGAAGCAAGCCAAGAAGTCGTTCGACGTTCTGGTGAAGGTCATGAAGGACCATCTTAAACCCAAGCCGCTCGTGATCGCCAAGAGGTTCAAGTTTCATCTCCGCAACCAGTGCCAAGGAGAAACGGTCGCACAGTACCTCACCGAGCTACGGAAGTTCTCGGAACAGTGTGATTTCAAAGAGTACCTCGAAGAGGCCTTGCGCGACAGGCTCGTATGTGGATTGCGAAGCGAGGCGATTCAGAGGAGATTGTTGGCGGAAGAAAACCTCACTCTTAAGAAAGCTCAGGAGTTGGCCCTGGGAATGGAGACCGCAGCGGAAAACGTTCGTGAGCTGCAAGGTACGAGACGTGCAGCGGAACCGCAGCTGCAGAAAGACGTGTGCAATGTGCAGCGTGAGGTCATGAATAATTGTTACAGGTGTGGGAAGCAAAACCACAAGTCCGCCCAGTGCCCTTTCAGGACCGCCAGGTGTCACAACTGTGGCAAAGTTGGCCATATAAGGAACGTTTGCAGACAACCAAAGAGACCACCCACTTCTCAAGGGAGACAGACTCCTGTCAAGACGGTGCAAGAGGGAATCGAGGACCCTAATGAGCTTCCATATGTCTTGCACACCCTTAGAGCTCAGACTGGCAAACCTCTGGAGGTGGACTTAATGCTAGATGGAAAGCCACTGCGTATGGAGGTTGACACTGGGGCTGCCGTGTCATTGGTGTCAGAGAAGACATATCAGAGTCTGTTTCCAGAACGTTGCTTGCAGCCCTCAAAAGTCTGTTTGCGTACCTACTCAGGAGAGTCACTCAAAGTGATAGGACAGGTGGAAGTAGAAGTGTGTTATGAGCAACAGCGAGTGAAGCTTCCTCTGCTGGTGGTCAAGGGTGAAGGTCCAAGCTTGTTTGGACGAGATTGGCTGACAAAGATCTGTCTCGACTGGAGAGCGATCAACGCAGTGAAATGCAGAACATTAACCAGTGTGTTGGAGAGCTACAGCTCAGTGATTGAGCCAGGCCTTGGAACATTGCAAGGATACGAGGCCAAGATTTATGTTGACCCAGCAGCTCAGCCAAAATACTGCAAAGCACGGTCAGTCCCTTATGCCATGAGGGTTAAGGTCAAGGAGGAGTTAGAACGCCTCGTGAGCGAAGGTATTATCAAGCCAGTTCAGTTTGCTGATTGAGCAGCTCCAATTGTGTCCGTAGTGAAGAGCGATGGGAAGTCCCTCAGAATCTGTGGTGATTTCAAGCTCACCGTGAACCAGGCCTCACAGCTTGACAGATACCCCATCCCAAAGGTCGAGGATCTCTTTGCGAAGCTCGCAGGAGGAAAAGCTTTCACAAAGCTTGATATGTCTCAAGCGTATCAACAGCTACTACTTGACGAGGAATCCAGAAAGTATGCAGTCATTAACACGCACCATGGGTTGTTCCGATACAACCGACTCACATTCGGAATCTCTTTGGCCCCGGGGATTTTCCAAAGAGTGATGGAGTCCATCCTCAGTGGTATTCCAGGTATAGTCGTCTACATTGATGATGTCTTAGTGACTGGAAAGTCTGAACAGGAGCACCTGTCCATGCTAGAGGAAGGCGTCCGCAGGATCATGGAATCTGGACTCAGACTGAGGAAAGACAAGTGTGTGTTTCTGGCTCCATCTGTTGTGTATCTGGGACATCAGATTGACTCAGAGGGTTTGCACCCTGTTGCAGAAAAAGTCGAAGCAGTGCAGGAAGCACCAGCTCCAAAGAACATCTCTGAGTTGAAGTCATATCTCGGGCTGCTGACTTACGATTCAAGATTTCTGCCAAACTTGTCATCAGAACTCACACCACTCTACAAGCTGCTAAAGCACAATGAGCCATGGCATTGAACTTCAAGGCAAAATTACTGCTGTCGTCACAGTTGTTGGTCCATTTTGATCCAAATCTAGAGATTCACCTAGCCTGTGATGCATCATCATATGGCATTGGGGCAGTGTTGTCACACAAAATGCTAGATGGGTCTGAGAAACCCGTGGGATTCGTATCCCATATGCTGACAGATGCCGAAAAGAAGTATTCTCAAATTGAGAAAGAGGGGCTAGTGTGTGTGTATGGAGTGACGTGTTTCCACTCATACTTGTTTGGACACCACTTCAAGCTGCAGACTGATCACAAGCCTTTGCTAACACTCTTCAATGAAAGCAAAGCACAAGCATCAGGCAGGATCCAATTAACATTGGGCATTGACCCTAGCATCGTATGAATACACAATTGTGTGTCGAACAACACCACAACATGCGAATGCAGATGCTATGAGCAGGTTGCCACTTCCTGATACACCAGTCCAGACACTAGTCTTGTTCCCAGACCGCATTTTTCGCGCCTGCCGGAAAAAAGGGTCTGGTGAACTGCCTATTCCATTTTCGTTCAAGTGCGCCGGAAAGCTGGCGCATCCAATTTAACGCTTCACGTCATTGAAGAGTGCATTCCACATTGCATGCCAATGATTTACCAGCGAAATGGATGTTGATCGGGCAACCCTAGCTGCCATGTATAGACTAGGCTATTATATCTTTCGAAAGGAGTACAAGTAGCAAGACACGTCAAAAGGTGGACAATTTTAGAGTCTGGAACCTCGGATCCCTTGATATGGACAGTAAGTCGGGCTCAGAACCTCTCAATGCGCTTACATTAGTTCAAATACCGATCTTGCATCCAAGAAATGGTTTTTCATTGCCAACAAACACTAGATAACACTTAGAACAGTTGCTCTGAAGTTTACCGGGAACTCAGCGCCACATCGGAGTACACGATTTCCACGTAACTTCCGACACTTACGGCAGCAATGGCCGCACAACTTAGCTCACTCGTCACGATGTGACTGTCCAACAGTCTTCCCAGGGCCGTATCTACCATCAATTTCAAATTTTCGCAGTGTCTTTGTAAATCATTAGAATCTACCGAGGTGCTTTTTGATACTCCCCATTCGTTTTTGAGAAATGGCAAACAATGTGAGTGTTGTCAGAGGCCAAAAATCAAAGAATTGCGGCTAAAAACAGATAGGAATGAGCTTTTGAGAAGCACCTCGGTGAAAAGTTAGATGGTATCGACTAAATTATTTCTAACATACAATGAACTCCTTTAGCCATTGGGAAAAATGTTGGAATTTGCAAAAAGTATCGTGCAGGGTGTGGTATTGGGTGGCCGTTTGTCCATCATGTGACATCTGCTAATTAAAAACATTAAATTGAAGGTGATGAATCATTCAGTGCACCAGTGACTGGTATATAAATACATTACTGTCCAAGAAATCTGCATGGAAAATCAATGATCTGAGTACTGAAAATTTACTGGACCCAGTCCTTAACTACACTGCAGCCCAGTTCATGCCATCGCAATCGTATATACGAAGGTGTCTAGTCCAAATTGCGGATATAAACTAGCATCATGGTGCTTTTCGGAACGGTAGAATCTCGAAACTGCTAGGTCAATAATAACAAAGTGTAACCACAAATTGGAAACCTATCACATGACAGCGTAGTGCTAAATTTAATATTCTATCTGCACTTCGGCACGCGTAAACAAAAAGGAACCAGTCTTGGAGTTCACTGTTTACTAGAGGGTTTTTGAATTCACAATCCAGCTGACATGACGTCATGGTGGTTTCAAAATATTGGAACCAAAACGGTATAGGCAGTTCACCAGACTATTTTCTCGCTCGGCGAAAAGTAGTCTGGGCACGAGACTATCCAGACACCTGCTTCAGGAGAGCTAGTGCTGATGGTTGTAAGATTGGAGGATGCCCCCATCTCAGCAGCACAGATAGCAATGTGGACACAACGAGATCCCTTGCTGTCGAGAGTGCTCCGTTACATCAGGGAAGGTTGGCCAGACAGTGCAGACATTGAACTGAAACAGTATTGGACAAGACGTCTGGAACTAACTGCCCATGACGGATGCATCGTGTGGGGAGGGAGAGTAGTGTTCCCACCGCAAGGCTGAGAAAGTGTGCTGATTGAACTCCATGGAGGACACCCTGGTACATCACGAATGAAGTCGCTTGCTCGAGGTCTGGTGTGGTGGCCAGGAATGGATCAGGAGATTGAAAATATGGTCAAACAGTGTTCAGAGTGTCAACAAAGTCGACTGACTCCTCCCACGGCACTGCTACATCCATGGTGTTGGCCGACCCGACCTTGGACACGATTACATGTGGTCTTTGCAGGTCCCATGGAGGGGAAGATGTTCTTAATAGTGATTGATGCTCACTCAAAGTGGATTGAAGTCTTTCCCATGGCAACAGCTACTGCCTTGACAACCATACAGCGAGAGACAGTTGTTTGCCCAATTTGGAATTCCAGAATCTATTGTGTCAGACAATGGTCCACAGTTTGCTGCAGCCGAGTTTCAAGAGTTTTGTCAATTGAATGGAATTTGTCATATTCGAGTTGCACCGTATCAGCCTTCGTCAAATGGATTGGCTGAAAGAGCTGTACAAGTGTTCAAACAAGGATTTTGTAAGTCATCAATGGGTATTCCAAGTGATCAAATAGCAAGATTTCTGTTCCAGTACAGAATCACACCACATACAACCACTGGTCTGTCACCTGCTGAAATGTTGTTGGGCAGGAACCTCCGCTCAAGATTGGACTTACTTAAGCCAAATTTGGAGCAGAAAGTTGCTGAGAAGCAAAGAAGGCAACAGTTTGACCATGACAAACATTCCAGAGTGTGTAAGTTCTCTGATGGTGAAAAAGTGTTTGTTAAAAACCAGGGCAGAGGAGAAATGTGGTTGCCTGGTCATATCATAGAGAGTTCAGGACCAGTGTCTTTCAAAGTCCAGTTGCAGGATGGCAGGACAATTAGCTGCCATCAGGATCACTTGAGAAAACGATTCACAGAGGATCCAGAACAGTCTGAATTGCCTCTATGTGAGGATGACTTGGACATTGCAATCGGTGCTAGTGGAACGACTTCCACTACCAGTGCTACATCCTCAGAACAGGACAGATCACCAGTTGGGCAGGGAACACTGCCAACTGTTGAACAGGACAGTGAAACCGTTACACCACTACCTGAGTCTGCTTACCCCTCTCGAACAAGAAAGCCACCAGAGAGATATTGAACTCTCATGTACTGTTTCTTTTTTTTTTTTTTTTAGGGGGAGAGGAATGTAGTGATGTCACTGTTCTATTGTTACTGTTCTATATTTAGTTATGTATGCACTTGATTCATGAGTATTTAAGTCTGGGTTTGTACAGTGTTATCAGTTCTCGCTGCAGTTCCCTCGGTTCTCTCTCAGTCTCTCTAAGTCTGTGTTGTACCCAGATATTACAATGATTTCAACTGAACCCACATTTTAGTAGTAGGTTACTACAACGTCCTTGCTGCACAAAGGACCTATAAAAGCCACAAATTGTCAAAATTGGGGTAGGCGCTTGCCAGGGACATTACTATAAATAGTAGACAAGTATCTGTCCTTTGTCACAGATACACCCATGTGGCATATTGCACAGTGCCATTTCAAATATAGCAGATTGCAGAAGTCTTGCAACAAGCATAGCTGACAATGGACAACCACAATTAATTTTACTGGGCATGAACCAGAAAAACATAGTTAGATTCATCAGTAGTAAATTAATTTCACTGTTCAGTTTGTTTGTTGAAAGGCCTTTGCAATCTGAGGTATATTGCTGCACTGAGTTCTTCAGTCTGCTCAGGAATTTATTTTGCCATACATTCTATTTATCAAAATTGTCATGAGCTATCTTGCTCACAGCTGCAGGAGATTATTCACAACCATGTTTATTTATCAGGAACACTCGTGTATATGATAACTC
The DNA here is from genome assembly GCA_949130485.1 of Agelas oroides. Classification (NCBI taxonomy): domain Eukaryota; kingdom Metazoa; phylum Porifera; class Demospongiae; order Agelasida; family Agelasidae; genus Agelas; species Agelas oroides. The sequence goes on along the minus strand of OX422184.1, from coordinate 15,061,680 downwards.
ACTCATAATCATGCTAGTATCTGTAGCTGTGTACCCAAACTTACTACTCAGTGAGTGGTTACTCTAGGTTCAGAGTTCACTTAAAAGAATTCACTATTGTTATCATGCTGAATCAAGCACACCCTAATGTGGGAGGTATGAGAAATTGGGTACATGATTCCGTTACAGTCAACAGGAAATTGCCTGGCAACCCTACGTCTACAGTGTATGAAGGGCTGCGTGCACTAGGGTATACAGCCAATAGCATAATATAATAGGAATTCACCCTCACACTATAGTACAAAAGCACTTATCTGCTAGCTGGATTTAGTTAATGTATCCATTTGCCAGGTGGACTGTATTCATTCAGAACTGGATAATTAGCATAGCAGTTGGTTGGTGAAACCAGGACTCTGATCCTGGAGTGGACTGGAATATGGAAAGATTTTGGACTGACATGGAGCCTATGTACTAAGTTATAGTTGTACCATGGCTTCTTAATGGGTATGGCGATTGTACCATCCGAGGGTTAATGATGTACTTCCGAGGGCGAAGCCCGAGGAAGGACATTATTAACCCGAGGATGGTACAACGCCAGACCCATTAAGAAGCCATGGTACAGCTGGCTTGTATTATAATTGATCTGATTAGCACAGTTGCTTATAGCAACAATGATTGTGAGGCTTCTGCTATCTGAACGGGCTGGACTGTTGCTTAGCAACTAGTTGTACCATATGAGACAACTAGGATCACAGGTGCCGCCGCGGTGTACACGGGATTTGTACCCCGTGGCGGCTTCTTTTAACTTCCCACGCAGTATGATACAAGTTTTAATATATGCCCCTTGGCCAAATTAAAATCAAATGAAACTGTCATGCTTATTTCACTAAGTTTAGTAGGCTAGTTGACCATGTATCAGAGAGTCGGTAGACTCTCTATGTAGGGATGGCGCCGACGCGCAATATATGCAATACTTAAGCAAAAGCCGTATAACTTCACCACAAACACGCTAAAAGCTTTTTTAAGCACCCAGGCTTCCTCTTTGAGTGCCTTTGTGATCAGCAAGACTCATATAAGTGGCCAAAAGCTACGCAGAAGACAGCTAAACGCAAAAGTGTGCGGTAGCGAAAGTGTCATTTTTCGTTTTCTTTCTTTCTTTCTTTCTTTCTTTCTTTCTTTCTTTCTTTCTTTCTTTCTTTCTTTCTTTCTTTCTTTCTTTCTTTCTTTCTTTCTTTCTTTCTTTCTTCCTTCCTTCCTTTCTTTCTTTCTTTCTTTCTTTCTTTCTTGTTACGACCACTATAGTCAACAACGATATCTCGCAAATGGTTTAAGTACTCACCATCGTTTTAGCACGAAACTGATGCTTATCACAGCGCGGAACTCTACGACCACTCAGCGTCTTCATAGCTTCAAATTCACCTTGGTCAACAAAAGCCATTCACAACACTCTGAGGCTGCTGTCCGTTGCTTAGGACGCCATTTTCTAGTTTTGTACGCATGCGCACACGAAGTCTCGTTCCCAGACCAAAGACCACGGTCATTGGTCTGGAAGCGAGAGTACACGAGCGAGCGGGCATGGCATGATGGCACGGTCTTTTCCCTCCCCGGCATTGGGCAAGGCTTATGAACACCACATAGGTAAGGCGCTGCATCCAGCTGCCTACTTGTAGCTACACTAAAAATAGTCTACTCACAGCTTTAGTGAACTGTAAAGCTAGGATGGTCAGTTGTCAGTAGAATAGTTTTCTGTGCTGCAGCTGGTCAGTTGTCATGTGCATGATTGACAACTGAATCACGAAATTGGTTTCACAAAGTTTGGTACGGAGAGTGGTTACACTTGAAATATTCTTCTTAGGCTTATAGGTCTATTAAACTGTAACTGAGATTAACATCAAAAAAGTACAGAAAAAAGACTTAAAAAAAACATAAAAAGATCATGTAGGGATGGCATGCCAAAAAGTATGCAAACAAGGTAGGGATGATGCATGAAAGCAAAGGTCTATATATTGGCAAAGCCCCATCCCTACATCTTTTTCACACTGCAGTTAGACAGCATGCTTGAGAGCTGGATCTGCACCCATCCATGCAGTTATTAACGCTGTGCATGAGTGCTTGAGTTTTACACACTGATTACTATGACCAGTCTGCAGCCCACTCGAGCTCACTGTCTAGGTTATACCAGCGACATATAACAAGGGTACCACTGTCACTAAGTTGGCAATAAAACTACTAACCTTGGTAGCCACACATATCTATACGCTCATATTAGTCTCGTTCCCAGGCCATGTGGGAGGAGCTAGGAAGTGCATGGCCTGAGAACGAGGCTACAGCTATGAACTGCCAGTAAAGACTACCCATGCACTGTGTAACTGCAGTGTGAAATAGATGTAGGGATGGGGCTTTGCCAATATGTAGACCTTTGCTTTCATGCATCATCCCTACCTTGTTTGCATACTTTTTGGCATGCCATCCCTACATCTTTTTACATTTTTAATGTTTTTTAAGTCTTGTATTAATTGAATTAGATTATGCATGAAGCAAAATTCCAATCCAATTACCGTTTTGACAGATTCTGGGTGATTTTTGCATGCATTATGCACAAATAAGGAAAGAATGTAGAAATACACACATAGGTATGTGAAGACGATGCTTACAAGAATACTGAATGTCATACATACAGAAACTTCACTTGTTTTTATGTGAATTATTTTGGCTCGCCCCCCACTATCGTACCATAGACAATAATTATGCATTTTGAATGAACTGTAACCAAGCCCAGCCTCAACATGTACATGAGATAGTGTCATTCTCTTGAAGGAATGGAAGTCTCTTGTGCATTCATATGTCAACTCAGGTGCATTAAGGCGTGACTAAATAGTTTTACGTAATGCGGAGAAGATTACGGAAGTGTATTATTGATCCGCGGAAACTAGCGATCGATGTAGCTAAGTTCAGCACCTGTTTCTGCCATTAAAGTATCGACCATCCAGTGTGTAAGTCGCTAGTTGGCACCTACGATGGAGGGTATTTCAGTGTAGAAAAGAACAGTCTTCGCCTACAATTGAGTCGCGAACCAGCACTATAAAGCGTTAACTTCGGTGCTGCCCTTCGTGAAAGTGGCGCTTACCTGGAGCAGTCCCACACCGAAAAATCCAAGTTTACTGCATTGGTTGGTTTCACTGTCGTATGTTCTTACAGAATCTCCCTGGGGAACACGAAGGATGAAGATTTGAAAGAGCTATGGCGTGATTTGTCATTGAAAAATGCAAATTTATTGAATCAGTGAGACACAAACTCTTGTGTTTTCCCTACAGGTAGAAATTTCTGGATCCCTAGTGGGATCTAGTTACTACTGTTGTTGCTCGTGGCTGTAGCAAAAGTAGAGGCCCCAGCACTAGTGGGAACTGCTCCGGGTTTTGCAATCTTTCCGACGACATATTTTCTCTTCACTTAGGAGGATGTGGGCGTGGTCAAAAATGACGTCATAATAAGCTAGAGATTGATGGCAAGTAAGCTCTCACCAAGTATCAAGATCATAGTATGAATCCAGCGTGATTTACACTGCCTCACAGTTTTAAGGAAAGTAGTCAGACCTTAAGGCCACTGTTAATGAAATTCATGTTTCTGGTCAGGGAATTACCCTACAACTAGTGCGGGCGGGAGGTATTCATTATTCATTATGACGACGTCACTGCCTGTAAAATTACATTTCCTCTGAGAATTCGGAGCCTACTTTCTCTTCATAGAACTGCTTGAAGGTAAAGTAGGAAGTGGACATTCTGCTAACTTCCATGGCAAAGGAGTTCTTCTTGCTGAAGTGCAATACACACAGAAATTGAGCAGACCCATACAGTAAAAGGCGAGAAAGCTCGAAACACAAACGGGCAGAACAGCTGCACGAGGTGCTGAATCTAGATCACGTGACCAATAATGACGTAACGTCACCAATAACGACCAATTGATGCGCCCATTAAAATTACGCGCGGGCGGGTGACCAGAAACATGAACTTCATTAACAGTGGCCTAATGCACCTGAGAGATTTCCATGCATTTAGTATAACTGACATTTTTTCACTCACACAGACTCTGGGATTATTCTAGCATCATCCCAGGCCTTCCACACCTCTAGCTTTTGGAGGTGGGCACAAATTGGGCATTTTTTTCATATAAACTGGAGGCCAGTAAGGCCAGGAAACAAGACTATGGTCATTGTAGATACTATCACCCCCCCCCTCCCCACCACACCCACATACACAACATACTGCCAAAGCAAAATGGTTGTTTTAGCAAAGCAATTTATTACTGATTCAATTGCGTGACTATCCTTCCGCGGTTATTCAATGGTTGTCGAAATTATGTGGGAGGCTATAACAATATTTACTCTAGTATTTGTTCCTACTGAATTCTTCCAAATCCCATACTCCACACCTCCACTTTGGGAAGTGGGCGCAAACTGAGCAGTTCTCACACACACACATGCACACACAATATACCGTAAACTCGGGAGCGTAAGTACCGGTACTTTTATTTCAAAATTGCGGTGCCGATCACGTAGGGTACCTATAATCATGGGGTACCATACCACGACGCTAATTAAACTGCAGTGCAAATGCAGCCGTAGGGATGCCGCAGTACCGACGAAGCTACCGCTAGAGTAGACTGCTTGACTAGTCTACGCTTACGAATGAACCGTGTGAGAGAGCTTCTGAGGCCGTCAGAGACCCCATAACCACGCAAAATTTGTGGCAACTTGGAGTGTAACTCAGGCGATTCATCGTATGGTCGTTTCTCGGAGCCCCTTCCCTTCGGAATCAGCCTTTGTGTTTGAGGCAAGTGTCTCCTGGGAGCTGCATATTTGAGCGCTCTATGTTTGCAGGACATGAAGCAGTAATTCATATACGGAGATGTGCGCTGCATCGGTGTAGCTACGTGCGTTAAGCGCGCGGTAAACCTCCGCGTTTCGCGCGTGCTCAATCCAGAACGGGGGGTGCCCCCCGGATCCACCCCTGATGGGGTACTTATGTTCGCGCTCACTGCGCATTCCTATTCACTGTGACAGCAAGTAGTCCTTCGAAGAACCCTATGATCAACTGTGAGTTCTAAAAACAGGTTCAATAAAGCACTAAGCTGTGTAGCTTCTACAAAGCTAGTTCCCCAGCCAGCTGTTGCATGTTAGTTATATGACCAAGCCTGGGAACTAGTTTTCAGAACTCACAGTTATTCATAGCGGCCTTTGAAGGACTCCTTGCGGTCACAGTGAGGGTAACCAGCGCTGCGACCATCAACACAAGGCGACTGTCTCGAGCGCCAGTTGAACGACCCGTGGCTATGTAAAAGTCTCGGTAGAAGATACACTTATTGTAGCCTACAAGCTAGCTCTTGAAAGGTAAAACAGCAGATCCGTAAGTCCCAGCAACATCCACAACTACAACACCGATGGTCTAGAATTTTACAAAGCATGCTGGACAATATTTCGAGTCAGAGTGCGTGGGCAACAATTCGATTATCAGAACCACGCACAAAACCACGCACGTACGTCACTTGGCACGTGATCAAATCTTCCTGCATGGCTCTCTCTCCTTTACATGGAAAAATAAAATAATATTGTGGTTTCAGCAAATTATTTGGTTATACTACAATTGCTTAACTGTCCTTCCTACGCTAATTCAAAGAATGTAGTGCATTTTGTGGGATGCTAGTAAACTTTATTCAAGTATCAGCTCCCACTGCATGAATTCTTTACAGCACTGCATTCATAAAATTGCATAGTAAGGATAGTCACAAAATTGTAGTAATCCAAATTAATACTTTGCTAACATAATAACTTTGTTTTTGCAGTGAATATTCAAGGTTACATTGTGTGGTGACTTAGGTAAGACTATAACATGAACGAAATGGACCATACTGGACCATAAGAAAAATGCACATTGCAGTGTTGTTTTAGTTTAATGTTCGGACTAGTAGTTTAGTTTTAGTTTAATTAGGCTACAGATTCAAACTGTTGGTTTAGTTTTAGTTTTAATTACTAAATCTAAAAAGGGTTAGTATCGGTACTTTTAGTTGTAGTTAACTACCATTTTTGGGTGATTTCACGTTAGTTTAGTTGTAGTTTTTAATTAACGGACTAAGGCAGCATCGATTTTAGTTTTAGTTTTAATTACTAAAAGGTTTTATGCCTTACTAAAATGCATTTTAGTTTTGGTTTTAGTTAACTAAAACAACACTGGCACATTGGTACATATAGGAAACATATCTCTCTTTTTCCTTGGTAACACAAACATACAGTCATATGTATTCCAAAGTTTACATAAATGAATAAGCATTTAGTTAGTGTATGTAAACACAAAATTTTGTTGGACAAAAAGCATTTCATATAGCTGGGGGTATGTATTCACAAGCTAGCATTACAAACAGGGCCACCACGTATTCATGGCCCAAATTCCAGCAGCTAAAATATGCACTACTGTAAAAGTGGGCTACCCCAACTTTTACTATAGGCATTTGTTGCATAATGCCACAGAGGCACAGGTAGGCCAATATATGGATACCGCACGGCTAACCGTGAGCCAATAAAGCAAACCAGCACAGTTGACTGCTTGATGTGCCCAATTTAAGCCTGTATCTTACGATTCAAAAGTTAATTCGGTCAGCGAAGTAGCTGAAAAGAGCTTGCCGTACACGACACGGTGTTTTTATGTTTTGTTTTTGTTATTGTTGTTATTGCTTTTTTAATAGTTAGCAGTTTCAGTAAAATATGTCTTGCATATTATGCACAACTAGCGCATTGACAGCTTAGCTTATTATTATAGACATCGCGCTATATACGTATCTCTTCAAAAAACCAGACTTACGTAGCTACACCTCCCATGATTAGCGACTTCAAATATATAACTTTAAGTATAAAAACGCTATAACTAGAAGGAATAGTAACAACCTGAAACTTCAGCACTGTCCGCCATTCTTCCTCAGCGCATTGAATCGGACGACACAAAACTCTATGTCAAAGAGTTGCAGTCCAATCAACGAAAGGCTCATGCATCCCGTTGTCATGGTGTTACCCGGTGTCATAAAATTTTGGGGCCCCCATGAGATTGGCACCCCCGGCCCTAATCTCCCGGTAACATGGGGGTCTCACCGTGAACCTGGGGCCCCCCTTTCAGCGTCGATTTACGCTCCGTCAATACGTGTCAATGCCTGCCATTCCAGTATAAAAGGTACCGAAGCATCAATGCATCATGGAAGGGACTGAGAAGGAAGTCTGATTTTCATATAGCTACATTTATCTTTATGGCATGGCTACTTAGGGCGTCGGTTTCGAAGAGCTGCATGATAATTGTAAGGATGAGAAAGTTCCGAAAGCGAGTAAGTTTCCCTGGATGTTGCTTGTATTCAGTTATGACATGCATTGCAGATTTTATTGTAATTCCACTTTTTTATTTACATTTTTGCATTTCATACGAGGAAATTTTGAACATTAGCCTGTTTTTCACACCAATTCTCACCTTTTCATGTTGTAGCTTACGTATGGCCAATATTGTGCATTTGAACTCTCTCAGCTTCGACAAGAACTCATGGACATGAAGACACAAATGAAAAATCAGCTGAAAATCCTGTACAACACCGTGATGGCTCTTTCAAACGCCCCATCTCTAGAACCGGCAGCCAATACCACTTCTCCCTGCTCCAACTCTACAGCATCAAACCCTCACAACAAAGAGGGAAGTTATGCAAGCGCTGTTCCTCTCAACCCCCCAGTCACCACAGACATCACCTCTACTCAATTGCAACCCCCTCTCAAGGATCCTCAACATATACCGGTACCCCCATCCACCCCAGTGAAAGAAAAACTTCCTACAGCTCGCTCTCCCCTCAAACATCCTAGGGTAGTCACCATGTGGGGAACACGTAGATCGACCACTGAACTTGAGGTGTCCCAAGCCATTAGACAAATAGGCTGCAACAATCTTCAAATTGAAAGACGGACCTCCAAAAGCACTCCATATAGGCGAGGAACTTGGAGATTTGTGATTCTTGGGGAAGAACAAGACATTGCCTACCTAGAAGATAACTGGAAGAAGATGCCAAAATGGTGGAAGCTACAATGTCCTGCAAGCCCAAAGTCCAGTCCTGACAACTACCAGCAAGGTCTCCCTTTTCCGGAACATCTCCCCCGGAGGCCACCTATTCAAACAGGTATGATCCAATGGTGTCCCCCTGTCCAGATAAGACCACACCCTTTTACCTACAGTCCCCTACCACATTTGAATTACCAACGCTAAAACCTAGGTCTTTGGTCTCAGATTCACACTGCCCATTAAAGCTTGGTTGCTGGAATACTAGGGGTTGGCCTTTAGACAGTCAATTTAGAAGTAGAGTAATACATTCTCTGGATCTAGACTTAATAGGTATCTGTGAAACATTCTTACGAGAGAATAATGAAATACATCTAGAAGGCTATACTTGGTTAGGCAATAACCGTAAACAAATATCCAAAAGAGCAATTCGTGGCTCAGGGGGGGTGGGGCTTTTGGTGAAGGATACAGTCTTTCATAAGTTTACCGTAAGTGTCTTAGATAATAAATCAGAAGGTATTCTATGGGCTCTACTACTAGACCAAGCCTCCCAACACTCTATCTCTCTATGTGTCTGCTATTTACCTCCCAGTAATTCATCAAGAGGTGACATCTCACTTGAGTTTTTCAGCAACCTAAGGCTACAAGTTTCAAAATACCAAGACACAGGTCTGATATGCATTTGTGGTGACTTCAATGCCCGCATAGGCTCTCTAGCGGATATTGATCTAGAAGTAGTTGCTGACTCTGTACCAAAGAGAGTAACTCTAGACACAGCTCCCCCTAATACCCATGGTAAAGAACTCATTGAGTTTGTCAGAGATGTAGGAATGGTTGTCCTCAATGGTAGAGGATCCAGTAACAATGATTCTTTTACATTCATTAGCACAAATGGTTCCTCAGTTGTTGACTACTGTCTCATCCCCATTGAACAATGGAACCTTATTGGGCCATTCTCAGTTGTATCACCTCTTGACGTTTCTCACAGATTCCACATCCCAGTTGATTGTAACCTCCCAGACCACTCTATCCTCCTATGGTCCATTAAGTTAGATTCTCAGGCCACCTTTAACCGATCTCAAAACCCATACTCCCCAAACCCAAAGTGCAAGTTTAAAATCCCACAAAATTACATGCAGTCCGATCTAGCCCTTAGCAGAATACAGGATATAATCGATAACACCACCCCCCTTTCTCTACAAACATGCTATAAAGACACTTGTGACCTGATATTCTCTGAATTGATCCCTTCTAATCCCTCCAAGCATAAAAAGTGCTGCCACCCTTGGTGGAACCCTAGACTTAATCTCCTCAAACAAAGTTTACGCCTTAAACAAAGAGCATGGTTAAAGCAAAAGGATAACTCCCAACTAAAACTGGCCTATCAATCTTCCCAGAAAACCTTCGACAAAGCGATAAAGAAAGCCAAGGCAGATCACAGAACACATAAACAAATTGAATTGCTCCATCAATGCAAGCACGACTCCAAAAGCTTCTGGAGAAATTTCAAACTAATAGGTATACACGCTGAAAGGAAAACAATCCCCAACCAAGTCATCAATGCTGAGGGTGAGGTGTTGTCTGAACCTAGGGCTTTGTTACAGGTTTGGAAAAGTTACTTTGATTCTCTGTACAACCAAAGCTCCCTTTCTGTTCCCAGTACAATTTACAGCCTTCTTAGCTCAACACATATGCCTGCTAATTCATCCAACTGCCAGGAACTCAATCTCCCCATTTCAATTGATGAAGTAGAACTAGCTATTGCCAGACTCAACCTCGGTAAAGCTCCCGGGCTTGATAAGATTCAAGGTTCATACCTAAATCACCCTGCCCTGACCCCTCTGTTACATAGATTATTCTCAGTTTGCTTTGACTCAGCCCTAGTACCCTCAGATTGGTGCTCTGCACTAATCCACCCCATCTTGAAACCCAACACCACAGACCCTAGAAACCCCATTAACTACCGTGGTATTGCACTCCAGAGTGTTGTCCTGAAAGTCTTTTGCAAAGTTCTCAATGCTAGACTCTCTGACTGGTCAGAGACAAACTGCGTTCTATCGGATGAACAAAATGGTTTTAGGCCCAACCGCTCATGTCTGGACCATCTTTTTGTAATCTGTAGTATTATTAGCACTAGAAAATTGAACAAGTCACCAACATTTGTTGCCTTTGTAGACCTCAAAAAAGCTTTCGACAGTGTAGATAGAGACCTCCTATGGCACAGATTAGGCCACTATGGAATTAGTGGGAAATTCCTAGATCTTATAAAATGCCTGTACAGAGATACTGAGTACTGTGTTAGAGTCAATGATACCGTCACTGAACCATTCCCTGTAACATCTGGAGTTAAACAAGGATGTCTGCTTTCCCCTACATTATTCAATCTCTTCATCAATGGTCTAATTGAAGAAATAAAGCAGCTTAACTTAGGAGTAAAATGTGGTGAAATTCTCTTAGCTCTCCTGATGTTTGCTGATGACATTGCTATAATGGCGGAAACAGAGGAAGATCTGCAGTGTATGCTTAGTACACTACACACCTGGTGTGAATCCTGGCGACTTCACATTAACACCAGCAAAACAAAAATTGTCCATTTTAGACATAAATCCCAGCCTAGGACCTCGTTCAATTTTAAATGTGGCCCCTCAGAATTAGAAGTTGTGCCTTCATATAAATACCTTGGTGTTTGGCTTGATGAACACTTAGATTACCAAAACTGTGTTAATACACTTAGTGAATCTGCCAGAAAAGCTTTGGGCCTTCTTATAGCTAAATCAAAACAATTTGGTAATTTTCCCTTTGAAGCATTCAGCTCACTTTATGACTCACTAGTAATACCTAGAATGGACTATGGGGCTGGTGTCTGGGGTTACAGAACCTTCCCCAAGTTACAAACCATTCAGAACAAGGCAATTAGACATATTTTGGGTGTGGGTAAAAACTGCCCAGTAGATCTACTAGAAGGTGACTCAGGATGGATGCCAGTCTGGTGTAGACACCAGTTTGAGATGCTCAAACTCTGGTTCCGTCTTGCTACTATGGATGATAGTCGTCTTACTAAAAAGATTTTTAAATGGTCACTAGAACTAGCCAATAAGGGCAAACCTACCTGGTGTTTTCATGCAAATAAATTGCTCACTCAGATCAACCTAGGACACTTAAATCCAAATAATGTAACTAGCTTGTCTCCTAAGGAATTTCAAACCATAGTCATCACTAAATTAACTGATAAAGCAAACCACAAATGGAGAATGCGAATCTGGGACCATAACACCTACTGTACAGACTCAGGGGGTAGGCTACATAACTATAGAGTTATAAAACAACAACCTAGGCCAGAGTGCTACATTAGTGGTATTCTGTGCAGGGGTCACCGGTGGGTCATGGCTGCCCTCCGGGGGGGTTGTCTCCCACTTCACATTGAGACAGGCCGATATAGGACACCAAAAACACCATACCACCTCCGGACCTGCAGATTGTGTTCATCAGACACTGTTGAAACTGAATTTCATTTTGTTATGTTGTGTCCAGCTTTAGATCATTTACGTTCTACCTTTTTCAGTTGCCTATCCGACTTAGATAACTCTTTTACCTCCCTTACCCTTATTGATAAATTTAAGTACATCCTTAGCGCAAATAATCATTGTAGAATAATTGGGAAACATTTGTATAACCTGTATAAAACTAGAATCCAGCTTTTAAATCTGTAATATCTGTATACTTAACCATTATTTTGTACCCGTTTGTAGTGACTCATAGGCCTAATCAGGCCGGGCATCTCGCGTGTCACTCTAATAAAATATTTCATTCATTCATATTGGAGACGAAGTCATTTATCTTAAAAGTTTGTTAACTTTTAGGTGAGATTCTGATTTTACATGTTATTTGCTTCAAGTTGATACCAATACAATGATGATACGTCTTTCGGCCGACTGAAAACGAAGTTCGGAGTTTCTAAAGTAGGGCGTTTGATGGGAGGTCAAAGGTTAAATTTATATGTGGCCTTATCTGAATTGAGATTGGAATTGGATAAATACAAGCAGATTACTTACACAACAAAGTATCATTATTTGGGGTTCAGATTAGGATACCCGATATATACGAAACAATGCTTTTGTCCTTTATTCAGGAGCAAGGACTTTGATCTGGCCTGCTTATGAGCATCTCCATGAAATTCGAGACCTGGTACCTCCAAGGTGTATTGTACCAGACTGTAGTGGGAACAAGATCGAGCTCCAAGTAAGGATAGACCGTCGACCCAGCTTGCAGCCCATCACATATATAGCGATGTCCAGCCGGGTTACAGAAGCATAACGCATGCAACAGTTGTAAGTTGTACAACACTCATGGGAAACCTTAGCAGCACATAAATGAAAACGAAATTACACTTTGTAACATGACTTAGCTAAGTGGGTGACTGTGACAAACTCTACAATACCAATTCTTTGATTTAGGCGGCTGCTTCAATCCAACACACTTCAAGTGATGCCATGAGAGACAGTGATCACAAACAATAGACAGTTCTTCGTCTAGATCATGATAACAGTGTTTGCAAACATACACTGCCTTAGATCGCTTCTGTCCAACGACATCCATCACTACCAACCAAGCATCGTGGGTAAAAAAAATTCCTAATCAAGTTCACGTCTACATTTTCATCCAGGACTGCATCAGGAAGTCGTTCTGGTCTTACTTCCACATCTTCTTCAATCAATTCCTTGGGTGTTCAATAGCACCAGCTGCAACTTCGGCATCAACAAACCATTTCAGCATGACTACAGTGAGAAAACAAACAAACACTGAAATCAACTACATACACACATGCAATCAGTTACAGACCTTTTTCTTTTATGGACGCATGCAGCTTGAGAAAGGGTTGTAGCTTGGGTTTTGCGTGTACTTCACTGGCTTTCTTCTGCTTCTTTGCAGGGAGACCTATCATGGTTAGCTCATGACCTTTAGGCCTGCCTCGTTTCTTCAGCATTGGTGGTACTGAAATGCCTGAAGCATGAACACACGAACATCCTTAGATACACTGCTTGTTCATGAGCAACACTGCTTACCCCTCAGGTCACTACTGCCCGTTCCAATGCCACAAATATTCTCTGTACTGACCAGTCGTAAGGCACGCTCACTCTAAATACATGACAACACAAAGAAGTTAGACCTAGTAACCACACAACTACAAATACTTAAACATGCTTCTGGAGGAGGGATGGAGGTAGAGCCTTTGTACCACCCTACACCACAGAATGTGTAGGCATCCATGACAAATGTAACACACAGAAGTTACATGACTTGTACATTCCTTTCTGGTGACTATCATCTAACATAACCACAACTGTGAATAATCACTTGCAGCTGTGAATAATCTCATGACAGTTTTGATAAGTGGTGTGTGCGGGCATCCCAGTCCTTAACTGCCCTGAGGACTACATACACATACACCTACACACATATGTACATACACACACCCTTACCTCACTCACACCCTTTTGCAGGAGGGACGGAGACTGCTCCTTGATGCCACCCTACATGAGAGGTGTAGGCAATTATGACATGCCAAATGAACACACAGACGCAAGCACTAAATACATCTTCACACAAACAGACAATCACACAACAATGTAAGTACATACACCCCTACCTCACTCACCCTTCTGGAGGAGGGATGGAGACGGCTCCTTTGTGCCAACCTACATGAGAGAATTGTGCACATATCCAAGACATATCAAATCTACACACAAATGCAATGACTACATACACATACACCTACACACATATGTACATACACACACCCTTACCTCACTCACACCCTTTTGCAGGAGGGACGGAGAAGGCGCCTTTGTGCTTATTAAAGTAGCATCCATTTCTAAAAAGAATTGTTTTCAGCACAAAGCTATAGGTTGTCACATAAATGTACATGTAGTGATCATACTTGGGCAGTGCTACCTTCTTCACTTTCCACCTCCGATTCATCAGAGTCGATTCCTGTACACACACCTAAACAACAACATATTATCATCACAGTTACATTCATGCCCAAGATTCTGTACCTTCGATCACTGCAGCCTTCTTTCCATGTTCCCACAAACAGGACAACTGCTCCAGCAGGTCACACCGACTACTAAATGAAGCACCTGATACTTCAGACGCTAGCGAAGCTAGTTTGGTAGTGATCTTAGATACACGCCGGAACTTCTCAAACTGCAGGAGGTACATGTAGAGGCAATGGTTTGGGAAATCCAAATTAGTCACCAATAAGTTATTGCACCTGAGAAAGTGGCTTCTTCTTAGATGTAGGAAGGTTGACAACAGAAACTTGAGTTGTACTTCCGTCCACATTAGCCAAAAAAACCCTCTGACTCAAGCGGTAGTAGTCCATAGACCACCTCCTATCTCAAGAGCTTGATCAAACAAATCCAAGCCTAGGTTCATTCCCACAGCCAAAATGTGACGGCAAGGAAGCCTCATCGATAGCCAAGATGTGCACTGACATGTGCTCGAACTGATTGATATAGAGCCTTCACTAGATGTGACATGCATGGGATTGCTCGCTACTATCATTCACAAGCTGCACTTTTGTCTTCAAAGCCATTTGCTTAGCAATGAACTTGTAGGCATAAGGGGTGAGATGCTGCATATAGCTAATAGAGCTGGGATCCGTTGTGCTATGAAAAGCAACAGGTACCTTTTGGGCAGTGAGGCTTGCCGCATGATCACATTCTGAACATAGAACCCTCAAGACAAGAAAGAACTTGTCTACAAACTCCTCCAAGGAAGAGTAGCGAGAAATGACGGACTTCAGCTTGGCATTGAGCGATTCTAACCTATTGTTAGTGCCATTTAAAAAGTTGCCTGTGCTATACTTCATGCCCATTGTCCACTGCTTCCTGATTGGGTGCTAATTCTGATTGAAGTAGTAGAAGGAGCACAACTTTTGAACTGCGAGTACAGCTCCATGTACTTCTGCTCACTTGGGGCATATGCCATCTGCTGCAAACTCTCAAGGCACATGTTGCGTTGTCCAGACGTAATGCCCATCTTTTCACTTGAAATTTCGCGTCGAAATGAACGGAACGTATGATAAAGACAAATCAAAAGCTCAGCACCTGGGAAGCTGCTCGCCAGTACTTCCCGTTCTGTAATATCCTTGTCGGCCATCAGGACACGTACAGATTCCCAAGCCGGATTCTGCTCCTTGAAGAGGCCAGCAACCGTCTTGAGTGAAGATTCTGTCTCTTCCAGCAGCAGGAAAGCACAGACAATCTCACTCTGCCCATTGCCGTCTTCTGCAAGCATAATGTACAGAGGGAGGCGCAGCTCAAGGAGCTTGTATGTGGCATCAATGCACAACAGTTCTGGGTAAGCAGCAAATGCCTGCTTCATCCCTTCATCCTGAAAGAAGATCCCGTGTAAACTGTTGACCAGGATAGTCACACCTGCACCTAAATAAGGAATCCAACAATGAGATCTGGGATTCGGGAACAAATCCAAGTAACTAACAACAGTCTAGTGTGTGATTGACTGACCATTACGATGTGTATGTAATGGCTTAATCACTTGCACCCAGACAAATTTTGGACTTGGGAAGATGAGGGAACAAGGGGAGTGGAGGGGGTGGGAGAATGACTGTATGCACATATACATACATGTACTCACCATGTTCATCTGTCAGTAGTTTCACAGCAGCCTCCAAATCATTTCTCGTTCTCCCAGCTTTCATCTTGTCACTCATGTTGCTTAGGTCCTTCAAAAGAATCACCTTCCCCGTCATATCAGCCATCTTGTCCTGAACCATTTTCTTGTTTGCCTTCACGCTTAGCAACGTTGCAGCCTCGGCTTCCTCATCTGCACTCAACTTCCTTTGGTGAGGTAGTTGCTTGAAGAGTTCCTAATTAACAAGGTCAATATATTGCACCACAAACATAAAGTGCTGCATCATTCTCCCAAACCAGTACACTTACAGTGCTCCAAAGCAAGAGAGTCCATTTTTAAAATTTTTTCAAATTATATAGTAAAGCCCTCCTATCATCTTATTCACACATATAAACGGTACAATTCATCGTTATTTGCACGTACACGGCCTGCGCTGCGAGTTTTAGCTTCTCTATATACTTGCCATACTTAAGAAGAGCCGTTGTGACGTCACAGATAATTTGTGATGTCACAGATGTACACTACGATGGCAAAAAACCATCAGCCAGCTAGAATTTATCGTATTCGAACTGAGTATTAGCTGGAAGTTCGGTTAACTAGGCTTCGTGGAAAACGTGGTAAGCTCAACTACAACCGGTTCTTCTCAGAGCCAACTCACAACTTCCTTGATCACCCCAGCAACCAGGAAGTGAGTCCTTGAGTCAAACAGCTCTGCGCAATGTCAGCAACGTGCGCTCTACCACGAGAAACTGTAAGATTTCATACTCTGCACCTAGAGCCAGTGAACGCGGATCAATGAAACTAGTGGCTAGCGACAGGAACGTTGCCATCCTTATGCGCATGCGCAGTGTCTCGTTCCTGGCTCTAACCGCTACACGTATTGCGAGCTAGCGCCAGGAACGTTGCCACTCATACTAAGTTTCGTTCCTGTCGCTAACCGCTACGTGTATTGAGGGCTAGCGACAGGAACGTTGTCACTCTGTATTATCCCGCTCTATTATCTATGGTATTATGCATGTCCAGTAACGGTATCTTTCCCGTGGTAATTTTTTCAGTATGGAGAAATTGAAATTAACATAGTAGAGATTAAGTCTCATATTGCTACTTGAGAACCTAGACAAAACATGTTTCGCAAGTTCAACTGAAGTGATAAGCAACTATCAATGCAGCTGATAGTACACACTCTCTAGAAAGCTATGATGTATACTGACCAGAAGTGCTTGCAACATACATTATAGAATAAAGTCCCCATGATGTAGTCTCTCTCAAGGAAAGAGGCATTTCAAGTGACAACGTACAGTGACAGAGAGCAACAACAATAATCGAATCCAAGAATAATTTCTAACGGCCTCGGCAAGCTAGGGTGAGGGAAATGTGCAAGTGAAATTAAATTTGTCAATAAGTGTAAGGGAGTTAAAGAAGTATCCAATTAAGTCGTCAAAAAGATCTTAAAACAATACAAAAAAAGAGGACATAGAACGCAACATGTTGTAAAAGAGAATCAGTTTTATTTGAGTTCCATGAGCCATCCATCCTCATGCTGCTTGCAGAGACCATGTGAAGTTACAACAACCTAAAGGGTAGACACACATAATTTGACTACTGGCTGATGAAGCAAGTGTTTCATCTATTGTGACTGTTTTACCTACATGAGCAGTCTTGTTCAATACCGTCGAAAAAAGGGCCTGGGAGATTGGGGTGATTTATGAAAAGCAACACAAGCAGTGTCCGTGTGGTTCATACTAGTCTTGTACCCAGCATGTTTTCCTCTCCATGTGCGGAATAATAGTCGGGGAAATAGACTAGTTCATAAGACTGCATTAGGCTGGTAGCTAAGCTTTCTAGGTCATCGTACATCAAACTCAATTTGGCAAGGTCTGTAAAGTACCCAAATTTAGGACAGTGCTCTTCAATTAGAAAACAGTGCGCAACAATCATGTTTGCGGCTACTCCCAGTTTCATATCTAACACTAGACTACTGCATAGCAAACTGATATGCTTGAATATTGAGCCTACCTGTTGCTTTCTCCTCTGTTTCCCCCCTGGTCCTAGAGACTAGCTAAACTATGTCAGTGCTGTTCGAATTTCACTGTTGCACGTGAGCTAAATCTTGTATTACGTACGTCATTTTTTGAGATGGCAACGTTCCTGTCGCTAGCCGCTAGTATCAATGAAGACAGCAGCCATACTGTTCACTTTGCCACGCGTTGTGGTTGATGACATCATGAAAGGAACGCCCACCCATGAACGTCACTAAAATGGCTGAAAGTTACTATTTTCACGCAAAAGTGCTCCCATACCTTCCAGGAAGGTTTGTATTCCAAGAAAAGTACTTGAAACAAAACATTAACCTTTCTAAAAGTTATCTTTCACGTAAATCCTGTTAACTCGGAGTTTTGTGGCTATACTATGCTAAACACTTTTGCCCCTCAAAAATCAGTTTTTATAGATTTTCTTGACAATGCTTGGGAGTGAAGCTTGTTGACTACCCTCATAATAAACTTTCAAGTAAACACTACTTTCACACCGCATCTGCACACTTAACTTCAAGAAACAGGGCTAAACTATGCTAAACACTTTTTCTGAATGAGGTAACTTTTGGCAGCCATATTGATGAGGAGACATCACGTGACACTTAATTAAATTAGGGGAACATAACAAGTGTTGGGTCATTGCTTTTATGTACTTTGTAAACACATTTGATGTCTGTGTCAAGCATTATAGCTAAAAGTTTCCAAAATTGAAAAATGTACTCTCTTGCTTTGGAGCACTGTAGCTAATAGCGAAAGCTATGAAGGTCTAATTAAAGCAAACCAGGGAAGGGAGTACATAGGAGTGAGAAGATCAAATACACTTAACTTCTTGAAATTTATTGTGTAAGTAAACAAATCTGACTGTGTGTGTGTATTGGAGTAGTGTGTATGCTTTTTGCTCCTACTCTGTCCCTGCTTGTGCTTAATATTTGCTCCTGCTCCAACGAGCAGCTAAAAATTCATTCTTAAGAATGGCTTTAGCAAACCTCTTTATTCTCCGTGTGCATGCACTTATTTCTAGCCATCATACTTCAGGGATAAACTTACTCTGCTTATCTGATGGTTATGACTGTCATTGAAAGCTCTCACAACTAAAGCCTGGCCATCTTCTGAGGCCCGCAATGCAAGCTCAGCCGGGCAGTCTTTCCGAAAGGTCCTGAGTTGGAGAATAGAGAATCAATGTGTGAGTGGTACATGTAACTTCAACAACAAGAGCATGTGTAGTGCCTAATCCATCACCTTCCCCCAGACAACATCTACTAGTAACAACGTACACCCACGTGGAGTATTATTGTACTGGGCAGGTTCTAAAACTATGATGGGATTTAAGTTCAAAAATCATATATTAGCCCTGGTAAGTCACACCTTGTACATCAAGGGGTAGTCACTTGTATGTCCTGTGTAGAAGCGTTTGCGACCGGGATCAAAATTGAATCAAGCGATCAAAGCCCTTTTGGGGGGCCGATCAAGGGATCAAGGTGACCTCCAAACTGCTAAAAATCAACAATCAAGAACGCGCGGCTGCAAGTGACCTTTGACCCCTGGAAATCAAGAGCCTCAGAAGGGAACGATCAAGCACACTTTTTGCCGATCAAAAAAATTGATCGTGGTCGCAAACGCTTCTACAGGGGACATGTGACTACCCCTTGTACATCATCATGTATCATTGATGCAGTAACAGATCTGAATGTATACACTTACTAGCGATGTCAGAGTCTCCAGAAGTATGCCAGTTTTCGTCTACAGAGGCCATATCTACACATTGCTACAACGCATCTGCATCAAATTGAGTACAGAGGTTTCTTAGATGCTTAGGTACATTTGCACTTACTAATTTTGTGAAAATGTCTGCCTTAGTCAAGAATGCATGCACTTTTTTCGTCATATTTCATCCCTTTTCTGTGTATTTTTGAGGTAATAACAGACTTTGTACTCCTGCTCACAATGACTTTCAATATTCAACGATGAACAACTATATTTGTATACCGGACTGGTTGTCCAAGGGGACAGTGCAGGTTTTTGATTGCAACTTTGATCCAACTCCTGCGGAAATGCTACTATTTACAACCGAAAAACGCCGTTTTTTAAGTGTTTATCAAGCCTAGTGCAGGCATTACACTTGGTATTCAAAATAAACAACCTTCACTGGACTGAATAGGTACTGACTAACCTTCACAGCGAGTTTCATCTCAATTGGACTAGCAGTCGCTTGCGGAACGTGTACCGGACGCATAATCACGCAAAAACAACGTATAAATTTTCTGCATTTCTAAGCTCATACAACCTGCTATATGGACTCAAAGTTAATGATATTGGTACCGTTAGAATCGCTGTTTCATGCTCTTTTCACAAGCCGTTAACGACAGAACGTTAGCATCCGTATGCTATACGGTATTTATACCAGCCCTAACCCAACCCTAACCCCACCCTAACCATATAAATCCCTGTATAGCCTAACGTTCTGCCGTTAATGGAAATCCTCTTTTCAAAAATCATAGCTGTTAATGTGATAAATTTTTACTCCGATATCGCTACACTTACATAGTTGCACGCTTGCCTTCCCCTCGTGCTTTAAACTTTCTTCCTCCATGAATACAGCGGTAGGTGACCTCATAGTACGTGATACAATCAGCTAGCGGTCTGTCCATGCGTCTCCTGCATGGCGGCTTCCACTGTTCTGCAGTCTCTTTTCCAAAACTTCGTGAATGTCGACTCTTTATATCGCTTTAGCTTGTCTTCTAACTCTCCAAACGACAGGAAACGCTCCCCAAGTGCAAATGAGACGGCAGACGCTGCTGTTTGCGTCGACTCATGATCCATCAACTGCACACGCACCGTAATTTTTAAATTTAACACTCACGTGATCTAACCGGCCCTCAATTTTCGTAACCGGTCACTTCGTAATTTTAAAGCCTGTCGACCGAGTATCACTCACTAACAACTATACTCACGGTGAGATAGTCGCCGCAGTACAGACCCGAATGACCAGCGAAAGAATCTTCGGCACAGGAGCGCCTACCATCGAAGAAAAAGCCTCCCAGGCGCTCCATCAAGACGACACGATAGCGAGCCCCCTATTTAATATTATGATAACTCCACCCATTGAGCCCCACCCCCAATTTGTTTAGTAATTTGAATATTCATAGCACTGTGAATGCTCATATAGCACTATGAGCCAACAAAAAGCTGGGCTCCTCAAAGCAAACCTTAGGCGGGGAGTGGTCCCGCCCTTTCTGTAGTAGGCCACAGGTTAGGAGTTCAAAGGGACCGAAACCCGTGGTCATGCGAGGACCGGAAAGGGTACTCCCCTGAAGGCCAGTGTTTTTTGAACATATCTCCCAAAAACAGTAACTGCCCCATCCATTTGTGCCATAAATGCCCCACCCATTTAAGTCATAATTGCCACACCCATTTAAGTCATAATTGCCCCACCCATTTAAGCCATAAATGCCCCACACATTAATGCCCCATCCCCATCTCCCTTTATGATTTAACTTCACACTTCATGTATGTGGGAAATTTTGAACATCGATGTGCCAGCTGTGTTGGTGCTCCCCCACTCAACACAACGTCTAAGTTCACCCTGTTTGAAATGGTTGCTGGTTACGTCAATTCTTATAATCCGTTGTGCACCCTTATTAAATATTTATGTTCCGTCACGCTGTCGTAGACATTATACCATACAGCATGGTAGCCGTTTGAAGCAGCTCATTGGCTAAATGGTTAAGGGTTAGGGTTAGGGCTAGTGTTAGGTTTATGGCTAGGGCCACTAATTCTTTTTTTCTTTTCCTCTGGTCTTGCAAAATGTGAACTTCTTTGCCTCAGTAGCCTCTTATGAAGGGTACGTCAGATAAAATTCGCTTACGGGACTGATACTTTGAAAGGCTACCAGCCCAGCGTCAAACAACGTCTCCATAGAGGCAGTACAGTTCTTTCCCACCAGAAGGTTCCATGCTTGACTTCTTCTGGAGTTGGTCTTACTTCACAGACTCTTTTACTGTATCATGAGGGACTAAAATATATACCCCAGTATAAGTGTTTGCATGCGGGACTGTATAGCTATAGTATACTCATGCTAGTCTCTTAGTCACGCGGGGTAGTCACATCAGTAGCCAGGTCATTGGTGTTGGCCGGGCACCTGCAGTACAACACTAGCGCTCGCGCGGTCTTTGCGCGAGATCGCGTTACATGAGCGGGACAAGCATGGTGCTTTGGCCGGGCATGTGCCCGGCCAGGCCCGGCCTTCGCTACGCCACTGAGTTACATATACATTACCTGCTGAACCATTTATGACTGGGATAAGATTTTTGATTGGCAAAACTTGTGCTTGATTGCTTGATCGTTCTCTTCCAATCTTAATTCCTTTCGGTGGAGGTTAACGAAAACATAAACTTGGGTTACAGTCAGGACCAGGTTACTCCTAGTTTCAGGGTTAGGGTTTGCTTTAGCACAATCTTGCTTTGCCTAATTTTAAAAAGGGTTTTAGTAGCTCATTAATATATTCATGAACCCAAAATTGCCACTCGATGGACGCATCTACATGCTCACTGTAGGTAGCGTCCTAACCACCAATGTATCTCAAATCAGTCTGTGCCAGCTTTTGTTCCGAGCTACTCTCAAAGTCAGGCTAGACTCACGTTTGTCGCTACTCTTGGAATGGACAACTTTGACTGCACCAAAATGAATGCACATTTCAAAAAATTCACAGCTTGTCTACAGGAGGGGCTCATTCACGAGTGGAAGCAAGCATTACTAGCCCCACCTCCCCCCCTTATGTCGCTAAACAACTCACGGTTCTGTTCCCCACACAGCTCCTCTGCAGCTTTCTTGTCAACGCCAACGTAGTACCAACGATATATTGCGCATTCTAGTTAAAGCCCAGCCCAGCACTCGAAGCACCGGGCCACGATCACCTACTAGGCTTGGCATACGATCGCAAGACCTGGGCCTGCCCAATGAGTACAGTCTTGGCCACTGTGGCCTTTCTGCTGCTTCTAGACACAAGCTTGCTTTCTGACAAGCAGGCACTTCACACTACTCACAGCTGCTGACACTACAGCACTCTACTAGCTAAACTCCTTCTTTTTTTTTTTTTAAGTCGATCTAAGCTTATCTTCAAAGTTCCAACCATCACATGAGGGGTTCTGCCAGGCCACATCTTAACTAACTTAATTATAAACTGATTATTGGATGTCAATGCCGACAGGAAATGGGGAAAATTCCCAATTTTACGGACAGTGAACGGATGAAGACTCCCAAAACGGACTGTGCGCCGATTGAAGTATGCCTGCATTCTATATGCATGCAATGTATACTTCCCATTGGCGGCAAAAGGCAGTTGAGATTGGGGGGGCACATGACTACACAACCACGCAGCAACTAGGGGGGTCTTGGGGCATGCTTCCCCAGAAAATTTTTCAGAGTTAGATGCTTTAACCCTTTAAACCCTATAGTACACTTTTGATAACGTCATACTGCGCACTGCGCAGAAAAGATAGTCTCTGCGCGCTGGTCTCTGCGCGCTGGCGCGCACGTTCTGCGTCAGCAGAAAGGGTGGGACAGGGGGAGGTGGGTGGGTGGGTGGGGTCACCCGCAGGGTGCTGTGCACATGGCAGCTGCTAGGCTTGGCTGCAAAGGACCGTGGTTGGCACCGGGTGGGCCAACTCTTGGCCTGGCTGCATGAGCAGGCTTAGAAAATGCTTCTCTCACCCTTCAGGGTGTTCATTTCTGGCAGGGAAGGCTTCTTGGGCTCTAAGCGGGTGTTTGCCAATCGAGAGTGCTGACCATTGCATGCTCGTTAATGAGGGGGCGTGGTTAAGGTCACGTGTCTGCTTGCTAAGGCTGGAAGTGGAGTTGGGCTCAGTTTTGGAGTCAGAGCTTTGGCACAAATGGAGATACGGTGCGTTAAAGGCATGTTTAGGCTAAAACTAATCTCCAGTGAAAAAATTCAGTGTTTAAAGGGCTAATGGTCCGTGTGAAGGCCGAAATCTGGGGGGAATAGTTTGTGTGGCTAAAGTGCATTTGAGCCCTAAGCCCTTGTCTGACCCTGCCTGAGTTGTAACCCGCTCCAAGTGGGCCATTAGTCTCATTATGGGCTATGAATCTCATTAACAAGCAGTTGGATACAGTTTGGCACATTGGGACTGGTTATGAATATCATTACAGCCTTGCAGAGACCAGCAGTGGCCAACTCAGTATTCTAAGCCCTTACTCGACACTGTCCGGTTGTAGTGGTCAACAGAGCCCTCATGAATATCATTAAATGCTGCCTTTTGTTTTGACTCACTTCACTGCTAATGGTCCGTGTGAAGGCCGAAATCTGGGGGGAATAGTTTGTGTGGCTAAAGTGCATTTGAGCCCTAAGCCCTTGTCTGACCCTGCCTGAGTTGTAACCCGCTCCAAGTGGGCCATTAGTCTCATTATGGGCTATGAATCTCATTAACAAGCAGTTGGATACAGTTTGGCACATTGGGACTGGTTATGAATATCATACAGCCTTGCAGAGACCAGCAGTGGCCAACTCAGTATTCTAAGCCCTTACTCGACACTGTCCGGTTGTAGTGGTCAACAGAGCCCTCATGAATATCATTAAATGCTGCCTTTTGTTTTGACTCACTTCACTGTTAACCCTTTAAACCCTATAGTACACTTTTGATAACTTCATACTGCGCACTGCGCAGAAAAGATAGTCTCTGCGCGCTGGCGCGCAGGTTCTGCGTCAGCAGAAAGGGTGGGACAGGGGGAGGTGGGTGGGGTCACCCGCAGGGTGCTGTGCACATGGCAGCTGCTAGGCTTGGCTGCAAAAGGACCGTGGTTGGCACCGGGTGGGCCAACTCTTGGCCTGGCTGCATGAGCAGGCTTAGAAAATGCTTCTCTCACCTTTCAGGGTGTTCATTTCTGGCAGGGAAGGCTTCTTGGGCTCTAAGCGGGTGTTTGCCAATCGAGAGTGCTGACCATTGCATGCTCGTTAATGAGGGGGCGTGGTTAAGGTCATGTGTCTGCTTGCTAAGGCTGGAAGTGGAGTTGGGCTCAGTTTTGGAGTCAGAGCTTTGGCACAAATGGAGATACGGTGCGTTAAAGGCATGTTTAGGCTAAAACTAATCTCCAGTGAAAAAATTCAGTGCTTAAAGGGCTAAAAAGGGTTTTAGTAGCTCATTAATATATTCATGAACCCCAAATTGCCACTCAATGGACGCATCTACACGCTCACTGTAGGTAGCTTCCCAACCACCAATGTATCTCAAAACAATCTATGCCAGCTTTTGTTCAAAGCTACTCTCAAAGTCAGGCTAGACTCATGTTTGTCACTACTCTTGGAATGGACAACTTTGACTGCACCAAAATGAATGCACATTTTAAAAAATTCACAGCTTGTCTACAGGAGGGGCTCATTCACGAGTGGAAGCAAGCATTACTAGCCCCACCTCTCTCCCTTATGTCGCTAAACAACTCACGGCTCTGTTCCACACACAGCCACCGTTCAGCTCCCTTGGCTGTCAGACTGTAGCACCAACGATAAATTGCGTATTCTAGTTAAAGCCCATCCCAGCACTTGAAGCACCTGGCCACGGTCACCAACTAGGCTAGGCATACGGCCGCGAGACCTGGGCCTACTCAACAAACACAGTCTTGGCCACTGTGGCCTTTCTGCTTCTTCTAGACGCAAGCTTGCTTTCACAAGCAGACATTACGCACTACTCACAGCTACTGACACTACAGCACTCTACTAAACTCCTTCTCTTTTTTTTTTTTTTTTAAGTCGATCTAAGCTTATCTTCAAAGTTCCGAGCACCACATGAAGGGTGCCGCCAGGCCACATCTTAACTAACTTAATTATAAACTGATTATTGGATGGCAATGCCGACAGGAAATGGGGAAAATCCCCAATTTTACGGACAGTGAACGGTTTGAGACTCCCAAAACGGACTGTGCGCTAAAATTTTAACAAGACAAAGAAGACTATCAACTTGGATTCCAGGTTTGTTGACCTTGAAAATACAGGGTACCGTGCCACCTTAAGATGGTGGTGCCCTAATACATGTACAGTATATAGCCATTATAAAGTACAAGGAGTTTGCCAATACCGTATACCCTCGTTCCCAGGCTCTCCAAGTGTGTATATGGTAGTTAGCATCATTCCCAGGCTCTCTCCCTCAGAGCCTGGGAACAACGCTAGCTACCATACACAATTTTAGCTTAAATCCTACAATCTGAAATTCCCATAAACCTAGCAGTGTTTGTATGGTAACATGTACGTAATCCAATGTATCCTTTGCTGATGGGTACACAACTACTCAAATCCCCTCTGCTGAAAAGTTGAGATTTCAAAACCCTCATGCATACCCAATGATTGTGACCTGTTGCAGATCCATTGATAATGCACAATCTAGGGGAGTTCTAAATGTAATCGCTGGAGTGCATGCTAACAGCTAGGTCATTGTTTTCAGTGATAAGTGACACACTGAATGAAGAACTGTACACCCTCTAGGGCAAGCAGTGGCGGATTTAGGGGGGGTAAGGGGGGTGCAAAAGCAACCCCCTTTGGCGGCTAGTAGTGTATTTTTGCGTACATAACTGCACGAGTCCATCAAATGATTATGCAGCAGTGGCATGCAGCAACAACAACCAGGCACAGTTACACACTCACGTATCAGTTCCTTACTGATCTCCATGCAGACGTTTGACTAGGCCTAGAGTTGCTTCGAGATATTCAGTTCGGACAAAGCCCTGCGCATGCGGAGCCACGCCTTTTAAATTCTGCGAGTGTTTAAAGGCTTCAAACACAATGACTAGATTTGGCAGTAGGTCGTCCAACTCTTGCTATTTCACCTCAAAACGGCACCAGAAACGATCTCAGAAGGTCTGAAATCGAAAATTTTCTTGGGGGGCATGCCCCCACACCCCCCTAGCGGACGCGCTTCGTGCACTTTATTACCCTCCGCCAAGTATAGCGATCAGTCAAGTGCACACTGGAACCCCCCTTTTGAAAATCCTACATCCGCCACTGGCAAGGACACTTAGCCTCATTCTCAAGTTTCCACCCAGCTGATGAAAGCTGGGCACAGAGGAGCCAGGCAATGAGGCTAAGGGCACTCTAGTTCCACATGTACTGATCGATACGTCATACGTATGAACATCTGTGTACTACTAAAGGTTCCAATGTGTCAAAGATGCTTTAGTTCTATCGATCGAAGTTACAGTTTACTTCAATTGAAGTCCTAAAAGTATGCACATAATATACCGTTGCAGGACTTATTATGCTTCCTTCTACACACCCATCATCTTCACATGCAGTCGTGGAGTTGTGGCTAGATGGCAACAGGATAACTCCGTCGGGCTATTCCATTTAATAAGCATACACCCCCTGTGGATGGACAGTTTGGGTAACGTGGGCCCCTGGACATAATTAGTAGCCAATACCCCCCCTCCCCCCCACCCCCACCCCAGACACCTAATCAAATGGGTTGTAATGCCCCCTTGACATAAGTAACTGTATGACCACCTCCCTGCATGGACAGCCAATCAGATGGGATGTAATGTCCCACTGACACAATCAATGGCATGTCCACCCCCACCCCCCCTGGACATGCCAATCAAATGGGATTTAGTGCTCCCTTGATACAATTAAAAACTGAGCCTGGCAGCTCAGCCTTAAGTACTCGAACTCGGCCACTGAGTTGCCGAGTGACTCGGTAGCTCAGTTGGTTAGAGCATGGCAGGCCATTTGCCAGGTCGCGGGTTCGAGTCCCTCACTGAGTCACTGTCTTTTTATCCCCTCTTTATTTTCTCGTCTTTATTTTCACACCTTTCTCTCTGACTTTGACTTAGGCTAAGGTCTGACTGTCAGGTCTGGAGCGTGTTAAACATCTGAGCCTTATGCGCCTCACGCTTCGCGCTCGCCACACCCCCACATATGAACAGTTTGTCTGGGTTTCTCAAATTTTCATTTGTCCAGAGGGTAGTACTCTATGGCACTGGGTAGCTACTGCTCTACAGCAATTACTGCAGGAACCCCCTGGACATGTAGTGCTCTACAGCACTACATGTCCAGGGGGTGCCTGCAGTAATTCAGGCCATGTCCAATGGTGCCTGTCATCTGTAGTACATGTACCCACCAATGTTACTGTTCTGTCCAGGGGGGTTGTACTGTAATGATTGCATGTTGTGAGTGTATCTTACATAGCTACTGTCATTTTCCAGGAGGTTCATACTGTAATGGACTGTGTCCAGGGGGTGTATCATAGATATTGTTTTGTCCAGGGGTGCATCTGCAAATGCACAAACAATGCACTGTGTATCCCTGGAATATTTAGTGTCACTAGTGGACTGGTGACTCTAGACTACCTAGGCCGAACATATTATACAGAAGCCTTAGCATCAACTAGGCCACAGAGTAATGACACTTACTTTTTACAGTTTACAAACTTTGTATATAATATTGAATTTGTGTTCAGTAACTGCCAAAGTTCAAGGAGGACAAATAGGTGAAGTACGCAATGCTGCTAGTTTAAAACTGCTTTTATATCCACACTTTTGTAAGTTCAACTTCAATATTAGCTTCTTTGTTATCTTGTTTGTTTGTGATTTTGTAACTGGGGTGCTTTTCATTAGCTATGCTATCTTGTATCCCTTTAACTTTCTTAGAAAATTTATGAATATTCTAGCTTTGATGTTGAAGTGTTAATGAGATCTTTTATTTCACGTAGAATACCTCATGCAGGTTTTCTATCTCAAATAGAAACCTGAGTGAATAGGTCTGTATTTTGTGGGTTTCACTAACAATTAACTGAGATTATAAACTGGAAAGCTCCCAACCAAGCCCGATCCACTCCGTTTCGTGTAGCAGTGCTGCAAGAAACTCATTCAACAGCCGAGCGGCTAGTAGCGTAGCTCGCAAGTCAGGTCCACAAGAATCTCGTTCAACAGCCGAGCGGGCTAGTAGCGTAGCTCACAGGCAAGGTCGACAAGAATCTCGTCCAATAGGCGAGCGGCTAGTCAGTAGTAGCGCAGCTCGCTGGCCAGGTCGGCAAGAATCTCGTCCAACAGGCGAGTGGCTGGTAGCGCAGCATCGCAGGCCATGTCCACGACAGTCGCGATTGAGTAACCTACTACCCCTAGCGCAGCTGCCATCACAACGAATACGCTTGAGCATTGGATCCAACTCGGTACAAACCAACCACCACTGTTCTTGGCCAAGTAGACAGGCTAGGGAAGTTACAGCAGGTTTCTTTAGATAGCGCTTGGCTTACTACACTCAAACAACACATTTCATGGCTGTAAAATCCACAGCTCGATCGCCACCACAGTCACGGCTAGCTCATTTTTCGACTATATAACCGACGATTATGACGTCATTTTGCAAATTTTGGTGCGGATTATGTAACGTTGCACCATTTTCTAAGCCGGTTAGAAACCGCACCCTCGGTTCTTAGGGCTTCAGAAGCCTCGGAAGTGTTTACATAATCCCTTTGGGCTTCGCCCTCAGGAATTATGTAAACACTTCCTCCCGCTTCTAAACCCCTAAGAACCTCTGGTTAGGTTTCTAACCTACACATAGAAAAAAAGAAAGGTTGGTTATATGTATAAATCCTATGCATGGCTACCAAGCTGTAAGTGCACTGTGTATCCTACTAACCCTTGCATCCTTGGTAATAACCAGTGCATTGCTAAGATCTTCCCAGCTTTACCCTTGTTTCCAAGCAACAGGTGGGGAACAGCCTGAATAGAGGATAGGAATGATGTTCTTGTTTCTATGGTTAAAAGGTGGGAACAAGATAGGAATGATGTTCTTGTTTCTATGGTAACAGGTGGGAACAAGATAGGATTGATGTTCTTGTTTCTATGGTAACAGGTGGGGAACAGCCTGTGTAGAGGGTAGGAAAGATGTTCTTGTTTCTATGGTAACAGGTGGGAACAGGATAGTGCATTGCTAAGATCTTCCCAGCTTTACCCTTGTTTCCAAGCAACAGGTGGGGAACAGCCTGAATAGAGGATAGAAATGATGTTCTTGTTTCTATGGTTAAAAGGTGGGAACAAGATAGGAATGATGTTCTTGTTTCTATGGTAACAGGTGGGGAACAGCCTGTGTGGAGGAATGATGTTCTTGTTTCTATGGTAACAAGGTGGGAACAAGAATCTTGCCGAGAGTTGCTTCAGGGAGGGAACAGGAAGCGGCGTCCGAAAATACATTTCTTTTGCCGATTATCAAAATTTTCGGACTGTTACGCTAATTCCCCTAGCGCTAGCGGGGATTGACGCTCGAGCTCCATTTTTCAGTCGCCGGATACAGTGGACTCCGCCTTCCTTTCCGTGGCATATTAACAGAGTATCTGCGTGGCTTAGTCTCCGTGTACGAGCGTCCGATTATGGCTGGTGTCCGAATATTGATCGTTTCCTCTAGCCACATAGCTTGCAAACATGTTCACAGCTTTGCCCTTGGACTTGGTGACCCTAAATCCTAAGCTACCATGCAATATTTCTTACAATCAATAAATCATTGTTTCGCTACATGATCATTGTTTCGCTACATGTAGACAGAAAAGAAATCTCTCCATTTACTGTAAGCACTGCTCGGCTGTTGGCAAGACAATTTTGTCGAAGGTTCTCGTAAAGTGCAGACAGAATGTCGCTAATAAATTATTCATAAGTCGTTATTTTAACCCCGTAGATCCCTGTATACTTACAACAACCTGACAGTGCTGACGGCTAAGGTATAGAATAATTGTCGAGTTCGAGTTCGAGTTCGGAGTTCGAGATGGCAATCACTTCGTACATGCGCTATAGCTACGTGCGCCTGCGTTGCACCAGTAAGGCGTGAGTTAGGTTTTTTGTAAGCCCAAGGAGAGAGGAGCAGACCATGGTACCGATGTCTGTGCTAGGGAACAAACCATAGTCTCGCAAGCCACACCCTTCGCAGCGGAGGGTGTGGCAGGCTTGTAAGACTGGGTAAGTGGTCTCTGAGCAGGTGAGAAGATAGCTACACAACCTAAGGGCAGAATCTCAGTGAGGCTTACCTGCTGGAATCGAAGATGGCTTACCAATAGGCTTCCCTATTTGGCGGCTTTAATGGAGAGAGGCATTTTGTGCTCATTGAAAAATTGGTGCTTGCCTTCATGAACTTGACAAGTGGAGTAAATTAGTGGGGAGAGTGAGGCAGTTGGAAAGGCAGACAGTGTACTGAGGAGAGCAGAAGGTCCCAGGGGGTGTGGTATTTGTGGCACAAGAGTATCAAGCTACAGTGGTTAGCTTCACAAAGCCAGTCTATTGCTTTTGCAAGGGAATCTACCAGTCAGTGGGATTGTCTTCTGTGGATTGACAGGTCAGTGAGTGTCACCATTTGGTTGCATCTGCCTTGTATTGATCAGGGGATAGGCTTCTACAAGGAACACTTGGCACAGAACTTTTGCTCCAAAACTACTATAATAATGTCACTGTGACGTCAAAGAGGAGGTTGTAAACACTCTGACTGTATGAGTGCAAATGTTACTAAAGCAATTGAAAATGACGGTTATGTATGACCTTATTGGAGCTAGGGGGGAGGGGGGTCACAACTTAGGTCACAACAATGTTATTTTGGGAAAATAGTTTGTAGGTGTTCCCAATTCAGTGCACATCTTGGAAGCAGTGCCTTTGGATTAGTCACACAAAGGAGACCCAAAAACCCCATGCACCTTCAGTATCATACACCCAACCAAACCCAGGATAGATTGCTTTCAGTGGATCATGCATGTGGTACTGAAAACAATATGTGCGTGGGTTGGTTAAATTGGTGTGGCTTGTGGGACTATAATGTAGGAACTGGTAGCTTACTATAGGGTCTTGTAATGTCAACAGGTGACTTGGGGTAGATTTGGCTCATACAGGCATGAAGTAGGTTGTTAGGGGCTTACATGGTTGTAGTAAAGGCAGGGTTAGCTCCACTGTTGAATATAGTGTGTAGAATGAGGATACAAAGCATGCAGTTGGATTGTAGGAGATCGAGTTTATGTCAAGAGAAATTTGGTTCATGCTGCAGAATTCTAAAAGCCGAGAAGTTAAGGTGATGATACA
The DNA here is from genome assembly GCA_949130485.1 of Agelas oroides. NCBI lineage: Eukaryota > Metazoa > Porifera > Demospongiae > Agelasida > Agelasidae > Agelas > Agelas oroides. The sequence continues at coordinate 15,029,888 of OX422184.1, read as the reverse complement.
CCTAGGTGCTTGTGTGCTTATGGAGAACAGAGCTATCTTTTCAGCAGGGACAGTAGAAAATGCTGAAGGGAGTAGCCTGGCAGGGAATGCTGAAAGGTCATAGAGATCACTACGTGCATACTTGCCATTGTGACTGTAGTAGGATGCTGAGATATTTCTTTAATTTTCTTAGTAGGATGGGTACAACAGTGCTTGGTCCATGGCACCAAATGCTTAGGTGTGACAGGAAAAGCTCAGCAGTATTAGAAACTGATGAGAGGTGTGGCTAGCTATTGTGCCTGTCTGCTGAAATTGCTGTGTGAAGCAGTAGAAAACGCTGAGGGATAGATAGTAAGGGATGCAGAATTGCTGTTGAGATATATATGGCTGCCATTGTTCCTATAGTTTTAGAAACTGCTGAAGGGCAGTAGCTACAGCGTGTTGATAAATGCTAAGTGAAAGTAGAAATTGCTGAGCTATCCTTGCATTTAGCCATATATAGTAAGCTGAAGGAAATTAGAGAATGTTAAGGGCCAGTAGAGATTGCTGAAAGGTATGACTACCATCGTGCTTGAATGGAGAGAATGCCAAGGTGGGAAAGGTACAAGGGAGGCAGTATGTACAGACTGTTGAGAGATAATGTATACTTGGCTAAAGAATACACCCTAAAGAATATTTTCTTTAGCCATGCAAGGGTCAAGGATGTGTGTGTATAGAGAGGATCACTGCATGAGGCATAACAAAAATTTCTGAGGGCATTGCTATCATCATGTACTTCACTGAAATAAAAGCCAATGAGCAGTAGAAAGTGCAGAGAAATGAGTGGCAGTAGAGATTGTAGCCTTGTTCTCATGCAGGCTCTCTCGTGTGTGGAGATTGCTGACAGGTTTAACTGCAATTGCGCTTGACTTTAGAAGTATATAGCTACCAGGAATTGTTGAGTCACATGCAATAGAGACGGCTGAAAGATAATTATGACTGCATGAGGACAGAAGTGAAATGTCCTCTGTCACCTCCAGCCAATATAACCTTTTAGTTAGCTACTCCCCACCGTTCACTTCTGCCATATAATTATTTCTCAGCAGTCTCTACTGCCCCTTGGGCAGTTCCTGCTACTCCAGAGAAATGCTGAGAGTAGCAAGGAATACTAAGTGGAAAGAGCTGAAGGCAACTAATGAATTAATGATGTGCCATTGGGTCAAAGAATGCTGAGGGGATAGTAGAAAATGGTAAATTGGAATAGAGGATTTATGACTGCTGTTGTGCTTTATTTAATGCTCAGGTATAATTCTAAGTAGTAGAGCTGCTTAGAGAAATGGTTGCCATTGTCCTTGACTGTAGAAATTTGTTTGAAATACTGAGGTCCATAGATGTTGTTGAGAGCTATGTATATGGTTGCCTTCTGCTTGGGTCTGAGAATGCATGAGGGGCAGAACAGAGTGCCAGGGAGTATACAGAAGAGCGCTAAACTGGGGTATATGACTGCCATTTGTGCCTGGTTGACAATGCACCTGGCTACTATTGCATGCAGAGAATGCTATGGGGTTGCAGAATTTACTGAGTTCAGTCTGAGGAGTGGACGTGACTGGAGTAATGGCTAGTCTCACAGGCAGGACTCTCACTGGAGAGTCTGGCCTGTGAAATTAAGTAGCACTATACTCTTGAGCTTGGCTGCAAAAAATCTGTGAGAGTTAGATACGTCATTGTGCTTGGCTTCACAGAATGCAGAGGTGTACGCCTACTAGCTATAGGCTTATAAATTGTTATGAGCACTACACTGCTTCCAGTAATGGCTGATGTTGTGCTTGGGGCTACAGAAACCTTTGGGGTGGCAGGTACTACATAGGGGCTGTAAAGATTGCTGAAAGAATGGTTGTCATTGCAGTAAATGCTGAGGTGTTGTAGTAACAAACTGTACTCGGTAATTTTCGTACGAGCCAACCTCTACGCAATGAATGTACTGCATCGAGCCACACCCCTTAGCACTAGTCCTCGCCGGATCTCAGTCAGAATCGGGCTCTGCAAATACCTGCAACCCTTCGCTGTCTAGCCTCGAAAGTCAAACCCGACCAAACATAAAACTATCCGGACCTGCATGGCTAGCAAGATTATTCTTTACAGTGCGCACCGGAAACCGTGGAGGCAACTCGAACTCGAGTCAACTCGAACTCGAGTCAACTCGAACTCGAACTCGAGTCAACTCGAACTCGAACTCGAACTCGAACTCGAACTCGAACTCGAACTCGAAGTTTATCCATCCCCGACGGCTAAGTGTTCTGAACGCTCTCATATATCCAAAGGAGGTCGAGGCAAGCTCTTTCGCTCTGTGGAGGTACAGAATCTACATACATTACTGTCATAGACCATTCCGGTCCGTTTGGAAGTGTTGGTTGTGTGGCACGAGTTCCAAGTATGGCCCCCGTCTTTGATAGCTCAGTCCTCAACTAATCAACTAGCCTTGTCCCCAGGCTCTCCTGCACGACCATCAAATTCTGGTGACGAGGTTAGATTTGTCTTGCATGGGAGTAGTCTTGCCTGATAGACTTTTGAGTGCTACAGTGTTGTGTGTGTAGAAGCAAAAGCAGTTTTAGATACAAGTCTGCATGTAAGTATATCAGTGCTAGGAGAAGCCATGGTCTGGCAGGCAAGACAAGTATTTAAGTAATGGCAAGGTTACGTTGAGCTGACAAACGTGACGTAATGATTACCAAGAGTGCCAGCATGAAGTCTCCGTAAATTTGAAACCGGTTGGAATTATTGAACCGTACTAAAAATAGTAGCATGTATTGCGCAGCTGTGCATAGATATAAGCCATTGTTGCTAAGCACGTGCCGGGTGTTCTATTTTGTAGTACGGTTCAATATTTTGACCGGACCGTGGGCTTCTATTGGAGTTACACGCTCTTACTCTAGCCGCCCGTTCTTATATGTGCTCTTGATCATTGGTACATTATCGATGCATTAAGTTTTGTTTCATGTTCATGGGAGTGACTGGTGATCCTCAGACTCATGCCCAGATCCCACCCTCACACTAGTCTTGCGAGCCAGCCGTATTTTCCTTCATTTCCGGTGGGAGGAAAGAAAATATGGCTGGCTCGTGAGACTACCCTCACACAAGGAAGATGGTCTGGTGAACCAAGTCAACCCTCTTGGGGTAGTACACAACTAGGGTAACCTAGCAACAATCAAAACATTTTGCACAACACCCACTCAAAAATGTTACTGCAGTAAGGGAAGTGCTATGTAATAGTTAAAGATCTCACAATCTCATGTCCTTACTACAATTTGGGAATAGGCCTAAGAAATTCATCTTTGTTCACCAGACCACTTATCACTGCATGGGAGGCAATTGCGGGTTGGGCCCAAGACTAGTGCTTGGTATGTTTTGTGAGGTATGTTAGAAGTTGAATGTGGTCAGTCAGATTGATAATTATTATACCAGATACATTTCGCTGAAGTAAATTGCTCAGTTACTTATTCTGCTGTGTTCCTATGCCACAGTAGACTTCGGGTCAGAAATGATGACTTGAACAGTAGCAAAATACTAAAAGGTTTAAGTGCAACCTGATGAGTATTTTCTCGTGACTTCATTAATACATTCCACATGCTATTTTTGTGTCAGGCTGACTGATAACATGATGTGTAATTTAGCAGTTGAATTAGCCATGGAATCTACGGCTAGCACTGTCGACATTGAGGATGGCCCCATTCTAAACGAAACAGATGTACATTGAAATAGTTTTGAAAGGCTTACTGGTTCCTCTGAACCTGATGGTTTCATGGCATGCAGAGTAACTGGTCTGGGACACTTTATTTATGTTCAACTAAGTCAACTAGGTAGTATACCAACACTTCAAACACACTATGGAATATGCACCTCTAAAGAGCTTGCTTCCACCTCAGAGTGTGTTGTGGATTGAAGTTTTGTTGCTTTGCTACAATACTGTCATTGTGTGTCACAAGGCAACAGACCTATGAAAAAAGGATAATATTAATGCTCTAGTTCTACAAGCATGAGCAGTTACAAACCACATTTCTTTATAAACAGCTGTGTGCAACTAATAGGGTAGGAGCACGCAACAATGTCCTGAATGTATAATTATGCTATAGTGTCTGTGTCACCATCTACTATTCATCCTTAGAAGTGTTGTTCATCAAGTGGTCTGACTTATATTACCCTGTGCATACACACATTTGTACCAAGTGTATGTCCTTTTGTTGTGTGTTACATTTGCATGCCCACTGTCTACGCTAAATGCATTTTCTGTTTGAGAAAAGATGTGTGCTTTGCTTGGTGAAAACCACATGCATTTTGAGTACATGGTTCACAAGTTACAGTGAGAAGAATTTCTTGCAATAAGATGTGTAAATTTTATCTCCAGTTGATGAAGAAAAGGTTATCTGTTACGAAGCCCTGATGACGACTGGAGCATTCAGTCGAAACGTCGGCAAGTTATTTTCCGAGCTCAAGTTGGTAACAGATAACCTTCTCTTCATTTATGCAGAAGCCAACTGAGAAGCCACTGAAAGTTTATCTCCAGTCCTTCCACCTGCAATGTACAACTTCTCCGCTTGCAAATAAAACCTTCCATATAAGGCACTTACGCTACGCTAGGCGGACCACTGCATCTAGAATTGGGTTTTGGTATTCCTATAGCAGTTCAGAAATGCCCCCTCAGGAAGCTGCAACTTGCTCACACTTCGGAATTCAAGTGCAACTTAAATCCAGCATATAGTTGGTAGGCTTAGTTGTAACCGAGCATCACCAGAATTAGTCTCGTTCCAAGACCCCACCCTCTCGTGAGGAGAAACGCGGTCTGGTGAACCAAGTCAAATTTCTTGGGCTAGCGCAGTGTCACCTAGCAACATTCAAAACTTTGTATGCCAAATCTGCTCAAAAAAGGTACGGATACTCGAGTAGATAAAAAGTTGTAAGGGAAGTGCTACGTAATAAATTGACCTTGCAATCTCATTGGTCCTCACCACTTTTGGGGAATAAGCCCAAGAAATTCGACTTTGTTCACCAGACCGTTTCACATTTGTCAGCTCAATGTAACCTTGCCATTACTTGAATCCTAAAACTAGTCTTGCTTGCCAGATCATGGCTTCTCCTAGCACTGATATGCTTACATGCAGACTTGTCGTATCTGAAACTGCTTTTGCTTCTACACACACAACACTGTAGCACTCAAAAGTCTATCAGGCAAGACTACTCCCATGCAAGACAAATCTAACCTCGTCACCAGAATTTGATGGTCCTGCAGGAGAGCCTGGGGACAAGGCTAGTTGATTAGTGGAGGACTGAGCTATCAAGGACGTACTTGGAACTCGTGCCAAGCAACCAACACTTCCAAAACGGACCAACATCCACTACAACAGTAATGTATGTAGATTCTGTACCTCCACAGAGAGAATGAGCTTGCCTCGACCTCCTTTGGATATATGAGAGCGTTCAGTGCTGTAGAACACTTACTAGCGATAGCGCTGTCATTTTGTTGCAAGTATACGAGGATCTACGGGGTTAAAATAACGACTTATGAATAATTTATTAGCGACATTCTGTCTGCACTTTACGAGAACCTTTGTCGAAATACATATTTACACTAATTTCCGTGCAATGTGAGATACTGCACTAGATGTTAAAAACTCAGTCTGTGCCTCGCACTTTGTGCTCGTCACACCCCCCTCCCCCACCTGGACAGCCAATCAAATGGGACTAGTGCCCCCCTGATACAATTAATGGCATACCTACCCCGTTGGATAGCCAATCAAATGGGATAATTATAGTATCCCCTGATGTAATTAACAGCTTCTCCAACCCCCTGGACAGCAAATCAAGTGGAATGTAGTACCCCCTGACACAATTAACAGAATTAAGGCATCATGTATAACCAAGTAGCTATTTTCTACTTCTATTTACAGAAAAAGAAAATAGCTACTTGGTTATACATGATTTAGCTATAAGACTTTAGCTGTGCAAGGTGTCCGTGGGGTTGTATTACAACCCCATGGACATAATTATACCTGAAGAGTTTATTCATTTATCCCCCTTGACACAAGTCACAATTCTGGCAATACTCCCCCCTTGAAGTTAACCCCCTTTGACACAAACCACTTCTACCCCCTTGACACAAATCACAATTCTGACAATACACCCCCCTCAACATAATTAAAGCTCATCCACAGGGGGTGTATGCTTATTAAATGGAATAGCCCATCAGCAAGTCTAGTTGCAAACTTCAGTGCTGATCCAATGTCTCAATCCTCCAGGACATAGATTGTAGGTTGTCCTCAACCTGAAATCAGACATTACAGGTTTCGGCTTCAAGGCAAAGTTTCAGGGTATTTGCGTCTCTGTTTTGTAGCAAGGACAAATGTGCTCATGCCCAGACCCCGCCCTTTTGGTTAGTCATGTGACAGGGGGACATGAAACGACGATTCGCAATATATTTTGGTAGCAGTAGCTGCTTTGAACACTCAGGGGCGAGCTGAACATGGGCCAGTCCAATTCGATCAATAATCGGATGGTGAAATTTTCTTACCGTGTTGTCTTCAAACAAGTTGAGGTCTCCACAATATTAGCATCAGTAGAATCTACAGGCTCTTCAGGGCCGTAGCCACAAAATTGGAAATGGTCAGGTTAGTATGCATGCGAAAGCACGCATTAGTTAGGGGAGTCTGGGGGCATACCCCCCCAGGAAATTTTTGAAATTTAGACACTCTGAGATTGCTTCTGAGACCATTTTGGGCTTAAAAAAAAGCGATGCTTCTCGGCGGCATCCAGATGATAGATATCCACATTCTATTGATCAGCAGCCTTCCCGTTGTCACCGTGCAGTGTCATGTAAGTCGACAGCACACACAGTGGTGTTACTTCAACCCTGTGCATGCATTAGTCAGACTTTGTCTGATAAATTCTGAGTTTGGAACATATAGCATTAGATAGATAGATAGATGGATGGATGGATGGATGGATGGATGGATGGATGGATGGATGGATGGATGGATGGATGCAGCCCGATTTATGAACAGATAAATTAGAGAATCACACCAGTAGAAATTAAAAGGTAGCAAATGTTCTTCTTCTGGTTTCATTACTTAAAATGTACTTGTTTGCTATAGCCTTCAGGTCAAGGCTGTCACACCAGTCCTGATGATAATGGGAGGACCATAAGATGATTCATTGTACTCCTGAGGTATGATTTGATACGGCGGAGGGCACTGAAGGATCTCTCAGAGGTGGCATTTGTTGGTGGAAGGATCATCAACAATTGAAATAACCTGCAGACTGAGCTCAACAGCATTCGCTGGTTCTTGGATAAGGTCAGCAATGCAGTCTTGATGTTACTCACTGATGGTATTCGGTCTTCTACTGCTGACAGATAAACATATAGTGCTGCATCCATCATAGCATTGGCCACGAAGCTTTGCTAGAGGAATCTGGAACTGCAGAAAGGCATCTTTTGTGACGGACACAATACTCTGTGCATCTGTTGCAGAAAGGCAGTACAATCCCAGGAACTCTTCTGACACTGTGAAATCTTCACTCACCCTAGTGTCAGTTGCTCTTTATTGGACTTGTCAGTAGTCTCATCAACCATCACAGCAAGGAATGGAGAAGTGCGGATGCTCTCAAGGATCTTTCTCAGCACATGATAGGCCATCAATTCAAGCATCTCATTCTGATTTTCAGGAGCAGTATGCTTGTTGGCACTTTTATCAAGCCATTGGAGTACACAAGGCTTGTCTTCTGCTCTCAACTGAAGCAGCTGGATCAGATTGGCTGATGCATCACTGCCATCACCTCGCAGAGCTAGTCCTTGCCTGGCAAGAAAGCGGACACTAGACAAAATCAGTTGAAGCATATCCCTTGCCTGCTCTTTCTCTGCTTGGTGTGCTCTACTCAGCTGTTCACCAACATCCTTTGTGGTTTTCTGAAGAATCACAACAGCTTCAACTGCTTCAGCATGACACTTGGACTGGACATGCTTCTTGAAGCTAACAATTGCATCTTTCCAGTTGCAGAAACCCTTTGTGATCTGAAAACGTTAAACAGAAATCAAGATAGTCACATTCCCAAGGAGACAGTCCTTGGAATTGGCATGTTTATAGGCATTATTCTTACTTTTGCACTTACAAATGCATTACCAGCGTTGTTGCTGGACTTGATTCTGTCTAGCTTGAAAGCCATGACACAAGTGTGGCAAAACACAACGTCTTGAGCTTCATCGTAGTGCAGGAACGGCCAGGCAGTAAACCACTGGCTCTGCGCAGAACACATCACGGGTTTTGTCTTCCCAAACTCCTCCCATTCAGAATCGGCGATGCGCCTTTTGCAATTTTAAAGAGCGAGGAAAAAAGTGGTCAGGTTGAAACCGGACTAACCGGACCAGCGGCTACGGCCCTAGTCTTGGCTACATGCTGGTACTTGTCCGGAGTTTGTGCATTGAGTAGTTCTCGAGATATAAATATATTTCATGTTTCTTTCCATAAAGTACGCTGGTTGATTTATGTGCAGTATAAATAGGTGAGTTCAAAAGATATCGTGCAATATCTCGAGAATTGGGGAGGTCTTGGGGCATCGCATCGATGCTAAAATATCTCCAAAAGCAGCTTCAGAGAAGGCACCAACAACAGTGTCTGAAAATACATACACTTTTCCGAATATTGATGTTTTTCGGACGGCCATTTTATCGCTTCTAGCGCCAACAGGAAACAATGAGCGGGCGTCATTTTTGGTTCACCGGGCACCGCGTACCTCCGCTACAGCCTTGCGGTATCGCCGAATGTTTACGCAGTTTTCCCTCCACGTTTGAGTGTCCGAGTATACCTGTCGTCCGACGGATTGCTAACTTACTCTACTGAATCTTTCCCAGACTGACACACATTTTCATGTCTGGGAACCAAACTATAGTTGTCTTCCATTGCTTTAGTTCTAGTTTTAGTACAGTTCTTGTGGTTTTAGTTTTAGTTCAATTATTGAAAATGCTACTTGTTACTAAAACACATGACATTTAGTTAATTAAAACAACACTATAAATTACAAGTTCAATTACAGTACTGGCAGACTCAGCACACTCAGCTGACCATGTGCTGTTCAACACATGTGGCAAGAGCATGGTGTGTCACATTACATTAATTCATGACTCCTTTGACCTGTAATTTAACGATGTGATTTGCAATTTTGTCATTTTCTTCTTATTGTAATCATTACTTGCAAATAACCTTGTTAATTGTAATTGTATCAATTGACAACTCAGGCTTAAGTAATTGTATTTAATAAAACCATGCCAGAATTCGATTTCTACAACCCTGTTTTAATTCATTACACAAAATATAATAACTACCTAATAAGCAAAGAATGAATTCAGTCATGTCTTATAACCTATAAAAGTGTAAGCTGCTACTATAGCCAGTTAACAGGCTACGAGAATTGGCACTCAGCCTACAGTTATTTCACAGTTAGCCAGCAGTTCACATTGGTTAGAGCACAGACAGCAGCAGTTGCAGCGTACAGAACACCAAAAGTGGCACAACTGGTTTAATAGCTGAGCACACCATAGGTGCAGGTGTTGTAGGTGTTACATCCCTGCCTGCGACAAACACCCTCTGAATGTTTCTCTCATCACCTAATAAGAGAAGTAAATATTGTCAATGATTTGAGTGAGCTCCACATTTGTGAACTAAAATTAATGTGTACATTTTATTGCTTGCTGCATGCTGCATAGTGACAAATTTTTGCCGGGAGTAAACCTTCACCAATTTCGTGCGGCATTAGTAGTAGTAAACAATTAACAGGTGAATCTTTTGCATTTATGTGTGTCTACCATTTCCCCAAACCTAACAGTTAAACTTCACCAGCATTTATTGCAGCTACAAGTACTCTGTATACACAAGTTAGTTCAAATCTGTTAGTCAAAGAACTGGTAGAAATACTTTGAGCAACATTATTTTGTTGGTGACTGGTGAGTTTTCAGCAATGATTGATTGGCAAAACCCAAGATGGTGAAATTTTATAGCAACGTTACACTGCACACCAAGTGTGGCAAAAATCTTCCCCTAGTTAAATTTATTCCCAATTCGTGGGGGTGTACCTCAGATATCATCTCCCAGAGTTAATGAGATGTCCTGAATGTTAACTCCCACAAAATTCGAGTTACTAAACTTCACACATTCCAATTCCATTCAAAATTCTAAAATGCCAATTCGTAGAAAATGTCAACTATCTAGCATATTATTAAGGCAAACACCATTTGCTGCTATTGCATAAGCAGGCACATGACGAGAGGAATTGCAGAATCACTGCTTTAGTACATCTATAGGACTAGACTAACTCATATATCTAATCTATATCACAGTTCTTGAAAATACGCACAATCCCTCTTTGAGAAGCCACTCAAGTTTTTTCGACCATGGGCATATTTGTGGTACTAAGGATAGGTTTACCTGTCTTCAAGCCAATCGTGCTGTGAAATTTCAGTTCAAGGAGTACTATAGCATGTCTATACATGTATATGATACAGCTAGGCATATTTGGGCCGTTGACTACTGCCTATGTCATGTGATTAGAGCTTTAACGAAGCCCTATCAATTTTTGCTGCTGGCAATTCATAGTACGTCTCATCATTACACCCTACACTGTGGATCTGAACAGTTACTGACAAACTTACTAAGATAGATGAACTTCTCAATGATGTCCTGTAACGAAACAGATGAAGAAGTCAAGACACAATTGTTGGACCACTAGTGAGACCAATAGATGCACTATGGAGTCACAATCTATTACTTTTCCCTAATCTTGCTAATCAAAGAGTTGGTTTTGGTTCTGTATGTCAGCATCATTAAGTTAAATTAAAGGATAGCTGAAAGGCGTAGCAAAGAGATTTACCGCCATGGAGTCCTGTTGGAATGTGAAGAAGACTGGGTTTGATGCATCAGGAGCCTGGGTGTCAACCAAAAGTGCATCAAACTGCTTTCCAACCTGCATAAAAAGTGTGTGCTATCTTAGTCAATACCTAGTTACCTGATACCATCATGGTTGCATTTATGTAGTTTTGTACTGACCTGAAAGTTACCAACTGTATCACCCAGTCCAAGTGCTGGAGATAAAAGACAAAGCAGTCATAGCTAAAGAGCATGTGGAAGTATGTGTTACAGGAATAATTAAGTACTAGTTACATCATGTCTAGGATGCATGATGTATTAGTATGAGCACTGCAATATAGCACCTCGAGTGGGTGTGATTTTTTGGGTCAGTTGCTTATTTTTTGTTGTAGTTGCTCAGCAAGTGATTTCAACACTGCTGTTGCCAAGTGTAACCTCTAAAAAATGCGGTACAAACACCAGGGTTCTAGGAGTTTTGTACATCATAGTATGAGCTCTTGTGAAGTCCTAATTCTTCATTCTCTAAGCTGGCAAACCTTGGGCTCCTCCCAAAGTGGCTAGATAGAAAGCCTCATGGTGTGTTAATGGTTGGTAGTCAGTTTCATTGACAGTGAGGCTGAGTGCCTTTGAAGCATGGATGGCCACCCGCATTGCATTGAACATAGAAGGAGAATATCCAGCAGATATATCTGAGTGAAGAATCATAGAGAATACAAGGATAATCATTACCCTTTTGGTCACAACAAGAGCTCAGTAGAAATAGAGGAAACAGTGTATTGAAAGGATCCATAGTCTAAAGAGATCTCGAGAAAATGTTATAGTCATAGTTCCACTGCCAAACTCTCTTCCACTTCTGTGAATAGCAGTCTTGAAGATATTATATGCCACAAATTGCAAATGATAATTCTAGTTATAATTTTATCAGCTTGGAAGTTATATACAGCACTATGAGTTGGTGTTTACCGTATGGCTAGAAAGTTTTGAGGAGTAAAACTTCCGAGGATTGGTGGTCACAAAAGATTTCGTGATTTAATTTTTGAGGATCGATGGCTTCAAGTCCCCCCTCCCACAATATCTACCTGACCACGCCTCCGATCCATTGCATGCATATATAGTGCAGAGGCCGCCAAGGTGTCAAACGTGTGATGATCAAATCCAGGAGAAAGAAGATTAATATGGCATATGAAAATTAGTACACATTCAAGGCAATGGTGCGTGGGTATCATGTTTACCAGACAAAAGAAAAGCATCACTGTTATAACGCTGACTTCCTTGTTCACACCAAATATCTTGTCTACACAACAGGTAGTGACTAATATGCACCAAATATGCCCATCAGCTGATACTACAACCATTAATTGATGAATGTTTCACCAACAGTTTGCTACATGTAAGCCCTAGTTGACATGAAACAGATTCATCAAGAATAGGAAGAATGTATGTTGCAGACTGTACACAACAACAATAATAGTGCACTTAACAAGCACATTCAATACACTAGGGTAAAAGCCTTCCTCTTTCATTCTTGATGCCTCACGAAAATGATAATACTGACTTATATAATTGCTAATTTCGTAACTGACCTTAGTTCACAAAAACATGATTGAGACATTGTGCACTCTAGTACATACTGAAAAGACAAACATCCTTACCAGTCCCCAATCCAATGTTGATTCCCATTCGTAGAACTTTTCTCACATCTAGAATGCCATTCCTGAAGCTGTGGGCAAACACGTATCATTGTAAATCCATATGCTCTTCATTTAGCATTGTTCTCAGTCTAAGGTGAAAAGAGATCCTGGAACATACTGTTGATGGATACATACATAAAGCTAAAGCTCCCTTGCATATGACACTGCATGCTTCACTATATCTTGGAAGGGAGTTGGAAGGGAGTGATATCTGCAAGTGAGGAGCTACATGCTTCTTTGCCATTGTCTACACAGAGTGTGGTTGTTAGCAGGCATCACTCAGATCAGAAAAATTTACTGACTTAGAATAATATTTGGGAACGAGGCTAACTTCTCATGTTGTCTATACAAAGTACTTGCTAAAAGAATGGTACATATAGATACATGTATGCTTACTTGAGGTTTGAATTAGGACAGTGCCCAATGGAAAGATTTCGTTCCCTAAAATACTCCAGTTCATTGTCTCGAAGATGAACTCCATGAGCTCCATTCATCTGTAAACAACGTAATTAGTATTAAATTTTCTGAGTGTACAGCTTCCAAAATATTGTGTATAGTGGTAAAACATCAATTTGCAGGTGTTGTTTTTTTTAGATTAACGAGCCCATGACTGCTTACTTAGCTTTCTACAAGCTATATTTTCCGGAGTGAGACAGGCACCCCTCATGATCATTTTGTAGCGGTAGTTGTATGGATGGTTGGCCATCTTTCAAAACGTACGTTGTTACATTGCTACTTGGATGGCTGTAGAAAACTTGAAAAGTCATCACCTTACAGATGACAACAGCCTGTTTCACAAGTCTGAGTTTGGTACATTTCCTTAGTGTACCACTCAATGTTGCTATACAAAGCTATGTGGGAAATTGACACTAACAAAGATCAAAGGATACAAGGTCATCATTGAGGTACAGCAGAGTTTGTGCAGGTATTTGAGGAAAAAAATTGAAATTGTATGCAATAAAATATTTGCTAACTACAATGGTAAAATTTCAGCCAATCTTCACATTTGGCCACACTGGAGTTGAGTCCCTTATGGTGCGGTGTTCTTAACTGAGAGCACTGCACCTCACCTAGGTGTGATCATATGGTTACCAGCAGTTTGGCGTACCATGTTTGGAGGAAGAAGTCCTGCCTGCTCCCAATCTTGTAAAATTGTCAGATTACCTCCATCTGGTATAGGATCTGACTCAGCAATATGTGTCTACAAGTGGAGAACAAAACAGTGCAAGGCATCATCTTAGTCACTCCCATCCTCTCTTACATTTGCTAATCAGCTTCAGATTACTAGAAGACTTGACATAGCTGTAGCTTTAACTGTAAAATGTCGATTCTGTAGTAGTGGTGGTGTAAAAGAACTGTGCATATATATCTCTGCAAAACATGTTGAGTGTTTTAACCTTTTAGCCTCAGTAATGTCATAGCTAGCTAATATTTTACCTGCACTTTTACATTCAGTTCCCTTGCAATTCTGCCCAAACCTTCCACTAGTCCTGGAGGGATACCTAGTGTGCCAAAAAGTAATGGCCAAATTAATGGTTCTATCAGCGGATCCTGTAGAAAAATAAAATTCAATCATTTCATATATTGCTGTAGAGTACACACATCACTTCATGATAAGTACCAAATATGACTGTGCACTATAATATTAGAATCACAATCTGCTCACTATTTTACAGTAATATTGTTTTTCGTTATTAGTTATCAGTTTGCTTTTGCCTTACCTCAAGGTCACGGATGAACTGAACAAAACTGAAGGAAAAGAAAAAGCTACATAATTGTCTGTTGTCATCCAATACATTATACACACTATTACTCCAAGGTGAGGAAGTGTGTCCTAGACTTGTATAACTGTTTTTTGCTAAACAGCAATTTAGGAAAAACTTCTTTCATAAATGTGGCAGTCCCAGTTAGAAATCGAACATTATTCCTTCACATAATTCGACCGTGTTACCGCGTTTGAAGCGCTGTAGCGCAAAACTTCCGTTAAGGGCGGGGCTCATACATGCAGCGAAGATGCATGAAGTCTACGTAGTATGTATGAGCTCCGCCCTTAACTGAAGTATGCGTTACAGTGCTTTAAACAGTCGAAATACGCAAGGTAATAAGATTTGATTTCTAACCCGGACTGCCACAATTGTTAACTCATGTTTGCATAATAAAATGCATTAATTTTGAGGTTACTACAGCGACTACTAAGAGCCCCCTTTAGCATTAACATAAGCCACCTGCATGGCTTCTTGACAAAGTTGCAAATTATACCACTTTTTTCATACAGACATTTTGCAAGATTGAAGAATTTGCAACAGATGGAATATATGGTAGTTTGATGCTTCTTTGAGCCCACGACTACACAGTACATACTCAAAAGTTCCTAGCAGCAATACCGACATGGCTATGGTAATATGCAGCTAAGCAGTACTATATCCTAGAGTATAAAGACATTTAGTAGCTAATGAGTTACTGCAAGCTATAGTAACACTCTCAGATTGCAGTTTATTAGAACTAACATTAATTCCAGGCACCCTGTTTTTGACCATGCATGTGGCCTGAGAATAAGTCAGACATGCACCATACACAGTTTGGCTGAACATTGTTCTTACTTATGAAATGGGTTCAGAGTGTGTGGTATGTGCAAATGTGTTACACTAAGAGCATCTTGGAGTGAAGCCAGATATATTAGAAAGAATACCTCATTGTTTCATTGATTGACTGCTCTACAGTCGGATCAACGACTGGAAAGACAGCAGCTGCTCGGCCAACCAATGCCCTCTGGTTTAGTTCAGCTGAAACAAAAGAGAGTAATAATGAACTAGAGTGTTGTTTTCTTGGGCCATTACTTTATTGGGGTAAGCCTGAACAAGCTCCACACTAGTGAGACTGCATTGCACGAGTATGTGTGTATGCTACCTTATTGTTTGTTTACTTGGACCGATCAGCTTACTGCAAAATTTCAAATTAGTACATTCAAACATTTAAAGATTGAATGTCCATGTGTACTTCAGCTCAGCTGAGAGCAAGAGTGAAGGGTTACTGCCAGACTGCAGCATCGGTGTGAAGGAGACATGGAGTATAGATGACTCACATGACTTCTGGTTTTGTAAACTATACCATGACAGGCATGGCAGAATGTGCTATGACAAAGGATTAAACCAACAGTGTGTAACTCAGACCCACCACACAATGATGAAGCATCTGCCTAGTTGTCTCATTCCTAGGCCCCCACCTAGCTTTATATACAAAGCTTACCAATTACTCTGACAAGCTCCCTGTTACTTTCTTGGGTAGATGGAGCACTATAGGCCACAGTTGTTGTACCATGCTGAAGAGTCCACCTCTGCGTGTGAAGTAAGATACACCAAATATGTAGCTACAGTGTAGCTAGAGTATAGCTGTGTGTATGACATGCATTTACTCTTCCTTCACCTAGCTGCATGTCCACTTGGCAGCATTGATGTGTAAGGGAAGGTAGGACTGTGGTGGCTATAAATTACTATCAGAGAGTCGGTAGACTCTCTATGTAGGGATGGCGCTGATGCGCAATAGCAATACTTAAGCAAAAGCCGTATAGCTTCCCCACAAATATGTTAAAAGCACCCAGCCTTCCTCTTTGAGTGCTTTGATCAGCAAGACTCATAGAGTTGCCCAAAAGCCTCGTGGAAAACATCTAAACGCAAAAGCGTGTGGTAGTGAAAGTCTCATTTTTGTTATTCTTTGTTCGTAATGGACAGCAGCTGGGCAGTGCTGTGAACAGCTTGTTTGACCACAGTAAATTTGAAGCTATGAAGTCGCTGAGTGGTTGGGAAGCTGTGCGCTGTGATGAGCATCAATATCGTGCTAAAATCAAGGTGAGTAGGGGAGCCATTTTTGAGTTATCGTTTGACAAGTGGTCTGAAGGATGCCATTCTCTAATCTTGTTCCCAAACCAATAACCACAGTCATTGGTTTAGGAATGAGACTAGTGCACACATGAAATTGCACGCGTTGACCAGCACGGCTGGCACGGTCTCTTTCCGTCGCTGTGGGAAAGGCTCATGGACACCACATAGGCGCTGCATTTAGTTGCTTGCTTATAGCTACACTACAAAATACAGCTTTAGTAACGCCGGTCAGCTTTTATGCTCTGTCGGTACAGTTTTCTGTGCTGGTCAGTTGTCATGTGATCGAAAACCAGGAAATCAGCTTCACAACTGACTCGATAGCCCTTCATCGGATTCCAGCTGGTTTATTACATGCTTGGAACCACTACTAGACTGTCAATGCTGCTTCAAGTTCTAGGGTTATGGTTACACTTAGAGAAACATTCTTCATAGGCTTAGGCCTAGCTAACTGTAACTATAATAGTGAAGGTAAATTTACAAAGCCCTATCCCTACATCTTTTTACATTACTGTTGCAAAATAATGTGAAAACAATGCAGGTATGAGGCTTTGTAAATTTACCTTCACTATTATATCATCCCTACCTTGTTTGCATACTTTTTTGCATGCCATCCCTACATCGTTGTTTTTGTTAAGTCTTGTACATTAATAATGTGTTTCCGCTACCAATTACCAATTGGTATGTGTGTATTACAGCACCAAACATATGAATAAATCAAAGAATTGGCATTACTGTCTTCATTCAAAGTTTGTGTAGTAGCTAACATACACATAGAAAAGTTTGTGTAAACATCAGTACTGTATATTACATCACAGTACAGTGCAAAATAGCATGCAGTGCACCTAAATATGGTATACAGTGATGATAGCACAAGGCAGCAGGCTAATTTCACTTCTGATAATGATACCACTCTGGTGCAACTGAGATAACCTACAAACATGGTTAAAGTAACCTAATTTTTTTTACAGTATATGGACGAGAGCAAACAATTTCCTCTACCGTAATAGTTATGAAGTGTAATGGAGCAATATTATAAACAACAAGGTAACTGCGTAGGAAAATTGAGATAGCTATTTCCCGTGACAAACATATTGCATACCACTAATAAAGATGAAGTGTTCCTTGCATATGCTGGATTCATTCCAAATTGTTGACCAGTAGGAAAGAAATCTTGAAACACCCAGTCTTGGAATGGTTTTTCATAGTTGACACCAGCATTCTCAATTTGTTCTGCATGGATGTGACAGTCCACTAGTCCTGGTATTAGAAATTGACTGTAAGTACAGTAAGTACAGTGTTGCATGTGTGCAATAAAAAGGATGTACATGTGTGTGTATATGTGTGTGTGTGTGTGTGTATTTGTGTGTGTGTGTGTGTGTGTGTGTGTGTGTGTGTGTATGTGTGTGTGTGTGTATGTGTATGTGTGTGTGTGTATGTGTGTGTGTGTGTGTGTGTGTGTGTGTGTGTGTGTGTGTGTGTGTGTGTGTGTGTGTGTGTGTGTGTGTGTGTGTGTGTGTGTGTGTGTGTGTTACAGATGTATAGACATGTGTGTGAGAAGGAAGAGAATAGCATAGTATGAGTGAAACTCAAACACTTTTGTCAATACAGCTACACCCTGACTGGTACAAGATTGCCAATAGTAGGTTGTTTGTTAATGTGGGCAAACTCCCACGTGGGACTTCAATTAGAGGTCACAAACTGTGCTTTTGACACCTTCAGTACTAGCTACACCTTTTGACTAGCAAGACACCTTCAGTATTACTTCAAACCAATCATGACCTAGGCCACTGACAAATCTTATATTAATGGTTTTTAACTTGACAGCTGAAAAAGGATAAAGATAAAGTGTAGCACCGAGGCTTACATTTGCTCTCCTTGGACTTTACACTGGTGGTAAAAGTGTTCAGTTAAGATAATACTGAGCACACAAAAACTTCAAACTTCCTCTGGGTTTTGATTTGGTACGTGAACAGTCAATGAACCTCATCTCCCTGAATAAAAAAGGGCAGGCCTATACGTATATATACACTGCAAAAACTACTTAGTTAATATGACCACTGAGTGATGGTTACTGCAGTTTCAGGGTTCGTCGAACAGCTGATTAAAGAAATCCAAAACACAATTATCATTAATCAACCCCCTCACAATCCATCAAGCTTCAAAGAGCTAGCAGAGACACTTGTTTGCTAGCCAATATTACCAGTTCATATGCATCCATCTGCTGGCTATTATCTGGTTCTGAACGGGATAATAGCCAGCAGGTGGATGTAGATGAACTGTTATAGCATAGCAGGGCCGTAGACAAGTTTATTAGTTTGGGGGTGCTAACTTTCACTACACATCATAAGCAGTTGTGTGCTGTGGCTATGTGCTATATCCTTCAACAAAGGCGTAGGAAGCAAATTTGGAGTGTAAAGGCCATGCATGCTGTGCCGCGTGAAGCGCTGCTAAAAAACAATGGGAAATAAAATTTCACCCACTGGCGGTACTACGGGGGGGGCGGAGGGAGGCGTACGCCCCCCCAAACCGCCCGGGGAGCTGAGGGGTGGGGCGTCTGGCCTGGTCGCGGGGCGGACGCCGGCGGACGCCATGCTATGCTCACGTAACTTATCTACACGGCCACAGCTAGCTAGCAAGGTACGTAGATCAGACATTCTTTGTAACTCAAGATAGAGAGAAGTCCACTCATCCAGTCGAAGGAGCAGCAGCCCAGGAGTTCATTGATTCAGTTGAAGGAGCAACAGCCGAGGAATCCACGTCGAACAACCAACAACCCACTCAGTCCCTTCGTCAAGCGGACGTTCAGCTTCTACTCGAGTGGTGGTGCCGCACATCATAAATTTTGTGCATGCTTCGCCCCCCCAACCCTCTACTGCTGTGCACGCCTATGATTTCACCGCACATAGCGTGGCGGCGAATTATGTGCACCTTTAGACTGCGAAATAAAGCCTTTTTACAGCGGTGCATAATATTCTGGCCTCATTCTCAGACCTTACCAAACCTCCAGTACAATATTCAATTAATGTGGAAACAGATTATATTGACTTCGTCGTTCCCAGGAGACTGCCCATGCAGCTATAGCTTTCGACGCTTGATTACCTTCGTACCGAATCATCTCACTGCAAAGCAACTGCATATGAGACTGATGCAACGAAGAGGCTGCTTGACCTTAGCCTCGCTCCCAGAGAACGAGGCTAGCTTGAGCTAACTTAGCAGGTTATGAATATTAATTTACGGCCACTACGGTTCCTACGCCACTGTTCAAATACAAATGCCAAAATTTGGGGGTGCTTCAGCACCCCCAAGCACCCACTTGTCTACGGCCTTGCATAGATAGTAGAGTAGAGGGATTGGAAACTTCCGTTAACGCCTAATTAACACTTCCTTTCCGGGTTAGGACTAGTCTGTTCAATGTAGCATTGTAGAGGTACCATCTGTATATGATGTTGTGCCATAGTGCGTGGGAAGATCAAAGGCGCCGGTGTGCCAATATATGCCATATGGCACTGCCCGCTAGGGCTTCCCAGTGCCATATGAGAATAGTGGCACACCGGCGTCTTTGATCTCCCACGCACTTAATTAGATATTGGCACTGGGAATCCCTAGGTATACCTATGGTCAATTAGTAGCAACAGCTTTTTTCTGCATTGTTGGAAAAGAAATACAGTCAAAGTACAGAAAAAAAAAACAAGACACGCAACTGAGTGTTCACTACGAACATGTACAAACGTTCCAAGGGTCAACAGGACGCGATCATTCGCTTTCAGCAACTCGGTACATTCCACACAGCCCCGTACGTTTACACAGCCCTCACACAGCTCCGTAAGTTCACGCAGCCTCGTGGCTATCCCCCGTGTAGCGTAGACGGTTCACACAGCTATCGTAGTATCATTTATATATTTGCTATAGCAGTGATTCTCTGCAACGAATACGAATCCTTTGCTGTACACCTCCAACTCCAACTCCTTCTTGTTAGTGCCAGACCGCGTGTCTTCCGCAGTGGCCGCAGTATAACTACGCTCGTTTTCACAGCGCCTCCGAGCCGTAGTAGTAAGTTGCTGTTTCTTTCGATCTGCTCTTTCGAGATTTAACGGAAATTTTCAGCATTACTCCCAGATCACTCCATCAACACGGGGGATAGCACACAAAGATCAGCATACCAGTCACCTTCAAAGAAAAAGTCAACGGAGAAACTCCTTCACAGCAACTTTCTTTGTCGATTCTTGCAAATTATGGCGCAACTTGGTTCACGTTTGTATTACACCGTGCACTGTTATCACTCATACGTACATTCTTGTGCTCCTTCCGTATACTATGGAACAAATTAGTTATTGTATGGCTGCTCGTGCCTCACGGCAAATATTGGCACTGCGTGACGTCAAAGCACGAGGGCCGTAGGCCCGAGTGCTTTGACGTCACGCAGTGCGTCACGCAGTGCCAATATTTGCCGTGCCGTGTCACGCAGTGCCAATATTTGCCGTGTGGCACTCGCAACCATACAATAACTAATACATAGGCATATACCTGTGTTTATGTAGGCAGCAGAGAGTTCAGTATGATAGACATATATATATACCCACTTGTTTAATGGACCCTGAAACTGCAGTAACCTTGCACTTGTGGTCATTTTTAACCAACGGTATTTTTTGCAGTGAGATGTTATGCAAAGTCACTGACTCCACAGGATACATTTCGGCCGATACCATGCAGGCCTCATCAATCAGCTGTGCTGAAGTGACTGGGAGATGGAGAGTGACTGCTATCTCATGCACAATATGCAGTGCACAATGCTTTGTAGCAGTTTCAGTATGACTTTTACTAATTGCAATTACTGTCTTATGGTTTTCCACAAGCATGCAAATAACTTCAATATGTGTACTTCATTTTGTAGCTCCACCAACAGTCTGGTGGAATAGTATGCCCATTTACCTGAGCCTCTTCCCTTCTCTTACATGATTTTTACAACTATATGTTGCATGGAGGGTCTGGGTAGATGAAATTATGGCCTAACACAGGACCAACTATCATAGCTACCTGTCAGTGAAGGTAATGACTTCATTCTGGTCAAACCCATGGCTCTGAGCAAGAGCTTCCAGCTGTGAAGATGGAGCCATAAACAGAATCTAGATTGTGTGTGTGTGTGTGCATGTGTGCGTGTGTGTGTGTGTGTGTGCATGCGTGCATTCGTGTGTGCGTGCGTGCATTCGTGTGTGCGTGTGTGCATGCGTGTGTGTGTGTGTTGGGTGATGGGGGTGAGTGGTTTAAGAGATATCACCGCTTAAGACTTTAAAGTTGAAGGAAGTGTGGGAGTCAATGTCATGAGAAATCGCGATACACAAGCCATTTTCATTTCCAGTATTAAAACTGGGAGCATCAGAGAGTTAGTATCATCAATCAACCTCATCATGACAAGTCCATCTAGCTTCAAAGAGCTAGATAATAGCCAGCAGGTGGATGAACAATCGACAAACCACATCTCCCTAAAAAAAATAGGCCTATATAAATATAGGTGTTATGTAAAGCCATAATCCGTCGTGCTTCAAAGAGCTATATAGCTAGCAGGGGGCGCATCTGCATGCTAGTTCATATGACTAAGGGTGGATGGAGGATAATTGTGTTTTGGATTTCTTTATATGAACCCTGAAACTGCAGTGACCAGCACTCATGGTCATTTCAACCAAGTAGTTTTTGCAATGAATATATGTAGGGTACATATTATAGGATCGGGTGCATAGTTTCCTATAGCTAGGATTACAGGCAAGGGATACCTAAAATACTACTGAGATAGGGATGCCATGGAGTTTTCCTGAGGGGGAACCAATATTACTGGAGAAATTGCATGGGGGTGCCAGACTTACTGGGATGGCAAATTTCTGTGAGTTTTCATCGTAAGACAAACAGAAGCACATGGTTCACAGTTTTCATTAGTTCTGCAGTTCGGCGGTTCTTTCTCAAAGAGTGGCTAAATACAGTTTACATAGCTGTGTATAACTCGGCCTGTGTTATACAAACCAAAGAAATAAGGTGGCCTATAGAGTATGGCTAATTATTTTTTCCATCCCCTTCCTTTTGATTTTATAGTTCATGTGTGGGTGAAGGCCTGGGAATGAGGAGCACCGTACCCTGTAGCATAATGTTTGGTGTTCATGGTTTTTGCAGCTAGTTATATGGAGAGTTTGCATGCTATGTCTGACAATTCAAGATCAGTGTTTGTGTATTTGGTTTTAGCAGGAAAACTCTCATCAACATAGCCGGTCGTGTATGTGTCTGTGTGTTTATCTTCCAGGGACATCACTCATCGCCTGCACATGAACTTAAATGAAGGTTTATCGCGCAACTTGTCACGATCACCTGAAGTCAATTCTAGTGTTAGCTTTGCTGTATGCCTCCCTCAAAAGTAATGATCTTACGTAGCTTGTTTTGCTACATCCTGGGGGAATGGACTAACTTGACTATAACAGAAGGTTTATCGTGAAATACGTGCTGAAATGCCAGCCTGCAATTAACATGAGGCATCACTGCAAAACTTGTGATAACTACAAAGCATGCACATGCTTCTGTTTGTTTACGTACAATGAGAAGTGTTCCAGTGTCATAAGAGTGAGTGACTCCCCCTGTCATGACTCCCCAGTCATTCATTCCTAGGAGCCAGTGACTCTCCCCTGGAAGAAATGATTCCCCTGAAGTCATTGGTTCTGAGAAGTGAATGACTTCCCCCTATAGAACATGTGTGGGCAGTCACTCACTCCTCTGACACCGGTTGTCATTGAATACCTCTCGCACTGTAAAAACATAATGTGGTTTTAGCTAATTATTTGGATACTAAAACTGTGTGACTGTCTTCCTATGCAAGATATATTTATGTAAAACATTTTGTGTGAGGCTAGTAAAGTTTACTCAAGTACAGTTTCCACTGCATGAATTCGTTTACAGCATAAGTATCGTCGAATAATACGCATGCAAATTAGATGATTTAGTTAGATCCACCCATAAATTCCAGGAATTGAATTTCTTGCAATGGACGGCAAACTTTTTTTGGTCTAACAGAAATGCAAAGTGTCCTTGGCTTCATGCAGTTCTCCGGAAGTGAGGTTCTTAATAGACAGTAGCAGGTTCAGCAACAAAAAGTTATATGGGATAGCTCTTTCTCCTGGAAATTGTTCTTGACACAAAATAAACTGACTAGGACAACTGAGATGCTTTATTAGTGGTGGCTTGCGCTAAGTTGGATCCACCCATAAATTCCCACACTGTAAAAAATTGGAGGTTAATTTAACCCAGAAAAGGTCATCTCAGTTGCACTCTGGATTCATCATTCAGTTTAAAATGGGTTACCTCAGTTGCAGGATCTATACCACCTCCCACTTTTACCACAGTGTAGGGTTACAGTGTTTGTGTACTCAAAAGTTCCAATATGGCATGAATAGTTGCATAAATACTGCCCAAAGGTTAGCCAATAGTACATGAATATTTTTCAGAGTCAATCCAATAATACATGAATATAGTGAGAGTTCCACCCCCTTTTGGCACATACATGCAATAACAAATTGAATTTCATTTGCAACCCAATTCATTGTTTGCTAGAAACCTGCACTGGACAAGGGGTGTAACCCTAAACCCTGGCAAAAGTAGGTGAGCCACTGCCTGGACCTAGATGAATCCAGACTGCAACTGAGATGACCTTTTCTGGGTTAAATCAACCTCCAATTTTTTACAGTGCAGAATTGAATACGTAGATTGGATCATGTGTTTTATTTGAGTAAATACGGTATAGTAAGGATAGTCACGCAACTGTAGTAACCAATATTTTGCTACATAACTTTGTTCTTGCAGTGTGCGCGCGCATAATAACATGTATGCAGCTCTGTACGGACGAAGTCTTACTGACTGGATTTGGCTACCCTACTGTTCAGCTTGTGGACAGGGTAGACTCATAAACTTGTACGTGTGTTTAGTAATCCAGACGGACAGTAAGTTGCAGCAGGCTGTGTTTTTATAAGCCTTTTTATTGTCGAGATAGAACCCCGAACAACCGGCCACGCGAGCACCCATGAAATCAGGAATACTACCAAATAGGTTTATCTTCCAAATTTGTGGACTTGCACCGCACGACTTGTGCGCCTATTTTAAAGTTGAAAAAACAGACTTCCCGCATTTCACGCTACAATTAGCCAGTTGTAGCCACTGTTGTGTGCTGTTAGCTTTTCCTCATCGGCTGTTGCGGATAATTGTTACATCATGCGCTGGCAATGGTTTAGCCCAAGTTAGTCAGCAATAGTTGTAGCGAATGACACTTTTCCCCGCCAGACTCATAAAACGTAAATAAGAGTGTACATATAAACACTGTTGACAAAATAAATCAGAAGACACTGCCGCTACTCAGCATGCAGTAGCACTTACCTCCCCGAGGTTGTTCGCGTCGAATCCTAGCAGATAATCTTGCAGAACTTCGATCTGCTCGGGTACTCTGGAGTGCACGAGAGTGCCTCTGTATACCCTTAGCTGCATCTGTCCCGCCGTGAAGCCCAGACACAGGGCCACACAAATGATCACAGTGTTCAACTTCATCTTCAGGAAATTGGGGCAAACTCTTTCTTGTGTTGAGAGTAACGTTCAATAGCAGATCGTCCCGATTCTGACTCTTGAATCAGAAATTAAGTCGGTAGACTCTCTCAATGTTTGTAAGCTAAAGCCGTACAACTTCACCACAAATATGCTTATATGTCAAAGCAAGAGCGCATGATGACGTTATTTTTTATTGCGGAGGGAGGAGGAAGAGCGTGTAACTGCCAAAAATTCGAAACAGGCAGAATCTCCCGCATATACTAAAAATAGAACACACATTCGCACAAGTTCGCAGTTCGACGATCTACGACCTCACAACGCAGTGTTACCCTCGTAGTCAACAAGATGTGAACGCTCCAAGCTTACCTGGCAAGTTATAGCCACACAGGAACGGTTGTCAGCCTTTCCTGACGCGAGGATGTTACGATGCTATCCACGCCTGACAGTCGAAGAGGGCCGCGTAGCCTTTCAATCAAACTCTTGAGCTTCTCCTTGGCTAACGCGCGGTCCTTATCCAACCGATAAACCTCTAACTCGATGGTTTTGCAGCTACTTTTACTCACGCTTCACCCGCACACTAGCTACAACTCGACCGGGTGTGCTATTTATAGTACCGTAGTGTCCCGCTAATACGCCCCCTTCGAAAATACGCCCCCCCCCCCCCCCTCTTTTCCGCCAAAGTTCCTGCACAGGGTAGTTTGACTCGTTATAACGCCCCCCCCCCCCCCCCCCCGGTGAGCGTCTTCTGGAACATCAAAACTACACGTGCTTACTATACGTTGCAAGTGCGTTCAGTAAGACTATAGTCGTCTCGCTGCCACTCTTGTGCAAGAAATACCAGCAGACTCTGGAAATTTCCCGTGGTACATGACCGACAGTGTTGCCGTTCTTGAGGACAGCTACAGCGAAGTCGTCGTGAATGTTATTGACCTCGCGTTGAACTGGCAGCTCTTCTCCGATGTAGGGAGACCACGCAGCTTTGTAAACGTGATGTCCGCGAACAATACTCTCGATCCTGAAAGTCGTCACCATAGTTAGTTGATAGTGAAAGGCATTGATTTCATAGGGGGGGGCTTATAGTCGACACTAATTGCATCCTCGAATATAAGCCCCCCCCCCCCCCCCCCCCCCCCCCCCACTTTAGGCGGGATGTAGTGTACAAATTGGGGGGGGGGGGGGGGCGTATTAACGGGACACTACGGTACACGCGAAGATTCTGCTTTCACCATGGCCAGAATAGGAAGTTACACGCTCTTCCTCCTCCCTCCGCAATAAAACAATGACGTCATCATGCGCTCTTGGCTAAAGGGTTGCGTAAGGTGCCAGTGTCATGTGAAAAAGTGACCCCTAAAATGGGTTGATAATTGATCTCACTTGTTCACTACAAGCAGCAAAACAACTCACGCTCGCCCCACAATGTTTTACATTCGCCTAGTTGGGGCGAGCGTGAGCGAGCCCCACACTAGTGAGTTGAACGGCGTGATATATGTATTTTTTTATTTTTTTAAAGAAAAACGGAAAATTGTCTTTATATATATGTGTATGTACAACGGAAACGGAAAAACAACAAAATAACAAGCAAGCAGCTTACGTGCATATACAGAACTCTGAGAAGAAGAAAAAACAAAGGATAAAAGAATTAATGGGTTCAGACGGTATTTTGAAAGATGAACAGTTATGGTAGAGCGGGGATGCGTCCTTCCTGATTGGGGCGCGCTGCAGCGAGCCCCACACTTGTGGTGAAAACGGAAAATTGTCTATATATTTACTTATTTATATATATATATATATGGTACGTGCGTATTCCGTATATGCATTCTGCCCTATTTGTGCGCGATGCAATATTTCCGCATTGCATATTGGGTTCATGTATTACTGCTTGCTCAAGAGACAAGACTAGAAAGGCTGAACAGTGGGAATCAACGCAACAGGGATTTGAAAACGGCGAGGAAAGGGAGGCACTACTAGCGAGACGGAGACTAATTATTGACGGCGTGCTTCGTGACTCTGCCACCAGCGGGGAGTGCTCAGTGTACAGAGCGATCAGCTTGTGAGAATCCGAATCACGGAGGCCTGCGTGACTCGATCAAATATGAGCAACAGCTAGAGAAGAGCTTATGAAACTTCCATACCACAACTCCAGTAATTGTGCTCAGGAAATGAGCTGACAATATAGACTACATCAAAAAAGACCTGGCTCCATACTCCATAGCTGAGAGAATCCTGATTCCACAGCTCTATGGGCTCAGCAAATATCCACTATATAGACATACACTTGAGGAGACAGTGCCGAAATGTGGAGTCACAGGAAACCAATGGAATATACTCGTTCGTACTAAGCTGTTGAACCCTCACCCTTGACTTGCAACTCTTCAGGCCAATTGCTTGGGGACTAAATTTGTTGCCGTAGCTACTACCCCACTGTAACGACACAGAGTGTGTACAATGAACCCAACCACATAGCTACCCAGATGAGCACATAGCTATACCCAAGCTATATTGCTCCATGAACACCGGCATACATATGATACCCTAGCCTCACCCCTGGGCATTTCCTGCCTCTACTGTTACAGGCTACAGCTGGAGGTGGAGAAGACCTGGGAACGAGCCTATTGTTATGTGAGACTTAGTGTATGCAAGTGGGTAAATGTAGTGCTGTGAAACTCTAATGCATCGTGTAACTCATTCACGCTCGCCCCACAATGCACTGCATTCCCCTAGTATATGTATCGTACACCGTACGTCGTACGTCCAGTGCACGCGTACGCGCGCCGCATACGGACACTAAGCGTGTGATCCAATTGGGAACACGTGCGCACGCTTTTATTGGGGCGAGCGCAGCGAGCCCCACACTTGTGGTGAAAACGGAAAATTGTCTATATATATGTTTATATGTAGGTATGTTTGGTACGTGCGTATTCCGTATATGCATTCTGCCCTATTTGTGCGTGATGCAATATTCCCACATGTTTGCATGCACAGCTAGCTACAGCTACATTTTAAAGTCAGAAAAAAGCTTTAGGTAGAACTCAATTATGGAACGCGAAGAAAGAAGAGAAAGGCTGAGGCGTAGAAACCAACGCGATAGGGATCGTCGCGCTGCTGAAAGCGCTCAACATAGGGAGACACGGTTAGTGAGACGGAGAGTAAGGGATAGAGCTCGTCGTGCTTCGCGGTCTGCTGCTGAGCGGGAGAGGATCTTGGATCAGAGGAGAGAGCGATTAGCGCCAGAGACTCCAGACCAGAGAGAGGCCCGGCTGGAGCAAGTGAGCCTCGTGAGGCATATGAGACTGTCGCATGAGACCCCGGACCAGAGAGAGGCCCGGCTGGAGCAAATGAGCGTCACGAAGCAAAGGAGACTGACGCATGAAACCCCGGATCAGAGAGAGGCCAGGCTGGAGCAAACGAGCGTCACGCAGCAAATGAGACTGACCCATGAGACCCCGGACCAGAGAGAGGCCCGGCTGGAGCAAATGAGCGTCACACAGCAAAGGAGACTGACCCATGAGACCCCGGATCAGAGAGAGGCCCGGCTGGAGCAAACGAGGGTCACGAAGCAAAGGAGACTGACGCATGAGACCCCGGACCAGAGAGAGGCCCGGCTGGAGCAAATGAGCGCCACGCAGCAAAGGAGACTGACGGATGAGACCCCGGATCAGAGAGAGGCCCGGCTGGAGCAAATGAGCATCACTCAACAAAGAAGACTGACCTATGAGACTCCTGAAGAGACAGCAGCAAGATGTGAACAAGACAGAGAGAGTCACAGGAGACAAAGAGAGCAACAGTCTGTTCGTACTAAGATGGTGAACTTCCATTCTCGCCTGGCAGCTCTACATGTCTCCAAATGTATTACATGCTTAGAGAAGTTCCCTGGCCTGAATGTCAGAACATTACCACCTGACAGTAGTGACACTGAGTGTGTACGATGTAGTCGAGACAAGCGTATCCCCAAGCTATACTCATCGATGAACAACATGGACCCTGGTCCTGTACCTCCTGAACTTCAGGTTAGTGTGTCTTGAATGGTCAAATACCATGTATGTGGGTTCCTTCGAGCTTTGTAGACACTTAAAGCCCTCCTTTTGTTGCATGGTAGCCTTCCATTTATAACTTTTAAATGTGTTCTGTAATTTTTAGGACTTATCCCATATAAGAAACTGCAACAAGTGTACCAGGAGTATATTACAGTAAGAGTGTGCAACTAGTGTGGTGTAGGCAACCACCAGTGGATATGCTTAGCAGGTACTTAACATGAAGCCATTTTAGGCGAATATTAGCTATGTGAACACTAGCAAACGCCTGCCTCTGCCTACTGTCTGCTGATGGCTGGTATAGAAACCATTATGGGAGTTGCACACTCTTACTGTAACAGGCTACACTGCAACATTCCACACAACATACACAACTATCTTCTGTTCTGTTGATCATGTTACTGCAGGGCTTGACACAAGTTGAAGAGATGCTTGTTGCAGCTGTTATGCCCATCATGTCAATCTACCGACTACCACATGGCCAGTATGGTTACACAGGACATGTGATAAACTTACCGCAGGATGTCATGTCATTTGCTCACAGGCTGCCACGACTACCCTCAGACCTTGATGTTGTGGTTGTCAGAAAGGAAGGTGCTGATCAATCTCATCGTGACAAGACTAGCAAGACAGAAAGGCTGAACAGTCGGGAGAACCAACGCAACAGGGACTTGAAAACAGTGAGGAAAAGAGAGGCGAGACGGTGACTGTTTATTTAATGGTGTGCTTCGTGACCCTGCCGCCAACAGGGAGTGGGCCATCGATAAGCGTACAGAGCGATTAGCTTGTGAGAACCAGAGAGGCTTGCGTGACTCGATCAAATAGCCCTAGCTTGTTGAGCAACATATGGAGCCAGAGAAGAGCTTCTGAAACTCCATACCACAAGTTCAGTAATTGTGCTCAGGAAAAGGGCTGACAATGTAGACTACAGCTGTACGTGCTCAGCAAATATCCACATTGACACAGAAGACAGTGCCAAGATGTGAATAAGTTGGAGTCACAGGAAACCAACAGAATATACTTGTTCGTACTAAGATGTTGAACACCAGCCAACCCAATATGAGCACATACCCAGCTACATTGCTCAATGAACACTGGCATACATTTGATACCCTAGCCTCTTCCCCAGGCATTTCCCGCCTCCATTTCCATAGGCAAATAATGGAGGTGGGGAAGACCTGGGAATGAGACTATTGTTATGTGGGATGTCTGCATGTGGGAAAAGGTAGTGCTATGAAACGCTAATGCACCATGTAAGTCCCTCACGCTCGCCCCACAATGCACTGCATTCCCCTAGTAGTCGTTGTTTTGCTGCTTGTAGTGAACATGCATTTTCTGAATACTTCCAGAAGAGCTCTGAAACCATCGCAGCCAAGATAAGGAAAACAGGTAGGCTACTGCGCGCACGAAAACTAGAGAGAGAGCCCGACGTGCAGCAGAAACAGCTGACCAAAGGCAGGAAAGATTAACGAAGACTGCCGATGCATAAATTTGTATAAAATATCCTATTGTGCATTGTGCACATACACATTGCAAACATGCAACTACCATGCACGATACAACTCGCTCACGTTCGCCCCACAATGCATCGCATTAGCCTAGTTAGGGCGAGCACAGCGAGCCCCACACTTGTGGGTAAAACGAAAATTTGTCTATATATTTATATATATATGGTACGTGCGTATTCCGTATATGCATTCTGCCCTATTTGTGCGTGATGCAATATTGCCACACGTCACAATAGTGAATAGTCGCTAGCTACGTTTGAAAGCCAGAACAAAAGTTGTATGTACGACTCACTTATGGAATCCGAGGAAACAAGGAGAGAAAGACTGAGGCGTAGAAACCAACGCGACAGGGATCGTCGCGCTGCTGAAAGCGCTCAACAAAGAGAGGCACGGTTAGCGAGACGGAGAGTAAGGGATAGAGCCCATCGCGCTTCCCGGTCTGCTGCCCAGCGGGAGAGAGTTTTGGATCACAGGAGAGGGCGATTAGCGTCAGAGACTCCAGACCAGAGAGAGGCCCGGCTGGAGCAAGTGAGCCTCGCGAGGCATATGAGACTGTCGCATGAGACCCCGGATCAGAGAGAGGCCCGGCTGGAGCATACAGTGGCGGATGTAGAAATTTAGAAAGGGGGGTGGAGTCACCGGCGCGCTTCGCGCGCCGGAAATTTTTGGAGTTGCCACGCCCACTTTCGGTCACGTAAACGCATTCTTACAATAAAATAAAATATAGCTGGAAGGCCGGACCGAGGGGTCCGTCACAAAAGAAATCTCGTACACTGTCCGACGGTGTTGTTTTAGTTAACTATAACTTTAACTAAATACATTTCAGTATGGCCTTTTTACTACAACTAGCTAAAATTTTTTGCTAAGCTGGGAACTACAACTAAAATATCCAATAACATACAAGAAGAAACCTGTCGGCAGAAATCCAAACTGAAATCCAGAAATCCACTGTGAAATCCAGAAATCCACTGTGAAATCCAGAAATCCACTCTGAAATCCGAAATCCATGTCAAATCCAGTGGATTTCGAAATCTCGTACGCCGAGGCGCGCCGTGGCGGACCCCTCGGGCCGAACTGAATATCTCGAAGCAACTCTAGGCCTAGTCAAACGTCTGGAGATCAGTAAGGAACTGATATGTGAGTGTGTAGCTGTGCCTGGTTCTTGTTGCTGCATGCCACTGCTGCATAATCATTTGATGGACTCGTGCAGTTATGTACGCAAAATACATTACTAGCCGCCAAAGGGGGGTGCATTTGCACCCCCCTTACCCCCCCTAAATCCGCCACTGGCATATGAGCCTCACGCAGCAAAGGAGGATGACCCATGAGACTCCGGATCAGAGAGAGGCCCGTCTCGAACAACTGAGCCTTGTGCAACAAAGAAGACAGACCAACGAGACTCTGGATCAGAGAGAGACCCGCCTCGAACAACTGAGCCTCGCGCAACAAAGAAGACAGACCAACGAGACTCCGGATCAAAGAGAGGCCCGCCTCGAACAACTGAGCCTCGCGCAACAAAGAAGACTGACCCAAGAGACTCCGGATCAGAGAGAGGTCCGGCTCCAGCAAGTGAGCCTCGCGCAACAGAGGAGTCTGACCCACGAGACTCCGGATCAGAGAGATGCCCGGCTCCAGCAAATGAGCCTTGCGCAACAGAGGAGACAGACCCACGAGACTCCTGAAGATACAGCAGCAAGATGTGAGCAAGACAGAGAGAGTCACAGGAGACAAAGAGAGCAACAGTCTGTTCGTACTAAAATCGTTAACTTCCATTCTCATCTAGCAGCTCTACAGGTTTCCAAATGTATTATGTGCTTAGAGAACTTTCCTGGCCTGAATGTCAGGACAGTATTACCTGACAGTAGTGACACTGAGTGTGTATCCCCAAGCTGTACTCGTCCATGAACAACATGGACCCTGGTCCTGTACCTCCTGAACTTCAGGTTAGTGTGTCTTGAATGGTTGAATACCATGTATGTGTGTCCCTTCGAGCTTTGTAGACACTTAAAGTCCTCCTTTAGCCTTCCATTAAATGTGTTCTGTAGTTTTCAGGACTTATTCCATATTATTAGAAACAGCAACACATATACCACTATACTTTTTATTTTACCAAGAGTATAATACAGTAAGAGTGTACAACCCCTGTATATGGTTTAGGCAACCAGCAGTCAACATGTTTAGTAGCCATTCTATATGCTGGTGACATCATCTGTGTGAACACTAGCAAATACCCTCCTCTTTACTGCTGTGTATTCACACCTTAGCACATCCAATGCTGTTGCCTACTGTCATCCTATCAATATGGGTGGTATAGAAACCATAAGGGAGTTACACACTCTTACTGTAATAGGCCACACTGCAGCACCCTACAAAACACACACAACTATTTTTATATTCTGTTGATCACCTTACTGCAGGGCTTGACACAAGTTGAAGAGATGCTTGTTTCTGCTGTTATGCCCATCATGTCAATCTACCGACTACCACATGGCCAATATGGTTGCACAGGACATGTCATAAACTTACCCCAGGATGTCATATCATTTGCTAACAGGCTGCCACGACTACCCTCAGACCTTGATATTGTGGTCGTCAGAAAGGAAGGTGTTGATCAGTCTCATCGTGACTTTCATGTCAGAAGGTCTGTGGTGCATCATGCTCTACAGTGGTTGATCACGAACAACATCTACTATCATGCCAACCACATACACATTGATGAGGATGCTCTCGCTCAGCTTCCACATGATGGCAATCTCTCAAACATCTCTTCCATAGCAGTAGAGATCCCTGCAACAAGTGACCAGCAGATGTCCGAGGATAATCCTTATGATGCCAACCTAGCAAGATCGTTTGTCCCAGTTGCCACTAGGTCCATGACTGAGCAAGAGGCGGTCCAACAATCTGTTCAACAACGTCAGTTGGACCACCCTTCAGCTGCCCCAACTTCAACAATCATGTGGCCTTCCAGTGGGGGAAGTCCCATCAATGAATTTACAACAGAGGGTTACTTTACCTGTGCCTTCTCTACACTTTATCCTACTGGAGCAGCTGACTTTCTAGGTCAGAGACACAACCAAGTCACCATTGGCAATTACTTCAAACATCTCATGATGTTCGAAGATGGCCGCTTTGCTAAGCATCCTCGCTTTTGATTTTTTGCTCTCAACACAGAGATGCGTTGGCGTGCACTGCAAACAGGCTGAATCTACGTTCGACAACACCCTGGTGATGCACAGCTCTCATTGGATGACATGGTTGGACGAGAAGGGGAAGCGTTTTCCAACCTTGTGCTGCACTATGCTTCTACTCTGCGTGGCACCAGACAATACTGGTTTAAACAGCGAAGTCGACTCCTCTCAATGGTAGATACTCTCGGCCTGCCCACTATCTTCTTCACCCACAGTGCAGCTGACCTCCAGTGGCCTGAGCTAGCACGTCTCATCTGTCCTGAAGATCCTGAATCTAGATCAAGCCGAACCAAAGCAGTGATTGAGAACCCAGCTATTGCTGACTGGTTCTTCTACCACCGAGTCCAGAAGTTCATTGAAGCCTTTTATGTGGGAGTCCTAGGAGCGACTGATTACTGGATTCGTTTTGAATAGCAGCATCATGGCAGTCCTCATGTGCATGGCTTGGCATGGCTGCCAAATGCTCCTGATGTGGAAAAACTCCTGTCTCCCTCCAACATCTCTGATGAAGCCAAGGAAGAGATTATACAACATGCAGATGGTCTTGTGTCCACTTGTAACCCTGCTGTTCTGCCAGATGGAAGCAACATGGATGATGCACCAGCTCCAAAGACTGACCCCCATGTCTGCAACCAGGTGTACACTGACGTTGAAGACTTTGACCAAGACCTATCTGACCTTGTTGCCACATGTCAACGACACACTCGGTGTTCAGCTGCCTACTGTCTTCGTACACGTCATGGACAACAGGAATGCCGTTTCGGTTATCCTAAACCACTACAACCCAGAACAGCCATTGTTGTGGAAGATGACAGCGAGCCAACACTACTGACTGCACGAAATGATGGCATGGTCAACAGCTTCAACCCTGTCCAGCTATCTGCATGGCGTGCTAATGTTGACATGCAGTACATTGTGTCACGGCACAAAGTCATCGAGTACTGCACCAAGTATGTCACCAAGAGTGAGCCACGCTCTCAGTCTCTGAAAGATGTCTTCACCACCATAGTGCGCAGTCTCAAGGAAGGCAATAACTCCCTCAAGGCAGTACAGAAGCTGCTCATCAACACTGTAGGGGAGTGAGACTACTCAGCACAGGAAACCTGCCACCTCCTGCTCCAGCTGCCCATGTTCAAGGCCTCACGTGATTTTATCATTTTGAGCCTGGATGGGTCCTGTGCAGTTGAAGATCGTCTGGATGAAGAGCAACATGCTACTGCACCGTCAACCATTGACCATTATCTTGTTTGTCCATCTACTATGCCATTTAATAACATCACACTTCTTGAGTTTGCTCGCCAGTACACCA
Organism: Agelas oroides; assembly: GCA_949130485.1. Lineage (NCBI taxonomy): Eukaryota > Metazoa > Porifera > Demospongiae > Agelasida > Agelasidae > Agelas > Agelas oroides. Next base: position 14,994,856 of record OX422184.1, on the reverse strand, counting down.
TGCCGAAGACACTTGGGGCTGTGCCCACTCGACGAAACAAACAAGTTATTGTGATACCATGTCCATACTGCTCTCCTGACCCCACTGGTCCAAAGTACGAGCAGTATTGTCAACAGTCACTCATGCAGCACAAACCCTTTCGTCAGCTAAGTGATCTATTAGGTGAAAGTGAAACGTATGCAGCTGTGTATACTGTATTCCTGCAGTCTGGCAGTGTCCCTCCCTTACTGCATGATGACATCCATCATCTGGAACAAGCAACTCAGCAGCCTACTGAGGACACCACAGAGGTGTCCAGATATGTATACAGGTCTTTGCAGTTAGGTTGAGGGAATGCTGCAGAGTATCATGGTGCCTAATTGAATAATAGCAAGTGTTGTGTGTGATATAGCACTTGTATTATTCAATTAGGCACGCATGAGTGATTTGCATTCCCTCAGCCAACCTGCAAAGACTGTTCTTCCTTAGATGTACACGTGCAGTGACTCTACAATGCTCTCGTCATGCATCTGCTTGCACAATGACAGTAAATAATGCATGCCTTAGTCCTGCCTCTTTCACAGTACTGCTTCTCCAATGCTTTCCTGTTTGACACTAACAACATGTACTACAGCATAAATAGGTGGGTTTCCTTTTGAGTGGAAAACAATTATATTTGAAAAGTGGGGTTGGGCTTATTTCATGACTACAGAGCCAGAGATAAGGTTTTACATTTGCTAATACTTACACTGTAAATCTATATATCAAAGTATATGCAGTTCTACACAAGAAATTATTTTTATCCTATGTAGGAACACGAACACAGCAACCCACCATCAAGACAAGTCGAAGAGTGGATGTTAATCTGCCAGCGAAATGCTGACCTCCAACCAAGCACAGACACCCAACATGATATCGACTGGACCCAAGCAGCTCGAGCGTATCCAAACATTGAAGAAACCCCTTCTTTCATTGCCCGGCAACAGCAGTCAGCAGGAGAACACACTTTTTCAACATCAGCGAATCCCCTAAATCTTCAAGGCAAACAGCTGCAAGTGTACTCCATTGTGCGTGAGCATTCTGAAGCTATCAACCAACCACCACTAAGAATGATTGTTTCAGGAACAGCAGGGACAGGTAAATCTTACCTCATTCACTGCCTCAAACTACTTCTACGAGACAAGCTCCATGTTGTAGCACCAACTGGTGTTGCAGCCTATAACGTCAATGGCCGCACTCTCCACTCCCTCCTCAGCCTGCCCACCAAAGGTGACTTCAGAGACCTTGAAGGAGATCGCCTCCACCAACTGCAACAGTCACTGTCAGGAATGAGGTACCTCATCATAGATGAGATGTCCATGGTGGGAAGAAAAACTTTTGGTCAAGTGGACAGACGTCTTCGTCAGGTCTTCCCACACCATGCACAAGAGGTACTTGGAGGATGTTCTTGCCTGCTGTTTGGAGATTTTGGCCAACTTCCCCCTGTCATGGATCTTCCCCTCTACACAACAGATTCACGCACTGAGTTGTCTGATCAGGGTAGAAACGCATACCAGCAATTTGACAAGGCTTTCATCCTGGATCAAGTCATGCATCAGGCTGGACAGGATCCAGAACAGATTCGTTTTCGCCAAATCCTGATGCACCTCAGAGATGCCCAAGTAACTGAAGATGATTGGAAGACCCTTATGACACAGACGCCGACCCAAGCGCAAGACCTGTCTGTGTTTTCCAGTGCCTTGCATCTTTATCCCACTGTAGAAGCTGTTGTCGAGTACAATGTCAGTCAACTTCAAGCCAGTGGCAAACCAATTGCCACCATCAAAGCCGTTCACACCGGGCCCAATGCATCCAAGGCTCCAGCTGATGATGCAAAAGGACTGGAAGCAGTGACATGCCTGGCACACTCTGCTCGTGTTATGCTCATCAGTAACCTCTGGGTGGACAAGGGATTAGTGAATGGGGCCATGGGAACCATCCAAGCAATTTGCTATCGTAGTGGAGGCCCACCTGATTTACCAGTTGCTGTAATGGTTCGCTTTGACCACTACATCGGTCCCACACTTCATGATGGGACTGTTCCAATCCCCCCCATTCGCCAGACTTGGTCAACATCTGGATCCCAGTGCTCATGACTTCAGCTACCTCTCAAGCTTGCTTGGGCTGTAACCATCCACAAGTCACAGGGTCTTACCTTGGACAAGGTGGTGATTGATATCGGCCAAAGAGAATTCTCCTCTGGTTTAACCTTTGTGGCCTGCTTACGTGTTCGCCACCTACAAGACCTACTCTTCAATCCCCCATTCCCATACCAAAGACTGGCAAATTTATCTAATAGCCATCGCCTGTTTGAGAGGAAACAAGAGGATCTCAGACTGCTTACTCTCCAGCCTCAACATCCAGTATCTACCCCTCCTCTTGGGTTCACTCCTTGCAACTCCATTTCTGCCTCCACCACTTGCCATACCCACCAAAGGTGCCTACCCTCTCTCTGCTGTTTACCAGTGGCATTCCTTACCACAGCCGCCCATGCTCCCTCCACTGCAGCCACCTACCCCTACAGCTACCATCATTCTACTCCCATGGAGTTCTTAATCAACCATTGCAACCTACTCCACCTCACCTAGATGTTCTCCACCACCCTGATTACACCACAAAGATAGGTTTCTACTTATATTCACACCCACTCATCCCCACAACCCACCCAGTCTCCTGCAATGCAACTACCCACTTCCTGTCCAACACAGCTGTCCACAACCTCTACAAAACCACTAAGGACCATGAGCTTTCCACTTGCCCCACAACACCTTTCCCATCTTGCCAAGATGTACTCCACTCCCCACAGCCCTCACTACATACTGAGATAAGTTTGTACTGTAAAGTCATGCTGTATACAGATGCATGCATACTTAATGTAGTCTATCCCACGTATTCACAATTGTAGACCACGTTATCCAGGCAAGTTGATAAGTATAAACATTTGATGTACAGATGTGCAAACCATATTGTAGCCAAATTGCTACCATTTAGCCTGTAGCACAGTTGTTTAATTTTATAGTGACCTATTTCACTATACCTGCATTTACCATCAATTTGCAATAACCTATACCAACCTTCCATTTCTACAGTTTCTAACTCCTACCACCAGCATACATACACACACCTTTTCACCCCCCTCACCACCAAAAGCACCCACCTCACCACCGCAAGCACACACACAACGCCACCACAAGCACACACACAACGCCACCGCAAGCACACACAACGCCACCACAAGCACACACAACACCACCGCAAGTACACACAACACCACTGCAAGCACACACAACACCACCGCAAGCACACACAACACCACCGCAAGCACACACAACACCACCACTGCTTTCCACCCTCTCTCCACCACAGCTGTCCTACCTGTTTTTCACCACAACTGTCAATCCTCAGTTGTCCGGCCTCAGCTGTCGATCCCCATCACCACAACAGATTTCTACTCCATAGCAGCTTTTGATCCCATCTTCACTACAACTGTCTTCACAACAACTGTCCATCCTCATTTCCACTTGTCTGGTTAAGACAGAACAGCCGCGCCATAGCGTGGTGAAGACAAGTGAGTTTTCCACAGTGTAAACAGAAAGCCAACCCGAGGATGAAGGGTGAGTTTGAAGACAGAACAGCCACGCCATAGCATGGTGAAGACAGAACAGCTGTGCCATAGCGTGGTGAAGACAGAACAGCCGCGCCATAGCGTGGTGAAGACAGAACAGCCGCGCCATAGCGTGGTGAAGACAGAACAGCCATGCCATAGCGTGGTGAAGACAGAAGGTGAGGTTTGTGTATGCACACACTGTGTTCATGCTGCACACACACAATTGCAAAGCAAAGTGGTCTAACCCGCAACAGTTTATCTCAATTACTTTTAAATACCCTTGTGATGCAATGCAGGAAAAACTGATTAAAGGACCTTTGACCTTACCATTTGTAGCTTATGTAACCACTTTTTATTGCAATTAATACACTTCAGTATTTGATTGTGTGTTAGTCCACTATGCCTTTCATTATACTGCATTTTGTGTACATGTATGCACAACACTAGGCCTCACCCGTGCACGCAGCCACGCAAACAGGGTGAGTGGGGTGGACAGCACAAGCCTCCACGGGGCCCATCCTGGGGTTCTGAGTGACTCACCCACTGAGTGTACCACCCAGAATGCGAATTGTGCTCATTTGTGTTCACATCTCGTTCTTCACTGCTTTAATTGCACATTGTATCTTTTTCTCCCCCAAGTGAAACTTCACTTCCATGAAACATACCCTCCACCACTGCTTCCACCCCTCTCCACTTTCACCAATAGCTATCACCACCGGCCTCCACTATAGCTACCCACCCCAGATATCTCCATTACAACTGTCCTCTCGATCAAGCCATGCCACTATCCATGCTAAAGATTTAAGACGAAGCAGTCATACTATGGCACTGTGAAGACAACATTATGCATTCTACGTATGTGACATTTGCATACTACTTCTAAGGAAATGGTTGATGTCACTGTTATGTCAATTTTATTTGCAGTTCTTGTGTATTGTGCTAGTGGAAAAGTACCCTAAATAACACCACCACATGAAACACTTGTACAGCCTCGTTCCCATGCCTCCTCCATTTTCTGGTCTTCAGTCTTACACAGGAACTAAACTAGGGAGGCCTGGGAATGAAGCAACACCATGCATGCAACTCCCTTACGCTCGCCCCACAATGCACTGCATTCCCCTGGTTATTATTATTATTATTATTATTACTAGGGGAATGCAGTGCATTGTGGGGCGAGCGTGAGGGAGTTGTATGGTGCATTGCGTTCTACCTTTTACCACTTGCATGCATCTCATGTAACAATAGTCTCATTCCCAGGTCTTCCACACCACCGACTGTAGCCTGTAAAAATACAAAGGCAGAGCAAGAAGCTTGTGAAGACCCGAACCAAAGAGCTCTGCATGACTCCATCAAATAAACCTTGCTGAGCAACAACTAGAGAAGACCTTCTGAAGCCCCATAGCTACCACAACTACAGTAATTGTGCTCAGGGAAAGGGCTGACAATATAGTCTACACCCCAAAAGGTCTGACTCCATGCATAGCTGAGAGAACCCTGGTTCCACAGCTGTATGTGCTCAGCAAATATCCACTATACACAATGACTTCAGGAGACAGAGCCAAGATGTGAATAACTTGGAGTCACAGGAAAGCAATGTGTTCATACCAAGATGTTGAACCCTCTTCCTCAACTTGCAATTCTCCAAGCTGCCTCCAAATACTTTAAGACCTTGTTGCCTAGCCGCAGCAGTAGCTACCATTTCACAGTAATGACACACAGTGTATACAATGAATCATCTTGCTGCTGTCTCTTCAGGAGTCTCGTAGGTCAGTCTTCTTTGTTGAGTGATGCTCATTTGCTCCAGCCGGGCCTCTCTCTGATCCGGGTCTCATGCGTCAGTCTCCTTTGCTGCATGTGTGACGCTCATTTGCTCCAGCCGCTGCATGCGACAGTCTCATATGCCTCGCGAGGCTCACTTGCTCCAGCCGGGCCTCTCTCTGGTCTGGAGTCTCTGACGCTAATCGCTCTCTCCTCTGATCCAAGATCCTCTCCCGCTCAGCAGCAGACCGCGAAGCACGACGAGCTCTATCCCTTACTCTCCGTCTCACTAACCGTGTCCTTTGTTGAGCGCTTTCAGCAGCGCGACGATCCCTATCGCGTTGGTTTCTACGCCTCAGCCTTTCTCTTCTTTCTTCGCGTTCCATAATTGAGTCGTACCTAAAGCTTTTCTCTGACTTTAAAATGTAGCTAGCTAGCTGTGCATGCAAACATGTGGGAATATTGCATCACGCACAAATAGGGCAGAATGCATACGCACGTACCAAACATACCTACACATATATAATTATACATATATATATAGACAATTTTCCGCTTTCACCACAAGTGTGGGGCTCGCTGCGCTCGCCCCAATTATTACTAGGGGAATGCAGTGCATTGTGGGGCGAGCGTGAGGGAGTTGTATGGTGCATTGCGTTCCATATACACTACCTTTTACCACTTGCATGCATCTCACGTAACAATAGTCTCATTCCCAGGTCTTCCACACCACCGACTGTAGCCTGTAAAAATACAAAGACAGAACAAGAAGCTTGTGAGGACCCGAACCAAAGAGCTCTGCATGACTCCATCAAATAAACCTTGCTGAGCAACAACTAGAGAAGACCTTCTGAAACCCCATAGCTACCACAACTACAGTAATTGTGCTCAGGGAAAGGGCTGACAATATAGTCTACACCCAAAAAGGTCTGACTCCATGCATAGCTGAGAGAACCCTGGTTCCACAGCTGTATGTGCTCAGCAAATATCCACTATACACAATGACTTCAGGAGACAGAGCCAAGATGTGAATAACTTGGAGTCACAGGAAAGCAATGTGTTCGTACCAAGATGTTGAACCCTCTTCCTCAACTTGCAATTCTCCAAGCCGCCTCCAAATACTTTAAGACCTTGTTGCCTAGCCGCAGCAGTAGCTACCATTTCACAGTAATGACACACAGTGTATACAATGAATCATCTTGCTGCTGTCTCTTCAGGAGTCTCATAGGTCAGTCTTCTTTGTTGAGTGATGCTCATTTGCTCCAGCCGGGCCTCTCTCTGATCCGGGGTCTCATGCGTCAGTCTCCTTTGCTGTGTGACGCTCATTTGCTCCAGCCGGGCCTCTCTCTGATCCGGGGTCTCATGCGACAGTCTCATATGCCTCGCGAGGCTCACTTGCTCCAGCCGGGCCTCTCTCTGGTCTGGAGTCTCTGACTCTAATCGCTCTCTCCTCTGATCCAAGATCCTCTCCCGCTCAGCAGCAGACCGCGAAGCACGACGAGCTCTATCCCTTACTCTCCGTCTCACTAACCGTGTCTCCCTTTGCTGAGCGCTTTCAGCAGCGCGACGATCCCTATCGCGTTGGTTTCTACGCCTCAGCTTTTCTCTTCTTTCTTCGCGTTCCATAATTGAGTCGTACCTAAAGCTTTTTTCTGACTTTAAAATGTAGCTAGCTAGCTGTGCATGCAAACATGTTGCATCACGCACAAATACGGCAGAATGCATATACGGAATACGCACGTACCAAACATACCTACATATATATATACATATATATAGACAATTTTCCGTTTTCACCACAAGTGTGGGGCTCGCTGCGCTCGCCCCAATTATCTGTCGTACGTCGTTCCGTATATTCTTGACGCTGTAATTTAACGCGATAGCCGCGGGCCGCGTGCGGACCTTAAGTAAGATTTTCGTACAACTTGGCAGCCAGCTTGCTCCAAGGTGACTTTGAAAGATGGCACTTATGAAAGGCAGCCAGGAATTGCAGCCGGAGCGTGCGCACATATTGAACAAAGGATAGCCTATAGAAGTTGTGTTTGCAGCGACATCCAGGATAGATGGCTGGAGCGTGAGTATCTACTATAGAGGTTCTGCAGTGACGTCATCACCAATTTAAAATTCATAATTAGCCATTCCAAACATTTGCAGGTAATACTGATGGTCCAGCTAACTCAAATCTAAAATATGAAGGCCTAACTCCTTTCCATTTATTTTATATAAATTCTTAAAGTCAAACATTTTGCATAGGATTTGTACAGCAAGTGGCAAAATTTGCCACTCGCCATACAAGTTAATGCTAAAAGATCAAACTTTTGACATTTTATATAAAATCAACTATCATTAATTTAGAATTTTCACTTGAGATTTAAGCTATTTAGACCTTCCTTATTGCCTAGAAAAATTGGCAAGACTATTAAATTAAAATTAAAAAATTTAACCCTTTTGATGACATCACATGCAGAACCTCTATACAGAGGAGGTCGGACATGGTTGACCTTTGCTAATTGAAGCAACTGAGGTCACACTAATTGATCTTGGATATTGCAAGGTAGAAAGTTTTTTTAGCTTTTTCTATGACTGGATCCAGCCTTGAATCCTGATTTGAAAACTGGGGCCCACCTCAGTGAAAGCTGAGAGAGCTAATCTGTTGAGATACGAAACATCAATTAGTGTGACCTCAGCCATTTTAATTAGTAATGTTCAACCATGTCCGACCTCCTCTGTCTACTATATGTATGTATACAAGGGCTATTAAACAGTTGTGTAGAGAGGCTGAAAGTAGAAAGCGGCAGAGACCCTCCTTCTATCCATGGCTGATGGATGGCGAACCCCATCTGCTATACCTCTTAGATGCCTCAAGTAAGGACTATGCACGACGAGCCAGGCTGTGTTTAGACTTAGCCTACAGTTAGCCAGAGTAGATGCTTAGGTTGCACTAATGGCTGCATTGTATGGTACCACCCCATGACAAGCTAGTCTCTGCAACCATCTTCTCTAAGCTGTTAAGCACTTTTGTAGAGAGTAGAGTGACAAGCTTGTTCAGCTACATTCCACGCCACCTGTGTGCTGCGATGTGACACTTCACTGATTCAGCCTTTGATATAAGTTAAGGCTGTGTATTGCTTGCTCACGCTCGCCCCACAATGTTCTACATTCTCCTAGTATATTTATATATTTATATGTATATATGGTACGTGCGTATTCCGTATATGCATTCTGCGTGATGCAATATTTCCACATGTTAGCTACATGTCGAAAGATATAGCTAAGCTAGCTACGTTTGAAAGCCAGAAAGAAGTATGTACGACTCTCAACGCGACAGGGATCGTCGCGCTGCTGAAAGCGCTCAACAAAGGGAGGGACGGTTAGCAAGACGGAGAGTAAGGAATAGAGCCCATCATGCTTCGCGGTCTGCTGCCCAATGGGAGAGAGTTTTGGATTACAGGAGAGGGCTATTAGCGTCAGAGACTCCAGACCAGAGGGAGGCCCATCTCGAGCAAATGAGCATTGCACAACAGGTGAGACTGACCCATGGGACTCCGGACCAGACAGAGGCCCGTCTCGAGCAAGTGAGCCTCACACAACAGATGAGACTGACCCATGAGACTCCGGATCAGAGAGAGGCTCGTCTCGAGCAAGTGAGCCTCGCACAACAGATGAAACTGACCCATGAGACTCCGGACCAGAGAGAGGCCCGTCTCCAGCAAGTGAGCCTTGCGCAACAGAGGAGACTGACCCATGAGACTCCTGAGGAAACAGCAACAAGATGTGAGCAGGACAGAGAGAGTCACAGCATACAAAGAGAGCAACAGTCTGTTTGTACTAAAATTGTTAACTTCATTCTCATCTAGCAGCTCTACAGGTCTCCAAATGTATTACATGCTTAGAGAAGTTTCCTGGCCTGAATGTCAGAACAGTGTCACCTGACGGTAATGACACTGAGTGTGTGAGATGCATAACCATATCCATACTGCATAGTAATTGCTGAGCTAACATTTAAATGATACCCGTACTTGGTTCATGGGGAACTATATAGTAGTTTCTGCTTGTGCAAAGTTTAATTTTTTTATTGTGCCCATACCTTTTGGACTAACCCTTCATTTTGAACGAATTAATTACAGGTGACTTAACTGTTCCCCAATATATAAAGTATAGAGAAAGTTAATCACTGACTGTTTAAGTCTGACTTAATTGTTCCCCATGTGTTACACATGGGACAAGGGAGGGACAGGTGACTTATATGTCCCCCATGTGTTACACGTGGGACAGGTGACCTGCTGTTTTAAGTATTATCCCCTTGGACCAAGGTAGCTGATAATTGAATAGCTGCGACTTTTCAACAGCTTTCCTGATTGTGAATGAACCAGTAAACATGAGAAGCCTTGCAGTGTCTTCAGAGCCAATAGAGGTCAGCAGGAGGCCAGACTTGACTTGGCATACTGCTTGCTCAGGCTTGCCCCACAATGCTCTGCATTCGTCTAGTATATGTATCATACGTTGTATGTCGTACGTCGTACATCTGTGGGATGGCATAAGTTCACACCGTTTGAAACGGTTACATCATAATTACATCATTTTGAATGTGTGCCACACCCTCTGTATACTTAGACGAATGGCCATGATAACAGAGTTGTTTATAAAAGAGAACGACGCCAGCAAGACTCCAGGTTGAAAGAGACTCCATCCGTCAGGTGATGGTTATTAACAGAGAACTTCAACCTATCTGGCTAGGCATGAAGTCACTGCCGCTGAAGTCAGAACAAGAAATCAGTAATAAGAATCATTTGCCACCGTTCTGTTGTCTCCAATAGAAGTCACTGCCAGAAAGAGCAAGTTCTTGGCCCACTGAAAATATTGCTAGTTACCAGGCCTTGTAAGAAATCACTGATACATTGAGTCCAATAATTGATCTCACAGAAGAGGGATTGCTCATTGTTTACAAGGATGGACACAACTAAATTGTATGTGTGACCTGACAATTTAAATTCCCCAGTACCCTCGAAGACTCGGAGATGTCTGATTCAAGGTTATTCTACCTTAAATTTCCCAGTACCCTAGGCGCTTCACAACAATAGTGTCTTGGATTGCTGCTGAGCCGCTGCGATAATTTACCGGACATGGATGCAACTGTAATCACCTTACTTGAATACTGCAAGGACGCCAGACAGGCAACCACATTCTCTGGCCTGCAGCTAAAGGAGGCCATGGGGAGCCGCTCACTTTGTCTGGTAGAAATTGTAGATAGCTGAATCTCTCGAAATACGTATTCGCCGTTTTGTGATCACGTTACTATACACTCCATAGCCTCCTTCCCACCGGCAACGTAAAAGCAGAGGGGTTTCAACTAACCTCATACCCAGGCTCTTGGTAGGCGGGGAGAAAAAGAGACTGGTATCACTGTTCGCGCATGTGCGTAATTATCCCCTGCTGAGCACGTGTTCAGGCAATAGTGGGAGGGGAACGCGTAATACATATCCTCGTGTCAGATTTATAGTGTGACGTATAATTTTAGCAAGTATACTGGTATAGTAGCGTGCAGCGAAGAGCGAAACAACTACACTACAACTAGCGCTACACCTCCCTGACTCGCTATTAGTTCTTACTAACAGTCTATGACAAACGGCAACACTCCGTATCACACAGACTTACCAGGCAGTAGTCGTATAAACACGTCTTCTCCTAGCAAACGTCCAAAGTGGAAGCTACCTGTACTTCCTTGAGACTCATATCAGAAGTACCTATATAGCCGTCGGAAGGAGCTGGAGGGTGCAGAAGAACGAACGACCGAAAGACTTCCATCGATGGTCAGAAAATTTGCGGACGATGTAGCGGTAAGTATACGTTATGAAGTCACGGTTTTACGGATATAACACGATAGTTCCGATTTCCCAAGAATTAAGCACATGCGCAAACAGTGGATACCATGTTCTCTCTTTCCCCCGCACACCGAGAGCCTGGGTACGAGGCTAGGTTTCAACACTCGTTTGATACCCCATCACGTGACATATGTGGGTGGAGCATACAAGACCCTCGGTTCAAAGAGTAATTCGGCATGTAATAGTGGCAACAACTCGAGTCTGCTCACTCTTCATCTGTTGTTGCCACTATTACATGCCGGTTCAAAGGAGGCTGATGAAAGTTCTGTGTAGAGGTATAGGAGACTGATGAAAGCTCTGTGTAGAGGTGTATGTATGATACTGTCGTAAAAGTGTAGAGTGTGTGGCATAGCTCCAAGTATATCATCATTTTTCCAGTCCTAGCCTCTAGGCTTTGCTATCTCGCGACTTGTCCTGGAGTAGGTGTTACTTGACAAACCCTTTATATCATGAAGGAACCCCAGGACAAGTCTTTGCATGTAGTATGTGGAGTATTGGTGCAAGTCTCTTTTCATAACCCTCCCAGAAACAGGCTAAGGTGAAAGTATACACCATGGAATGTTACACGCATAGCTAAAAACACACAAACAAGGGTAGTCAAAAGCCAATTGGAAGTATGCCTGCATTCCGTTGCCTCATTCCCATGCAGTATGCAAAAATAGAGGGGATCTTGTCACGTGGTGATGTGATGTAATGTTAGGTAGACAAACAGGGGGCAGTGCTTGTCAAAGAATCTTGAGGCTCTTCCTTGTAATATCTTGTCACCAAGGACTGGAGGCTGGAATGTTTCAAAAGCAGTGTCAATACAGCTCGTGTTTTGGTGCACTCAAGTGATCAATGCAACTCAGGCGCGTTAAGGACTGGGTCCAGCTGTTTTGCGCGTGCTGCCTAAATTACCCTTGGTGCGGGCGTTATATTAACATAAAGGCGGTTGTATCTATGTAAAACAATACGGAACCTTGGAATGCAATTAAGGTGGCAGGGAACCCTGTGTTTTCAACGTAAACAAACCTGGAATCCAAGCTGATAGAATTCTTTGTCTTTGCAAACTTTTAGCGCACAGTCCGTTTTGGGAGTCTTCATACGTTCATTGTCCGTAAAATTGGGGATTTTCCCCATTTCCTGTCGGCATTGACATCCAATAATCAGTTTATAATTAAGTTAGTTAAGATGTGGCCTGGCGGAACTCCTCATGTGGTGGTCGGAACTTTGAAGATAAGCTTAGATCGACTTACAAAAAAAACACACAAAAAAAACAAGGAGTTTGGTAGAGTGCCGTAAATTCAGTAGCTGTGAGTAGTGTGAAGTGCCTGCTTGTGAAAGCAAGCTTGTGTCTAGAAGCAGCAGAAAGGCCACAGTGGCCAAGACTGTACTCATTGGGCAAGCCTAGGTGTTGCGATCGTATGCCAAGCCTAGTAGGTGATCGTGGCCCGGTGCTTCGAGTGCTGGGCTGGGCTTTAACTAGAATGCGCAATATATCGTTGGTACTACGTTGCCGTTGACTAGAAAGCTGCAGAGGAGCTGTGTGGGGAACAGAACCGTGAGTCGACATAAGGGGGAGAGGTGGGGCTAGTAATGCTTGCTTCCACTCGTGAATGAGCCCCTCCCATAGACAAGCTGTGAATTTTTTGAAATGTGCATTCATTTTGTTGCAGTCACAGTTGTCCATTCCAAGAGTAGCGACAAACATGAGTCTAGCCTGACTTTGAGAGTAGCTCTGAACAAAAGCTGGTACAAACTGATTTGAGATACATTGGTGGTTAGGACGCTACCTGCAGTGAGCACGTAGATGCGTCCATCAAGTGGCAATTTTGGGTTCATGAATATTTTAATGAGCTACTAAAACCCTTTTTAAAATTAGGCAAAGCAAGATTGCGGTAAAGCAAACCCTAACCCTGAAACTAGGAGTAACCCTCAACCCTGGTCCTGACTGTAACCCATGTTTATGTTTTCGTTAACCTCCGCCGAAAGACTTCACCGCCACCTTAAGGTGGCAGGGAACCCTGTGTTTTCAAGGTCAACAAACCTGGAATCCAAGCTAATAGAATTCTTTTGTCTTTGTAAACTTTAAGCGCACAGTCCGTTTTGGGAGTCTTCATCCGTTTACGGTCCGTAAAATTGGGGATTTTCCCCATTTCCTGTCGGCATTGACATCCAATAATCAGTTTATAATTAAGTTAGTTAAGATGTGGCCTGGCGGTACCCTTCATGTGGCGGTCGGAACTTTGAAGATAAGCTTAGATCGACTTAAAAAATAAAAATAAAAAAAAAAAGAAGGAGTTTAGTAGAGTGCTGTAGTGTCAGTAGCTGTGAGTAGTGTGAAGTGCCTGCTTGTGAAAGCAAGCTTGTGTCTAGAAGCAGCAGAAAAGCCACAGTGGCCAAGACTGTACTCATTGGGCAGGCCCAGGTCTTGCGATCGTATGCCAAGCCTAGTAGGTGATCGTGGCCCGGTGCTTCGAGTGCTGGGCTGGGCTTTAACTAGAATGCGCAATATATCGTTGGTGCTACGTTGCCATTGACAGGAAAGCTGAACGGTGTTTGTGTGTGGAACAGAACCGTGAGTTGTTTAGCGACATAAGGGGGAGAGGTGGGGCTAGTAATGCTTACTTGCACTCGTGAATGAGCCCCTCCCGTAGACAAGCTGTGAATTTTTTGAAATGTGCATTCATTTTGGTGCAGTCAAAGTTGTCCATTCCAGAAGTAGTGACAAACATGAGTCTAGCCTGACTTTGGGAGTAGCTCTGAACAAAAGCTGGCACAGAATGATTTTGAGATACATTGGTGGTTAGGACGCTACCTACAGTGAGCATGTAGATGCATCCATCGAGTGGCAATTTTGGCTCATGAATATATTAATAAGCTACTAAAACCCATTTTTAAAATTAGGCAATGCAAGATTGCCCTAAACCAAACCCTAACCCTGAAACTAGGAGAAACACTGGTCCTGACTGTAACCCAGGTTTATGTTTTCGTAACCTCCGCCGAGTGACTTCCCCCGCCACGTTAAGTACCTTCGCTATCACGGTACCGAAGGGCAGTTGTAGGCTTGTAGTCTTCCTAACAGTCTTGTCCTTACCTCGTTCGACTAAACGTGATGCAATACGCACGTCTGTAACACTAAAAGTCATTCTGCATAGCGCTTCCAGCAATTTTCAAAGCGTCTGTAGTGGAGTCACGTGCACCATGTACGGAAGTAACTCATGCGGAATTCGTCAGAAGAGAGCTGGAGTGTATTATTGGGTTTGATGGAGCTAATGGTCTTTGTTTCACCGTGGGAAAAGTTCGTAGCTTACCGCTAAAGGTACGAAGTGGAAGTTTAAATGCCCGGTGGGTGTGGCATATTTGCCAGTTCCAGCGCTTTGGAAAGCGACATCGACTATTCCCACGGATAAAAAGTTGGGCCAGTTGAAATGGAACGTAATGGTGCAAAAAGAAATTTTGCTCGCGCGAATTCCGCATATGACGTTTATTGCACTGATATATCCTGTGGGAGGGGCTTGGTGCAGCTAAGTTGTTGGTGGGCGAGGCCTAAAATTATGTCATAGTAAACAATAAGGGTGGGGCTACATGTAACAACACTAAACAATTACTTTCATTTGACATAAAATTGATTCAAAATTTTCCATAATATGGGATGGAGAAAGTTAGAAGAAAGAAGAGAGGAGAAGAAGATGTTGTATGGGCGGAGATTCTGGGAGCTAAGCGAAGAGAGGTTGGTGAAGCTGATAGTAGAAAAATTGAAAGAGCCAGGTGGAGTAGGCTGGAGGGAAGAATACGAGATGTTGCTAAGAAAGTATGGCTTAGAGGAAGCCGAAGAGGAACAGTCAGGGTCAGCAGCAGCCTGGAAGAGGAAAATAGAAAAACAGAACTGGGAAGACTGGCAAGAAGAGGTGGACAGGAAAAGTAGCTTGAAATGGTATAAGAAGGTTAAAGAAGAGTATGGGCCGGAGAAATACGTAGGTTCATGGGAGGGACATGTGGCAGTACGGTTGAGGTTCCGGTTGAGGTCAGGGTCTGCAGGGTTGTTTGAAGATAAAAAGAGATGTGGGATGGTGGAAGAGGACAGGTGTGTGCTGTGTAATGGAGGGAAGGTGGAAGATGTTAAGCATTTTGTATTGGAGTGTGAGGAGTTTCACCAGGATAGATGTTGGCTTCTGGAAAGGATCAAGGGAATTGTGGGAGCAGAGGAGTGGATGAAGGGATATGAAGAAGGTGATGATGACAGTCGAGTGAGTTTACTGCTAGGGAGAAGGGTAGATGTGAATAGGGAGGTGATGGATGACATAGACAGGTGCATAATGAAACAGATGGTGACGTGGTGGCAGAGGCGTAAGGTGTTGTTAGATTGGGTTAACTAGCTCTTACTCCCCCTGATTACCTGGGTACCGCGGTACCCCCTCCTCTCTTTCTCTCTCAGTGAACTGACCCTAATAAACTACATGTCATGGTAGCTGTATTTATTTATCATATCACCCAGTTGTGTTTGTATGTCACTTAAAAATCTGCCATGTACATGTACTGTGATGGCCCTTACAGGTTCAACTATTCCAATTAAATCATATAGCCTCAGAAGCCAAGTGTGTCTACCCTCTAATGTCATTGCATGTGATGAAATCTCCCAGGCCTTAATTCCCCACCATTTTGGCATACTGTAAGCAATCTGGGATCAGAGGCAGTTGGAAGCTAGTAATTTGTGATGAAAAATATTAAGGGACCAAGTGCGTATCCCTGGAAGAATGTTTGATATAGTGCCACCAAAAACCACAGCCTGAGACCTGTTTGACAATCATGTATCAATTTTATAGGGTGTACTTGACAGCAAGAGAGTTTGTGAACCGATGATCAGTGAGAAACGGTGTCAAATGCTTTGCAAATAAAGCAGATTTCTTTGCCAGTGTCCAGCTCATTGTGGTGGTCATGGGTGAAGGAAAGAAGAGTGGTGGTTGTCAACTTCCCTTGAATGAATCCCTACTGATAGTGGGCAAATAGTGTTTAGGTGGTGTGATAACAGGCTATGCACATGCCTTTCCAAACGTTTGCTTAGAACAGGGACAATAGAGATGGGTCCATAGTTTGGAAGATTTGTGGGGTCCCCTGTTTTGGAAATTGCGACAATTCTAGCAAATTCCCAAACAGAAGGGACTATCTCGGTAATTAGGGACACATTTAAAATCTTGGTCACACTGAGTACTAATGATGAAGCAGTGAATTTTAACATTTGGACGTCTTTCACCTCCTCTTCATGTCCAGGAAGATATGAGTTTGAATAGCTACTTGTTCCTCTGTACAGAGAAATTTCGTAGGAAACTCCGAATTAGGGGTGCAGAAATCGAAACAGATCAGTAGGTGTGAATAAGTAATTGAAATTTTGGCAAACTGATTGTTTAGGATGCTTGTATTAACAGCATCATCATAATTGGTGGAGTCAGGTGGATGGAGAGATGGGATAGATGTTTTCTTCTAGTTAAACTTTGACAAGTTTCCTTTGTGCAATGTTTGTATATTTCAGGAGTTTATGGTGGTTACCAGTGCGCTTGAAGGCCTAGAGAAAAGAGTTTCTCATTTTCATAGCTTATTATATAAAGATACTGGTTTTCCATGGTAAATGCTTTCTAGAAGATAGAATCCTATTCCTATTAGATCCTATTAGGAACATACTCACTGATGACATTACTGAAGGCATTTTGCCATCTTGTCCAGATCAAGCCCATAAAATATAAATAGTCCCAGTCAATTCAGTCAGCACATCACATGCTGTTGTATAGTCACCAAGCAAGTAGCACCATACTTTGTTGCAAAGAAAGAGTACACTTGTTGGTATGTAAGAAATAAGGATTCCCATGTGATCAGAGTTTGAAAGAAAGGCAGTGGTGTTACATGTGATGATGCTATAGTAAATGGACATGATACAAAGACGAGATCTATCATGGGAGCATGGCTGAAGTCAGTCGGCTCAGATACAACTTGAGTTAGTACAAAAACTAGACATTACGCTCAGAAAGAAAATACTGCAAAGTACCCTGTAAAGACTATATACTACATTGGGAGGTTTATACAACAAGCATGAACACAGACAATAACACATTCAAGCGAGCCATTACTGATGTAGATAGTTAATGTACAGGAGGGGTTCCCCCCTGCAAACAAATCAAGTAGAAGCCGGAAATAAACAATTTATCATTTGTAATACCATTATCTAACCAAGCTTCTGTCTGACAAACAATATCAGATTTGCAATCAGTGCATTCAGTATTGAAGAAATCCCACCTCAGGAGATTAACGGCTGGGCCACTACTCCCTCAAGTTCCAATAAAAAGGACTAGAGTTGTTCATGTGATACTGGTGATAGTAAGCTTGAATAACAACAACAGTACAGTAAAACCTCCAAACAAAGGACATACTGGGTCCCTTGTAGAGAGGTTGTCCTCTTATCTGAGATTTTCTTTTAAACCTATTTGAAAGTACTTAAAGACAAAAAACTAGCACTTAAATGTAATATTACAATATATTCTGTGCATATATTTTCATTTCGATATTTTTTTTTCAATTGCAAGATGGCAAGAGCAATACTACTTATGACATATCATGGCGTACGGTAGTACGCCATATGTAGGGATGACCCCGAAAAAAAATGGCGGCCACATTAAAAGTGCACAAATGACACGCTCGAAATGTCTACGTTAGATTAGTCAAAGGCCTCTATGAGCCATATCAGGCATTACCGAGTGCTTCCATGAGGAATGCGGGATCGTTAACTTTGCTGGAGAGCATCGCTGAAGTACCAGACCGGCGAGTCGCTAAAACGGGCAAATCGTCTATCTTCTGACTTTCTTCTTTCTTTCTTCCTTCTTTCTTTCTTTCTTCTTTCTTTCTTTCTTTCTTCTTTCTTCTTTCTTCTGTCAGTGTAACTGTCAGCCAGGCAAGCACGATAACGGCTGAAGCTATTACAACGATTCAAACGCGAAAAAACAGCATAAATCACCGGGTATTGCACCCACTACTTATCGTTATCGTAGAACTCGAACTATTTTTCAGCGATTCCCAAGCACTCCGATGTTAATGCTCAGTGCTATACGCCATTTTACATTATTCATAGAAACTACGCCCCCCCCTCTACCCCCCCCCCCCCCCCCCCCGGAAGCTCAACTGACCACGTGTTCAGAGAACTAGCTTTATAGCGTGAAAGATGAACTTCGGACGGCAACAGCCAAAGTCAGGTATATAGTATAACGCAAAACATGGGAGATGTGCATGTTTCGAGGAGAAGTATTATAAGGTATATATGTATTGCTAGAGCTGCTGTAAATGAAAGTGTATATGTGTCATAATATGAGGACTCCCAGACTAAGCACATGTAGTTTGCAAGTACAGCGGTTTCTACTTCCATTTAGACCATAGCTGAAGTCATTTTGTAATCTAGTCAGTTGCTAGTCATATAACCCACCTAGACACTAGGTATACTTGATGGTTAAAACACTACCTGGTCGGCCTTGCCAGCTAGTGTTTTAACCATCAAGTACTTTGTATCTAGGCGGATTATATGACTTAGAACACTAGCCACTGATATTCAATTTTTTATTTTCAACTTTCACATTTCAAATTTGCTTGTTATAGTCATTTACAACAAAAATGCATATAGTACACATACAAGTTTACTTACAGTTAATGGTAGCATTTTGGCTGGTGTCTTCTTAACATCCTCCTTTTGTCTTGTGCCCGAGTCTTCATATTCCTCCAATGCAGCAATTAGCAGCCTATTGGTAGTTTGGTCTTCGAATTGCTCTATTGGAGCTAGTAGCACCGAGTCAATGGTGGCTTCATTCAAAAACGTTCACACTAAAGGAGGCGGCCGCAGAAACTGGCAGTTGTTCAGCTCTCGCTCACTTCATGTGGACTACTATCGGGTTCACCAAAAACTCTCTGCAGACTTTGTGCCCACAGAGCTCACATACATGTAGTATTGAGTCGTAAGACACCAAATACAGCAACAGTTTTACAGTGAGTATCTATCGGTTTGACACCACAGCGTTGGGATCTATGGATTTATAAACCTGTGTGCAAAGCCTCATAAAACTCATGTGCTTTGCACTTGATTGAGGCTTTGCTCGGAGTTCTAAACCCCCCAGATAAAGAAGTTTGATGTTTGGATTGACAATTTCACTTGGAAGCATCTGACTTTATGACAATTCTTAGTTCCTTGTGAACAAAAATGTTCTGTACTATCATACTGTACACACCATGCATCTTCCCCTCGGCCTACCCTTCCACGTCTCTTCTCTGTTACAGTTCCTAATAAATGACAAAAAAAAAAGGAAGGAACAAGTCACAAAAAAGTTTTCTGAATGAAAACAAGTGCATGTAAGGATGGAACCCTCAAAACCCAACCAAATGAAGCACGTATAGTGCAAAACCCTCGGCGTTTGATGTGTGTTTTGGGTCACTGAGTGATAATTATGTCATGAAAATGTTTAACTTTAACATTTTTGTACTAAAGCTAGCAATAACCCTATCATTATGCTCTTATGTAATGTTATTATGCTGACATGGCAAGCATAGCTATGCAAGTATGACGTTCCAAGGTGTATACTGTAAAATCGGGATAAAACACACAAAATAAGCACCCATGAATATAGGCACCCGTTTTGATTAATGTGACAATTAACACTTTGCACGCGGAAATTATATACACGTCACCGTTTATTAACGCGGAAATTAAGTGAGGTCAAAGTGACATGCGTTGCCAGCGGCCTGATTTGCATATTAAGTAGCATGTAACAAGGCTGGACTAGTTCATCTAAATTGCTGATCACCGCTAGGTAAGCAATTTGTACCTGTTTGAAGCCATTATCTGTAGGTGTATATCGTAGCTTACCAGCAATTTGAAACGGTGCCGATTTTCTCATTTGTTACGTACAGCTCCGACGGACTAAGCCCTTTTCCAAGTTATTTGAAGCTAGTACTCCAGCCTTATGTTAAATCTGGAAGCCGCTTGCTCCCTATGTTGAAGAAAAAGCTTCGCTTTGACGGCCCTTCTCAAAATTCACGAACGATCACGATCTAGCACCGCCCCTTCCGGCTTCCCTGCTGATCTAAGTGGAAAGGTGTGGTCTATACATAGTGCCAGGTCAGCAGATACACACCGATGAAAGCCAAGAAGCTTTCGAGGGTAGTAGTAAGATCAGTGACAAGTCAGTCGTGTTATAGGAGCTGTCGCTATCCCTACACACTAGTCTGTCTCTCTTGTCTATCGAGAGCTCGTCATCATCAAGAAGCCAAGAACGCAGTGGCGGTCAGAAAATCACGCCAGAACTTTTGAACGAAGCGTTTTCAGCGAAAGCCACACAACTAAAATCTTGAAAACGCCATAAACAACCCTATGACACCTCGAGGTATGTAGCTGCTAGCGTGGTAACAGACAGACACACACACACACAAAACGACTACTGTAACCCTACGGCGCATGCGCGCCGAGGGTTAACTAGATGAGAATGACACCACAACAATTTCACACCATCCCTACATCTTGTGCCATTTTGCTATGTACACCACAAAACTCCCTACATGCACTTAGTCTATTCACACCCACTAAATAAACACTGAACAATATACACCCTTCTACATAAAAGACAATCCATATTTGCCACGTTCAGCAGCAATAAGATTTCACAACATGACATACCATACAGACCCAGCTCATGCCCTCCACATGCAGTTTCTACATTCAAGACTAGTCTCGGAAGCCAGACCCTTTCTGTTCCACAGCACCAATCACTTTCAGTATCTGCACGCAGAGGAACTAAGAATCGTCAAATTCAAACGCTTCAAAGTGAAATTGTAAATCCAAACATCAAACTTCTTCCCTCTGCGTGCCGCATACTGAAAGTGATCAGCGCTGCACAGAAAGGGTCTGGCTTGCGAGACTACTTCAAGACAGACCACATCTGCCATGCTCAGTATAGCAACTACATTGCAGCCACCCACAACATAACTCACTCCCCATACTCATTAACATGCACTCCACACCCAGCACTACCCACCACTACCCACCCCACTACCTTCCACAACCCTCCATGCACACATGCAACTAACATAGTTGGCAAAATGGCACAAGATGTAGGGATGGTGTGAAATTGTTGTGGTGTCATTCCCATCTAGTTTGGTTGGTTTTTGAGGGTTCCATCCCTACATGCGCTTGTTTTCATTCAGAAAACTTTTTTGTGACTTGTATTATGATCGGTCATTTCGCCAACGGAACCGGAAGTAACTAGAGCCCATACAAATTTATTTTTAACCCGCGGGTGAGGGATTGAAGAATTGCGCCGCGCTCAGATTTTCGACAGCAACTTGGTACCGTGCAAGGTAGCAACAGAACAACGATCTACTGTATACGCGTGAACACCGACCATTTTTCTTTCAAGCAATCGAAACAGGAACCTGCATGAAATCTGCCTGGATACGCTGTTGACATGGCCAAGAACATACCTATATCAATTCGAGGCCGCACGCAAAAGTCGTCTGGAAACTATTTTTACAAGGTGCTATTCTTTCATGCAATACACAACCGGAAGAAAAAGGGTAGTAGTTAATGCTAAAAGACACTCGGATTTGTTCCCGTGTGCTGATTACCATGCGCGCGCGGTCAAACATGCATGCAGCTGTACACAAAGAAAACTATATGAGCAACATGAAAACATTGCATGATAAGAGAGCATTATGAAAGAGGCTGAACATAACTGTGAAGTGACAGGGGTAAAAGAGCTATTTTGTACACAAACACATATCTCTTGTCTGAAATTAGGAGGTAAGAAGATATAAAAATAACAACTGCCCTTTTCTGGATCACCTACACCGAAGTGGAGACAGATATGAGTTGAATGGTTTGCTTGGAAGGGCATCCCCAATCTTGGCCTTGGAAGAATTAGAAAGCTCTTCACATGATCCTGATAGTTGTGTGCGGTCCCTCTGCAGTGAAAACAATGCAAGTATTTGTTATGGCATGAATGCATTGTGCAGCAATTCTTTAGAAGGCCCAGACAGGGAACGGTAAGTCAGAGACACTTTTTATTGAACTGCTCACTAATCTTTACACAGTCACTGTAATTGCACAACATTCCTTGACCTCCAATGGAATGTTGCAAAATCACAGTGATTGCTTAAAGTTACTGAGAAATTCAGCCCTAGGCTTACTGTTCTATAGTCCAGCCCTTCCATATAGTCACTGTACAACGCGTTCATGTCACTCTCATCAACACAATCAACATATCGGTGACCGATCTCCACACTTAGCGCTTGACCTCCAATATGATGAATTACCATGGAAACTGGATCCTCAGAAAGGGGTCAACTTGACTTTGAAGTCCAACCAAAGAGGCTTGGCTACCATCTTACCCTATGTAAAACAAGGGATCAACAGTAAATAATCAAGGGAGATTTTTTGCCAATCAAGATAATTTATCCTGGTTGCAAATGCTTCTGCAGGTGAGCTATATAGTCGACTACTCTTTGAATTTGAACCATTGGTTGAGCCTGTGAGTAGGCAAGTGTATGCACTCACTCAGGCTTGCCCCCATAATGTTATGGGGTGCCGTTTGTGTCAAAACTCCAGTGTTTATCAAACCCGCGACCTTTACTAAACCTTCATTGATCTCTACTAGAAAAGGCAATCCATCGATCTTTACTAAACATCAACTGCTGTTTCATAAAGGGTCCATAAGGTACCAGGTGAAAGCCACATACGTCATCATGAATTCATGCCATGCCACACCCTCTGCGTACTTGGACTTTTGTAAGACAGCACGAGAAAAGCCTGCAATTTGGAAGCACGTACAGCTATGGGTTGAAGTTCTTTGTTGTTCAAGATCACCTGAGGGATGGCGCCCATTCCAAATTGCAGCCTTTTCTCATACTGACTGACAAAAGTTGAAGTACGCAGAGGGTGTGGCACGGCAATGCATTAATGATGACATATGCAGCTTTCACCCGCTACCTTACACGACCCTTTACGAAACAGCAACCGATGTTTAGTAAACTTCGATCGATGTTTAGCAAACATTGATCGATCTTGGCTAAACATATTTGCTAAACATAATTTGCTGAACATCAATCATTGTTTGGTGAAGATTGATGGATTGCCTTTTCTAGTTGAGATCGATCGATGTTTACTAAAGATGGATTGATGTTTCCATCAGTAAGGTCGCAGGTTTGATTAACATTACTAAAAACCGGAGTTTTGACACAAACGGCACCCCATACAATGCCTTACATTCACCTAGTAGCGACAGTGATTACGTGGTGTGATTCTAGTTTATTCCTTCATATTACTAATAGCCTTCAAAGTATTGCATTTGTACATGTGCTGAATATAGGCAGTCCGGAAACCTTTTTTACAGTACAGTAAACACACAATTTTCAGTGTAACACCTTCAGCAGTTGGTAACAACATACCTCAGTTCTAGCTTATTCCAGTAAACGCAAGAAAAAATAGATCCCACCAGCTTCCCTAAATCACCCTGTCCAATTATGGAACGACGACAAACTCGGCGTTGAATCACGCGGCATGACAGTTTGGATTAAACATTCTCACTGCAACTAGAACCCCTACTTCATAGTCAAACATCACGCACTGTTGCCGCTTCCCAAAGTTAGTGTGAGCGATGAGAAAAAGCGCTCTTTCTCAGCGAGAGTTCTTCGCCTTCGGTACTATTCACGACCACGAGGTGACTGTAATGACGTAACTTTAAAAAGAAAAATCACGTGAGCGTTCCGTTGGCGAAACGAATGTGATATTTGTACGTAGAAAGGACGCCAGGCCCAAGCACACATTACCACGCCTACCGGAAGTATACCAAATGCCCATAACGTATTCCGCGGTGGGCGTATTTTTTTTTGGACGCACTTTCGACTTAGTCTCTTGACAGAAGTGCATTTGCGCATGCGCAGTGCCACACCCTCTGTGTACATTGACCTTTGAGAAGGGCGTCTTGAATATGATCGAGCAAAACGACTACCAAGAAGACTGCATTTAGAAAGAGAGGTACTCCTCAGGTGATTTTTAGCAACAATGAACTACAGCCTATAACTACAATGTACTTCTAGTGAACTGTGAGTAAGACTGGAAAGCATCTGGCCACTGTTCCATTTCTGTTGTCTCCTCTAGAATTTTAGCCAAGGACTGAATCATGATATTGCGTCATATAGTCTATTGTAGCCATTAAGACATTCCAACAACCTGGAAATTCTCAGGGAATGTTGTATCGGGAATGGGCAGCAATTAGAACTATCTTGTGTTGACTGATGAGGAACAGAAAGGACCCAGAGATTCACACTGATTGAGATCTCATTCTGTGGGGTTTTGAAGCAGTAGTTTCTAGAGGGTCTGGGAACAAGACTAGATTGAAGCAGTGAGACTGAATGTTTTGCCTGTCAGTACATGAGTGTAGGGAATCACTGATATATTGGAATTTGGAAAGTGAAAACACTGCAACCTTGTTATAGACAAATTTTGACACACTTTTACTAGACAAATTTGAATTTTGCAATGTTTCAACTGCCAATTTGCAATCTCCATCAGCATTTTTTTTTTTGAGTCCGATGAAGAAAATGATATATTGCAATCATAAACTTGTCTGGTGAAAGTCTGTCAAACCTTGTCCATTGGTCATGCACAATGCCCGAACAATAGCCCCATTTACTACACTAGCACTAACTAGTTTCAAATCAGTTTCAAATTTTTTTAGGGCAGCTGTGTAAACTTTCTAACCGATTTGAAACCAGTCTAAGTGTGAAATGTAAACAGGGCTAATGCAAACAGTCTTGATTTTCATTTGAGATAGAATGCCAACTAAAAAAAATCTTCCAAGGACGTCAGTGATGATTGACTAATGTGTTTATTTGTAGGTGTAGCTGATGATTAAGGTCATATATACCAGTGTAGTTTTATGTTGGTCAGACCTGGCCGACCCAAACATTGGCTAATGCTATATACTCAAACATTATCCACGCAAAAGATGACATCACTCTGACAAAGTCAGCTTGCAGATTCGTATGCACTCTGTAGACAATAAAATTTTAAATAGGGCCTGAAGATCAAACAAAAGGCCAAGATTGTCAACTGTAGATGGGGTGACTCTTTTGGAGGGCTGTTAGTGTACGGTGGCAGATACTTTCCAGTCATGTTCACAGTTCACTGGTAGTGCATTGTAGCTATAGACTGAAATTTTTGATGTTAAAGGTCCGGATCCTCTGAAGGATAGCTTCCTTTCCAATTGCCATCTTCATAGTATCGTTTGGCTCGATCATGTTCAATCAACATGATGACACATTTCCAGCCACCACAATACATAGCAGTTCAATAGTCGGCTCAGTGTCAATCTCTGGGTTGTTTCTGTTCCTCATGCATCAGGTAAATGCAAGATAGTTCTAATTGCTGCCCATTCCTGGGACAACATTCCCTGAGATTTTCCAGGTTGTTGGAATGTCTTAAAGGCTAGAATAGACTATATGATGCATTATTATGATTGTCCTTGGCTAATTTTCTAGAGGAGACAACAGAGATGGAACAGTGGTCAGATGCTTTCCAGTCTTGCTCACAGTTCACTAGAAGTACATTGTAGCTATAGGCTGAAGTTGTTTGTTGCTAAAAATCACCTGAGGAGTAGCTGTCTTTCTAACTGCAGTCTTCTTGACAGTCATTTGCTCGATCATAATCAACACGCAGTTCAATAGTCGGCTCAGTGTCAATCTCTGGGTTGTTTCTGTTCCTCATGCATCAGGTAAACGCAAGATAGTTCTAATTGCTGCCCATTCCTGGGACAACATTCCCTGAGATTTTCCAGGTTGTTGGAATGTCTTAAAGGCTAGAATAGACTATATGACGCATTATTATGATTGTCCTTGGCTAATTTTCTAGAGGAGACAACAGAGATGGAACAGTGGTCAGATGCTTTCCAGTCTTGCTCACAGTTCACTAGAAGTACATTGTAGCTATAGGCTGAAGTTCTTTGTTGCTAAAAATCACCTGAGGAGTAGCTGTCTTTCTAACTGCAGTCTTCTTGACAGTCGTTTGCTCGATCATAATCAACACGCACTGCGCATGCGCAAATGCATTGCCGTCCAGAGACTAAGTCGAAAGTGCGTCCAAAACAAAAATACGCTCGGGCCTGTTGAACACGATGAGGTCGCATTTCAGACCTCTCCGTTGCTGTACTATAGCGAGAAAGGCTAGCACGATGAGCAACAGTGCCAATATAATGCCCGGTCTTTGAATCCAGCGATGGTGGCGCACAATCTTACGAAAGCCGTCGACAAGCGTTCGCATTATGTACAAAACTATTGGTGGGTGTAGTTTCATTGTCCGTTTTCGGAAGAAATTTTGTATTGGCTACGGTACGTCTGGGGCTCATGACATCAGTGTCCGTTGTTCGGAGTTGAGAGGTGTCCGCTTCTCGGAGGTTCGAAATGTATTAGTTCTATGGTAAAATCAATCGGGGGCAAGTGATCTGTCCGTTGTACAGAGGTTGGCAGCTTTTCGGAGGGCCCGTTATTAGAGTAGCGAGTCCAAACGCAAAATTGCGTAGCGGTCGAAACCACAGTCGAAATTTGGACCAATAGCCTTACAACACATGAAGCGCTTTGGTTCCTTTTTCAAGTTCTGCTGGTAAGAACGTGCATTTCAAAAGTTCTGGCCTGTATTTTCGTTTTAACCGCTTCTTATGGTACGTAGCATTAACTTCAGAAAGCCGTACGTATTGAGATAAAATGAAGGTAATCCAGGCAATATATATATATTTTTTTCAGTTGCTCTAAGGCTGCTCTTTAAGCCAGTAGTTCCAAGTTTTCTGTATCGTAATTGTCTTGCTTGGATTTGCTAACAAGTGCAAATTTGCGTAACAATTTTTTGGAGAATACAACCACAGTCGAAATTTTGATCAATAGCCTCACAACACACATCAAATTGAAGCACTTTGGTTCCTCTTTCCAATTCTGCTGGTAAGAACATCCAATTAAAAATTATTGTCTGCATTTTTATTTTTAGTCAATGAGTACGGCGATGTTTAACTTCGGAAAGCCATATCTTGAGGTAAAAAGAAAGTAATCCAGGCAATATGCATATTTTTCAGTTGGTCTAAGGCTGCTCTTTATGCCAGTAATTCCAAATTTTATGCTTTGCAAAATTTTATTTTTTGTTTGGACACGCTAATTAGAGGTTTTACTGTAGGCTCAGGAGGGACTTCTGCATGGGATGGTGCAAACAGACACATTGTCTGCAGTACTGGTGCCTGCATTGTCATTGATCAGGGTTCAACAATAGTGTTTGTTGCAGAATTTGCAGCTGGTGCATGTTTTATCAATGAGACAGCTGTCGGTGCTAGGGAACTGTGGGTCAGTGAATTTTGTAGCATGCCTCAAGCTTCCAAGAAGTTTGGTTATGATGCAAGAGAACAGTGACAGTGCAACATCATCCATTGCATTACGATGTATTTTTGCTTCCACCCTGTGCCATGAGTTGCACCTGCCATTTCCAAACCAGACACACAAACCTTTTGTGACACTCAAATGCGCCTTAGAGACTTGCTTCAGAGACTTGAGACTTGTTTCAGAGACTCAGAGACTTGTTTCAGGGACAAGGAGAATGGTTGCTACAAACCAATATTCGTGAAATAATGGTTCTGTCACTGCCACCATCATCACAAAAGAGTCTAGCCTGAGGCCACTGGGCTGAGACAACTGACTATGTTCAGTGAGGGCTTGCAGTATTGATGTAACCCAAAAGTGGATAGCTGTTATTAACCATTTTGTGGTAGGTTGCAGACAAAGGTTCAATTCTCACATCAATGTATCAAAGTCTTGCACTTAAAATGCGTGCACATGTAGCAAGACTGTAATAACCTAAAGAAAACAATTAACCCACTCAAGGTCATCTGCTATGTACATAGGTAACATTACATGGATAGTAGCTACAGTCCTGAAACATATAGCTTCACACCACAAAGGATGTAGAAACTGGTCGTCGATTCCTTCCACAGCCAATTGGTACAATCTTCACCATGTGACTTCCTGCAGAGAGCTTCTTGAAAATGTGAGGACTGATACCTGTATCGAGAAAATGTCTTAGAGTAACATTAGCAGTGGCAGAGCCAGACTGGTTCAAATGGTTGCCACTGAAATCCCCTACAGTCCATGTTATTTTGGTAATGTAAGCATGGGAACTCAGCCTGGCAAAAAAACCAAATTGACTAGGAGCCTGCTGCAATATGTCAAATACAAAATACCACCTTCAGTGGAAGTTAAAACATGCAGGTTCAAATTTCATTTATCCACACTTCACATGGATTATCACTTCATGCCTGCACACACTATACTTCAGTGTCTGCTTATTTGGTACATTCATAATCTACTCCAAGCAATGACAATCTTGGCAGGGTATGTTCAGAAGCATACTTCAGTCTGGTTCTATGCAGTTTTCTGTGAAGCTAAAATTGCTCTAATCTATACTGTGTTTCACCAGGCACTGCACTCACCATGCATTCACAAAATAAAAGGCATCTATGGCATTGGGTATCAACTTTGTTATTACAATGCCATGTAGGTAACTTGCAGAAGCTCACATGCAGAGAAGCCCTTGGTATCAACACTGCACTGGAAGGTAGTAGCAGGGCCTGTGCTACCAAACTCCACTGTTGCAGTTTTCCCATTCACAGTCACTCCATCATTGATTAGATGCACAGCGCATATATTAGGATTTGCTGTGTAGGAAAGGCATACTGTAAGCTGTGAATAATACTGTCTGTTTCTTCTGTGTTCATCACAATCTCCCGAAAATTTATCTGTGGGCATAGGTGTATTTGTAGTTCAATTGACAATATGTCCACCTTACATGCAATTACGGTGTAGCTGAACAGCTGCACACATGCAGTGAGTCAGCAGGATGTTTCATGTCATGCACCTGCTTATTAGGCAGTAGTAGCAAACAATGCCTGCCTCTATTCTCAGAGTGCGTGGCACTTCTTCAGAGCTTTTCTTCGACAAAATCACATCACATACTATATTCCATAGCACAAAAGAGCGCCCATGGGCAGAGCACCTTACAAGTCTGCAAAGAAGGGGGTGGGTGCTCTTTCAGCATTTAACCATGAAAGAATGCCCATGTCATGTTTCCAGTGCTTGACACTTTTCCAAGACAAACTAAAGGTACAATGGAGCCGGTGGTGACTTTGAAGTCAGGTACTGACAGCACGCAACACTCAGTTTCAAAAGAACACCCTTGTCATTCTGAAAGGCAAGTGGGTTAATTTTTGATGCTGAATCTATTCTTGGCGCAATGGGTCTATTCTTGGCAACAGTTACAACAGATACCCAGAATGTGAATGTTGCGAAGAATGGATGTTTGCCTATATGTTGCATTCCTATGAAAGAATGAACATGTTGCTTGGCTGTTACGCTAGTGGGACTAAATTTACCTAGCCACTGATGTCCACTATTCCTTTTCCATACCTTCATACAAGCATACATAGTGCTTGGATTATTCTTAGTTTCATACCAGGAATCCAGATCCGCCTCTTAATAGTGCTTCTCATACTTTCTGCAGTGTTAGGCTTGACAACCACACGGGTTTGGTATCATCTGGAGTCACATTTCTGAAGCTAAAAGAGGTTGATGAACCTATGTGGATGATTGAGAACGCAAATCTAGAATACCTCAGACCTAGCCTCGTACCCAGGCTCTTGGTGGGCGGGGAGAGAAAGAGCCTGGTATCTACTGTTCGCGCATGCGCGTAATTATCCACTTCTGAACACATGTTCAAGCAATAGTGGGAGGGGAACCCGTAATATGCATCCACGTGATTGATAGTGTGACGTATTTAACAAGTATACTAGTATAGTACCGCTCAGCGTAGAGCGAAACAACTACACTACAACTAGCGCTACACCGCCCTGATTTGCTATCAGTTTTTGCTAACTTACAGTCTATGACAAACGGTAACACTTCGTGTCACACAGACTTACCAGGCAGTAGTCGTATAAACACATATTTCCCCAACAAGCGTCCAGAATGGAAGCTACCTGTACTGTCTTGAGACACATATCAGAAGTACCTAGTCGTTGGAGGGCGCTGGAGAACGAACGATCGAAAGAACTCCATTGTTGGTCAGAAAATGTGCGGACGGTGTAGCGGTAAGTATACGTTATGACGTCACGGTTGTACGGATATAACACGATAGTTCCCGATTTCCCAAGATTTCTGGGAAATTAAGCGCATGCGCAAACAGTGGATACCAGGCTCTTCTTTTCCCCGCCCACCAAGAGCCTGGGTACGAGGCTACCTCAGACCTAGCTATACTTCATATTTCAAAATTGCCAACAGTATAGTAGTAAAACATGAGATGACTGGGAAGGTTGTGATTGTACCTACAGCAGCTGCTATAGTAACAAGACTTAAAAAACATTAAAAATGTAAAAAGATGTAGGGATGGCATGCCAAAAAGTATGCAAACAAGGTAGAGATCATGCAGGAAAGCAAAGGTCTATATATTGGCAAAGCCCCATCCCTACATCTTTTTCACACTACAGTTAGACAGTGCATGGGTAGTCTTTACTAGCAGTTCATGGCTGTAGCCTCATTCTCAGGCCATGCACTTTCTAGCTCCTCCCACATGGCCTGGGAACGAGGCTAACATTGTAGGTGGCTACCAAGGTTAGTAGTTTTATTGCCAACATACTACTTGTATAGTGACAGTGGTACCCTTGTTATATGCCTCTGGTATAACCTAGACAGTGAGCTCGAGAGGGCTGCAGACTGGTCATAGTAACCAGTGTGTAAAACTCAAGCACTCATGCACAGCGTTAATAACTGCATGGATGGGTGCAGATTCAGCTCTCGAGCACGCTGTCTAACTGCAGTGTGAAAAAGATGTAGGGATGGGGCTTTGCCAATATGTAGACCTTTGCTTTCATGCATCATCTCTACCTTGTTTGCATACTTTTTGGCATGCCATCCCTACATCTTTTTACATTTTTAATGTTTTTAAAGTCTTGTTTCTGTGTACTTTTTTTTGATGTTAATCTCAGTTACAGTTAGACCTAAGCCTAAGAAGAATATTTCAAGTGTAACCACAACACCAGAACTTGAAGCAGAGTTGACAGTTTAGTAGTGATTCCAGTGTGACATCTGCCCTCCCTGGAGAAAAGTGTAATAATTATGTGCAATATAGCCAGCTAGAACCTGATGAAGGGCCAACCACTCTCCGTACCAAACTTTGTGAAAACAATTTCATGATTCAGTTGTCAATCACATGACGACTGACCAGCTGCAGCACAGAAAACTATCATACTGACAACAGACCATCCTAGCTTTACAGTTCACTGAAGCTGTGAGTAGGCTAGTTTTAGTGTAGCTACAAGTAGGCAGCTGAATGCAGCGCCTTACCTACGTGGTGTTCATAAGCCTTGCCCAATGCCGCGGGGACGTGCCAACCATGCCCGCCCGCTCGCTTGTGTACTCTTGCTTCCAGACCAATGACCATGGTCTTCGGTCTGGGAACGAGACTTCGTGTGCGCATGCATACAAAATTAGAAAATGGCGTCCTTCGCAACGGACAGCAGCCTCAGAGTGTTGTGAATGGCTTTTGTTGACCAGGGTGAACTTGAAGCTATGAAGACGCTGAGTGGTTGGGAAGCTGAGCGCTGTGATGAGCATCCGTTTCGTGCTAAAATCAAGGTGAGTACTTGAGCTGTTTTCGAGTTATCATAATTTACAAAGTGGTCGGAACAAAGAAAGAATAAGAAAAATGGCACTTTTGCTAGCGCACACTTTTGCGTTTAGCTGTCTTCCACGTCGCTTTTGGCCACTTGTATGAGTCTTGCTGATCACAAAGGCACTCAAAGAGGAAGCCTGGGCGCTTAAATAAGCTTTTAGCGTGTTTGTGGTGAAGTTATACGGCTTTTGCTTAAGTATTGCATATATTGCGCTCGGCGCCATCCCTACATAGAGAGTCTACCGACTCTCTGATACTGTATGTTGCTCAAAATTATTGCTAGTTTCTGCACAGGACATATATATGAGTACTGGGTATGTGTTACAAAGAGCTCATGCATAGACTCACAATCTCTCAGAGGAGATGCCATTGTAGCAAGCCTTATACCACACTGTACAGGATGGTCTGTATCAACATCCACCATGATATTGTTTCCTTCCACCCTCGGGCTGTCATTGATCAGCCTCACTATGAACCCTGCAAGATAAAGTTAGTGTCACCATTCTCTTGACAGTGTAGATCTGTGAAATAGCATTTGAAACTACACTACCAAATGACACTCAAGTGCACCTGGACTGGGAGGATGAACAGGAGGTGCAAGGTCAATCTCCCTGCCAGCAACAAAGACTTTCAGGATGTTTCTTTCATCACCTGAAGACATTAGCAAGAAAAACATTTTTGTGAGTACATATTGTCTCCATTTGTCTTCCAAATACCAACTTTCAGAGCTTATACCACGTTCTAGATTGTTAACTCCCACATTATTCTAAATACTAAGTTTCCAACACACAAATTCAAATGCGAAATATGCCAGCACTCTGAAATTATCAACTAGCTAATAGATTTAGTACACTTACCCTAACCAGGAGAATCAGGTCTACCTTGTAGTTTATGCACATAACATTAGCTACCTGTCCACAACCCAACCATTTGTGAGTTAGCTCAAGGAGTTCTGCACCATATTTATAGACTGTATATGTATGGCTATTGGCTACTATTTATATAAAATTAGACACTTAGTTAACTCTTTAACCACCGTAGGCTATTTGATGGTACCTGGAGGTCTATTTAAGGCTATGGATACCTTCTTTGGTCCGTATTTTCACTTCTGCTTGGAGCTATCACTGGAAACATGAGCCAAAGCTGCTTTGACACATTCTCTATGGGTTCATGACCTTAACCACACCCATTCATTAGCGTGCCTTCAATGGTCAGGGATCTCCGACCAGCGAGCGCTCCGCCTGACTAAAAATTGCCTCAAATCTGGAAATGGTGCCCCTACAAGGGGACAGGAGTGGTTTCTGCACCCATTTGTACTAACAAGGTGAGAAATGGTCCAGCCAGTGCCGACAAGGGCTGTTCTACAGCCAGCCAAGGCAGCCGCCATGTGCACGGCATGTCTTGAATATGCCCACCCACCTCCCCTTATCCCACCTTTGCTAGCGCAAAACCTATCTTCAAAACGGATTGCACCAACTGATAACATGCAGTCAAAGTTAGACGACACCAAAAGGCGTCATCAGTGGTTAAAGGATTAAGATGCCTAGCTATATCTCAAGATATAATATAGCTAGCAGAACACCAACACAGCATGTGTTTATGCCTTCTAACATGGTGGAGCATGTAGAGTCCACTAGTGCACAGAGAAAGTAATGCAATATAAACATATAATGCTAAATCTACTCTCAACGATATATAGCAGTGAGCACCACTAAGCAATAATGTTGTTGATTCTGAAACTGGGTCTGCACATCTGTTAACAACTTGAAAACTTACTAAGATAGATAAACTTCTCAATGATGTCCTGTATTGAAACAGATTGTAAGTCAAGACACAAATGTTGGTTGGTGATTAAGACTAATAGGTAGGATTATTCCATATATTTCCCATTTTATGTTTGTTGGTGTGGCCTGGGAAATCTGATCATGGGCATGCAGGGGGGGAGGGGAGTAATGGGAGTCCACATTCAAATATGACAAAAGATCGAATGCTAACTTGCTAGGCATGACCCAAGAAGTTCCCACAGTCAAGAGTAGCTACTCAATGTGACCGGTATGAAACTTGCTCTAAGGTTTATATTTTTAGTTGGTGTCATGCCCCTACATCCACCCCATATGATAAGTGTTCCCAGGCCTTCACCATTTTTCACCATACTTCTGCCTCTGTGTACTATTGTGAACATGAATTGAAGAGTAAAATCAGGGAGACCTGGGAATTAGGCCAACTAATATAGATGGATTATGGAACCATGCACTAAGAAACACTTAGGAACACCCTGGGACATTAAATTATGTCCCAGCTTTTTGTACTGACACATTGTACCAAAATAAAAAAAATCCTTAATTAAGGCCGTGGTAAGTAAATTCCTTGTTTGTCAGGCCTGGCCACATCAGATATAGCAGAAACCTCAATTTGTTTTTGTTTTTTTTAATTAGTGCAAGGTCACCAATTACACATGCACAAAACGACAGATGCAACTCTTGTGCATGACCTGCATGTTTGTGGTTCCTTGCTTGCACTTTAGCATTCCTGTTTGTGGTTTCCTGGGGATTTCCCCACTGAATTAATTTAAATAAAAAAGAACTGTTCACCCACCTCTAAAGTTTTTCCTGAGAAACAATGAATTTACTTACCATGGCCTAATTTGAGGGAAACTGTGTTTCCACTGCAGCTGTATGTCAGCAGGAAAACTTACCGCCATGGAGTCCTGTGAGAAAGTGAAGAAAACTGGCTTTGATGGATCAGGAGCCTGGGTGTCAACCAGAAGTGCATCAAACTGCTTTCCAACCTGCATAAAGAATGTGTGCCATCTGGTGATGCATGATGTACTCATGTAGTTTTACAGTTACGTACTAACCTCAAAATTACCAACTGTGTCATCCAGTCCCAATGCTGAAGTATAAAAAAAGGCAGTATATCCTCTCATATTCAAATATGGAGAATCAGTACTTCTAAAGAGCCCATAAATGAATAGGCACATGATTGTCACTCCTATGGTGCATGCAGAATCTGTATCACTGTGAATAAGTATTCCGCCCAGCACTGTTGTTGGGATGTTGCTTGCTGAGGTGAAGTATGTGGATGTAATAATCAGTAAAGTAAGGTTGCCGTGAGATCGAATCTAACCTGTAAAAATTTTCTGCAATACAATGAAAATTTTGTCTCCCACCATACAGTTTATACCAAGAACACTAACAAGATTGTCGGTGCTAAACCCATGCAGAAACACAACTGTCAGGTTTTGCAACAGTTTTGTCTGGTTTACTTCAAGTGAGCATGCATGTGGAACCTGTAGTACAAGTAGTTCGAATTTCCATACAGAGCATCAGTTTCATAGATGAATGCTAGGATTTCAACTGCTTTCAATGGATATTTCTCTCATACTTTACTGATTATTACATCCACATACCTCACCTCAGCAAGCAACGTCCAAACAATAGTGCTGGGTGGAATACTTATTCACAGTGATACAGATTCTGCATGCACCATAGGAGTGACAATCATGTCTCCATACTTGAATATGAGCTGGCTGACCTTGTGCTCCTCCCAGAGTGCCCAGATAGAAAGCCTTGTGGTGTGTTAGTGGTTGGTAGTCAGTTCTGTTGACGGTGAGGCTGAGTGCCTTTGAAGTGTGGAGAGCAACTCGCATTGCATTAAACACAGAAGGAGAATATCCAGCAGATATATCTGAGTGAAAACATGTAGAAGGAAACAGATTACAATGGAAGGGGGAATTTTAGGTTCAGAAACATTGGTGGAGTGAGTAAGTGTAGAGTAAAAATACTGACTGAAAAACAAATATCATGTTGTAATTTCATTATGTTTACTTACAGTGAATCAAATGAAGGTCAGTCACTTTTAAATAGCAGCTCACTGCTCATTAGAAACACACAGTCATAAGTTTAAGTGAACTATTAGTCCATGTTCATTGAGGAAACTTTTTTCCCCTTTTGAATAAGGCCCGATTTTCTGTTTGAGGTATATGGAACTACTACTTTTTACTTCAGTGGGATGTTTTTGTCTATCCATTTGATCTTGGCCTCTTGTGGTCGCCCCCTTTGCTCCTTGAAGTGACACAATGGTATCTGCCAGGATGGTTCGCACATGACCGCTTTATTCTCTGGTGAACAAATTCTTTCTTAATTTTCCACTACTCTACTCTAGACACTCCAAAACATGTTGCACAACAATAAGGATGGTGACTGGTGACTATCAGGTAGTTACAAATTTATGAACATCAATCCAGAAGGTATTAGTCTAATTGGGATTGTTACAGGTGTTTCTGTGAGTAAACAACATATTGAGGTAAGAAGGAGGGTGACTAACCATCAGTGGCTTCACTAGGTATGGACAGGCTTCACATAGCTACAATAAGCTATGTACGTGAACAGTTTGAACCACACCTTCATGACCAAAAGGCAGGCCTAGATGTTAAGCAAAGTCACCCACTGCACAAAAAATATTTTGACCAATACAAGGCTTTTTTTTAGCTGTGCTGATATAACCTGGAGCATGACTGGTCATGTTGACGGCTAACTTTCAATGGTAGCAATCCATGTATAAGCTATGGATACCAGATGTGGACCAGCATATAGCAAAGGTCTCTGGGCACACTATATCCAGAACCTCCTGGGGATGCGTTAGTGTAAGTTTGTTTGTTTGAGACAGGAATTGTGGAACACCACTTTGATAGTGATAGTCTGCATCAAGGCAGTTGGTAAACTCAATCAAGGAAAACGATTCCTCATGCAATTGTTGGAAATATGTGTAAGTAATTCCTGCACAGAAAAAGCTGAGTGTGACGACATTAATTTGTGTAACTGAGTAAATTTTCCTTACATTTCCAAATTCTCAAGAAACAGACTGTGTACAGAACTAGTATCGACGTTATGAGGTCAAGGTTGACATCATACAGCTAGAGCAATGATAAAAGCTGTCCTTACCTGTCCCCAGTCCAATCTTGATTCCCATGTTGAGAACTTTTCTCACATCTAGAATGCCAGTCCTGAGGCTGCATATTATCATGAACTCACATGCTTTTTCTTAAACAAAAGTTAGTACTGGCTACAAACACAAACTTAATTTCTACCAAGAAAAATGCTTACTTGAGGTTTGAACTTGGACAGTGTGCAATGGACAGGTTTCTTTCCCTAAAAAATTCCAGTTCATTGTCTCGAAGGTTCACTCCATGAAATGCAGTCATCTGTAAACAACAAACTGATGTGAACAGTCTCCACGCAGTGTACTTTTAGCTACATGTCACTGAAGGTTAGTAGGGATGGTATGAATATGTAATACATAAATTGTGAGGAACAAATTTTGGCGATTTGCAATGCAATTTTCTTCCTGCAAAGATTTGTTTTTGTTTTTGTTTTTGTTGTTGTTATTGTTATGAATAGTGCTTGTATCCAGTAACAGGTTTGACAGAGAATCCACTCACCTTGCATGTTGCAGAAACATCAAGCAGACTACAAACATTTGTCTTAGAACATGACCTGTGATCATAGGCTGTGACCACATCGCAAAATCAAAAGTTGTGAAATTTTTTCCTACTGTGTTTGAAGGGGATTCATGAAAATTTGTGTTTGTGAAAATTTCCTGCTATATGGTACTACAAAATTATAAGAACCCTGCCTAAGTGGTCCCAAAGAAGACTGAGTAGTAAAAGGTGAAACAAGATAGTATAATTATACATTTATATCATTTTATCTTTCATCAGGGTCAACTGAATACCTTCAGTACATGGCTATCAAGAACCTACTTGATTTAGACACCATACACATGACAATCACAATGTGAAACCTCTGGGTACCACAGCAGAAAATGGATTTGGTATATGTTGGTAAAGGCCTGTAGGTACCACAGTGGAGCAAGTTCAATGTTAGTGAGGGGAGGCCTGTGGGTACCAATGCTGTGCAGGGGTATGGTGTTAGTGGATACCACAGCAGAGAAGGGGTTTAGTACTGGTAGGGGTAACCTATCAGACTACGTACAAGCTGGGGAGGAAGTGCTTCAGGATGGAGCTGTGAACATGCTTCCTCTGAACCATTCCTGCAGTAAAACTGCAACTAGAAGATTAGTGTTTAGACTAGGTATACGCATGCAGAGAGTTAGCTTCGTGCAGGCAATGTGTATATATAGACATGGTCCAAGTCTGACGAATGCAGAGCTCAAGGCAGGGTGAACGAAAGGCATGTGGCAAAAGTGTGGTTTTGAGGCGTTTGCAAATGTTAGTAAGATGTCAAAATCTTTGCATAGTACCAAAATGGCATGGCATAACTTCACCATTGCTGTGTTTCGCTTTCGCTCCACCCTGTCTCTGCTTTTGTGGTTTTGACTGTGCTGGCCCCTCCAACATGGCTGTGTATGAAACAATGAAACCACTAGTGTTGCTGCAGCGCTGGGGATGAGAAACTTACCTAAGTGTACACAAGTCGTGCAAACCAGATGTGCTATTTTGCTTTCCTAACCAAGATGGATGCTTATGCACAAGCCTACATCCCTTCAAGTTGCACTGCAAGATTTGTAGCCTCGTGCTAAGGCACGTCAGTAAATCAACAGCATGTACTTGCTAAAGGCAACTAACATTGCCGAATTTTATGCACCTAACGGCATGTGCTAGTTCTTCTCACTTGGCACAGTGGTTAGGCTGCAGGTGGTTACTTAGGTGACCAACACCAAGAGTAAGCTCACCCACCAGCACACTGAAAATCCTCAAAATACATTCACAGACCGTAAACTACAGTTTAGGAAGTAGGTTTCTCCTTTGACATGAGAACATCCAGCTGTACTTAACTGGTAACACTGTACCTGTGTGTAACAACTGATTTCCAATAGCTTCATTTACCTTGTTTGGGGGAAGAAGTCCTGCCTGCTCCCATATTTGTAAAATTGTTAAATTGCCTCCATCTGGTAGAGGACCATCCTCAGGTGTATGAGTCTGCAAGCAGAAAACAAAACAGTAAAGTCACAATATGCATCATCTTAGCTTCAAACTCACTCCCAAGCTCACTTCCATATTGCTAATTAGTTTCAGATTAGATAAAGTACTGGCTTATAAGCTAGATATCTTTTATGGACTCACAACATCAGATGCTGTAAACTGAGTATAAACAACTGCAACTACACAAGTGTCAATATTCATTATTACTTTTCCATTCACATTGTTATACTGCTCAATGCATGAGGGAAAATACAGTATGGAAGCAGTGAAGATACTTTGGAAATATTAATTTCAAAAACATAAAATTCATGGTGCAATGTAATGAGGTAATCCCATGTCGACCTGGCTCACTGGAAGGCAAAGTGACTACATCAGGAGATAGGTCATGTGTTCATATGGCGTATACAATTGTGATGACTTTTACTGCTGTCAGGCTGTCTAAATGTAAACCACAGTACCACAACAAGCATAGTTTTCAAACTAGTTCAATGCTTTCTGCACATGCAGTGTCAAGCAACTCACTTTGACAGTGCTATATTTGATGGTTTTAAACTGAGAGATAGTAAACCTGAAAAACCTGGTGTTAGCAACTGCCTACTTCAAATTCCATTTTCAAAGTGTCCATGATTCACAATAATGGTGCTAAAAGCCATGTGGCATTCGGGTTGTAAATTTCTCTCTGACACACACTTTATGACTTGACAAAGTTTACACTAACAAACTGCAAATGCACAACTATGATTGTGGAGTTAAACATAGGGTGCAGCATTTTGCCAGATCTGGCACTTCTCGACTGTTTTGCAAATGTAGTAGAGGCAATGAAAATGTCAGCAGATAAGTATGAGTAGTGGGTTTCCGACCCTGTATGCATTTACAAGTGTGTGCATACAACCACACTGACAGTGCTAATGCAACAGCTGAACATGTAACATTCTGGGTTTATTAACCAGTGAACTTTATGGTAAAAAGCGTTTTTCCTCTATCTTATATGTGACTTTACAGAATATTTCGTCGGGTTATGAAAAACTTAGCAGCAATGTTGCATAGAATGCTTAAAGCAGCTACCATGTGGAGAGGTCTTGGGGCACTGTGTCAATGCTGAAATCTCTTCGATAGCAGCTTCAGGGAAGGCACAGACAAGAGTGTCTGAACATAGATCATTTATCTGATGATTGATTTATTTGGATGGTCATTTTATTGCTAGTAGCATCACCAGGAACCAATGTTCAGGTGTACAATATGTACCGCACACTTCTGCTAGAGTTGCATTGTATCGCTGAGTGTTTACACAATTTTCTCTTTGCATATACCTGCAGTTCAATGATCACTAACTTACTCTGGGGTTCTGAGGTAACTAGAGTATTGTTCATGTAGCTCTGAAAGAAAATTTCACTTCATAAGTGTATACACAGTGCATGCATGTTGCATTAAATTGATTTCTTTGTAATTCCACTATTTTGGGCTTGTCAATTTAGCCTTTCTGCACTTCACAGCATTTTAAGCACTCCTTTTTTTCATTTCCTCAAGGTATGCATTCACTGCAGAAAAATCCTTGTGATCCATCATTAATTCTCCCTTCTGAGTGATGCTGGGTTCAGGAGGGTATGTATGGAGATGTACATGTATTCATTATGAATGTGGAGCAAGGTGTTTTTGCATGTATGCACTGTGAAATGCCAGAGAATCAGCACTGAAATCAATCATAAGTGGAAAGTCACATTTGCCTGCTACACATTTCAACAAAGAAATTAAACTGAAAAAAGCTGATGATGATGATGATAAGAATGCATGTTTCCCTCTTCAGTAATGCAACTACGTACTCAACTTCAAAGTCTCAGTAATGTCATAGCTAGCTGTTACTTTACCTGCACATTTACATTCAGCTCCCTTGCAATTCTTCCCAAACCTTCCACAGCCTCTAGAGGTGTAAATACGAGTCCTAAAACGACTGGTAGAACCACTGGTTGTATAAGTGCATCCTATGGGAATGACATTATTTAATTTTGCAAGTGTGGACTGCTGTACCAAGTGAGAAGAGAAGGCATGTAAAAGTGCATTGTGAGTGTGCAATTATTTGCTCTAAGTTATCTCATCATTCACACAGTGAATGTTAGTCGTGTTTAGACCACAATTGCCTAATAGTCACACAAACATCAACACTACA
This sequence comes from Agelas oroides, assembly GCA_949130485.1. Lineage (NCBI taxonomy): Eukaryota > Metazoa > Porifera > Demospongiae > Agelasida > Agelasidae > Agelas > Agelas oroides. Next base: position 14,953,732 of record OX422184.1, on the reverse strand, counting down.
CTTGGTTGCTTGGTGAACGTGACAGATGGAAAGTGTACACAAATACCACGTACTGTGTAATAACTATGGTATGGGTGCTATATACAGAATTATTCGCAATGGTCAGGACATGTAAAGTAATAAAACATAGTTAAGCTGAAACCTTAGTGCTACTAATCTTGTTGTGAATGCCAAGATCTTACATACAGATGAATGCAAACTATGTATTTACAACATTGATGTTTGCACCCTCTTGTGAAGAATACTTGTGTAATCGAGTAACAAAACCACATCTAACTACTCACTAATGCTTCACGCATTGAGCAAGAGTGATTAGGCTTTCACTTTGTCCTGGAAGAGGGGGGTGTACAATTAATGTGTACAAATGAATAGAAAAATCTTAATCTTTCACATCATAACCTATAATTTCTTCTCACTTGGCAATGTAAGAATATTGCATGGAGTGTGTACAATTATGTGGTTTTATGTGTCCATACTAATCATATTCTATTTTTAAGTCTAAGCTGCACCCCAAGATGTTCATAGAATCTACAGTTTAGTGCTGCAGATGTAACTTTACTAAAATGCTTTAGAGGATTCATTACTACTCAGCTAAAAACCATTATCAGAAGGCTTTATCAAAAAAAAGCCAGACATAACGAATAGCACCACACACCTTCACCTGCTTTATATATTTTTTGTCTGAAGTGCACCATGCATAGCACCATAAGTGTGCTCAATATACACAGCAATGACAGTAAAACCTCCGAAAAAAGGACACATTGGGGACGAGCCATTTGTCCCTTGTAGAGAGGTTGTCCTCTTCTCAGAGATTTTCTCTTAAACCTATTGGAAATTCCTTAAGACAAATAAAACCCCATCAAAATGAAATACTTATGTAGACAATAACACCTTTCAAAGACTTTAAGTGTAATAATTTTTAATTGTGAGATTGCAAGTAATACTATATTATGTATTAAAATGTATAATGATTGCAATTATGACTCTTTACATGTAGCTATTGGTCTGTATTTCTGAGAAGGAATGTGAACAAACGTTTTGCTGAAGTCACAGGGGATAAAATCAACAGAGAAGCTGGGTATGGACTGGGGATCTTAATAACCTACCATCTGTATGGACTCAAGATCTACGTTGATAAATGAAGGAGCTTGTTGATTGTTTGTGTTCTGCTGGACGTCTATAGCCAAATCTATGTATATGGGTTAACTAAATGAACGCATATTTAGGTGGAAACCCTCTAAGCTTAGCTGACACCATCGGGACCACTGCTGTATGATGTATGGTGTCCTGAATACAGAGTCATCCGTAATTCAGGGCTTTTGGTATACTTCTGAGAAGTGTGGTAATGTGTGTTGAGCATGATGAGGCCACATTTTCAGATCTCTCCAATGCTGTATGATGGCGAGAAACTAGCATGATGAGCAACAGTGCTATGAATCCAGCGGTTGTGGCGCACAATCTTACAAAAGTGGTCAATGAGCATCTGCCTTATGTACAACTATTGGTAGGTGTGGTTTCACTGTCTGTTTTCAGTACAAAGGAAAGTCTGGGGCTGGTCAGTGTTCAATGTACAGAGTTGAGAGGTGTCGGTTTTTTTGAGGTTGAAAATGTATTAGTTCTAAGGTAAAGTCAATCAAGGGCAAGTGATCTGTCTGCTGAACTGAGGGTAGTCCGTTTTGGTAGGGTTTGTTGTTAGAGGTTTTACTATAGATGCATATGGAATGCATGATGTCACATACAGGGGAAATCCCTTCTGGAGTCACTGTGAGGGGTGAGAGGGTGAGGTATCACTTTCTCATGAGACGCAGGAGTTATTGTATAATACGTGGGTCCTTTATTCATATTGGGGTGTATCTGAACCAATTTATTAATACTTTCCAGGTACTCTATTTTGCTTTACCTCAAGTTCACTGACGAATTCAACAAATCTGAAGGAAAAAATCACATGATCACATAATACACAAAATGAAATGGACTCACTGGCAATAACTGTGGAGTGAAAATATCCAACAAGTATCTTGAGATTTGGTTACCTGATAGAATAATTGAATACCTTCTTGTTGCATTTATTGCCTGCTCTGCTGTATTGTCTGCAACTCCTGGTAGAACTGCAACTGATTTGCCAACTAATGCACTCACTATTTTTGTAAATGCTCTTAATGTTGTTAAAACAGGTATTTTTCAATGGCCAGTGGTATCTTACACATACTAGCACAGGCCCGTAGGAAGCAAATTTGAAATGGTCCGGCCGTATGACAGCGTGAAGCCCGCGCATAATGTTCTGGGCCCCTTCCCCCACCCGCTACCCCACACCTTATAAAATTCTTCTGCTTTCAAATTACTTTTTAGGCCGTTTTGAAGCCGTTATCATTGAATCCTAACAATTCGGTTGCACCAGTTACGCTTGAGAACGAGGCATTACTGTCTGCGTTCTTTGTTGTGTCTCTACGCTTTAAGTTTATCTGACAGATGGAGATGCAGGATGACTTCTATTGGCAAAGCAGGTTTTGCAATGAAGGTAAAACTAATTAGCTGTCAAAGTCAACCGCTTGGTACCTCATGCACAGAAAACTGAGTGGTGGCTTATGGTTGTGCAAATTCTAGCACTTGCTACATAGACAGAGCTCAGAGGTTCATTTTCAAACCTTGTGGCAAGGGGATGCATCACACAATGATGACGGCTTCACAGCAGCATGTCAATTGTGATGCCGCTAAGTGCTATTGCAGCTTGCTCACACACACATGGGCTGACATTAATACATCTGTCATATTCAGTAATCTGAACATTTTAGTCATCCAAACACCCTCTGGTGTACAAATCCCGGCTATGAACTTATTAGTGAGTTGCAGAACAATTAGAGGACTTACCAATCACAGAAACAAGTTCCATGACACTTTCCACTCTGTACGGAGCAGTGTAGGCAGCAGTTGTTGTACCATGCTGAAGAGTCCACCTCTGTGTTTGAAATAATGTCCACTTGCATGATGTACAAAATGTTGTAGTTAGTGTGTATGCCATATTAATTGTGTGACATGCGTTTACTATTCCATTACCTGTCAAACGGATGAACATACAAAACTTTTCTATAGACTACACATAGTGTGGGGCTCAATTATGCTCGCCCCAACTGGTTAAGTAGTTTGCAACATAAAATTGCGTACCACCATCAAAGAGGCAGCATTCCTTGCATATGTCTGATTCATGTCAAATACTTGCTCGGTAGGAATGGTGTCTTGAAAAAGCCATTCTGTGAATGTTTTCTCATAACTGGTCCCAGCATTCTCAACTTGTGCAGGATGGGTATGACAGTCCACTAGTCCTGGCATTAGAAATTGACTGTAAGTACAGTCAATGTTTGTATGCGTGCATAATAAGTATGTATGGAGTATGTGTGCATGTTTGTTGTGAGTGTGTGTGCATGTATGTATTGCACATGCACATGTGTGAGAGAAGAGGAGGTTACACATTAGTGAAAACTTGATTTGATTTCACATCTGTCACAGACACTGTAGCTAACTGGTACATTTCTAATTGCTTGGCATATAGCACATGGAGTCATGCCCTTACTTGTCAACTTCATCAATGGGAAATCACCCCAATGCAGGACCGTAGCCATCAAATTTGGAGTGGTCAGGTTAGTGGTGTGTATGTAAGCATGCAACAGCTAGGGGGGTCTGGGGGCATGCCCCCCCCCCCCCCCCCCCCACCCTCCCCCCCCAAAAAATTTGGGGGGGGGGGGGGGAATTTAGAGGCTATGAGGTTGCTTCTGAGACCATTTTTGGACCAAAACAATGCTTCTTGCAGGCCAGATGACAGAGTTTTACATGCATGAACATTCCACATGGAGTAACATGAGCATCTAGGCTAGAAACCAAGTCCCTGGCCTGATTGATCCCCCGGGGTAGGAGCTTACCCCTGACATCTTTACTACAAATACCTTTGTGTACTACCAACATATCGCATTTCCTCCACTCTTCCTTTCTGGTGCTGTTGTCCCATGTATAGTCTTGTATCAAAGCTTTCTTTCCTCTTTTCATGTATCATCTCTTGTCAGACAGCCATGGTATATAAAGACTCACCTCACAGTCACCAGTCATCTCCTGAAGAAGACTCATTCCACAGCCAAAATATTGAGATTAAGCCACTCGGCCGTCTACTGTTAAAGTGTCTACCGCGAACGTGGACCACCCGCAGCAACGATGGACACGCCAGCTACTTTGGGAAGCGCCCTGCTTCCTCGCCCCTCAACGCTGAAGGTCGCCAGCCTCCCGCTAGCGTCGGGAGCATCTCTCCGCCTAGTGTTCTACGCTCACCCCACCCCCCCCCCCCCCCCCAACCCCCCCGACCCCCCCGACCCCCAGAAAAAGTTTGGAATTTAGAGGCTATGAGGTTGCTTCTGAGACCATTTTTGGGCCAAAACGATGCTTCTTGGAGGCCAGATTACAGAGTTTTACACGCATGAACATTCCACATGGATGTTAGTTCCCCTGGGAAGAAGCAACATCATCTATGTGAAATCGTAATGAACAACTGTACCCATATTTTGAGGACAACTGTCACAGCACCAAAAATCTTGAACAATGATGACCAGCCAGTAACAGAGCCAAGGATGGAGGAACCAGGTGGGCTAGGGGATTATAGCTCCCCTAATTCTAGCACATAAGCCATCCCCAAAATCTGCTCTTGTGGGGGCTCAGTGTCCCTATAGCTAATATATCCCATAGCTAGCTACCATTTTGTCTTGTAGCATGGATTTGGTGATTGGTAATACGACCTTGGATCACAAATCTCCAAATCATGTGGACGGCTAGATGGGCAAGGTCAAAGTGTACACAAGATTGACAAAAACTTTGCATCAAGCTGCTCTCTCTACCTGACAATGCTAAAAACCTCAATTCTAGTCCCTCAGCTAAATTTAAAAATTTGCACCCTCTCCAGGGCTCCACCCATAGTCTGACCACATTGTCAACACACATACAAAAAGGTAAAAACTTCACGCATGGATTGGTCATGGGACCACTTCAATTCACTGAAACCAACTAAAACTGAGCTAAGTTTCAGAAAGCTCAACTCACCCCCTACAAAACTATGCATGCTTTTTCCCGCTCACCTCTAGGCCAGGGACCTGTGGCTACAAACCTACTCCCTATCATTTCCCCTAGATGGAGCCAAGTTACACACATTCCCGCTAGCACAATGGGCGGAGCCTACAACACCGAAAAGTCACCTATCTACAGTACCTTTGCCAGACAACTGTGTGATGACACCCGTCTTCCAGGATGGCTCTCTGCCTTTCCAGCACACACACAAACCATCACATTCAACGAGCTAGAAAATCCTCTAGTGTTTTTTTATTTAAGTGTTGGAGGATTTCAAAGTACCGCCCAGCCACATTGATGTTGATTCCAGTTGCCACCATGGGAAAACATAAACAAGCCAATGAATTTCAATGGTGCCATCATGGTCACCTGACAAATTCAAAGTTTTCCTACCTTAATCAGCAGCAATTGCTCTCATAAAACAGGAGTGCAGGCTCATTTGAGGCCACCAAATGTAATGTAATGAGGTGATTACCCTGAGCTTGGCTTGCATGCCATTGTCTGGCTGTGAATCTGCAATTGCTATATTGAAAACAGATTCTAATGCCAGGTTTGGCTAAAAGCAATCCCAGAGCATCTATTTTCAAAACATTTCCTGGGTGGACATGCCCACAGACCCCCACACCTTTCATGTGCAATGCATGCACTCATTGCTCTAAAGTATCTTCATTCACAAATGCTCTTAGGTACTATTTACTCACTTTTACAATGCAAAGATGAGTTTATTCAGATACTTGGGGGGAAGCTATCTCTATATAGGTACTAGCCCTTTAAGCCTAATCCCTAAAACTGCTCTTAAGTAGCTTGTAGAAGTGCTGAAAATGCACTAATTATGATCTTCACCTCATGCATGAACTAAATCCTAGCAGCAAAAGTGGACGGTCTTGACAGTGGCAATACTTGTGTACTAAATTATGGGTGTGAATTGAAAACGTTGCTGTTGAAAGTCAAGCAGCAAGCACACATGACTCATAAGGATGAGGTGTCTGTTTTATAATACTGTTGATATAGAGCCTACTTAGCTATGAAAACTGTGAATAGGTCTATTAACTTGCAGTCTGACTTCCTGTTTCAGAGTTATTTGTAGAGCAAGGCTGTAGCCACCAGTCGGGTTAGTCTGGTTTCAACCGGACCACTTTGTCCCTTACTCATGACTTGCTATTATTTGGTGGACGCCCACACAAGGCCCTTGCAAGATGGCTGTGAACAATATGAAAGGAATGTCTTTCGAGTCTTTCTCTCAACAACTGTTCTTCCAATTAGTCTCACAACCTTCATCTGCGAAGAGTGTGGTTTGCGAGATTAGTAAGCAATATAGGGAAGCCAAAACCAGTGCTGTAGTGCAGTGGGCAGGAAAGATATTTATGCATGTGAAGCTCTGTAATTTGGCCTAGCTCTAAGAATTATTGTTTTGGCCAAGAATGGTGACAGGTCTCAGAAGCAATTTTATAGCCTCTGCATTCCATAAATGTTCTGTGAGGGCATGCCTCCTGACCCCCCTAACTGTTGTGTGCTTATGCATGCACTAGAAAGCTGACCACATCAAATCTGATGGCTATGACCCTGTAGAGCTTCCATTAATTTGTGCTACTGAACTCATGCATTGTTAAGTGCATTTTGCTTATAAGTACATAGTTGCTATTAAGTGCTGGCTTGCATGTGATCACTATGTATATAAAGCACACAGCCAATGTGCTTCACTGTTAGGTGCATTTCACTATTAGGTGCTCATTTCCTTCCTGTCGAGATATATGTGTATGCGCTTAACCATGTGTGAGTACAATATTATCATTTTGTGTATAATGGGTTAAATGAAGCAGCTGCAAATTCAGTTTTGAGATACCAAAGCTTATGTCTTTTGCTCACACTAGTTTGCATTAGACATACAGATTAAAATTCAAAAACACTGTTGGTATGTCTGAAAGCATACTAGAATGCTTGGCTCGTGACCCAACAAAGATATAGAAATCATACCCGTCAGTGAGGACAATGACTTCATTTTGGTCAAACCCATGCCTCTGAGCGAGAGCTTCCAGCTGTGAAGATGGAGCCACAAACAGAATCTAGATTGTGTGTGTATATGTGTGTGTGGGTGCGTGCGTGTATGTGTGTGCGTGTGTGTGTGTGTTTGTTTGTTTGTTTGTTTTTATGGGAGGGGGGGGGGGGTGATACAAATTGACATCATAATCTGTCTTATGTCTTCTTCTGCATGCATGCGTCCATACATGCATGCACCACATGCTCCCCCATTAAATGTATAAGTTGAAATTGATCTGGAGGCATCTGGGGACATTATATATAGGATTTACATCAGTAATCTTCAGTCATCTGTTGATGGTTTGGAGAGGTAAAAATACAAGTTATTGTCTGAGTTTTCTCCTCACTGCTAATAAAACAGTACTGACCACTGTTTCACCTCAAAGAATAACCCTTTTTACCTGTGGGCACCTGGGGCCTCTTCCTAAAAAAGAAACCAGTTCAGCATCAATAACCATTTTCTATACATGCATTATTTTAAAAACTGCTTGTTAGCAATTTTTATTCAATACCTGGACTTCAAGCATCCAAATAGTAAGTTATCAACAACTAGATCTAGCTATTAAATGGCTGTCAATAATCACTGGACTGGACTACTGGAATGGACTGCTGGACTGACCCTTTTTGCACTAAAAATCATATTAATACTCTGTATCAAGATTCAATTACCTGTAGAACTGCATTCTATCAGGAATGGTACATACCTGCTGGCTGCACAGACTCATTTAGAACAAGCAAATAGTAAAAGGATGATGTAATGCTATGGGTTGTTTCTTCCAAAGCAGCAGCCTAGGTTCTAGCATGGATAGTGGAGTAGTAGGACGCAACTCTGGTTGAACTCTGGAATTCACTACCATCTGATGTGGCTCTGGCAAAATATAACTCTTTTATCAATTTTAAATATACTTTATTAAATCCCTGGGGAAAGTTTCAACGTGTATGGATAATACTCATACACTAGCTCAGACTGGCCATCCCAGGACGCTTTGCTAGTAGACTCATGATCACTCATCGCTGTCCAGACTCCAGACAGTTATCAATTCATATGAAGAGTCATCAAGTAGAATTAAATGTGACGTCGCAATCTCGCTGGAAACAGTGTGGGTGGGGGGGGGGGGGGGGGGGGGGGGGGAGGGGGAGCTGTGCCCCCCAGGCCCCCTCTTAAAATCGCTGGTGTACCTACCAGCTGTGATTGAGCATAATCAGTCTCCTCAAGCAGGAGTTGAGCTATCAACCAAACCCAGTGAAGCTTAATTTGTAGCTTTACGTGCTACTGTCTCAAGTGAGACTCTCATCCATACCTACAGTACAAATGCTGAACTCACTTCAGTCTGCATCACACTTTGACAGTCTTTGTCACCTGACTACATACCCAACAAACCCAAGAAAAGACAAGGCAACAAGAGAAACACACTAGGCTGTAGTGCCCAGCCGTCTACGCTGGCAGGAGGTAATGTATAATCAGAGGAAATCTCATTAGAGGGCATGACAATGACTTTTAGTGCAAAAAAGGTCTGTCCAGTAGTCCATTCCAGTAGTCCATTCCAGTACTCCATTCCAGTGGTCCAGTCCAGTGATTATTAACAGCCCTAGGCCTTTTAAAAATATAATTTCCACTTGCATGGGGGACTTAGAACCCACATGCCCATTTGAGGATAACCACCCCTAGCTCCCCCACTTCTGCCGCCTGTGAGTGTTGCTACTTGTAGTGACTCCCTCACAGAAGTTCTTGAGGTTCTAATAGACTGCGGTCGCAGGCCTTTCTGTCAGGCTGTGTTATTTTGAAGTCCACTTATAGTGACTTCCTTACCAATGGTTTGCACACCATTGTGATTGCAAGCTGGTCACAATTAGTCTCTTCAGTCTCCTGAGAAGAAGGTACTACAATGGTCTGACTGTACCCTTAGTATAGCCAGTGAGGAGGTCACTATACAAAGGCACTTCAACCTGAGAGGAAGCAACCACAGTTGTCTGACTGTATTCTGAGAACAAGTACACTTCAGTCAGACTATGAAGTCAATGAGTTGTAGAGGTTCTACAACCTTACAGGCATGTGATGTCTTCAGCCAGATTACTAGGTGACCTCAGCTTCCTCTTGGCCATTTAGTAGTCTGGCTTCAACCATCACATACCTTCCTGCCTTTCTGTTACCTACAGCCAAGTAATCTAGCCCAATACTTATTCACTTAGAAGATTTAATGGGCACCACTGCAGCATCAACTTGATGCTATAGCAACCGTGAAGGTCTTTGCACCTAGCTCAGTGTGCAGTGGTTTTCTTCTCCCATGTTTTAGCTACAGTGCGAGCAACCTGACTTCAAGTCTTTAGTAAATTAAAGTCCTAGAATCACTTCATGATGCTCACTGTCTAGTAAGCTATTTAATGTAGTGTACACCCCCATGCAGTGCCTTTTACCTGGCCATGCACTATTGAGCCTATTAAAAATTAAGCACGTGATGAATAACAAAGATGGAAACCACAAATCAAAAACCTTCAACACAAGGTACGCACCACGGTGAAAAATCATTGAAGCAAAGGGAGAGGGAAAGACATCTGAAGTGACACAAAATGAATGAAGACTAAAAAACTCCAGACTCCAGACCAGCAAGATACTTAAAAGAAAGCCTACAGTTAAAGCCGTGCTTATATGGAACTATTCTGTACCGGTATCTGTTTAATAGCTGCACACTTGCAGTCGGCACCCGATACTTGTTCTCTGACCCCAACTGACCTGAAAACCACTGAAAACTTGAGATTACATTCTGTGATTGACAATGCTATCTACAGTGGAAGATTGGTTATTACCGGGCCAAAGCAGCATTCCCACATAAAACAAAAGCACAAAATTAATTTCTCAGTGCATTGAAATGTTATCAGTATCAACAATTGTTACATACCGTATGTAACGGGAAAATTTGTAGATTAAATTTGGCAAAATGGCCTCAAAACGGCTAAAAGAAATTATTGACGGAATTTAAAGTTGGCCGTTCGCAATTGCGCATACAAATTTTTATTATGTCATTGTGCGTTCATATTCGGAAGTCTGCACGAACAGTGCGAACAGTGCAGTGCAAAGTCAAAGAGTTTCAACTTGAGAGTTGTGTTCGAGGCCATCACGTACACAAGAGTACGTACGTGAACTTCAACATTGGGGGAAGTACTTCAAGCTCTTTCTCTGAGAAAACGGAAACCCTCGCTGGAAGACTCTCGACTCTCAAGCAAAATAAATTGGCAGCGCCGTTCTCGAGAAAAGTATAAACCACACCTACCAAAAAATTGGCAGAAATTTAACTTGGTGGCGTCTTCGTTGAACCGCCAACCTGCCAAATTAACTTCCTCACCAATTTTTCCGGCTATACAGTATATGTAATTTAATTTAGTTACCAACAACTAATTTTAGCAGTTATCTTTGAGTCTGCTATAAGCAACTATAAAAAGAGGTGGATGGGTGAACTAGTATAGTCAAGCTTACTATGCAGCTGAAGTTTAGTATGATATAGTGCACCTTACCCGTACCGACAATGCAGTTTCATTATAGCTTGTGATAATGGGGATCAACAGATTTTGATGATTGTTTACTCTTTGTTAGTATTCCTTTTGATGTAAACAGGCTTTCAAGGCCGTAGCAACCGGTACAGCTTGTACGGCCACAGCCGTACCACTCATGGCCGTGCAAACTTTTTCACTGAAACACACGTAAGGAACTTACAGTTATTGATAAACAACTAGTTTGTGCTCCGTTTTTCATGCATGACAAGTAAGCGCACGCTTTGTCAATTTGTCTCAGGTTTTCACCGCCTCCAGTTTTGATCGCTCATGCGATAAATCTGGAGGTAGAGAAACGACCTGGGAACAAGGCTAGGTCTCTCAATGCCAACCGCCTTGGTGGGACAGGTATGTTTCCTCAGCATAATACAATTACATTATTTGACCAGATTACGAACAATGCATGTATGTATATATCACTGCAAAAAATACTTGGTTAAAATGACCACAAGTTCATGGTTACTAAGTTTCAGGGTTCATTGAACAGCTGGGTTGTACGATTAAAGGAATTCCAGAACAATTGTCTGCTAGCCAACCTATACAGTTAATATGCATCCATGCATCTGCTGGCTATGATATCGTGTTCAGAACTGGATAATTGCCAGCAGATGGATGCATATGAACTGGTGTACATTGGCTAGCAGACAAATGTCTCTGAAGCTTGATGTATTGTGAGGGGGTTGATTGTGTTTTTGATTACCTGTTCAATGAACCCTGAAACTGCAGTAACATTCACTTGTGGTCATTTTAACCAAGTAGTTTTTGCGGTGATAAGGACAGCCCCAGAATGCACCTCCAAGCACCGAACATCTCAAAAACGTTTTTAGGGGGCATGCCCCCAGACCCCTTAGATGGGGGTGTGCGTTAGCCTATCTGCATGGCTGGCTGTACCACATACAATATGCCTTCTACGGCTCTGGCTTTGTATGTTAACATTCACTTTAATATCCCCCCTTGTGTACTTTTCGGCAACACCATCCCACTTTGCCTGACAAATGTTTAAACTCTGTAATAGCCATAGTAGTGCCAGCATGTCATGTGACATGCTATAAGAATAAAAATGGTAGGGATGGCTGCTAAATAGTATAGAAACAAGATAGGGATGATATATAAATGTACAAATTCTCATTCCTCTATCTTTAGTACAAAAAAAAAGATGTAGGGGCAGATGGAGCTTTGCATATTTACCTTCACTTTAATATATCATCCCTATCTTGTTTTCTATACCGGCCTTTTTAGCATGCCATACCTATTAATAGTTTTGCAGTGCAACCCAAACTTCTAGTCTTGGAGCGAAGAAGTAACTGTTACCTTTCGAAATTCCTGCGACACTCGCCAGTGTAGCCTCGAGCATTTCCAGACCTTCATTTCAGCCAGCTTTTCTTTAGCTAATACTTGCATTGGTGTAGTATCAATAAGCTTTGCTTTCTTGCGTATCATCTAGGGAAGAGACCTTGCCTATATAGCGGTAGAAATTTATCGCGCATGCCCTATTTTGCGACGATGCCGCGGGGCGCGAGCGAAAAATTTGGTCTGGGGATACGCAATAGCTAGTTATAGTGTGGCTGTGAATAGTAAGTGTGTATTCACTTGAAGTTACGAAGATGCTAAGTGCTCGTGAGCCTGCATGTGCGCAGAGATATGCCATGCAAACCCACGGTGATTACTCGAACCAATGTGTTTAACCAAGAATTCGCTACCACACACTTTTGTGTTTAACTGTCTTCCGTGACACTTTTTAAAACGGTTATGCTGGTTGTAAAAGCACTCAGAGAAGAAGGCTGGGTGCTTAGATAAGCTTATAACGTATTACTGGTCGAATTTTAGGCCACTCCAATAAAATGTTTAGTTTCTGTTCACTGGCTTCTCGAACAGTAATGCGGGCGGGCGGGTTATTATTACAAAACGTGAAGTGCATTTGAAGTGCTATTAAAGTACAGGAAGTGCATTTGAAGTGCTTCTAAAGTGCAGGAAGTGATTTACTGCACCGCTGGCAGATAGGCGGTAGACCAGACCCTCCGTTGTACGCGACAGTCTGGCTGTACGAGACTATGTGGGACTACCCATTGCATTTTAAATATGAAAAGAAAATGTAAACCTACCCTGTCATGCCTATATATAGCCCATTTTGCCATACGTAATAATAATAATCTATTTTATAGATTTCCAAAAATAGAGGCGGGCGGGGGACCAGAAACTAAACATTTTATTGGAGTGGCCATTGGAGTGGCCTTATGGATTTTGCTTAAGGATTGCGTGTCCACGCCATCCCTATTTCTACCGACTCTCTCATAATATTTAATGCTTTACCAGAAAAGGTTAGAGGACAATTTTTGGATTTCCATTAATAGCAGAACGTTAGCATCCGTAAGCTATACAGTGATTTATACGGTTAGGGTGGGGTTAGGGTTGGGTTAGGGCTGGTATAAATACCGTATAGCATACGGATGCTAACATTCTGTCGTTAACGGCTTGTCAATTTTTGGGGGCCAACGATAGTGGAAGATACATGCAAAATTGTCCAAAATAATTGTAGCGTTATGTACTCTCTTTGCTTGGAGCACTGTACGTATATTTTATGGACAGTGTGAGAATCCTGATTCTGCGTATACACTGCGGCATGCATTAGCACTTACCTCTCCACCGTTGTTTGCATCAAAGCCAAGCAGATGATCTTGCAGGACTTCTATCTGGTTGAGTTCTGTTGAGTGCACCAGATTGCCTCTGTATACTTTCAGCTGAATCTGTGCCACTGTTAGTTTCAAATACAGGAACACAAAAATGATTGCAGCCCCCGTCTTCATCTTTCGATTTCTTAACACGTTGCAATACTGAACAGAGGCATCTGAGTACAGGAAACGGGATGGGAATGGGACGGAAACGGAAAACGGGAACGGGAATTTTTTGTCATCGCATTTATATCAGAAGAGTGGCCTACATGTTTTATACGGGATCAGTTGGAATATACTTCCCTTCATAATCATGGTTGCTGGAACCTACACTGAAATGTGGTGCTTCTCTAGCACCCATGCATGCATCGCCATGCATATGCATCGAGCCACTATTGACTTGACGCACCTTTAGTTACTGTAATATGGTTATGTTACATTCAGCAGCCCGACTGATGCACCCTTGCTATTTACTTACTCCTACGTAAAACTACTTTTGCTTGCCAAACCATAGCTTCTCCCAGCACCAATTCAGCTTTATACATTATCGCATGCAGACTTGTAGTCTCTGAAACTGTTTTTGCTTCTACAAACAGAACACTGTAGAAGCTAAAAGTCTGTCAGATAGGACTACTCCCAAAATAAATCTAACCTCGTCACCAAAATTCCGTGTTTGTTCAGGGGAGTCTGGGGACGAGGCTAGCTATAGTAATGTTTATATTATGATTCTTACGTTATTGATGGATGAAGTTTTGCTTCATGTTCATGGGAGGCTCTGCATGGTGATGCTCAGACTCTTGCACAAGGAAAAACGGTCTGGTGAATCAAGTTAAATATCTTGGCTCAGAGAGATTTAGTCACATGCAATGATGTCAGGTAGACAGAAGGAAGACAGACGGGGAGCAGTGCCCAATCGTTGTAATTCACAAAGTTTACGTTGATCAGCCTTAAATCTACCAAACAACGAGCTGTAATGACGCTGTCTTTCAACTGCTACGGTCTTAAGTCCTTGGACAAGATACGTAGGTCTTGAGATTCTTCATCGGGCACTCCCCCCCCCCCCCCCCCCCCCCATTTGTCTACCTATCATTAAGTCACATCACCCTACACGATGAAATATCCCAGGCCTTCCCCCTCTGTTTTTGGATACTGTTGGATGGTGGCAAAGGCCTGGGAACAAAGCTACTCTTGGTTAGTACACGCTTTTTCGAAAAGTGTAACCTACGTAGCAATGTTCAAAGAAAGAAATGTTCGGTATGTTTTTGTGAGCTATGTTAGTATTTGAATGTGGCCAGTCGGATTGGTAATTATTATGCTTTTGGATAGTTTTTTTCAACTGTGGCATGCATGGGAAGACGGCAACAGACAACAGAGTAAGTAACTGAGCAATTTACTTCAGCATGCAGGGTGTATGTATTTTGGTTTACAGGTTGTAGCTGTCATCACTGTCACTTCCTCTTCTGATGGGACATTTTGTGTCTCCTCATCTAAATCAGAGAAGCAATGTTGGATCTTGTGCATCTTCATTTCCACATCTACAGCTTAAATGATGTATGTCTTGTAGGGTAAATATAGGGTTGTCTTGCTCATCTTCATAGTACTCACCAGATACATACAATGAGCTTGAGGAAGACCAAACCAAACAGGTAACCGAAGAAGTAATGCAGGCTATTTAGAGCCATGTACCAAGAGAGATGTATAGACTAATCCAATGCTGAGTACCTCCTACCTCCACAAAAGGTGAGGACATAGGAAATCTACTTCCTTAAAAAAGATACATAAAAACCTGCCCTCAGCTAGGCCCATAGTTTCTGGTTGTGATGGTCCACTGAAAAGATTTCAGCTTACTTGGACCACTGGCTTCAGCCTCTGGTGAAGTTTCTCCCTTCCTACATAACAGATACAAAAGAATTTATTAAACACATAGAATCCACTAAAATTACCCAAAGATTGCATTCTTTGTACCCTGGATGTTTCCTCACTGTACGCCAACATCCCGACGGAGGATAGCATTCACACTGCACTTCAGGCCATCAAAGCCTGGGAGAACACTAAGTGAATAAGTATTGCATGGGCTAGATTACTTGGCTGCATGTA
Organism: Agelas oroides; assembly: GCA_949130485.1. Classification (NCBI taxonomy): domain Eukaryota; kingdom Metazoa; phylum Porifera; class Demospongiae; order Agelasida; family Agelasidae; genus Agelas; species Agelas oroides. Next base: position 14,938,283 of record OX422184.1, on the reverse strand, counting down.
GGTAACAGAAAGGCAGGAAGGTGTGTGATGGATGAAGACAGACTACTAAATGGCCAAGAGGAAGCTGAGGTCACGTAGTAATCTGGCTGAAGACATCACATGCCTGTAAGGTTGTAGAACCTCTACAACTCATTGACTTCATAGTCTGACTGAAGTGTACTTGTTCTCAGAATACAGTCAGACAACTGTGGTTGCTTCCTCTCAGGTTGAAGTGCCTTTCTATAGTGACTTCCTCACTGGATATACTAAGGGTATGTTCAGACCATCTTCCACTGTAGATAGCATTGTAAATCACAAAATGTAATCTCAAGTTTTCAGAGGTCAGTTGCAGATTTATAGGGTCAGAGAACGAGTATCAAGTGCAGACTGCAAGCATGCAGCTATTAAACAGATACCAGTACAGAATTGTCCATATAACACATTATATTTTTTATCGTCCCATTCTCTTTTGCAGGAATTTGATCTTATTTCTCTAGATTTTTGTCCATAAATGGCTTGATTTGTTCAAATCTTTAGCGAAGCTGCCTAAATTTAGGCACTTTGGTCAAATTTTAAGTACATAAGGATGCCTAAATTTAGGCAGCCATAATTTATAATGTCTTAATTCAGTTTCAGCTAAGCTTTAGCAGTGCCTGCCTAAATTTAGGCAGCCATGCTATGGAGGTAATCTAAATGGTGCACATAAATATGCCCTGCCTAAATTTAGGCACCTGAAGTGTAATTTGTGTCTGGATGTGCCTAAATTTAGGCATCTCATCAATTTTGAAGCAAAATAATACAAATCTACAGGCATTTATTGATAAAAGTTTGGATGATGTGCTGCCTAAATTTAGGAGCGTGCTAAATATTTACAAGATTTTTACTTACCTTTTTGCACTTTGCTAAAGATTTTGCACAAAATATCAAAAATTGCGCAAAAGAGAATGGGACAGTACAAAAAATAATGTGTTATATAAGCACGGCTTTAACTGTAGGCTTTATTGTATCTTGCTGGTCTGGAGTCTGGGTTTTTTAGTCTTCATTCATTTTGTGTCACTTCAGATGTCTCTCCCTCTCCCTTTGCTTCAATGATTTTTCACTGTGGTGCCTACTTTGTGCAAGCGTGCAGCTATTAAACCGATACCGGTACAGAATTGTCCATATAAGCACGGCTTTTCACTGTGGTGCCTACCTTGTGTTGAAGGTTTTTGATTTGTGGTTTCCATCTTTGTTATACATCATGTGCTTAATTTTTAATAGGATCAATAGTGCATGGGCAGGTAAATGGCACTGCATGGGGGTGTACACTACATTAAATAGCTTACTAGACAGTGAGCATCATGAAGTGATTCCAGGCCTTTAATTCACTAAAGACTTGAAGTCAGGTTGCCCGCACTGTAGCTAAAGGAGAAAACCACTGGACACTGAGCTAGGTGCAAAGACCTTCACTATTGCTATAGCATCAAGTTGATGCTGCAGTGGTGCCCATGAAATCTTCTAAGTGAATAAGTATTGGGCTAGATTACTTGGCTGTAGGTAACAGAAAGGCAGGAAGGTATGTGATGGTTGAAGCCAGACTACTAAATGGCCAAGAGGAAGCTGAGGTCACCTAGTAATCTGGCTGAAGACATCACATGCCTGTAAGGTTGTAGAACCTCTACAACTCATTGACTTCATAGTCTGACTGAAGTGTACTTGTTCTCAGAATACAGTCAGACAACTGTGTTTGCTTCCTCTCAGGTTGAAGTGCCTTTGTATAGTGACTTCCTCAATGAGGGTACAGTCAAACTGGATTGTTCATGGGGGGGGGGGGGGGGGGTCACAGGTAGGATCATCGGCTGGGCTTGAGGGTGTGGGGCTTAATAGTGGGAGGGAGGGGCTACGGTTAACAGATTTTAAACTATTTGTAGCTACGGGGCATGCAAGGTGTTACCGAGAGGACTAGCCTGAATTGGCTGTTTGGCATCTCCTGTACTGTGTTTTAACGCTGTCGTCCTGCATCTAGGGGGGGGGGGGGGGGGGGAAGGGGCTCTGACAGTTGATGTAAATCTCCCTGGACCGTAGTTCGCATCTCTGAAGGTGCGGATACCGATGCCTGGGGGGCCTTAATACACTAGTGATATGGGGGCTTGGGGGCCCCAGAACTCTGGTGATATGGGGACCCTTCAGTGATTTGGGACCCCTGAGATAGTACTCCAATGCTAACCTAAGTACAAGACAACAACGTGTGATGGTATAATCTTGTACATCTCAGGCTAGTAGTAGGGGTTTGGAAAACTTTGTAATTTCACTGCTTTGTGGTCCAACATTTCGCTCAGTGGTGGTGAGCTTTTCAGGGTAGGCACAAGTAAATGAAACAGCACTTATTAAATACGGGTTTGTTTAGTAGAAGCGTGTGTGGTAACTAGTAAAGGTGTGTATCTAGTGATACCATGTTTGCCATTGAAACAGCACGCTACTGTAAACTATTTAAGGCCAAAAGTGTCACTAATCACTGGACTGAAGTGGACTGAACTGGACTGGACTCAAAAATGTCAGAAATATGTTAATAAACGGAAACAAAATTAAGCACACGCCAAAATCAAGCACGATGAAACACCAGGGTCTCTAATAGAATCCCTGGCCTGCTATAACAATGGGAGTCTGATGATTGGAATGTTACTTGTGAGGTGTAACCAACAGTAGTCTCACCAGTCTGGCTACGTCAGACTAAACCAACAGCTGTCCTAGCCTCATTCCCAAGCCCCTCCCAGCCTTCCATCGCTTGCAATACGCATGTGTGGAGAGACTTGGAAGGAGGCTACTTCCGCCCGTGTGCCTCTTAGTTCTACCGTTTTCACCTGTGGTTTTGTGTATACGGTTGGTTGTATAGACTGTGTGCAAACCGGGGCTTGCATGAATACTCCCAGGGCCGGCGGCAATGGTACGGCCGGTACGGCCATGGCCGTACCGGTTTTTGAGGGAGAAAAATGGCGTCGCTTGGATTCTAACTTACGCGTGCGTTATAGAATGGCCTCTCCGAGCGGTTCGCCGTAGCTTGGGACGTCTAAGAGGTCTTCTTCGGACTTTTTCAAGTCTTCAAGCATCCAAAGTATCAATTGAGGCTTCTCAATTTTCTATGGCGATACTTGAGCGCGAGACGAGCGCACAAATTGGGGAGGGGCTAACATGGGCGTCGTGCGTAGCGGTCATTTCTGGCAGCTCGGTTCAATCGCTTCTCTAGCTACAGAAACTACAGGTGGGGCGATTCTAGCAGCACTTTGGCCCAAATATGGCCTCAGAAGCGATCTCAGAGTGCCTAATTTCAAAAATGTTTCCTGGGGGAGCATGCCCCCAGACTCCCACAGCTTATTCACACTGAAGCGCACGCAATGGCCAGAAGGAGAAATGAGATAGCAAAAGAAGTCCAGGTTCCAAATATCACTTATGGTATAAAGGACCATCAAAATGAAAGAAACTGGTGATGCACTTGCAAATAAATTCACTACAGATGGCTGATTATTTAGAGTGCTGACTATTGACTGACATACAAATATGTAAATATTCATTGGCCATATCCTCCCTACACCTATTGCCATTGCTCCTGTTTTGATTTCCTATTGCACCTCCTCCAGAGTTCTTTTTATAATGTACCTCCCTTAGACTCTGTATTTTGTGGTGTAGATCCTTTTACGTGCTGTACCCCTTAGGCCTTGGGTGTCACTAATCTCTGGACTGAAGTGGACTGGACTGGACTCACAAAAACGTCAGAAATCAGTTAATAAACCACCGGAAACAAAATTAAGCATATGTACAAGACCAGTAACTGACAACAGATCTCACCAATGGTATATTGGGCTTGTGGGATGCCGTGTAAATCCTTGCCCTCACCTCAGACTTGCATCCTGTAACTGGCCGTGAAAAAACGCTTTCTATAGCAAGTGACTCATCGTGGTGTCCCACGTGGGTTGATGTTTAGTTCACAGGGTTCTGTTGTTCTTAAGGTGGCAGAGAACCCTGTTACTTTCAAGGTCGACAAACCTGGAATCCAAGCTGATAGACTTCTTTGTCTTGTTAAACTTTTAGCGCACAGTCAGTTTTGGGAGTCTTCAACCGTTCACTGTCCGTCAAATTGGGGATTTTCCCCATTTCCTGTCGGCATTGGCATCCAATAATCAGTTTATAATTAAGTTACTTAAGATGTGGCCTGGCGGAACCCCTCATGTGGTGGTCGGAACTTTGAAGATAAGCTTAGATCGACTTTAAAAAAATTTTATTAAATAAAGGAGTTTAGTAGAGTGCTGTAGCTAGTGTCAGTAGCTGTGAGTAGTACGTAGTGCCTGCTTGTGAAAGCAAGCTTCTGTCTAGAAGCAGCAGAAAGGCCACAGTGGCCAAGACTGTACTCATTGGGCAGGCCCAGGTCTTGCGATCGTATGCCAAGCCTAGTAGGTGATCGTGGCCCGGTGCTTCGAGTGCTGGACTGGGCTTTAACTAGAATGCGCAATATATCGTTGGTACTATACGTTACCGTAGACAAGAAAGCTGAAGAGTGGTTGTGTGTGGAACAGAGCCGTGAGTTGTTTAGCGACATAAGGGGGAGAGGTGGGGCTAGTAATGCTTGCTTGCACTCGTGAATGAGCCCCTCCCGTAGACAAGCTATGAATTTTTTGAAATGTGCATTCATTTTGGTGCAGCATGGCCGTAGCAAGCGGTCGGGCTGGTCGGGCTGGTCGGGTTTTGGGCCGACCACTTTTTCGCGGACTAAACGTGCACATGCATACTTTGAAAAACACGTGAAGTCGTACGTATAAGAACAAGTAAGCCGAGCCCACCATCGTGCAAATTTCACTGATAAAAAGGTAACGTTGCGTTAGCATTTTCAGCCATTTCGATGGAAATTCCTTACTACGACAAAGCCCATGCTGCCTGCGGCACGTGCGCGCAGCAAAGTTCATACGCAGAATCTGAAATTACTACCGTCGTTCCCCAGACCCGTCGAGTCGTTTGCAGTACGTATACTGCCAGCGACGGAAAGCTGGGCGGAGCCTGGGAACAAGTACTCAATGTGAACCAGAATCCTTCTTACCTATGCCTATGATCACAGCTATGAAGCGATCTCTGAGCACATTTTTTGCTGCGGGGGCATGCCTTCCATATGTAGTACTAAGTGCACTAAGTTACGCGCAATCTGCCTCACAGAGAATACGTGTAGCAAGTGTTGAATTCTGTTTGCTATGAATTGCTGAACTTTTGAGATTTGGGGCCTAAAAATGGCCTCAGAAGCGATCTTCTAGCGTCTACTTTAACAAAAATTTCCTGGGGCCGCATGCCCCCAGACCCCCCTAGATACTAAATCTACATGCACTTTGGCCACACCACCTTGAAATAGCTTGCTACGGCCCTGTGCAGTCAAAGTTGTCCATTCCAAGAGTAGTGACAAACATGAGTCTAGCCTGACTTTGAGAGTAGCTTTGAACAAAAGCTGGCACAGACTGATTTGAGATACATTGGTGGTTAGGACGCTACCTACAGTGAGCATGTAGATGCGTCCATCGAGTGGCAATTTTGGGTCATGAATATATTAATAAGCTACTAAAACCCTTTTTTAAAATTAGGCAAAGCAAGATTGCCCTAAACCCAACCCTAACCCTGAAACTAGGAGTAACACTGGTCCTGACTGTAACCCAGGTTTATGTTTTCGTTAACCTCCGCCGAGTGACTTCCGCCGCTACCTTAAGGCCTTGATCCAAGCACTCCTCTCTTCTTCAGAGTTTCTCGATCTTCAATGCATTCTACTGGCTGGACTCTGACATGAGAGGGTGTGTGGTTCTTTTGCTGAAAGTGTCTATGCAGGTGTGTTTGGAGCCAGTCGGCTAGTCTTTTCCTGAACATTTTTCGTTTATGGCTACTAAATCTACTGTGTAAGGATTGTGTTGCCATACCTGCATATTGGGCTTTACACTTAGTGCATGTTATTACGTACATGACATTCCTTGTTTTACAGCTAATAATCATGAGGTTGTGGTATGTACCTTTAGAGTGTTCCTAATACATGGTTTGGTATCGAGGGTCTACATGTCAAGCAGTTATTGTTACATATTTTGATTAGTGGGGGTGCATTCGGGGCAGGTAGGGGTTCACAAAAGAGATTGAGGTCTCGGTCAATTTTATGTACGATCTCCGGAGCGGTGTTGCCAGACAGCGCGATGGGGTTGCAGTTGCAGGAATAACTCTTAGAGTGATGATAACTCAGTGCAATCAATGAATGAATATGAGTACAAGCAGAGCTACTTAAATACAGACACAGGAATGGATGTACAAAACTCAAAGTAGCTAAACCACTGTCTCCAGTAGCACAGATGATTCACAGGTGACAGGCACAACATGAGGGACCTATACCATTCAGCCAAAAGAACACATGACATGCACACACTCAGCAGGACAGGAGGAAATAGCTGAATACAGCAAGCATAATACATAGGTGTTAAGTACAAGCACTAGGAAAACCAAAACCAATCTAAAACCAAATGTACAAATAAAGTCACCTAACACTAACACGATCTACATTATGCAACATGCATTAGCTACTAATTATCCTACACTGTCCAATAACTTTGCTACATTAGCTAGCATTTTTTGTCTGTCAGAAGTTTAATCCCTCCTGTCTATGATCTCTTGCCTGTATCCTCTCTTTCTCATATTCTCGACATGCTTCTCTTTGTATATTTGGAACATAGCTTTGTTTTAATTCGTTTGGAGGTTTCTCCTTTGATGATACCCCTGCCTGTTCAAGGTGGGTGGGCATATGCACATACTGTTGGGTATTGGTGGGCTTGGTATGGGTTTTGAAATGCCTTCCTTAGCGAATCTCTCTCCTTTGTATAAGCATAGGTCTAGGAACGTGATTTCCTCTGTTGAAAATTCTGCTGTGAAATTAATGCATGGGTGTAGGTTATTGATGGTCTTGGTGAATTGTTCCAGGCTCTCTTTTGTGTCAGTCCATACTAAAAATTCCGGTCTATCTTGTATTACAACAGTTGATTTATTGTCTGCCTTTTTGATGATAATGTCCTTCCTTTTTCTAAATTTCTAAGGACTATTCGTTGGCGTTGGTTTAGGTTGTTTCTACATCATTAATTTTCAACTTGGTAGCTTCCACGGGTACATGTTCATGAATAAAATTAGTATGTCAAAAACTTGCCTGTATAACTTTTCCTACAAAAAAGCTACCGGATTTTTACAACAACCAGTCGCTACAGAGTGCATTCGGCCACAGTTCAGCATAATACTAACTTTGCCACAGTACGCAGTCAAGTGACACTAGGCGGCTGCTCGGTGGATTACGAGTACAAACTTCTACGTCAGTTTAGTACGACAGTAGGAGGAACTAGCTGCTATTTATGGCTTAAACAGAGCCAGAGCAACTCACTGCAGGGCCACACGAAGCGTTTTTGCTCATATCTCGGAACAGAACTGAGCGGCAGTGGCTGAAAGGCTACTGAATACTCGAAAAACCGGTACCGAGAGACTTCGAAAACAAACTACGGCGAACTGGAAAATTTTTCTTTCAAAAACGCTTCGTGTGGCCCTGCAGTGATGTCGTACAAATAGATAAAACGTTGGTATACGGCATTCTGTGTGCAACAACGCGAGCGAACTGACGTAGAAATTTGTACTCGTACTCCACCGAGCAGCCGCCTGCTGTCACTCGACTGTGTACTGTAGCGAAGTTAGTATTATGCTGAACTATAGCTGAATGCCCTCTGTAGTGACTGGCAGTTGTAAATATCCAGTAGCTTTTATGTAGGAAAAGTTATACAGGCAAGTTTTTGACATACTAATTTTATTCATGAACTTGTACCCGTATGTACGTCTTGTAGGCAATTATTCAATGATATGGGAAGTATGTAATTGGCTTTGAGGTTTGAATTTCCTTTTCTTTGGCCTGCTTTGTTGAAACTCACATCTAAGTCTAAGGGTACGAGCAAACTTATTTGTATCCCTCTGAATGGTGGATGGGTGTAGTACGGATGGGGTTGGGACAAAACCTAAACCTTTGCTGAGTAGTGAGGTCTCCTCTTTGGTGAGGGTACAGGAAGATAGATTTAGCTACACAGTGGTCATTGTTGTGTACCCTACTTGTTTTTTTTTAATGTTGATTGTTGTGATTATTTGAATCTATGGAATTCCTTACTGTTACCTTTAAAGGATATCCATCTAGGTGTCTTGTGCATAGCTTAGGGGGGCTGGCTTGGGGGCTAGTTGATGTACCTGTAGCAAAGGAAGCTTGAGAGACACTAGTGGTGGGCGCTTGGTTAGTGGAGGTAGAGGGGGAAGAATGGGGGGTGGAGGGAGTTTCAGTGACATGAGGGTGGGGGATGTTGTGTGGTTGGGAAGGAGGAATGTGATGGTAGTGTGGTGGGGGAGGGTGTGGTCTTACTCTTTGATGTGCGGCTTGTTTTTGTGGGAAAGCCGGCTTGTTCCCACATTTGCCGTTTGGTTATTGTGGCTTCAGTGCTCAAACACTGTTCTTTGAGGCTTTCTTGTCTTGTTTCTGAGTTTATTTCATAATTTGTTTGGTTTTCAATCTGAATTATTTTGTTTCCAGTGATCATTGAGAGCCTCTGTTCGTCTTTCAGTGAAAGGTTTGAGGCTTCCACTTTGTTAAACAGTCATGTTCTTTTTTGTTGATTCTGTCTTAGCCTCAATCGTATCAGCTAGATAGACCCTTATAGTATGCGAGTACCAAGTCTCGTAACTTGGTACCGATTTGAGTTTGGAGAGATAAGATTTCTCTGTGTAGGTTTGAGTTTTCAAAATTTGGAACCTGTACTGGCAGTTTTATCCTGAATCCTTTTGGAAACGAGTGTTGGTTTTCATTGTTCAATGTATGGAGAAGGGGTTTTCTTCAGACAGGATTCCGGATTCCAGCATACCCATGAAAATGTTAGCATAGGCAGGTGCGATCTTTGTACTCATGGCTGTGCCCTGTTTCTGGATTTAAAATTTATCGTTAAATCTGAAAAGTTTTTTTTGTAGAGAATGAGTTCCAAAAGCTTTTTGAGCAAGTAGTCAAGAATGCCAAAATAATTTTACTCATCTGCATCACAAGTCCCAGACTACTTGCTTATGATGTGAATGGGTAAACGTTAGGCTTGGATGGTAGCTAAGCTGATTGCTGTAATATGTTTTTGGATTCTTAACCAATCTGTTCACAGAATTAACTGTCCATGCATGTAATATGTTCAACCACTAAAACTCAAATAGCAAATGGCTTGTTGAAATGACAATTCCCTCTTTACAGTGGCGCGCCCATGCATGCATGCATATCACAGGTTATTTTAACCGAGTAGTGTTTGCAGTGTATGTATATATATAGGGTGTAGTAAACTGCATTTTCCATTTAGTTCAAGTGTGGTACATGCTGGCCCATTGTTCTGTTCTAATTTAATGCATCACATTGTTGAATGTTGCATTTCACACTGCATCATGTACTGGCAGTTTTATCCTGAATCCTTTTGGAAACGAGTGTTGGTTTTCATTGTTCAATGTATGAACAGTCCCCATGCATGCATTAGGAGAAGGTGCAGGCTACATAATTATGCAAGCCTCGCCTCCACAAATGGGAGCTACAATGCGCATAGCAGAGTTGGTGCTCACCCACTCAACAAATTAAGCACCACTGTGCAGTGGTTTTCTCCTCCCATATTTTAGCTACAGTGCAGGCAACCTGACTTCAAGTCTTTAGTGAATTAAAGTCCTGGAATCACTTTGTGATGCTCACTGTCTAGTAAGCTATTTAAGGTGGCAGAGAACCTTGTACTTTCAAGGTCGACAAACCTGGAATCCCAGCTGATAGAGTTCTTTAAATTGTCTTGTTAAACTTTTAGCGCACAGTCAGTTTTGGGAGTCTTCAACCGTTCACTGTCCATAAGATTTTCCCCATTTCCTGTCAGCATTGGCATCCAATGATCAGTTTACAATTAAGTTAGTTAAGATGTGGCCTGGCAGAACCCCTCATGTGGTGGTCGGAACTTTGAAGATAAGCTTAGATCGACTTTAAAAAAAAAAGGAGGAGGTTAGTAGAGTGCTGTAGTGTCAGTATAGCTGTGAGTAGTGCGTAATGCCTGCTTGTGAAAGCAAGCTTGTGTCTAGAAGCAGCAGAAAGGCCACAGTGGCCAAGGCTGTACTCATTACTCATTGGGTAGGCCCAGGCCTTGCGATCGTATGCCAAGCCTAGTACTAAGGTGACCATGGCCCGGTGCTTCGAGTGCTGGGCTGGGCTTTAACTAGAATGCGCAATATATTGTTGGTACTACGCTGCAGTAGAGAAGAAAGCTGATGAGTGGTTGTGTGTGGAACAGAGCCGTGAGTTGTTTAGCGACATAAGGGGGAGAGGTGGGGCTAATAATGCTTGCTTCCACTCGTGAATGAGCCCCTCCCGTAGACAAGCTGTGAATTTTTTAAAATGTGCATTCATTTTGGTGCAGTCAAAGTTGTCCATTCCAAGAGTAGTGACAAACATGAGTCTAGCCTGACTTTGAGAGTACCTCTGAACAAAGGCTGGCACAGACTGATTTGAGATACATTGGTGGTTAGGACGCTACCTACAGTGAGTGTGTCGATGCGTCCATTGAGTGGCAATTTTGGGTCATGAATATATTAATAAGCTACTAAAACCCTTTTTTTTAAATTAGGCAAAGCAAGATTGCCCTAAACCAAACCCTAACCCTGAGTAACACCGGTCGTGACTGTAACCCGGGTTTATGTTTTCGTTAACTTCCGCCGCCACCTTAATGTAGTGTACACCCCCATTTCATTTCCATTTCCTGCTTTTCCATATGCCCAACCTATTCTGGCCTTCTGCTGCTGTTTGCATGTCCTAGTACAGCAGCATAGGACGTCTTCTACAGAGACAACGACAGGCACTATTTCATTTTTAGAATCACACAGGTAAGTTGCAGGCAGAGATGGAGAGAATTTTCTGGTCAACCCGTAATGGTGTTCTGACGGCACATACTGAGTGGCTGCAGGGTATGTAACTGAGGCATTTCAGTCCCACCTGTGCAGTACATATAGAGGATTGTGAGAGCTCATGGTTGTCCAGTTGTCATAGCTCAGTGGTAGTAGCACTCTATTTTCGCCTCAAAACATCTAAATTCTCTTTATTCCAACGTGAGGCAAGAGTTCTAAACATTTCAGTGGTTCATTGGAAATGTCTGTAGAAAATTTTATCCATATACCGTAGTGTCCCGTTAATACGCCCCCCCATTTTGTACACTACATCCCGCCTAAAGTGGGGGGGGGGCTTATATTCGAGGATGCAATTAGTCTCGACTATAAGCCCCCCCCCCCCCCTATGAAATCAATGCCTTTCACTATCAACTAACTATGGCGACGACTTTCAGGATCGAGAGTACTGTTCGCGGACATCACGTTTACAAAGCTGCGTGGTCTCCCTACATCGGAGAAGAGCTGCCAGTTCAACGCGAGGTCAATAACATTCACGACGACTTCGCTGTAGCTGTCCTCAAGAACGGCAACACTGTCGGTCATGTACCACGGGAAATTTCCAGAGTCTGCTGGTATTTCTGATGGGAAAGGACTCGTGGTTCCGTGCGTGTACATCTTCAGAGGGAAATAAAAACACCTTGACAGACTGATAAACCTGTTTGCTAAACTAGCAGCTTAAAACTTGGGACATCTAACCGGCTTTTCTAAAAGCCACAAAACTTACAAAAGATTCACCGACTACTATAGTCTTACTGAACGCACTTGCAACGTATAGTAAGCACGTGTAGTTTTGATGTTCCAGAAGACGCTCACCGGGGGGACGTTATAACGAGTCAAACTACCCTGTGCAGGACTTTGGCGGAAAAGAGGGGGGGGGCGTATTTTCGAAGGGGGCGTATTAGCGGGACACTACGGTACTGAGCTCACATGGCTGTAGCTATATCCACTGATTGAATGGGCATTTTACTCTGGGTCCCTATGGCAATCAGCATGATTACCTTAGTTGTGTACGTATACGCAGCAATAAATTGCTACCGAGCTTCAAACACAGCCTTATTTTCGGCCTCTTATGATGCCTGTGAACAAGGCTACTTTTGATATGAATCACCTGAAAATAAGGATGGGAATGAAAACAGACAAAAACACGGTAGCTGATCGTACAGGATTTTGCAGAATCTTAGCAACACTACAGAAGTGATAATCATTCTTACATGAAGCGAAAATGTACTGCGTTCCTTATATGAAAGTCAATGTTGCACTGCTGAGGCTATGGTTATGTAATATGACACACCCTTTATCTAATGTAGGCAGTAAACACATTATTTGTTTACAGCCACTTAATTATCAACCAAACACAGCTGTTAACTTCAACACTGTGCTTGGGTGTTGCAAAGATTCTGCTAAACACTGTAAGTGGATCATAGGAAAGATAGATGTGATATGCAGCTGCTGATATGAGAAGTAATGAAGAGGCACTGTGTGTGCATAGCACCAAATGCTTGCATCTTTAATTTATTGTGGCCAATTGTCTAACAGCATGTATGTTGCGCAAAGCAGTACAGGAATTTGCAACCAACCACTGAGGTGTACATCATGGTGACACTTGACATTAGTCTTGCAAGCTAGACCCAGCCAATCCCATCCATCATAAGTCCCTTTCAGAATCATGCTTAGCTGGTATGGGTGCCGTTACTCTTACAGTAGTTTTGTGTTCTGTTGCATGACCGAATTCAAGACTAGTGTGGTTATAATTAGATTCCAATAATTGTTACACTCTGCTCCTGAAAAGTCAAATTTGCTGTCTATTATTACACATTCTACTCCTCTTGTGCAGCACTGACAGTAGATTTCCAACTCAGTATCTCTCAGTATTCACAACTCGAACAGTAGAAAAGTGTTGTAAGTACTCTTTCAAGAGCTATAGTAATCTAAAAAAAAACTTGTAATTTAAGCAATGCAAGACATCTTTACCAATTCCAAAATGAAAAGTTCAGCACAGTATGCGTAAAACATCAGCATACAACAGCCAAAATGCATTTAGGTAGTTCAAAGGCACAAATTAATAATTGCCCTGGCTACTATGTAAACTCAAGTACAAAAATTCACAAAATTTAAGAGCCAATCGCATAACCTATATCATAATACATACGTAGCTAAATCACTGCCCTGTCTCCTTAAGTTCCATAGGCTCTGGCTGTTCGGTAGTCTTTTTCTTCTTTTGCTTGCAATAGATTACCAGAGCTGTGATAGCTGCTGCAATCAGGAACAGAACTACCACGCCCACTGGTACTCCTATTGCAACTCCTAGGAGGTCAGTCCCAGATAGTGATCAGTAGAGATAATATAAACCTCCTTTCCAACTATCCTGCACTAAGTATGTTCACTAACTGCTAACATATTACCAGGAGGTAATCAACAATCACAGATTGAAGTCTACAGTAGCTCAACATGAACAGGCACTATGTGTTTTACAAACAATGTAATTATCTCAGCTCATGGATGTCGTGGACAATTAGTTTGCCTACAGTCATGCAGCCAGTCTATGGGGATGACATGGTGTCACTTAATCAACATCTACATATAGGCAAGCTACTATGCTTGCATACAACTGCTAGTGAGTAAGGGAGTGACACTTGACTGTGTTAGCATGGTGGGCATGCCCCTAGTGCCCCCTAGTAACTCAACACTTTTCTTGGGCAGTGTCAAATGTTTCCTCCTATTTAACACGTGGATTAAATTCTCTTCTTGCAAGGGACTTTGGGTATCTGTTGCCTTTTTAATATTCTCTTGTAGTGCTTGATACCAAAAAGTATAGCCAGAAATATTGTACAGTGGAACCCCGCTGAACAGACACCCCTCAACAGCAGACACCCACGATATAATGGACAATTCTGAAAGTCCCGACTGTCCTTCCATTCACTTCAATACTCAAGCAACACCTGAATAGCGGACACCCCGCTACTCCGTATAACAGACACTTTTCGCGGTACCAATTGTACACAAACAATACTCAACGACACCGATTTAGCAGACACTCGTCGACCTTTTCAGCAAGATCGTCCACCATCGCTGCTGTAGTTAACAACCTGACATTACATTAGTGCTGTTACTCGTTTGGCTAACTGAAGCTAAAACTCAGGATATCTTTCAAGGTGGCACTTGTGTAGCCTTGTTCCCAGGTCTCCCCCGTTTTTGTTCTTCGGTTTGCATTCAGTATAATACATGGGAGCGGAAGAACGACAAAAAATAGGAAAGGCCTAGGAACATTTATCACGTGAATGACGTCAGGTGGAAGTAGGGAGGGAGGGGTCCACATTCAAATAACACACTAGACTTCATCATCGAGTGCTCTACCACTTGGCAATACCTCAGATGTCCATGAAATCACTTGATTGGTGAGAAACTTGCTCTCAGATTTAGTACACATGCATTTGTAGTCAGGCACCACCCCCTACGTCCACCTCACGTCTGCCTCACATGATAACTGTTCCCAGACCTTCCCCATTTATGGCTGCTGCCTTTTGTGTTTTACACAGGGGAGGCCTGGGAACAAGGCTAGCACTTGTGGACATCTAGACTGTAAACTCATCAGCTCAAGCAGCCTTGATGGCCACATGGCTAAGAAGACTGGACTTGATGAAGACATGAATCAGCAACATGATCGTGAATCGTAACATGAGTGCAGTGCATGGCCACTCTCGACTTCTGTACTTCTACATATCTGCACACCATAACATAGGTGAAACCGCAGTGAAATGCATTGCAAATTCAAACTAAGGATGTATTCACAATGTTTATGTGGACAAAGTCCATTTCACCTCTGTGTTCTAATCAATTCCTTGTGGCTCTCAGCAACTACTGAGCTATGTGCATAACATTACAGTACTGAGGGAGAAACCAGTTAGGATTTAGCTTGTTATAGCTATCATCATAATACTGCTAGAAAGTTGATAATGTATAGGTATACTTACCAGGTTCTGTTGTTGGAGGTCCACTAGCACCAACAGGACATCCGGCAGGAGTTGCAACAGATTCGTACTCCCAAGCAGGACCAGCAGTGACATTTCCTCCATTGAAATATGAACGCATCAATAGTTTCGCATGTATTTTCAGTGACCACATAATGCTGACCATGTCCCCAAACCCATCTGGGTCACCATTAAAGGTCTTGTCAAGACGATTGAGAAGTTGGAGGTAGACTTCATTGAAAACTCTGGAGTAGATTGATGCATTTGTGTTAGGTGGTAGTTTTCCAGTACATGGATCATCCATCATTGGATAAACACCGCTGTCATCAAAGGGGATTGGTGCTCCCGTAAAGGAGTAGTGTCCAGGTGAAGTTGTATTTCTTACGAGCCTGTTTCCACATACAATCTCTTCAAACTTGTAATAGTGTGCCAATTCATCACCAAGTCCTACAGTGGGATCAAAGGGGCCCACTCCTTCACCCTCTGTAACAATCTGATTAATAGCTTCGTGAGCTGTTGAAATGTTGTTGACAATATAAAGTATACCACCCCCAGTGTCATTTGGAGCCAAAGCCCACTCTACTTGTGTACAGTTTTCACAGAAAATTGACTGGCCATGTTGTTGGTAGAGTTGATTCAGTGTCATATTCACAGCAGCATAGAAGTCACCAATGGTGTTGTTGGTATACATAGTCTGGTTCAGGGCAACATTAGTTTGACTGGGAAGTTCTATTGGCATGAAGAAGGATCGAATGTATTCTCTTGTGGCTCTCTCCAAACGTACAATCAACCCTGGCATAACTCCACCTGGAAGTGGACCTGGGTAGACTGGAGCAAAGCAGCGGCTGTTTATGACTGGACGACCTCCAAGGGCAATGAGGAGGTTTGCTGCCTGAGCCATGTGAAGCATTTCCTGTAATACAACACTACGAATAAGATCTCGCACTTCAAAATTGCATCCCTCCCTGATAGAGAAGAAAGCAGTGAGGTATGGAGGCAGGGTACTAAATTCTAAACGTATTGCAGTCTGCAGCATGCAGCGAAGATCATCAATAGTAAGGTTACCCTTACGCAATAATCTTTGCCAGTCTACATCCATGCATTGATGGGCACATTCATCTCCATCTGGAATATAGAAATCTGGAAATGGTGCATCTGTAGTAAATTGAACTGTAGTCAGATCTCGTATCCCTCCTTGACTTAAAGAGATTTGGCCTGAATCATTGAAAAAGGTAGGAGCTTCATTGTAGTTTGTCAGACTTAAAGAGTACGAATCAATTGGTGGTTCACCTTGCTGCAAACCTTGCATACATGACTCAGGTAGTGGGATATCAGTGGTGCTAGTTGTTTGATTTTGCACTGCATTATTGTTTTCCTCACTGAATTGGCATTCAGGGACCTGTGTAGCAGGTGTGCTACCATTTTGATCATACAAGCAATTTCCATTTAGCCATTCAAGAATCATATCTCTCTTAGCTGCCGAGAGGTCTCTTGTAACTGGCATGTAACTGGGATGTGTTACTTCATTGCCTATGGCATACAGCAGTGCTCCAGTTTTCAACTTCACATCTGTGTAGTTGGACATGTTGACAACATGCATCATGGCTGGATACAGCTGGGCATACTGGCTGAAAATAGGTTGGACATGTTGCACCCATGTGTAGGGTGTGGTGTAGGACACATTACTAAAGACAAGTATGGCAGCAACATTGATAGATGTAAGAGTCTGATCAGAAGGTTGCACTTGTGGGTTGAGTGATACTGGAGCTATGGAATAATTAAAATGGTACACCTGTCCATCTATATTGTAATTACTTCGTGGCATTCCAATAAAGCCTGCTGTGAGATAGAAGGTAGCAATTCCATTTTCATTAGTTTGTACACCATCTTGCCATCCTGTCACTCCATCTTCAGGAATACTAACGTTGGTTCCAAGTACTGGAACTGCAGCCATGTTGACAGTAACATTTCTGTACGGCTCTCCGTAACGTGTAGCAAACAGCTGAAACTGAAGGATCTCTCCAGGATTAGCACGGAAGATAAAATCCCTCCAAGGCCGCAAATATAGTATCCTTTCTCTCATCATTAGGATTCCTCGGTCTCTTGACCCACAGAAGTCTATATATGTCACTTCAGGAAGCTGCATCAAGAGATAGGGCATCAAATAAAAATGTTGTGTGCCTATATATGAGTGCAGCATGACCTATGTATGCTACCCTGGCCATTGTATTTTGCCATAACATCTGAGGTTAATTTATGCCATGATCAATTGATTTATAAAGCTGCATCTCATGTCAACAATAATCGCATTTGGTTGGTATTCACAGTGCTATGTATATTCAAATCACTAAACAAATTGGGGGTAGGGCTCAATGGATGGAGTTATAATAGACGGCATGCATGTGACATCATCAGTAGGCAATTTCTGCATATTTCCACATACTTCCGCATATGTGCCACCATCTTGAAAGAGGAACAACTGTACGACGAGGCCTATTCTACAAGTTTGCTTCTAGGTACAGAGCATGCATTTAGCTTCAACTTTATATTATGCACGTATCAATGTTATCCCCCACTACCCCCATTACGGGCATAGTAGGGGCAAGGTGGGGATTTAACATACAAGAAGTTCAAAAACCCGACCCCCTGGGGGATTATTTACAGGGAAATCCCCTAAAATGTGTACATTTTCCCCATCCAGGTTACAGAAAAAAGTAGTAAGAAAAAGTTTGACACATTCAGTTCTACAACATGCAGTTGGTTTATTGACTTCAAGTCAAATATACATTCAGATTACACATTATGTCGTTAATAATTTATATCTAAGAAACACACTAATGGCTCCTTATCACTGATGCCAATGCTTCTTTCTACTCAGAGAAGTTCAGCAGCCAATTACAGACACCGTTAGGTGTGTCCAAACACACCAGAACACGCACATCTTTGCTGCTGTTTTCCGCCATCTTCTTGACCACGAGGCATGTCACAACACTGTCCCATTCCTGGTTCCGTCTGGGACAAGCTTTATACCGTACATGACGCTATTACTCTTAGAATGTGGCGAGTTCAAATTTCCTCTACCCTGGGAGGTCGTTCGGTGTCAAATCCTCAAGTTATCCCCACTCTTCCCCCTAATAATCTCATACTAGGGGTGGTGGGGGATAACAATGATAGGTGTATTATGCCGAGAGCTAGTCATGACAGTTAACATACTTGTAGGATTGTTGCTAGCATGGTGAGTTTGATGTGATAGTATGTAAGTCCCATTAAAAACCGTCCATTTTCCCTGTCAAAATGGTGCCATAGCAACGGTTGCTACAATG
Organism: Agelas oroides; assembly: GCA_949130485.1. NCBI lineage: Eukaryota > Metazoa > Porifera > Demospongiae > Agelasida > Agelasidae > Agelas > Agelas oroides. The sequence continues at coordinate 14,920,021 of OX422184.1, read as the reverse complement.
CAATGATTTACATGCATGCCCTCTATTGTTAACTAGGGGAATGGGCGAACCAAAGTATGGACTATCGCTGTCATCTCATCCTAGTGGGGCATCTGGGAGGCTTGTTGTTCAATGGTAGGTGTTCTTGTACCGAAGATTCTTTCGCTGCTCAGAACAGTTATGGCAGCCTATCTACATATGAATTATGCACCAATCAACTCTTGATATGGTAAATTCAACTGTAAATTTCTCATGAACCCATGGCAGTATGAACATGGGGTTTGTAACAATGACAACAACGATGCTTCCCAATTCTGTACATGTAAACAATTTGTTGTCATGGCAACTCATTAACAGCAGCCAACAAGCTGTTTGTAGCAATAAATACAGGAACTGTAGAGCTAAGCCACTGTAGCCACTATTACTAAAGGAAAGAAAACATAAATTTTTTTTTTAAAAGAGCAGGGATGGCATGCCAAAAAGTATGCAAACAAGGTAGGGATGATGTAAAAGTGACCCATACAAAAATGACAAGGTTGCACAAGCATGTGACATGGTTGTAACAAGCTTGTATACAAGAAACATGCTATCAACAACCTTGTTTCCAGGTTATGACAATCTGGTAAAACCTTGTCACAAACTGGTATCTTTGTACAAGGTTGTGACAAGCTGTCACAAGACCCTACACAAGTTTGAGACAAACTGCTACAAAACCTGTTTTTTTTTTTTTGCTGTTGTTGTTGTTACCAGGTACCTGCATGTGACATGCATGTTGCATTTTTGGCAACAGGCATGCAACATGTTTCCTGGCCAGTATCGACATGCAACATGCACACTGTGTGCTACATGCGTGTTGTATGTTACGTGCATGTTGCATGCACGTAGTATATGAGTTGCTCATTCATGTGGCTATCTGTTATGCTCTTCCCTACAACTATATAACATTTTTATGACAAGGGCCTTCCCTGTGTGATGCTCAGAACACCGACCGTCTTGCCACATTTAGGGAGTGGGAGAGAATCAAACTGCATGCAGCGAGCTGGTAGTCTTGTACCCAGCTTCCCTGTTTGGTAGTCTTGTACTCTAGCTTCCCTGTTTTTTTTTTTTTATCACCTGCAGCACTGTGTTGCTGAGTAAACGTGGTTTACCTGGTCAATCAGTGGCTTCATACTACTCAAGGGCTATGACAGCCACGTTTTATGGTTTCTTGAAAAAGCCTTTATCGCACTGTCCCACAAACGCGTGAAATTTTGATAGGAACCCAGCCACGTAGAACAAACCGACTTAGAGTGTGCTTCAAATAGAATTGCGCAATGCGCATGCAAAGTCCGTGTACTGAAGATTAAAAACAGCTGCGTAAAGACGGGTTTGAAAATGGTATGCGTGCAGTGGCTGGAAGAAGACAGAGTGTCCACCATACTTTGTTCATAATGGCTTGAGCCTACACGCCCAGTGCTGCCCTACTAGTGAAGAGAGTATGCTTCTGGGAGCAAGTCAAGCCCATGGGGTATTTCATCTTTGCTGTTTCAGGTACAGCTGCCTACCATTGTGATTTTTTTATTGCATATGCTGCAAGCTGTCGTACCAGCTACATTGTGCGTGACCTATATAGGCTATGTAAGTGGATTATTATATTCAGATGTAGCAATGAGCCTGTACAGTATCATTATCTAGGCTGTATACAGTGGGTCACTCTGTTACCATCTTAGGCTAATCAAAGTACATTTGGCACATGCCTCTACTGGCTCGAACCAATTTTGGGAACTACTCATCATGTGATCTATCTCACAGCTGGCTGTTCCTTTTCTCTTGTTATGACATGTGCAATTAGCCTGGAAACGAGGCTACTCTGTATCAGCTAGATATCTTAACTCATTGCACGCGCAAATAATTTACACATTCAGTTTAGCAAAGCGGAAATTGCCCATAATCAGCGTTGTCAGGTCTGAAGGTCAAAGTCGACAAGCGTGCTAGCAAGCCCTGGGCAGTGGCTTGAATTGTGTACATAGCGCGTAACTAGGCTGGACTAGTTTATCTAAGTGGCGTATCACTGCCAAGTGAGCTATTTCAACTTGTTTGAAGCCCTTCTCTACTCCCTATACATTGTAGCTGACTCTCAATTTGAAACGGCATGATTCTACCACTGGATACTTACAGCTCCAACTTATAAGCCAGTTTCCAAGTTATTTGAAGGTAGAACTCCTACCTCAAGTGAAACTGGAGGCTGTTTGCTTGCTATGTTTGAGTAAAAGCTTCATATCTGACTACCTCGGCTAAACTCGCAATCACCTGAACTATATAGCACCATGTCTTCCTGCCTCCCGCGTGCAATGAGTTAACTCAAGGTACAGCAACAAAGATGCAGTTTGAGTCTTGTTACTCACTTACATATACGCAAGCATGCTTCAGGACAGTGTCCATTATGGTGACATGTTGTGCCAAATCCTTTCTTTCAGAGTTGTCAAAGAAGTTGGCCATCTAAGGGTCTATGGACAAGCTGCAACGAAACCAGCTTACCAGCAAGTGTGATGAAGAATACTGAATGTTACACTTGATTATAGCTGCTTCATGGAATTCTAACCTAATGAACACAGCTTTCCTGATAGTGTTGCTGTCTTAGACTTTCTGAACTTGAGTCAGTATGCATATTATGTGTATGTGTTGTAACACTATAATTGTTGATCATTGGATCAATCAGAGTATTGGATTTTTGAATTTGAAATTAAGTTGTACAACCTTGTCAGAACGAAATTCGGCAGCCTTGTAACAACATTGTGACAAGGTTGTACATACTTATTACATGGTTGTCTAAGTCTGTTTACAGTTTCATATACAAGGTACTGGCAAGGTTGTGACATGGTTGTGACAAGCATGTCCACAACCCTGTTACATCCATGTCACAACCTTGTTGACAAAGTTGTAGCATCCTTGTACAAGCTTGTTATTTCTGCATGGGGATGGCCACACATATACAGTTGCACTCTAGTGTGGAAAAGATTCAGGGATGGGGTTTTGTATACTCACCTTCACTTTTACCTCATCCCTACCTTGTTTACATACTTTTTGGCATGCCATCCCTACATCTTTTTACATTTGTAATGTTTTGTTTCCTTGTTTCTGTAGTTAATCTCAGTTACTAAGAATATTTCTTTCAAGTGTAACCACAACCCCAGAACTTGAAATGGCATTGACAGTTTAGTATAGTGGTTCCAAGCATGTAATAATTGTGTAACATTGCCAGCTAGAATCTGATGAAGGGCTAACCACTCTCCGTACCAACCTTTGTGAAACAAACTTCCTGATTTTCGATCACATGACAACTGACCAGCTGCAGCACAGAAAACTGTACTGACAACTGACCATCCTAGCTTTACACTGGTTTACTACAGTTTTGAGTAGGCTATTTGTTAGTGTAGTTATAGCTGAATGCAGCCCCTTACCTATGTGGTGTTCATAAGCCTTGCCCACTACTACATGAAGATACTGTGTGGGTCGTGTGTACTGACTGCTGGTCAACTCGCGATTTTTCTCATGCGCTTGTCTAGCTCCCTGAGCAATCACCATGGTCTTTGGTCTGGGAAGGAAACTACATGTACACATGCGTACAAAATAGAAAATGGTGTCCTTCACAATGGACAGCAGCCGGGCAGTGATGTGAACAGCTGGGCAGAGATGTGAATGACCTTTCGAGATATCATTGTTGAACATGGTCGTAACAAGAAAGAATGAGAAAATTGGCATTTCGCTACTGCACACTTGCATTTAGCTGTCTTCTGTGAGACTTTTGGGAAACTGCATTAGTCTTGCCGATCACAAAGGCACTCAAAGAGGAAGGCTGGGCCCTTAAATAAGCTTTTAGTGTATTTGTGGTGAAGTTATGCGGCTTTTGCTTATGTATTGCATATATTGCGCATCCGTGCCATCCCTAGCTACATAGAGAGTCTACTGATAGGTCATTGTCTAACAGAAACCAGGTGGCAATCCTTTTTATGGCCTCTATATATTGTATAGTGGGAAATTTTTGCTGGGTGCAAATTTTCACAATTTTCACGGACAGACCCGCTTCTGTGAAAGTAACAATCGTGAAAAAATTAAGATGATGTCATTATGTGCGTATGTCGATACAAACTAGTTACCTGCGTGTGTACGAGATGGTTGCCAATAGTCTGTCTGCCCTCTAAAAGGTCGCTGTAGAGAAAAATCAGCCTGCTACTATACAAATGCCAACAAACCTGTAAGAGATGCTCCGAAGTTAGTGTCGTGGAGCCAGACTCTAACACGCTTTTAGTGTGAGAGTCTGGCTCTGTGAGACTACTCCGAAGTTGCTGAAGTCGAGATCAGTAGTGCTGAATCCTTCTGTTTGGTCAGAGTTCTAGCATTACACATTTGTTCCGCGAAAATAAAAACTGTGAAAATTTCTTCTGAACAGTCTGGAGGCATTTCCGTGAAATTCTGCAACAGCAAAAAATTTCCCACTATACGGTAATGAAAAATAGGTAAAAAATTGGGGTTTACTAGGGGTGGTTCTTAACTTTTAATGTGGCATGGAGGTCTCTCGGCAGAGTTTAACGGAAACATAAACCTGGGTGACAGTCAGGAGCAGGGTTACTCCTAGTTTCAGGGTTAGGGTTTGCTTTAGGGAAACTTGCTTTGCCTAATTTTAAATTGGGTTCATTAATATAATTCATAAACCCCAAAAATTGCTACTCAATGGACACATTTACACGCTCATTGTAGGTAGGATCCTAACCACCAATGTATCTCAAATCAATCTATGCCAGCTTTTGTTCAGAGCCACTCTCAAAGTCAGGCTAGGCTCATGTTTGTCACTATTCTTGGAATGGACAACTTTGACTGCACCAAAATGAATGCACATTTCAAGAAATTTACAGCTTGTCTATGGGAGGGGCTCATTCACGAGTGGAGGCATGCAATTCTAGCTCCACCTCTCCCCCTTATATGTTGTTAAACAACTCACGGTTCTACTCCACACACACTGCTGTTCAGCTTTCTTGTGTACTGGTGTGTAGCACCAACGATAAACTGCATATTCCAGTTAAAGCCCAGCCCAGCACTCGAAGCACCGGGCCACGATCACCTACTAGGCTTGGCATATGACAACGAGACCTGGGCCTACCCAACTAATACAGTCTTGGCCACTGTGGCCTTTCTGCTGCCTCTACATAAAACTTGCTTACACAGGCAGGCGTTACACACTACTCACAGCTACATGACACTACAGCACTCTACTAAACTCCTTCTTTGTAATGACACCCCAAGTGGAAAGAATAAATATATTGTAATGAAAAGCCACAAAAGTGCACGTGTATGTCCAATGTTTTTAGCCTTTCTTTCCAAGACCGAGAGGACATGCTGAAGTTTGACACCAGTTATCATTGAATTATCTTCAGCTAACCTGAGTTACGATAAAAATGTTGAAACTTCAGTGACCACACAAACTTCATCCTGACCTGCAGCTCTGGAGTCTTGTATAAAGGCTAAGGTAGGTACATTCTTAACAAGCTAGATCTATTAGCTACAACTTTCTAGTAGCAGACTACCGATATAGCACGACCACATTAACTACAAGTCAGTTTGACACTTCAGTGAAGTGTGCAATTAGCTATGTACAGCACATTCCATGCGTCCACAGCGCTTTTGATGGCAACGGCGCGGCGCTTCTTCACAAAATTGACCGACGTCTCTCAATAGGCTTTGCATGGTGTTCTTAGCTCCTACAGAACTCAGACACAGATACACATAGTAGCATAGCCATCTTCTGCCCAGCAAGTTGGCTTCCTTTATTTATTATCTCGCCTCTACATGGCTTCCATTACCACCAATTAGCACCCGTTGTAGGTCTTAGACATAGTGTTCATGCAATACCAAGTAAGCTTCACTTCACTCCACATGCAATGGCTATGCTTATTGTTAGAAGCCGGATTGTGCACCCAACTCCGATTCCCTGTTCCACTTTTGCTCTAATCTAGCCCGGCCTCCACACTATGTGTACCTAGTGTGTTAGATTAATGACTTCTTTATGGCAGGACAAGCTGATTTGTCCACCTGCATTCAAGTCACCATTTTCTTCCACTTGGGGTACATTTTGGCTTATTACACCCCAAGTAGAAAGAAAACAAAAAATATAGTAATGAATGAATGAATGCATGTTTCTTTCCCAGCCTGGAGGACTTACTGAAGTTTGACACCACAGCTTGAAATAGTTATCAAAGAACCATCTACTGTGCAAGCGCTAAGGTCGACAGCTTATCCATGGCGATTGCACGGGGCCATACATTTGCCATCAAGGAATTGGACCTATGGTGACACAGGATTTTACAGTGGCCAAGCTATCTTAACATGAAGGTACTTACATTTGCTAAAGATGAGAATATGTGATCTTTTTAAAACCACTGCTAACCCGAGTTACAATTAAAAATGTTGACACTTCAGTGACCACACAAACTTCATCCCGACTTGTAACTCTGGAGCCTTGTATAAAGGCTAAGGTCTATACACTGTGAACAAGCTTGGTCTATTACTTACAACCTTCTGGTAGCAGACTACCAACACAGCACGGCCACACTGAGCTACAAGACAGTTTGACACTTCAGGGATAGGTACGCCATTACTAAGAGAAGCACACTCCCATTTAAAGCCCGTCGACCACGTCTCACAATACTCACTGCAAGAGAATAGCCACAGCGCGGACCCAATTGCACAGGATGTGCAGTAGTGCAGCAAGCCAGTAACGGCATGCTTACACTAGTTATGGCGTGTGTAATATTTCGACGAAGTTTTTGACGCATGACACACAGTGTATACGTAAGTTCTGACTGCAGGAGCGTCGATGGACAGCATCCCTGAGCTAAGCTGCCAAATCCACAAGGAAGTTTCTCCAAAGATACCTTCAAAGTAGGCATTACTTTGCTGACAGCTGCAAGCTCAAGCGGACAACACTGACGGTGCGTGTTAGATAAACTGCCACACCCATATTATGTTACGTGTGCGGTGTGGGTATGCAGTGAATTCGCAAAATTATTTCAACAAAATCTTCAAAAATCGCTATTCGTGTCCCTCGCGCTAATTTAGCGCTATACGGTAGTCAGCTCTGCAAGGCTGAGCTAGGCCTAAGGTTGGGCTGGGACTACTCGGTGTTATCTGTGAGGCTTGTTCACATTTGACTTACCACTGTGAGGCACACTCACAGTTATGCTATGGGTGTGAGGCTCACTCACATTTACAAAACGAGCATGCATGAGGGTCACTCACACTTAAGTTACCATCGTGAGGCTCACTTACAGTTACGCTAAGAATGTGAAGCACACTTACATTTACATTACGAGTGTGAAGCTCACTCACACTTGATTTTTTCATTGTGAGGCTCACTCATGTTTACACTATGAGTGTGAGGTTCACTTATGGAAGGCTCACTTGTGACTAGGTTACAACAGTACAAGCTCAGATACTGAAACCTCTCTTTGTGCAATCTGTGGGTTTTTCTACAGGCTGGGTCAGGGGCTGTGTTAGGATAAGGGCTTTAGAAATGGGTATATATGTGTAGATGTATAAAGACGAGGACTCTTGACTACAACTGACTTTTCTCTCACAATTAAATACACTGTGGTAGCTAAGTGGAGATCCCCTGTGGGCCTGGATGGGTTGACTGTACAAGCACATTGCCTGAGCGGATACTCTTACTATTCACCGGCTCAATTATTTCCTAACCAAAGGGCTATCCTATGGCTCATTTTGGAAAATGGGAATGAGGCTAGGACAAGAAATTATTATTGGAGAGATATTCCTACAGCCACAGTGAGAAGTCTAGTCTGGTGCTTATCGTCATGATGTTTAGGTCTAGGGCATGCCCATGGTATTACGAACATGTGTGTCTTCGGGTGCTGCGGGTTCCCTATTTGGCAAGGCTGACGGACTTTATCTGTACCTGCATGCTAAGAAGTTGTATGTCGAGTGTGGGAGCACCAACACTGGCTGGCACATCAGTGTTCATTACTTCTGCACACACATAAAGTGTGAAGTTAAACATTGTGGGATATAGGGATGGGGCATTCATGGCTTAAATGGGTGGGGCGTTTATGGCTCAAATGGGTGAGGCAGTTATGGCAAAGTGAGTTACTGTTGTCGGGAGATATGCTCGAAAACTGCTGGTCTTCAGGGGAGTACCCATTCCTATCATTGCATAAACACAGGTTCCGGTCCCTTTAAACTCCCAACCAATGGCCTATTACAGAAAGGGTAGGACCACTCCCCGCCTAAGGGTTGCTTTGAGGAGTCCAGCTGTTGGTTGGTATTCACAGTGCACTATAGTTTGCAGTAATGAATGTACTAAACAGCTTACTATTACAGCTTGACTCTACGTAGGTCTGAACAATTCCCACAGCAGAAAAGTTAAGCATATAAGCATCAGTGGCCTAAAGTCTCAGTAGCAATTTGGATTCAAATTTCTCTTGTCACATGTACCCTCTTAGTTCTGCCAACAGTATTCATCCATAAACTTACCTGAGTTGCAGCTTGCATATCCATAGTATAGGAAGTGGTAAAAAGGTCATTGCCACTGTTAGACATCAGAATGATAGCAAATGAGTTGTTTCGAATAAGTTCTAGCTCTACGTCATTGAGAAAGTTAGAGCCATTTGGAAATTCTTGCACGCCTGCTGTGTTTAACAACCAGTTGTTCTGAAGGTAATTAATTTCACCCAAGGACACAAAGCAGGAGGTGTTTGAAGTGGTTTCATTCACAATACCAAACATCAATGTGCCCAAGTTCAACAAATTCTGGTATTTGTCCATTACAATTGCATTGCCAAAGTCTGCAGAGATCTTGACTGGATTACCCAGCGCTTCATCAACAATTTCAATGCGTCGGAAAGGAACATTGTATAGCCATGCAGAGACATTCTGACCTTGGCACTGTGGTACATTAGGAAAAAAACGTGGTGGAGGTTGCTGCACTTCCTCATAGTGCAGCCTTCGCTCACTGTCGAACTGTGTGGGCTCATCCAAAAATGCAGGCCCAATTGTTCCAAATATTTGGCCAAAAGTGAAATTATAAGGAGATGGATCCCTCACCATGAAGAACACAATTAAACGCACAGAGAGAAAACCAGGCTGAGAGAGACGCCTCAGCTGTTCAAGGGCAGGAGAATCGATCTCTATATCATCAGCCCACGTCACATTAATCAGGGTAGATTTTAAAATTGAACTGAAGTTGTGATTGCAGCCACCTCCCAGTTCCACAGGGTTACAGTTGCAAATGGCACGCTGCCAGACATCTTGGGCAATATTAGCAGGCTGCAGATACCCCTGAAAAGCATTATGCTGCACATCATTGGGCTTGCTCCAGTTTAGGCCAGTGTACATTCCCCAGATTTCCCCCTTAATGAGCTGATCATCCACGTCTAGATCAACTAACTTTCCTGAAGTAAGGATATCCGAATTGAAGATGGGTAAACCTACTATGGGATCAGTCATAGAATTTGTTCCATTGATATACACTACTGATGTAACGGTGGTGTTAAAGAAGCGAAATTCACCAGTGCCAAGTGGATTCCAAGCGAGGTTCCCGGTAAGGTTTGCTCCCTCTCTGAAGTTTTCTGGAATATTGTTCACAGTGCTAACATCTGCCTGGAAGCCACCTGAGAAATGAATTCTTGGGCGAGAGAGGTAGGAACCTTCACTGATCCTGAGAGAAAGATACAAACAGATTTAGCAGTATATCCTGGAGAAAAATTTCAATAGGTAATCACTATAGCACAGGATCTGAAGTCATCACTAAATTCAGACACAATAGCCATTACATGCATATAAAGCTCAGCATCAGTGCATCAATATACACCGAGTGTAGAACACATTGAACACATCACGTGCGGTATACCTATATTGCTGGTGATACCAATTGGCATGCCGGACCTACCACATAGGTAACTATAAGCTACATAAATCTGTCACACTCACCTACTTCTCCATACAATTGTTCTCACCTTTTATTGTATCTAAAAAAGCTGTACACCAAGCTTGTACTAGCTACACTAGAAGATGAACAAGCCATTACTATATTGGGAGTATATAAGTACCCATCAATTACACTTACCCTAGAAATATAGGTACCTATCAAAACTGTTGCTATTAATTTCCTGAATGTATTCAGGAATTGATAGCAACAGTTTTGAGTATCCCCACGAATAAAAGTACCCTACAAATATAAGTACCCTATGAATACTAGAACCCGTCAGCCCATAAAAATTGACCTGTATCACAGCTAGAACATGGTCTCCACCTGGACAGCAGTTCCAGGGGAACTTCTGTCCTAGGACATTGGGTGAGAGCTCCCTGTACAACTAGAAGTATGGTCTATACCGTGCTAGCAGGGTGCAGTATATGTATTAGCTTGATCTAGCTACATAAAGCTGAGCAAAGTCAGCTTCTCTCCTGTTTCACACAACCAGTCAGTTTGTCTTGGTCTCGAGATCCTAGTCCCAATCACAGTATCAGGGAGGATGGGTATGAAGGCCAAAGATGAGTTACTTGAAGTGACACTAATGCATTGTGGTAGCATTGTTCCCAGACCCCATGCAACGTTTTAGTTTGTGTGTGAAAAAGATCCTGCAAATAGCATCGTGCTTTATAGTCTTGCTGGCCACATCTGGCAAGCGACATAGTCGTCACATTGCATCTGATTGTTGCAATGTAGCCATTACACAAGTTCGACTATGGGAGCAAAGCAGCAGTGCTTTGCTCACTCTTTTTGTTGTATAACAAGTTTACATCCCTCAATCTTCATATTACCAGAGATTCCATGCCAGGGGAGGTGTTTCCGTCCTAGTGCAACAAGTCCGGGTGGAGGTCATATCCTTAGACCACTGCTCCAGGGGAGAAAATCAGGGAGGAAATATCCTATGACACCAGTTGGTGGGTGGAGTTTCACTTTATAACATAAGCAAGACCAAAAAATGGTCACCTTAGTAGGTGTGGCGTCGTAATTTTATTAGTTGTAGTGCACTGTGACGTTTGGTGCCCATTGTGATTATACTTTTGGAGTTATTCAAATTTTGCATTTAAGGCACTGTTAATGAGCTGTCCACGCCTTAATGCTGAGGTTGCCTTTGCACTGTTCTATGCATGGTATGACACCCCATGATTATAACTGTCCTATGCGATCAGTATTGCAAAAATGCGCAATTTTGATATCGGTACCATAGGCGCCGGAAGCACTTCGAATTTGGGGGGGGCACAGTTGTAGCGCGGCGGCGAACGCGCGCTATGCTGCAGCCATAGGGGGAAGGGTGCAGGAAGGGAGTTTCCCCCCTCCCACGCAAAGCGCGGTATATCAGAGAGTGTACCATACTTGAAAAGCTCAGAATGGCCTAGCTGAGCATGCACAGTGACACTGGTAATTAAGATACTTCACACTTCTTCCATTCGTAACCTGGTAACGTTACAAGGCGTGTACTTTTTACCTCCTGTCACTTGCTGTCTTCTTTTTCTTGGCTACAGGTAGCCAAGTGTCAAGCTCGCCATAATTTGTACCACGTGACTCACGTAAGCGCGCGCATGTCTTATGCGGCCGTGGCTCAAAATGCACGTGCCCCCCCGTGCCCCCCCCTCCCCCCCCCCCCCCCATCCTCAAGATTTGGGGGGGTACTTACCGTATTTCTTTGATTAGGTGCTGCAGCTACTATTTCTTTTGTGCGGCTACTATTCAACTGTTTATTTCTTTGGAAAGCTCACAGACATCAATGACGGCTGGATAGGGTATCCGATGGGGGATCTGATTGTACGGTTACTGGCGACTTATTGAGGGCGATGTCTATATTCGAAGAAATACGGTACACTCCCGGGCTTATGGTATTACAAAAAGGCATTATACATTAAAATGCATCAAGATGTACAAATGACATGCTGAAAAGCGTGTGAACTAGGTAGGGTGATGTAAATGTGAAGGCAAAAATATAACTCCAAGCCTTATCCAGTCATCCTTTTCACAGTGCAAGTCTTGCAGCTATGAAAAAGAGATGCTGGGTCTTTAAAATTTAGCTACTTTCGAGCAAAGTAACCGCACCCCAAGATGCTCATAGGAGGTTAGTGCTGCAGGTTTACCTTGGCTCGAACACATTAGAGTTCAGTGCTATACATAGGTGAAATCTTTGTTAGTAGGCTTAGGAAACAAAGTTCACTGCTACTTAGCTACAAGACCGGAAGTAGAAAGCCTTAGAGTTCAGAGTTTTGTGGTTTCTTAAAAAAGCTTTACCCCCAAGGGAGGAGCCAGACATCAGTTTATAAGCAAGGCACGCCTTCACCTGCTTTATACTCGCGCGCGTTACGTGCACAATATTAGCCCGAAGCACAGTAGCGCGCTCAATACACGTAGCAATGATTTTATACGTAGTATATTGAACGTGTGACGTCACGTAAGCGGAAAATCGCTTCGGGAGTCGCTGTGAGGGGTGACAGTGGTGTAGCTGGTGAAGGGAGAGTTGTTGGTGTACCAAAGTTTCATTCATGGGGTAAGTGCACCATACCATTAACGAATATCAACTCAGATTGGATGTCCAACGCTTCCACTGGCATGCGTATTATTTATATTACGCGGGTCCTTTAAGTTGCATCTTGGGGTTTGTAACATGCCTACATGTATACACACTGCATGTGAAATGTCTTAGACTTACCGGACTTATTTTTGTAGTTTTAGAGGTTATTGTCTATTGTGATCACAATCCATGAATTAATTGCAGCAGGATGTACAACATTCACGGTGGGTAGCTACTACAGTGATATGTGATACGTGTTTCGCTAAGAAGCATGTGCCCCAATGTACATTTCCCTAGTGAGGCTAGTTCCCCAAGCAAAATACTTTTAGTGTGAGAAATTTCTCTTGCGAGAATGTCCGTGGTATCTGTTTTAATCTGCAAGCATGCACATGTATGACACTGAGAGTGAGTAGCTAATGCGTAGAGAAATGGAGATGATACGGACCTTCAACCACACTTTCATACCTTAATCATGGGGGAACACTTAACTATTGTAAACATAACTCAGTCTTTTCCCAGGCCCCCATGCATCTAGAGCTTCCTGTTCCTTGTAGGTAGCAACGTATAGAAGTGATATTTCTGCTGAGCAAATGGTAAAAAGCTAGTATATGGACTACCTGTCAGTGAGGAATCGCATATGACACAGTGAAGATGGCAACAGAGTTGATCTTTTCACTGTGGCTACAATCAGATGAGAGGCTGTTTTAGGTCACATTCTGAAGATTTGCCCTTACTACATAGCCGTTTGCCAAAAGCGGCTTGAGGGTTGCAAGGGTAGGTGAACATGTTTATTACTATTGAAGTCTGTGGCATTGCTTTGAGGGGCACATTTCACTGCATGTGATGCCCTGGGTACAGAGTAAAAGCATTAATCCTGTCATTGATTCAAATAGCCGAGTTGCAAGACCTTCACCCTGTACAGCAGTAAAATTGTGCTTCTAACTCTGGATCCAAACATTTTCAGTAGGTGTGGCACAAAATGTTTTGAATGTTGCTGGGTGCAAAACATATGCTAGACCTAGAAATTTGATTGGATTCACCGGACCATTTTCCTTGTAAGAGATGGTGGAGTGGGAGGAGACTATTGCCCACCTGCTTTAGCATGCACTTGAATCGCTTCTATCTGAAATTTTCCTGAGGCTGAACGATAACCTTGTGGTTAGGGTACAAGAACAGCAGTTGGTACACTAGTTTGATTTACTTGTGCAACGGTTGTTGAGGCCTGACGTCCTGTTACAAACACATATTTCTGTCCTTGAGATCTCCACCATGTTGAGAGCCAGACTTACTTACCAATTCACATACAAGCACCATTCAACCGGGCTCGGTACATAATATCCTTAGATTCAGTTGCTAGAACAAGGCTACTAGGGTACATAACAATGTAGTCACACATAAACCAGACCCTCTCATGGTTGTTCTAGAACATATGACTGTCTGGTTTGTATGGCTCCCACTTGTGAACTCATAACCTGACCATTCATGCCATGTGAAACGCGTAGTCTTGCAAAGTGAAGAGTCTAGCTACTCGAGACAAGAACAGCTACAGTTAGCTCTGCCTACATGTTGGCATGTAGCCCTGAGCTTTGCTAGGAGCAGAGCTCATGCACACTTCATAGACGCATCAGGTTTATGAATGCCCACAATGCAAGGAGGCATTCCATGTACTGAGATCATCTGCCCGCTTTCATTTCATTTGCTGAGTAAACTGTTTGGTTGAGAGTTGCTCCTTCAAGAATCACAATGCTTCATGAAAAGGGCTATTAATGAGACCCTGGGGTTACATTTCATTGGTTTTTGAGAGAATGAAACAACTAACCCCTTGAGCTAGAAACCAATCAAAATGTAGCTGTGAGGACCAATGTGAGAGTGAGGACCATTGTAGACATCCTCTTCACTCGAGTCCCACTCAATGAAGCTCTGCTGGTGGTGATTTCAACACGTTTACATGAGGACACGTCTCTTGAAGAGAGGACTAGCATTCCCCCTGAGGTCATTTGCAAACATGTGGAGTTTGGTCTGAACTCAATGTTCTTCCAGGTATTGCCCCAGACAAGCGCCCATGGGCACTCACAGCTCAAGCACCAAAAACTGATGGTGGGGAATTACACAGAGGAGGTGCTTGAATGGTCCAACTATCCCCACGCAAGCGCCCTCCCAGGATGTGAAGTTAGCTGCCAGGGGGTACTGAATCAACCTGCATCATCACTTTGCCTGTGTTTTGTCAAGGCCACCCGACGGTGGAAAACGGTTTATCATGCTAAAAAGCAGACAGACTCGCAGCCAAGCTTCCACAGCATTTGTCACTTGCAGTACGTGAATGTTGTGCCACAAGGGAAGAACGCTACGAAGTTGTGTCGAGTGGGGGAGCACCAACACCGGCTTGCACATCAGTATTCATTATGTTATAAATATAAATTTTTTGCACATAAGTTTAAACATAATGGGATATGGGGATGGGGCATCCATGAAATGGGTGGGGCAATTATGACCAAGTGAGTGATTGCTTTTGGGAGATATGCTCGAATAACACTGGTCATCAGGGGAGTACCCTTTCCGGGTCATCGCATGACCACGTGTTTCGGTCCCTTTGAACTCCCAACACATGTCCTACCACAGAAAGGGTGGGACCACTCCTTGCCTAAGGCTTGCTTTGAGCAGCCCAGCTCTTGGTTGGCATTCACAGTGCTATGAATATTCAAATTACTAAACAGATTGGGGGTGGGGCTCAATGGATGGAGTTATCATAATAAATTCATAAAAAAGTTTTCTGAATGAAAACAAGCGCATGTAGGGATGGAACCCTCAAAAACCAACCAAACTAGATGGGAATGACACCACAACAATTTCACACCATCCCTACATCTTGTGCCATTTTGCCAACTATATATATGCTTTGTGTTTGTTAGTTGTGTGCTTAGGAGGGTTGTGGAAGGCAGCGGAGTGGGTAGTGCTGGGTGTGGATTGTATGTTGATGTACATGGGGAGTGAGTTACGTTGTGGCTGGCTGCAATGTAGTTGCTATACTCAGAATGGCAGATATGGTCTGTCTTCAATGCAGAAACTGTAGAGTGCATGAGCTGTGTCTGTATGGTATGTTGGAGTAAGTTATGTTGTGAAATTTTAGTAGCCTCGTTCCCAGGCCCTCACCCAGCTTCCAGTCACTTGCAGTATTAACCGTACTGCAAGTGACGGGAAGCTGGGCGAGGGCCTGGGAACGAGGCTAAAATTTTATTGCTGCTGAACATGGCAGATATGGATTGTCTTTTATGTAGAAGGCTGTGGAGTGAGCAGTGCTGAGTACATTGTTCGTTTAGTGGGTGGGAATAGGCTAAGTGCATGTAGAGAGTTTTGTGGTGTGCATAGTTGGCAAAATGGCACAAGATGTAGGGATGGTGTGAAATTGTTGTGGTGTCATTCCCATCTAGTTTGGTTGGTTTTTGAGGGTTCCATCCCTACATGCGCTTGTTCTCATTCAGAAAACTTTTTTGTGACTTGTTCCTGCTGTCTTTGTTGTATTTCTTTAGAAATGGTAAGAGAGAAGAGACATGGGAGGGTGGCCGAGGGGAAGATGCATGGTGTGTACAGTATGAACGTTTTTGTTCACAAAGAACTAAGAATCCGTCATAAATTCAAACGCTGAAGTGAATTTGCAAATTCAAACATCAAACTTCTTTATCTGCGGGGTTTAGAAGCCCAAGCAAAGCCTCAAGTGCGAAGCACACGAGTTTAATGAGGCTTTGCACGTGAGCTTATAAATCCCGCACTCACTTCATGTGGACTGCTAATGGGTTCACCGAAAAACTCTCGATAGACTGTCACCACAGAGTATTGAGTTGTAAGACCCCATTACAGGAAGTTTGTCGGTGAGTAGCTATAGTCTATATCGGTTTGAAACCATAGCATAGGGATCTATGCAGCTGAACAACCTCCAGTTTCTGTGGCCGCCTCCTCTAGTGCGGAAGTTTTTGAATAAAGCCATGCACTGTTCACACAGTGCTATGTAGCTGCACTAGAACAGTTTGAGTACCAAGCTACCAATAGGCTGCTACTTGCTGCATTGGAGGAATATGATGACTTAGGCACAACACAAAGGAGGATGTTAAGAAGAGACCAGCCAAAGTGCTACCATCAGCTTGAAGTAAACATTGTATGTGTACTATATGCATTTATGTTGTAAATGACTATAATTGAAATGTGATAAAATTGAATATCAGCGGCTAGTGTTCTAAGTCGTATTACCCACCTAGATACGAAGAACTTGATGGTTAACCCTTTAAACCCTGAATTTGTTTTCACTTGAGATTAGTTTTAGCCTATACATGCCTTTAACGCACCGTATCTCCATTTCTGTCCAAGCTCTGACTCCAAAACTGAAGCCAACTCCACTTCCAGCCTTAGCAAGCAGACTCGTGACGTTAACCACGCCCACTCATTAACGAGCATGCAATAGTCAGCACTCTCGATTGGCAAACACCCGCTTAGAGCCCAAGAAGCCTTCCCCGCCAGAAATGAACCCTCTGGAAGGTGAGAGTAGCGTTTTCTAAGCCTGCTCATGCAGCCAGGCCGAGAATTGGCCCACCCGGTGCCAACCATGGTCCTTTTACAGTCAAGCCTAGCAGCTGCCATGTGCACAGCACCCTGTGGGTGACCCCACCCACCTCCCACTGTCCCACCCTTTCTGCTGACGCAGAACCTGCGCGCCAGTGCGCAGAGACTATCTTTTCTGCGCAGTGCTCAGTATGATGTTATCAAAAGTGTACTATAGGGTTTAAAGGGTTAAAACACTAGCTGGCAACTTAACACTAGCTGGCAAATTTAGAACACTAGCTGTAACTTAGAACACTAGCTGGCAAGTACCAGCTAGTGTTTTAACCATCAAGTATACCTCGTATCTATAGGTGGGTTATATGACTACCAACTGACTAGATTACAAAATGACTTCAGCTATGGTCTAAATGGAAGTAGAAACTGCTGCACTTGCAAACTACATGTGCTCAGTGTGGGAGACCTCACATACACTTTCATTTACAGCAGCTCTAGCAATACATACCTTATAATCCTGGAAACATGCGCATCCCCTCTCTATGTTTTGCGTTATTCCACCTAACTTTGGCTGTTGCCGTATTTATCTTTCACGGTAAGCTAAATCTAAACACATGCTCAGTTGCTATGAATAATCTTATTCTAGCAAAATGGCGTATAGCACTAAGCATTAACATCGGAGTGCTTGAGAATCGCTGAAGAATAGTTTGAGTTCTAGGATAATGATAAGTAGTGAGTACAATACTCGGTGATTTATGTTGTTTCTTCGCGTTTGAATCGTAATAGCTTCAGCCGTTATCGTGCTAGCCTGGCTTACAGTTACACTGACAGAAGAAAGAAGTCAGAAGATAGCTAGACGATTTGCTTGCCGTTTTAGCGACTTGCCGTCTGTTACTTCAGCGATACTCTCCAGCGAATTTAACGGTCCCATTGCTCATGGAAGCACTCGATAATGCCTGATATGGCTTATGGAGGCCTTTGACTAACTAACACTGACATTTTGAGCGTGCCATTTGCGCACTTTTAATGTGGCCGCCATTTTTTTTCGGGGTCATCCCTACATATGGCGTACTACCGTAAGCAAATGATAAACTAGGGAGAGTGTGAACCAACGTACGGACTCTCGCTGTCATCCTGTTATGGTGAAGCATCTAGGAAGCTTGTTCGATGGTAGGCATTCCTGTACGGAAGATTTTATTGCCGGACGTTAAGGGTCTATACTGTGGCAGCTTTCTCGTGGTGAGTATACTAGTTTGTGTGTGAGACGCGGTCGACGGGCTTTAAATTAAAGCATGCTTCTCTTATTAACAGCGTACTTATCCTAGTAATGGCATGTTTATGCTAGTTGTGCTTTGCTATAGTAAAGGTACGCCTGGGGGTATAGTCGGTTCCGTAAGGCTAAGCTAGGGTTGGGCTGGGGCTGTTTGGTGTTGTCAGTTACATTCCGAGTGTGAGTCTCACTCACACTTCAGTTACAACTGTGAGGCAGTTACACTGCGGGTGCAAGGCTCACTCACACATGAGTTACCACTGTGAGACTCACTCACAGCTATGCTACAGGGGTGAGGTTCACTCACATGCTATGAGTGTGAGGCTCACTCACACTTAAGTTACTACTGTGGGGCGAGGTTCACTCACACTTGAGTTAACACTGTGAGACCCACTCACAGTTGTGCTACAGGTGTGAGGCTCACTCACATTTAAGCTACAGGTGTGAGGCTCACTCACTACAAGTGTGAGACTCACTCACATTTAAGCTACAAGTGTGAGGCTCATTCACAGATATTCTTCGAGTGTGAGGCTCACGTACTCATTTACATTACAAGTGTGAGGCTCACTCACAGTTATGCTACAGGTGTGAGGCTCACTAACACTTGAGCTACCAATGTGAGGCTCACTCACAATGAATGTTAAAATCAAATCCGAATGGCCAAGCACAGTGAGGACGTGAGTTAGTTAACCGGTTGTTGTGACTAAGTAGCACTCAGATGAATGGTTCAGGATTAGGGTTCAGGTTTAGGGTTTAGGGTTAGGGTTAGGACCTATAAAAACCACAAATCGTCAAAATTGGGGGGTGGGCGCTTCCTAGACAATACGGTAATAAGTATGAATTTGGTACTATTAAATAGTGGACAAGTATCTGTCCTTTGTCACAGATACGGGAAGTGGTAAAACCAGGAATGATGGAAATGGAAAAGGAAACAGAAATGGAAACAGAAAATGGAAATGGAAATTAATGCAAACTCACTCGTCACTTAGCCTCGTTCCCAGGCTCTCTCCCCTGTTTTTGAGGAGAAAGCCTAGGGGACGAGGCTACTCGTCACTCGCAGTGCTGTAGTCCTCGAAGTTGTAGTCCCCTTTGAATTCTGCTCCCGTTCTGTATAAATAACACGAACTTTGGACAGCTGTCACTGAAAAGGGAGCCCTCCAGATGCCCCTTCAGAGTTCAGACCCAAGAGAGCCGCTCTAATTAAGGCACATTATTATTCGTCGGAATACTGATGCTAGTCTCATTCCTAGACTACACGGAGGAAGGTGGCTTTCCAAGCATCAAACCTACAGTGGCTTGTCTCGCGAGCCAGCCTATGGCTCATGAGACTGCAGGGCTGTGACCAGGTGAGCTTACAGTTCATGCGGCTCAGCGTAATGTGAATTGCAGCATTGAACATTCAATTACAAGAGCACTAAACTCACCAACCAATGAAATTTTAGAGCAGTTGAATTCTGTTTACTGATAATAGGTCACAGCTGACACTCCTTTAGCTGGATGTTGCTGTACACTGCAAGTTTGATGCTTGGAAAGCCACCTTCCTCCGTGCAATCTGGGAACAAGACTAGCATCAGTATTCCGACGAATAATAATGTGCCTTAAAGGTGGCCAGAACTAATTGGGGGCGCGCGCGCAGCCGGTTGCTAGGGGGTTGTATCTCGGCAATAAAAAGGCTTATAAACGCACAACCTGCTGCAACTTAGCATCTACGCGGACTACTAAACACACGTACGAGTTTATAAATTTACCTGGTCCACAAGCTGAATAGTGGAGCGGCTAAATGCAGACCTATTTGTTGATAAAACTTTCGAACGGAATAACTTACTGACCTGGAACATCGTCTACAGAGCTGTTATTACAAGAGGAATTCAATGACAGAACATTTGTCATCATAAGACAAACAGAAGCAGGCGCTTCGCCGTTTTCACGGGCTAGCAGTGTATAATGCCTGGCTTTTCACTGTGTATTTCACGAAAAACGTTCTGTCACAGTCAAGTCCCGTGCTCATGCGAGGACCGGAAAGGGTACTCCCCTGAAGACCAGTATTTTTTGGAACATATCCCCCAAAAACAGTAACTAACCTCCCCATCCATTTGAGCCATAAATGCCCCACCCATTTAAGTCATAAATGCCACACCCATTTAAGCCATAAATGCCACACCCATTTAAGGCATAAAATGCCCCATCCATTTAAGCCATAAATGCCCCATCCCCATCTCCCTTTATGTTTTAACTTCACACTTTATGTATGTGTTAAATTTTGAACATCAGTGTGCCAGCGGTGTTGGTGCTCCCCCACTCGACACACATCCACTCCCCCAGGATGTCGCAAAACAAACTAAAGTTCAATTCCAGTGAACACAGACCGAGTTTTACAGAGTTATGTACATTACCACAACTAGCTGCTCTTTGAGAAAGAACCGCCTCTTGTATACAGTAATCCAGCCTCCTTGCCGGAATGTAAACGCAGGCTCACCTGAAGCTTCCAGTTCGTGTGCTGTTATTTATTTATACAGAATGGTAGCAGAATTCAAAGGGGACTGCAACTTCAAGGGCACTAATACTGTGAGCAACTACGGCACTGTGAGTGAGAGTGTGACAAGTGAGTTTGCATTTCCATTTCCATCGTTCCTGATTTTACTACTTCCCCACAGATACACCCCTATGGCCAGTGCCCTTTCAAATATAGCAGATTGCAGAAGTCTTGCATCAAGCATAGCTGAGAAAGGACAACCACAATTAACTTTACTGTGCATGAACCAAAAGGAAGGGCATGCTGAGGTAGAAAAAATAGTTATATTCATGAGTTGTAAATTAATTGCAGTTTTTCACTGTTCAGCTTGTTTGTTGAAAGGCTTTTGCAATCTGATGTATATTGCTGCACTGAGTTCTTCAATCTGCTCAGGAACTTATTTTTCCCTACGTTCCACTTATCAAAATTGTCATGAGCTACCTCGCTTACAGCAGCAGGAGATTATTCACAGCCATGTTCACTTTATCAGGAACACTTGTGTATACATCAAGATAAAATAACTCACTCATAATCATGCTTGTATTGAGTAGCTGTGTACCGCAAAACTTACTACTCAGTGAGTGGTTACTCTAGGTTCAGAGTTCACTTAAGAGAATTCACAATTGTTATCATGCTGAATCAAGCACACCCTAATGTACTGCGCTTTGCAGGTAGGTTGTCACAAGGAAACAGACAGCGTTCATCTTGTGGTTTACCAGGTCATACAGAACTGTGGCTCTGGTTTGCAAAGTGTGCAACACCAGATGCTGCTATAAGATCCTCTGGTTAACTCGTTATCCGAGAGCATAAATAATTGTAGGTTGTATGCTCTCCAGTGATCAATGGCTAATTGTATAAAACAACCAGAGAGGTAGTTTCCTTGTTTCCTCCTCTTTCCTTATCTGAGAATTAGGAAAGGAGGAGGAAACAACAAGGAACATACAATTAGCCTCTAGTACTGAGGTAAACCATGCAACCAGGGTAACCACTCTGCAGTTAAACAACCAATCTGTCTTGTGGTGTAATAGTTTTTCATTCTTTACCCCAGAATCAATGCATGATTGTGAAATTACTCATACTCAACTATTCTATTCTTTCTACACCGATGAAAACAACTGCTGAGGTTTCAGTGGCACAGATTGTGACCTGGAAGCATTGCTGATACATCAGACAGGTTAGAAGAGGTTCAGGTTTATCATACATTACAGTGTTTTGCTGAGTTGCAGTGTTAGGCGACTCAAAAATTAATCTTTAGTTTCTGGCCCTCTGCCTGTGTCTAGTTTTCACAAGTGAATTTATGAGAACTATGCATCAAATTATGCAATCAAGGATAGCTTTGTATCCAGCATGTGAATGTAGAGCTATGTGGAGAAAATGACTGTTGTATAGCTCTGAAAATGCAAAACAGAGTTCTGTGGATTTACAGAATTCCCAAATGCTTTCCATCATCCTCCGACTGATGAGCGACTGCAGCTATTCGATAATTACCAAGTATTTACAAATTGGGAAATGTTATCATATAATCCTCATCACTCACCCACCCACATTGTGTAGGATGGAAAGGTAGGACCAGAATCTATTTGAAGTGGACTTGACCTCAAAAACTTCCTCCTTTTTATGTAAGCTTAATGTATACTCCAATCTAAGCAGTGCACGTTGACTTAAATTCCCCAGTACCCTAGGCGCTTCGCATCATGAGTGTCTTGGATTGCTGCTGAGCCGCTACGATAATTTGTCGGACATGGATGCAACTGTTGTCTCTGTTCACTGGACTGGACTGCTGGACTGACCTTTTTGCCACTAAAACTCACTTTTATGCCCAGTGATTAGACTCATCTACCAGTAGAGTTGCAAGCTACATTATACTAGCCTGTAAAAACATGGCCTCTTGCTGCCCAATGCCTTTTGACTACAGATAGTTTCCAAATGGGTAAGGCTAATCACTTCCGGAGAGCAACCATGTAATTGAAAGGTAGCAGTACAGTTGACCTTTTGCCTTGATGGAAGCTTTACTAGTGTAAGGTATACTGTAAAAAAAAAACTAGGTTACTTTAACCATATTTGTAGGTTATCTCAGTTGCACCAAAGTGGTATCATTATCAGAACTCCGAGGAATGCTTCTAAAATAGTTTTCTAGAAGTTCCATTCAAGAGCTTCTTTTTTCAGTTAAATTACTATCAGAAGTCCTATTTGGCTGCATTAGTGGCACTTCTATGTAACCAAGCCTTTTCCAGAAATGCTGTTCTAAAAACAAGACTGGTTTAATTAAAGAAGAAGCTTCTCAACATTTTCATTTCAAGGTCTTCAGAAGACCTGTTTGGGAGGATTCCATGAACTTCATGATGTGTACACCATACACATGCAACTGAGATAACTGAAACACGGTTGAAATAACCCAAATGTTTTTTACAGTGTATAGGGTGGGGTAATTCGGAACGCACTTCCGTTCATCTAAGTTCACAGAGTGCTATCCCAAACGCTACAAGCCATGCAGGTGTAAAACTTCAGTGGCAAGTGCTTTCGGGACTTGCAACTCTCTGTACCAAAGATGGTTAGGAATGGTCCAAAACATTTTGAAAACAAGGCATGAATTCCAGTCCGTGTTGAACCACCAATTTTCTGACCGCGTGGGGTAATTCGGAACGATGCCAACTTGTGCCGTCTCATGAACTCTATGAAGTTCTGCTATTGACTAAAGGTTAGTACCAAATACTTTGATTCTTTCACAGTTAACAGATGGAGTCTGAAATGATACATAGTCTGTAGAGTGGGTCACAGAGATGTGAATCAAGCTGCTACAAGAAATTGTTCTCCCATTGGACATAATTTGCTCCAAAGCAGCTTTGAGATCCTCCACATTCCATTTTGGATGTTGCCGCTTTCTAATGTACTATCGAGGCATACTTTCCCGCTGTGTATTTCAAAAAGCATTATGCGCATACGCGTACGGATCATTTAACCTTAGACCCCAGTGTATAATTGTAGTGTAGGTTCATAGTAAAGTTGACGAAAGGCTACTTTAATGCATAGGTAAATAGCCTAGGGTATTGATGAAATCTATCAATTGTTGTGTAATTCCTTCGTTTACATGTGCTGCTAGATGTTCGAAAGTTTGCTGACCTATGAAGTAGTTGATTGGCGACGGTTGATTGTGTAGTCGTAGGGGCAGTTCAGCCAGGAAACAAGGTAAAAATTTATAACCTGCCACGTTTGTCGGGCATGGATAAAGCTTCAACCTCACAGTTCTTAAAGCGTGAAAGCAGGTTTTTTGCTGAAGCAAAGAGCAACCGGAAAAAATTGTTCCAATTTATCCCGTGTTCTGAATTATCCCGCCCCACCTTATCTCATTTGTCACTAATTTTAGGGATTGATGGAATGCTTCTTTGCCTGCATTTGCACGTAGCTGCACTGCACGCAACCCTTGCCTGTTGCCATCCAAAATTGAGTGTACTGACCCACACCATATGCCATGAACTGGTCACTTGATTATACTGGCAGATTCATCATGCTCATTAGAGGCAAGTAAGTTCACAACAGTTATCTCGGACTGACAACTGTGGTATAAATGCGAGTTGGCCATTTACCAGGCTACAATTGTCTTCCTACGGTAATTATAGAACCTTTACTAGACTTTTACCTGCCAGGAAACCTACATTTGCATAGTGTAAGGCTGTGTTTCCGTGTTAGTATGCAACACTACAGGCAAGTGAGGGTAATTACAGGGTTTAAAAATGATTTTTAGTGGCAAAAAGGTCACTCCAGTAGTCCAGTCCAGTGAATAGACACTCACTGTAATCAACTTACTTGAATACTGCAAGGACCGCCACACAGGCAACCACTTTCTCTGGCCTGCAGCTAAAGGAGGCCATGGGGAGACGCTCACTTTGTTTGCGGGTAGAAATTGTAGATGACTGAATCTCTTGAAATATTCGCCGTTTTGTGATCACGTTGCTATTCTATCAGGCCAGACCAAATTGATTTTCTGTTTCACGGATCCGGCGGGTCAGCATAATTGCGTGGGCGATAGAGGCGCACGCGGATATAGTGCGGACAAGCGTGCACTAATTAGAATAACCACATGGACTAGCTGTCAAAGAGAACGCGCTGTGCACTCTAACTCAGTGGCGGATCTAGAAATTCAGAAAGGGGGGTTCAGTCACCGGCGCGTGAAGCGCGCCGGAAATTTTTGGGTTGCCTCGCCCACTTTCGGTCACGTGAACGCATTCAAATAAAATATAGCTGGAAGGCCGAACCGAGGGGTCCGTCACAAAAGAAATCTCGTACACTGTCCGACAGTGTTGTTTTAGTTAACTATAACTTTAACTAAATACATTTTTGGCCTTTTTAAAATTTAGTTAACCAAAACTACAGCTAACTAAAATTTTTGCTAAGCTGGGAACTATAGCTAAAATATCCAAGAACATACAAGAAACCTGTCGGCAGAAATCCAAACTGAAATCCAGAAATCCACTGTGAAATCCAGAAATCCACTCTGAAATCCGAAATCCACGTGAAATCCAGTAGATTTCTAAATCTCGTACGCCGAGGCGCGCCGTGGCGGACCCCTCGGGCCGAACTGAATATCTCGAAGCACTCTAGGCTAGCCTCGTTCCCAGGCCTACCCCGTTTTTTGTTCTTCGGTTTGCGTTCAATATAATACACGGAGGTGCGTTCAATATAATACACGGAGGTGCGTTCAATATAATACACGGAGGCGCTCTTCCGCCTCCGTGTATTATATTGAACGCAAACCGAAGAACGAAAAACGGGGTAGGCCTGGGAACGAGGCTAACTCTAGGCCTAGTCAAACGTCTGGAGATCAGTAAGAAACTGATAGGTGAGTGTGTAACTGTGCCTGGTTGTTGTTGCTGCATGCCACTGCTGCATAATCATTTGATGGACTCGTGCAGTTATGTACGCAAAATACATTACTATAGCCGCCAAAGGGGGGTGCATTTGCACCCCCCTTACCCCCCCTAAATCCGCCACTGTAACTCCATGGCATCCGCGTCTTCTGCGTGGCTATCCGTGGTCGTTAAGCGAGGTCCAACCGTTGTTCCTCGAAAGATTTTGAACGTTGGTGATCTGATGGTGGCAGCAGACGGTGCATTAGAGACAGAAAGCGTGTTGATGATAATTTCTACCAGGAAGTGGCTAGAGAGCAGGTAGTGGAAATTAAATTCTAGGGTCGATAACTTCTGATAGCAAACTCCAATACTAGTATCAGTAGATAGAGGTTTAAAAGAGCTACAAAATGACACCCTTTTTGTTAGGCTGTGCCTTATATTGTTATAAATAAAACTACAAACACTTAAAGAACCGGTACCGGTACTTTAAGATTATGCGAAGTGAATTTTACTAGGTACGGCGACTGTACTAAACAGCTTGCTGGAAAAAAGGATATCATTTTGTAGCTCTTTTAAAGCTCTATCTACTGATACTAGTTCATTAAAATTGGAGTTTGCTATTAGAAGTTATCGACTCTAGAATTTAATTTCCACTACTGGCTCTCTAGCCACTTCGTTTCTACAAACTGACTATGTCCATGTACATTGTTTACATTACATAGTAGCTACAGTCCTGAAACATAGCTTCACACCACAAAGGATGTAGAAACTGGTCGTCGATTCCTTCCACAGCCATTTGGTACAATCTTCACCATGTGACTTCCCACTGAGAGCTTCATGAAAATGTGAGGACTGCTACCTGTATTGAGAACATGTCCTAGAGTAATGTTTAAGCAGCGGTGGACCCAGACTGGTTTAAATGGTTATCACTGGAATTGCCTATAGTCCACGTATTATCTTGTGTTATTTTGATAATATTAGGCATGGTGACTCAGCCTGGCAAAACCAAACTGACTAGAAGCATGCTGCAATGTGTCACATGCAAAAGACCACCTTCAATGTAGGAACACTAAAATTGCTCTAATCTAATGCCTTGTTTCACCAGGCACTGCACTCACCATGCATTCACAAAATAAAAGGCATCTATGGCATTGGCTATCAACTTTGTTATTACAATGCTATGTATGTAACTTGCAGAAGCTCACATGCAGAGAAACCCCAGTTGTCAAGACTGCACTGGAAGGTAGTAGCAGGGCCTGAGCTGGCAAACTCCACTGTAGCAGTGTTCCCATTCACAGTCACTCCATCATTGATTAGATGCACAGTGCACGTTAGGATTTGCTGTGTAGGAAAGGCGTACTGTAAGCTGTGAATAATAGCTACTGTCTGTTTTTCTGTGTTCATTACAGTACCAGAATCTCCAGAAAATTTACCTGTGGGCATAGGTGTATTTTCAAGAATTGTGTTAGTTCAATTAACAATATGTCTACCTTACATGCAATAATTTTTAGTGTAGCTGAATAGCTGTACACATGCAGCAAGTTAGCCTCGTTCCCAGGCTCTTGTGTGGGGGAGGAGCCTGGCACACACTGTTCGCGCATGCGCCAAGTTCCCTTGGTAACCTGCATACTACTCCGCTACACTAAAATTATGGTCATTGTCTGTTTACCTGCTGAAAGGCCGCACTGCATGGTTATACTCCCTGTGGGACACAGGCGGTTTTGAAGTCAAAAACAACATCGCTTTGACGTTAACGGTCTGCATTGCTTCGTTCCAGGCGATCGGTGAACTGGAAAGAACGAACGCATGGATAATTCCTGCAAGCGAAGAGCTGAGTACCTTCGTCGCTCCCTCGTCATCGTCCACACAGAGCGTGGTCAGTGGCAGGCATCTTTTGTACGGGAGAAGGTTGGCGTGCCTCGCGGAGGTTGGTGTAACGGAGCAGATTTTACGGAAATTTCCAAATTCCCAGAAATCCTGGGGGAACTGAGCATGCGCAAATAGTGTGTACCAGGCTCTTTTTCTCTGCCCACGCACGAGAGCCTGGGAACGAGGCTAGCAGTACGTCAGCAGAGTGTATCTTGTCATGCCCCTGCTTATGCTGTAGCAGCAAACAATGCCTGCCTCTATTCTCAGAGCAGTACTTATCAGAGCTCTTCAACAAAATCACATCACGTGCATATATACCATAGTCTCGCTAGCAGTATGTCAGCAGAGTGTATCTTGTCATGCCCCTGCTTATGCTGTAGCAGCAAACAATGCCTGCCTCTATTCTTAGAGCAGTGCTTCTTCAGAGCTCTTCTTCAACAAGATCACATCACGTACATATATACCATAGTCTCGCGAAAGAGTGCCCATGGGTGGAGGATCTTACAAGTCTGCCAAAGAGGGGGGTGGGCACTCTTTCAAGTGTTTCTGCATTTAACCATGAAAGAGTGCAAATGCAAACAATAAGGTATAACAGCCGGCAGTGGCTTTAAAGTG
The DNA here is from genome assembly GCA_949130485.1 of Agelas oroides. Lineage (NCBI taxonomy): Eukaryota > Metazoa > Porifera > Demospongiae > Agelasida > Agelasidae > Agelas > Agelas oroides. The sequence goes on along the minus strand of OX422184.1, from coordinate 14,891,836 downwards.
AAGTCCAGACAGCACGTAACACTCTTAACGACAACATCTCACCGTGAGCATGGTGTAGCTAACATAGCCCGACTGCATTAGCTACATCCATCTACACTAAGCAACCTTGTAATAACCTTTAATGAAGTATTACACAAAGTTTCTTACTTCAGATATGCATAGCGCTTGAGGCTGCGCTTCTCAGACTCTACGAGTACGCTTCATTAGCCACGTGAAGCTTGCTTCAGGGTGAGCAATCATTTGAGTAAACTTTAATTGACCCAATACACGAAATTCGGCCAAAAGTAGGGGGTGGGCGCTGTTTCAAGGTTGGGTGCTCTTTCGCAAGACTATGATACAGCATAATTGGTGGCTTCCTTTCAAAAACAGCACCCTTGTCATTCTAAAAGGGAAGGGGATTAATTTTCGATGGATCTATTCTTGGGGTAATGGGTCTATTTTTGGCGACAGTTACGATAGACACCATGAATGTGAATGTTGCGAAGAATGAATGTTGTCTATACTGCATGCCTATGAAACAGTGAACATGAAGCTTGGCTCTCATGCTAGTGGGACTAGCTGATGTCCACTATTCACATGCTTTTCCATACCTACATACGAGTATATAGTGCTTGAACTGTTCTTAGCTTCATACCAGGTATCCAGATCCGCCTCTTAATTGTACTCCTCATGCTTTCTGCAGTGTTAGGCTTGACAACCACACGCATGATATAGGGTTTGGTATCATCTGGAGTCACATTTCTGAAGCTAAAAGACGTTGATGAACCTGTGTGGATGATTGAGAACGTAAAATACCTTATACAGAGGCTCAAACCCCATATTTCAAAATTGCCAAGAGTATGGTAGTAATATCTGAGATGATTGGGAAGGTTGGTCTGTACCTACTGCAACTGCTATAGTAATACTGTATGTTGCTTATAATTATTGCTAGTTCCTGCACAGCACATATATATGAGTATTGGGTATGTGTTACAAAGAGCTCATGCATAGTCTCACAATTTCTCAGGGGAGATGCCATTGTAGCAAGCCTTATACCACACTGTACAGGATGGTCTGTATCAACATCCACCATGATATTGTTTCCTTCCACCCTCGGGCTGTCATTGATCAGCCTCACTACGAACCCTGCAAGATGAATGAAGTGTGACATCAAGCGTGCCTGCAAGATATCAGTTCGTTACTATTCTCTTGACAGTACAGATTTGTGAAATAGCACTTCAAACTACACTACCAAATGACGCTCTAGTGCACCTGGTCTGGGAGGACGAACGGGGGGTGTAAGGTCAGGTAATGTAATTTCACACAAAAATTTTCACAATGTTTCTTTCATCACCTAAAGACATTAGTAAGAAAAAGATTTGTGAGTACATGCTGTCTCTGTGTCCTTGATTGCTAGCCTTCAAACTCCCCCCCCCCCCCCCCCCCCCCCCCCCCCACACACACACACACACACCTCTCAAACTGCCAGCATTCAGAAAATATGAAGTATGTTCTAGGTTACCCTAACAAGGAGGATCAGGTCTAAGTTTGAAGAGAAGGTTATCTGTTACCAATGGAAAATAACTTGCCGACTTTTCAACTGAATGCTCCATGTCACGGCTGCTTGCAGTCCTCAAGTAAAATGGTTACCCTGCAAACTTTATCCGCAATGCTTCTGGTAAGCAATCCAATGTGGTATATTGTATCCCCTGCAGCTGCAGCCAGGTCTACATCAGGGAGACTAGATGGAGACTGGAGACGGGACTGAAGGAACACCAAGATGCCTGCAAGAAAGGGATGATGGAGAAGTCAGCTGTAGCGGAGCCAGCTTGAGAGAACCACTACCCAATCCACTTGGAGGAGACCACAGTGCTGGACCGTGGCAGAGGACAGGAGCTGTTGGTGAAGGAGGCCCTGTATATCCAGATGACACCATCATAAGACATCATGAGACACCATGAGACACCATAAGTCATCATGAGACACCATAAGACACCATGAGACACGATACGTCATAAGACATCAGGAGACACCACGAGATACCATAAGGCATCATGAGACACCATAAGACATTGAAAGACATCATGAGACACCATAAGACACCATGAAGACATCATGAGACACCATGAGACACCATGAGACACCATGAGACACCATAAGACACCATAAGACATCATAAGACATCATGAGACACACCACAAGACACCATCAGACACCATAAGACACCATAAGACACCATGAGACACCATAAGACACCATAAGACACCATGAGACACCATAAGACACCATGAGACACCACGAGACACCATAACACACCATAAGATATAATAAGACATCATGAGACACACCATGAGACACTATAAGACACCATGAGACACCATCAGACACCATGAGACACCATCAGACACCATAAGACACCATGAAGACATCATGAGACACCATGAGACACCATGAGACACCATAAGACATCATAAGACATCATGAGACACACCACAAGACACCACACATCAGACACCATCAGACACCATAAGACACCACGAGACACCATAACACACCATGAGACACCATAAGACACCATAAGACACCATGAAGACATCATGAGACACCATGAGACACCATAAGACATCATAAGACATCATGAGACACACCACAAGACACCACGCATCAGACACCATCAGACACCATAAGACACCATGAGACACCACGAGACACCATAAGACACCATGAGACACCATAAGACACCATGAGACACCATGAGACACCACAAGACACCATAACACACCATGAGACACCATAAGATATAATAAGACATCATGAGACACACCACGAGACACTATAAGACGCCATGAGACACCATCAGACACCATCAGACACCATCAGACACCATCAGACACCATCAGACACCATCAGACACCATCAGACACCATCAGACACCATCAGACACCATCAGACACCATAAGACACCATGAGACACACCACGAGACACCATAAGACACTATGAGACACCATAACAGCATGAGATACTGTAAGACACCATGATAGACCATGAGACATCATAAGACACCATGATAGACCATGAGACATCATAAGACATCATGAGACACCATGAGACACGCTCCAACCGAGATGGACGACTACAAGTCCCTGGTTGCTGGACTGCTGTGATAAGGAGGCAGGGAGGAGCAGTCAGCAGCGTTTGTTCACACTTCTTCACTTTCGCCCTGATGATGACTGGAGCATTCAGTCAAAATGTCGGCAAGTTATTTTCTGAGCTGAAGTTGGTAACAGATAACCACCTCTTCATTTATGCGGAGCCAACTGAGAAGCCACTGAAAGGTCTAAGGTTTTAGTTTATGCACATGATACAATACAAACGTAATGGTTTATGTAGCTATCTATCTTCAAGGCAACCATTTGTGAGTTTCAGTTCGATAACACTGTGACTAACATCCTTACAGCGTAGCTAGCTACCTCAGTGATGGCCCTATCTTACACTCAACCCTTACCCGCCCAAGGTAACAAAGCTATACAAATAGCAATTGAGGTTGCTGAAATTTGTCAATATTGTTGTGGGGTGCACTGACATTGGATTTTCCCAGCCCATTCTGACTCAAACTTCACTGGACAGCCAATCTAAGTTTATGACTCCTCAAATTGAGTGTAATGATGCTAAATTTGCCTACTCTAATGCCATGTTGATGTCCTAGGTTTAGAAAAGGTATGGCAATTCAATGGGCTACATTGTTCAGTCAGGTGAAACATTGGATTTTTCCATTTCAGTCTGACTAAAACTTTACTGGATAGCCAATCTAAGTTTAAACCAAAATAAAGTGAAACATTTTCATTGACATCAAATGTAGTTGTGATTGCCTCAGTCAATTGGAGTGCAATGGTGTTACTAGTACGCCCTTTAGAATATGGGTGTTTTATATGCTTACTGATCGTGACCAGGTGTACATATCACACCACAAAGCGTAAAATTACTATAACATTCCACGCCTGCCTAAGTGTAATCAAACTCCCTGCCTTGATTAATTTTATAAACCAAAGGATTTATAGCAATTTAGTGAAGCTAGCAGAACAATAACACATCATATTTATATTACCTCTAACATGGTGGGGCATGTGAATCCACCAGTGCAGTAACGTTATGGTGAGTCTACCAGAACCTATGCACAAGGCTGTTACAGTAATGAACATGCAGTGTAGGCATTAAAAATAATTTTGGGTATGAACAGAGTCTCACTGGACTTTAAAACTTACTAAGATAGATAAACTTCTCAACGATATCCTGCAATGAAACAGATTGTAAAGTCAAGACAAAATTGTTGGATCAAAACCACGACTAATAGATATCCTCATCCCCCATTTCTTATTCTTGGACTATGTCACTGCTTTTTGCGGTGACACGTGACACCAAAGTGAAATTAATGTCCTTAGTGATTTCAGAGGAAAAAGTGTTCCACTGTAACCATATGTGTTAGCAGGAAGACTTACCGCCATGGAGTCCTGTGGGGAAGTGAAGAAGACTGGGTTTGATGCATCAGGGGCCTGGGTGTCTACCAAGAGTGCATCAAACTGCTTTCCAACCTGCATAAAAAGTGTGCGCTATTGTAGTTACCTTATGCCAGCATGGTTGCATGCATAGTTTAATAGTTACTTACTTAAAGTTACCAACCATATGATCCAGTCCCAGTGCTGGAAAAGTAATGTAAAGTTAGCATATCCTATTATGAAGTATATATATTATATATACCATGAGTATTGAGAAAGCTTTTTCCACTGCTGGTACTAATCCCATGCAGAAGAACAACTGCATGTAAGGTACTTGCAACATTGTTGCACTTTCTCTACATTTTATATACTGAGGATGCATGTTGTACCATGTCTTGCAATCCCCACACAGAGCAGCATGGTATTCATGGGTAAATACTGAGAGTGCAAATTTTTTGCGGGATGGTTACTCTGCCACGCACATAAACCCTCTTCACTTAATGTTATTCAACTTCAACAGCAAACATATAAATAGTGATGGGTGCAATATTTATCAAATAGTGATACAGACTACAATTCTGCCTTCACTATAAGAGTTACATGAGCACATAGAAGTACTGATTCTCCATGATCAAGAGTGAACAGGCTGACCTTGTGCTCCTCCCAGAGTAGCAAGATAGAAAGCCTCATGGTGTGTTAGTGGTTGGTAATCGGTTTTGTTGACAGTGAGGCTGAGTGCCTTTGAAGTGTGGATGGCAACTCGCATTGCATTGAATATAGAGGGAGAATACCCACCAGATATATCTGAGATAAGGGGGAAACAATAGGGAGGAGTGTGTCATTTTACTTCCCCAATAGTGGCAGAATCAGTGACTGTAAAGTGAGAAACCTGTCTGAACTAATTTGGGCTAGGCTGAGCAAGCCACACACTAGAGAGGCTGCATTGCATTTGTGTGTATGTGCTTGCTTGAATGCTTGCTTGTTTGCTTGGGACTATTACCATGAGTGTAAATGCCCATAAACAGTAGAGATTCAGCAATTGATTTTGGTGTGAAGCTTAGTCCATGCTCAAGTAGCAAGAGTAGCTGCCTTTACTGGAAAATGGCTGCAATTTGTCTGCATTTGTGTGATTACCTACACCTGGTGAATACTTAGCATACACATGTTTGGCTAAAGTTGTCTCAACATGCTGATACATGATAGCAGATGGTGACAAATCCAGCTGCAACGTTTTTTGTGTCATGACAAAACACTAAATTGGCAGTGTGCTGCATGCTCAGGCTCACCCCACAATGATGAATCGTCTGACTGCTTAAATCTGTTAGCCTAACCTGGCTACATAATTCATCAGTGAAATGGTAAATCATGTAATTACTACAAAAAAAAAAATTAGGTGTAGGAGTGATCAGGAACATTAAGATATGGGCGTGTCTAGCTTTTGCCCCAAAAATTGGCTAAATTTCATTTATATACAATGAAACACTAACCTATTAGTCTCACGGAGCCCAGACTCTCACACTGATAGTGGGAGAGAGTCTAATCTGGCATAATGAGTTGGTGCTGCAATTTCAGCATGTCAGTGGGTAATTAGGTAGGTGTGCACAAAAAGCGATTGACAAGAAAGTCATAGAAGTGATTTTGAAGCCAACACTTTGAATACATAGCCCACTTATGGTCAATTACTGCCCATAAATTAGCACCAACAAAAGTGGACTAGCGGTTAAAAGTGAGCAAGCTTATCTTGGTTTTCAACATGGGATTGAATGTTCTATTTTTAGTGTACCTACTAAGAAAAAAAAAGACACCGTTTAGTTGTGCTTCCTAAGAGGCAGGTTTTAAAATTAGAACTAGCACCAACTTAATGTTAACAGTCTGCACAATTAAGTAAAGAATGCATCATATGTATACAGTGATAGATGTTGGACTTTCGCGGTATAGTTAGCAAATTTTATTTCTGCAACATTTCAATCACACTCTGGGAGTTCCCTGAAGAAAAAATTTGCTTAAAATTTGCTAACTATACCATGATAGTCCAAGATCTATCACTGTATACATTGTACCACATGGTAACATGACGCTCAAGGACTAAAGAATGCATCACTCACTTGCCATAGCAAATGCATCAGTAAAAACATTTGAACACTACCTTATAATTTTGTCTACAGAGTGTAGGGAATTTATCAGTATCAGTTGTTTTATTGTATACATGCTACTACAATTTGTACAGAAGTTCTCAGAGAACCAGTATCCTGGTTATGCAATCGCTGTTCATATGAAAGGCAAGCTTACATCTAGCCAATAGAGTAATGTCATGTGAGAATAAAAAGTGTCCTTACCAGTCCCCAGTCCAATGTTAATTCCCATGTTGAGAACTTTTCTCACATCTAGAATGCCAGTCCTGAGGCTGCATATGGCAGGGCAAATATTATTGTAAAAAACTACACCTCTCATCTGTGCTTTGCAAAGTTAGTATTGGCTGCAAAACACAAACTTTTTAGGAGAACACTAAGGTGCAGGACACATTCCTTGGAAGGCGTAAGCTATGATAATACTATACCTGTAACTAATAGACAAACAATACACTTACAATGTACACCAGAACAATCTGACTCCAATGTTTCTATCCTATATTATAATGCGAGAAGTATTCTGCCAAAATTAGCTTGTTTACGTGCTGAAGCTGTTGCAAACAATCCTTCCATCATCTGCATTGTTGAAACCTGGCTGTCAGAAAATATATCTGATAGTGAGATCTCAATTGAGAACTATCAAATTGTCAGATTGGATCGGAATAGACATGGTGGAGGGGTTTTAGTGTACATTCACAATTCCCTGAGCTGGGAAATTCTACAGAAGGGTCCCAATGATCTAGAACTTGTAGCTCTGTCTGTTAGTTCAAGTACCGTTAACACTGTCAAACACTGTGTTTCAGTTTTGTATCGTCCACCTTCTTCATCTGTTAGTTTTTTTGATAGCCTTTATAATACCATTTTGAATTTGTCACCTCATCAGTTCTCTAGTTTTGTATCGGTAGGAGATTTTAACGTCGATTTTTGTAACACAGACCATCCTTATTTTTATAAACTCAACAGTATTCTCCAGATGTTGTCACTGTCCCAAGTTGTAGGTACCCCCACCCACACATGTCCTAATGGGAATTCTTCGCTGATTGACCTGGCCCTTGTATCCAATACAGCTCTGCTTCACCATTGTTCTACAATGCCTCCTATTGCAAATTCTGATCACAATGGACTTCAACTCTCATTTAAGTGGAGACTAAGCGGCAGACAAGCGCAACAACCCCCTAGGACCATCTGGAGGTATAGAAATGCTGACTTCAGAATGGCATGTCAGATGTTTGATGATACTGATTGGGATAGTTTATTACCTGAGGAAGATATCGATACCGCAGCCACCAATTGGCACAGAAAGTTCATGGATGTCATTTCTATATGCATTCCACAACAAACATTGAAAGGAAGGAGGAATGTACCCTGGCTGACTAAGAATATAATCCGCCATATGAGAAAACGAAATGCGGCGTTCCATGCTACTAAGAGATCGGACAGGCCTGAAGTAGCAACTAAGTACAAGAAATTACGTAACAAAGTTGTAAAGATGCTACGGGAAGCTAAGAACTTATACCTCAACAGGCTTAATGTAGGAAGCAAAAAGCAGTTCTGGAAGGCGGTAAAGGTACTTAACAAGCAACAATCCACGATCCCAACTCTTCATCATCAGGAAACCACCGCAGAAACAAACTACGAGAAAGCTACTATGCTCAATGAGTATTTCTCAACTTGCTTTAATGCATCAGTTCCTCCCCTGTCACAGTTAGATGAAGAGAGTCAGACTCACATGGAGTTTGGATCTACCTGTTCTGAAGATCTCCTATGTACCACGGAGGAAGTCCAGTCATACATCCAAACATTGGATGCCACTAAAGCCAGTGGTCCAGATGGGATATCCATTAGAATGCTCAAACATACTGCAACAAGCATCGCTCCATCCCTTGCTAAGCTTTTTAATATTTCCATCAAACTCGGGCGCTTTCCAACTTGTTGGAAAACTTCTTCTGTTGTACCTGTACCAAAGTCATCTAAACATAATGAGGTTGCCAACTACAGACCAATATCCCTTCTACCGGTAGTGAGCAAACTGCTAGAGCGACACATTCATCAAGCAATCACCACCCACCTCAATGAAATTAGACCACTCTCCAATAAGCAGTGGGGATTCCAACCTGGAAAATCCACAGTTACAGCTCTACTGGCTGTAACACATGACTGGCTTAAAGCACTTGAATCCAGGCACAATGTATGCTCTGTCTTCCTCGACCTCCGCAAGGCCTTCGATTCAGTTCCTCACAGGCTGCTTTTAGAAAAACTGAACACATATGCACTGGATTCCCGCATCCTCTCATGGCTGCACAGCTACCTTGCTGAAAGAAAACAACATGTGGTTGTCGGCGGTGATTCATCTCCTGATTCACCTGTGCTTTCAGGAGTTCCGCAGGGCTCCGTTTTGGGTCCACTACTATTCCTCATTTATATTGATGATGTGTCGTCTCTCAAGCTGTCTGAAAACACAGTTCTAAACCTCTATGCAGATGACATGCTCCTATACAAACAAATTAAGTGCAGTGAGGATTACCAGCAGCTACAATTGGACATTGACAAAATCAGTTCATGGGTAGATAACAATCATCTATCACTGAATCCAGCTAAATGTAAGACCATGCTGATCTCACGAAAGCGAAATCTCAGGTATCCTCCACAGTTCCTGCTAAATAAGGTACCACTTGAACAGGTAGAAGCCTTTAAGTACTTGGGAGTTCTTATTTCATCAGACTTGTCTTGGTCCAGGCACATAGATTCCATCTGTGCAAAAGGAAAGAAACTTATTGGTCTACTATATAGAAGATTCTCATCTAACGTATGCAGTGAAAGACTGCTAGAAATGTACAAAACTCTAGTGCGTCCTCACCTTGAATATGCCGCCCCTGTGTGGGATCCCCACCTTTTAAAGGACATAGAATCTGTGGAGAATGTGCAAAAATATGGACTAAAAATGTGTTTGAAAAGGTGGGATCTAGGCTACCAGGAACTACTCCATCTCACTCAAATTCCTACACTTGAAAACAGGAGAATATACTTAAAACTTTGTACTGTATTTAAGATCATCCATGGTCTCTTTTCTTTTACACCTGATGTATTTATGCCTCAACCTAGTAGACATGATTATAATTATAATCTCCCCTTATTGTATCAACCCTATGCACACACTAACGCCTTCCAATCATCATTTGTTCCTAGCACTATTTCCATCTGGAATCACTTACCCCACGATGCACTTTTTGCACCTTCACTTCGCACTTTTAAGTTGAATGTTGCACCTATGTTCTTGTAATTTTATAATCAGGGTACATACTTGTATTAGCCTAGGAAGCTATTATGTATCCTTTGCATTTGCATAAATTATCATATAAAAAAAAAAATAATAAAAAAAAAAATAAAATAAAAAAAAACTTAATTGCTGAAAAAACAAAACTGCTTACTTGAGATTTGAATTAGGACAGTGTGCAATAGACAGGTTTCTTTGCTTAAAAAACTCTAGTTCATTGTCTCGAAGGTTCACTCCATGAAATGCAATCATCTGTAAACAGCAAAATGACATGAAGGGCTTCCAAGTAATTGTGCAAGGTTTGGTAGAGATAATGCATAAGCAAATCAGGGTGATCACTAAGTTACTGCATAACTATATAGTGCCATTTACCAAAGTTTTTAGGGGCACGTTTTTGTGCCCTGATTAACATATCTTTGGATAGTAACCAGCTGTACCTTAATATCACTATGGGAACTTGCAACCAAATTAGAGACAACAGAAGGAATTCATGTTCTTAATTATTTTTGGGGAATCAAACCTAGTGAAAGAAAGATCAATTTTCTTTCAAAGTATTAGCCCACCCAGAACTTGGAACTGCAGTAGACTAGGGATCAGGAGTTAACAAAAAACAAAACAAAAAACACACAGGGGAGTAGCACCCTTTCCAATTATCGCATGCATGAGTACAGAATTCGGTCCCTTTTAAGCATATCAAAAGTAATTCTAGTGACCCACTTAGCTGTAACTATACCCCACCCACGCACACATACACATGCATGCACCCTTCACACATAACTGCTCTGCCCATTTAGCTACAAATGCCCCAACCATTTTAGCTAGTGACAAAGTGAGGCTTAATGTTTATGTAGAAATAGGAACATCGATGCGCCAGTGGTGTTGGTACTCCCCCACTTGACACAACAACTCAATACACATTCGCAGAGGTAGTTGCAAATATGAGAAGGAAAGTCGGCTATATTACAGGAAGTGTGCTTCTCCTTGAACATGAGAACAGCATGCTGTTACTAATTGGACACTGTACCTGTGTGTGGAAACTAGTTACCAAAGGCTTGGTGTACCTTGCTTGGAGGAAGAAGTCCTGCCTGCTCCCACATTTCTAAAATTGTTAGATTACCTCCATCTGGTATAGGATTTGACTCAGCTATATGTGTCTGCAAGTGGAGAACAAAACACAAAAAAAAAAACATGTATCTCCTACATAGTTTCAAACTCGCTCCCATGCTCAATTCAATTTGCAGTCAGTTTCAGATTAGATTAAAATTGGAATGATTATTAACTGAGCATCATTGTTTTGCCATCCATGTCGCTAACCAATCAATGCATACGGAAGAATGCATTAGGAAAACAGCAAAGATAATATTCCAAAATGTAATATTGATCCCAGCTCACTGGAAGTCACTGGAGACAAAATCTTTACGCCAGTAAATAGTACACATGTTGAAGCGAAAATAAAACACATTTGATTGGACATTTCCTCTTAAGCTAGAGAACTCTCACCTAGCTCTCAAAATCACATGCACAGTAGAGTTTTGTATCTGCATGATGTAAAATGTTCTTTGTCTATATGCAACTGTATTAAACTGTTGCCTGTTTGGAACATAATAATTCGATAATTTTAAGTTGCTGCTCTCTTGCAGCAACCCTGCCTAAAAGTGAACCATGTGTGTCTGCAAAACATTCCACAAAAAAAAAAGAAGAGCTCGCGATGTAGCATGCTAAAGAATCATATTTCCCATGCAACTAGTTTTAACAACTTATAGTCCTACTATCCTCATGGCTAACTAAAATATCACCTGCACTTTTACGTTCAGCTCCCCTGCAATTTTGCCCAAACCTTCCAATAGTTCTGGAGGCGTAAGTGTGATTCCAAAAACTCTTGGGTAAATTATTGGTTGTATCAGTGGATCCTGTGGAATGAAATTGGTTTTGAGGTTATTATAAAGTGTGTGTGGTTGCACAATAAGTACCCAGATTTTTCTGTCCATTCAATTACCAAATTTAATGCCTGCCAAATTTTTTACACTATATGGTACAATAACACTTCATAAAAACCAAATTGCCAGATCACCTGGATCACAAACACAAGGTCCTAACCACCAGCAATGATTAAATGATTGTATGCTGCCACTGTCAGAGACAGGCTAGGATAAGGTGTGCATTTACTCTTAGAACTTATATTAGCCCAGTTCAAGTCATACCTAACAAAGGCCAAGTAATTTAACAGCTTTTGAACATCATATCTGTGTACATACTGTAGTTGATTATAACTGAAGTGCTGACCACATCTATTTACCTAATAGACGGTAAATCCAATCCAGCAGAAGAAAATTCAATTCTTGGAAATTTATTAATGGAAGAACAAAAACGTTCAGAAAAAAGCAATTTAATGATATTCATGAGAGTTCTGCTGACAGATGCAGTCAGAGTGTGTCAAGTAAAGGCTTACCACACAGAGTTGGCTGCTGCCAGTTATTTCTTCTCACTTGGTACTTAGCATTGGAATTAATCTCTTTTTACTCCAAGTAGAAAAATTATAGTAATAAACAAATGCCACAAAAGTGCACATGTATGCCCATTGTTTTAGCCTTTCTTTCCCAGCCTGAGAGGACTTACTGAAGTTTTGACACCACAGCTGGAAGCAGATGTCATTGAAGTATCTTTGGTTAAAGTGCTAAAGCTGAGAGGTAATCCATGAAGTCTGTGCAGGACTAAATGTTTGCCGCTATGAAATGGCACCAATCGTGACACAGGATTTTCAGTAGCCAAACCAGCCATCTAAAAGCAGTTTGTTAAAAATGAGCAAAATGAGCACAAGTTTTTATTAATACCACCGCTAACCTTAGTCATGCCCAAAAGTATTGACACTTCAGTGACTACACGAACTTTTCCAACTTGTGGCTCTGGAGTATAAAGGCTACGTAAGGTACGCTGCTAACAAGCTACATCTATTGGCTACACGTTTCTGGCAGGAGACTACTGATACCGCACAGCCACAGAGAGCTACAAGCACATTTCGTATGTCTACAGACTTTCACAGTGGCAATTCTTTACAACACCGACTAAAGTCTCTCAAGTGGCTCTGTGTGGTGTTCTTAGCTCCTTCCGCCCAGTCAGTCCACATTAAACAGGGCCTGCACTATAGCCATATACAGAGGTTGGCTGGCTTTGCTTATTATCTCAAACTGCAGCCATTTCTCCACTCAGGGCAGGTACTATGGCTACACAGGTATGGATAAGCTTCATACTCAAATGGTATCTGCCATTCATTAGCATCATTTATGCATGACCTTAGATGAAGTGAACTCAATATTCTTGCATAATTTCTACCATCTATGAGCGGCCTGTCTCATCTGTCATGGTCCATAGTTGCATTAAATCAGCCATGAGTGCTTCAATTTGAGTTGGCTTTTTTCTAGGCCTCTTTCACACTGACACTGCACTCTGGCAGTAACCCTTCACTCTCCCTCTCAACAGAAATCAAGTGCACACAGACGTTACAGTTTTAAAATGCGCAATTGTGATATGTGGCCACAAGCAAGCTTAACATGCATATGCGCAATGCAGGCTTGCACCAATAAACCGTGCATGTTCAACCGTAAGAACTTTTACATGTACACTGTAAAAACATTTGGGTTACTTCAACCACATTATGGTCATCTCAGTTGCATGCCTGTTGTGTATGTGACACGTTACAAACTTCAAGGGATGCTTCCAATTTGATTGAAAGCTTAAATGTAGTTGAGACCTTCTCCCTTTTGTTAACTTAGTGACTTCTTTGAGAAAGCCTAGCTATTTGGCTACATTCCTGGCATTTCTACCATAACCATGCAACCAAGGAACTCCTCCAGGGGCGGATGTGTAGGATCTAAGAAACACCAAACCTTACCAGAAATGCTGATTTATAGGCTTTCTGCAAGATGATCCTAATTTAACAAAAGGGAGAAGCTTCTCAACTACACTTTGATTCAAATTGTAAGCATCCCTTGATGAAGTTCATAGCTAATGCTTCACGTACACAACAGGCATGCAACTGAGATGACCAAAATATGGTTGAAGTAACCCAAATGTTTTTACAGTGTACTGTCGTACTTGTGGAGAGGAAAATACGCCCTTTCTTTAGCATAACAGCTATAGATTTTGAGAACTTCTAAGCATTAAATCAAAATGGAAAAAAAATTTTTGGTCAAGTGGGGGACCTCCATCACCAAGTGACACATTATTGTTTCTACTTTGAAAATTAGGGTAGGACAGCCTTGAATCAGGAATCAGACCTAAATAAATGGCAAGGTCGAAGTCTAAATAATTATGACTTTACCAGAACTGAGCACCAAACTGCTCCCTCCACCTGTTTATGCCAAAAAAACTCCATTTTAAGTCCCTCAAAATGAACATTTGCATGCATGCTCTCCAAGGCTCCAACAACAGTCTGACTACATCATCAAAATGCGCAAAACAAGTGAAAACTTCAAGTATGGATTTGTCATGTGACCACTTCAAATCCAGTCTACAGGGCAAAACTCACAGGGCCAGATGTAATTGGGCCAATTTGCATTTGATGGTTGTCCTATGTAAACTCTATTTTGTGGCTAACTAAATCGGTTGGGGGATTTGTAACTAATGAAATGTGGCAAAAATTAGTTGGTTTAATATTATTTGGGTGGGTTAGGAAGAAAAAAAAGAAAAACAGTGGCTTTTAGAGGACCAAGTGACATCCTTTACAGCATGTGGCATTCAGCCTAACAGGGATTTCATAATTGCCCATTCTCTTTTTAATGCTCGCATTTATGGTGATTCGGATGATCTGGCAGTCTGACTTTTACTCATGCATGTCTATTTTGCCTTACCTGAAGGTCCCTGACCAATTCAACAAATCTGACAGAGAAAAAAAACACATACCACATAAATGCAGTACAGATATTTAAAGCACAAACTGCTGGTACATAAGTGTCAAACGCTATGAGTAATCTAGAAGCTAAATGTAGTTATGAAGAATAAAACAAAAGGTTGTGGAATTTTAGTTTGACAAAAAGTCGACACAATATGGTGAAGCATTCCACAGATAAGGGATAGTTATAAAAAGTAATAAAAAGCACATTGTAAATCTCACTGCACACTCACTGCACGATTCTGCTTTCATATGCACCTTGCATGGGCAACAGTGCTTAATTAGCAAGAACTTGCTATAATAGTATAATGGTTGACTTCACATCACCTTTAAATCTATGTGTTTTTTTTTCAGTTTGATATGGTTCTTTTCATATCATAGCTAGCGAATTGTTGGAAACAAACAGGTTGAGACTAATGCTGAGAGAGTGAGAAATAAATCCACAGAAAAATATTTGGGACCCAGCTGGGGTTTGAACCCACCATCTTCTGAATTCTAGTCAGACACTCTTATCATTAACCCACTTTGACTCCTGGCAGAGGAGCGGAAGACAAGCTACAAAAGCAGCATTGCCTAGATGCCTCAGCTGAATTCCAGCTTGTTCTCACTCTCTCAGAGCTGGACTGAACTGGACCCATGGCTGAACTTGGCAACCTTTAAAGGCCCAGTCGTGACACATGGTCCCACTAGCAGTGCCATAACCAAGGCTGGTGGTGAAAGTTCAGAGGCTTGATGTTATTTACTGTCATTATGAGTGCCTACTGTCACATACAGTAAATAACATCAAGCCTCTGAAGGTTCAGATTAAATAATTAACTTGTAAGATTAATTAACTATATACTGCTTACTTGAAGTATAATTAACTTGATATAATGGTTGCTACGCGCCTCTGTAGTATCATATCATCCCGGACAAGCACCCATTGGCACTCAAGCAGCAAACATTGGGGTGGGCAGTTACACAGAGGAGGTGCTTGAATGGTTCAACTATCCCCAACTATCCCCATGCAGGCATCCACCCCCAATCCGAAGTTTCCCGCTTTGTGCTTTGTTTTCAGCCAAACAAGGCCAGACTGACACATACACTCGTTGCCAAGCATCTGAAGGGTTAGTCAATTGATGTATGCAAAATTCATGCTGTGAGCAAAGAATGTTGCAGATGAGGCTACAGATTGGTGTGTGCGAACCTTACTGCCAAATGTTGTGGTGCCTGAAGCACATCAGAATGATCGCAGTTATGTATGTTAGCCTAACGACAATACGTACAAACTGTAAAACAGATCTACAGTACCTGCACAAGAATTTCACATGGTGGGCGAGTACACGGATGACCTCGCAAAACTGCAGAACTGTCAAAAATGGTAAGTGGACCCATGCATGTAAATGGGCGCTTGCCCGGGACAATATGGTAAACTAATCAGCTTCACTTCCATTGGTTGAAACACCCATGCTAAATTTAGGATACAAAGTAAACTAGTACAGTCCGATAGTGCATTGCTTCAGATAAAAGTACATCATGTATTTTTTGGTGACTTCATAGTCCACAGTCCATTATGGAATTAAAGTAAAGCAATACTTGCTAAAAAGGGTACCTTTGTGTCGCATTTATTGCCTGCTTCACTGTCTCATTCGCAACTCCTAGACCGACCGCAACTGCTTTGCCAACTAATGCCCTCTGATTCATTTCAGCTGAAGTAATAATTTGGAAGACAGATATAATATTCATAGACAGTGACTGATACACAGTCTTGAGTAAATGTTTTTTCGGCTGTTTCACTTCCAATTTTCTACACTAGGTAATTTCAGCCCCTAATTATAGGAGATCTTCTTGTGTGAACAAGGTTAGTTCATGAAGCAAATTATGGAGTGCTTCCTTCTCAATGCCATCTGAGTTTGAGGACTATTGAGATCGGTTTATCCACCTCTGGGAGCTAGCACTAGCTGGAAACATGATTTAAAGGCTTTTTCATTCTCTTGGGGCTCACAACCTTGACCATGCACACCCACTCATTAGCAAGTGTTCAGTGGCCAGGGCTGTCTGAACAGCAAACGGTCCTCCTAGCTGGAAACTGCCTATAGTGCCAGAAATGGTGCCCCTATAAAGGCAGAAGAATGATTTCTATGCCTGTTTGTGCTAAAACGGAAACAGCCCTGCCAGTACACTGACCAAGGCTTTTCTACAGCCAGCCCAGACAGTTTCCATGTGCACAGCATGTCGTGACTATGCCCACCCACCTCTCCCTATCCCACCCTTTTTGCTAGCAAAAACCTATCTTCAAAACGGATTGCATCAACTAATAACATGCAGTCAAAGTTGCATGACAGCTTTTCCAATCATCTGTCACTAATTGAACTAGTGTAAAAATGGATGAGGGTATGACAGTTTCTCCCAAAGTAGTTGAGAATAATATTAGGTATACTAATTACCTTAATAGTCAGCAGCATTGTTGGATATTTTGGAGCTACAAGGCTTACTGATCACTGTAACAAGTTCCATGACATTTTCAACCACAAATGAGGCAGCATAGGCAGCAGTTGTTGTTCCATGTTGAAGAGTCCACCTCTGTGAAATACAATTTTGCAGTTAGTGTGATGCTTTTACTATTTTTTACCTGTCAAATTGCTAGAATTTGAAAGCAAAGTTATGAATGAGTTGGCTATAGATTGTCACGCACTATGAGGGCAGATCTGAGCAAGCAGCATACCGATGGTTTGGTGTTTAGTCATGGCGATGTGCATAATTATATAGCAGGAGTTTTCGTCACTGTCTGCTGTTACATGAGGTCATAGGACAAACTAATCCAAGCTTAGTAATGCATAAGTAGCTAAGTTTTCACCAAAGATAGTAGCCTCGTTCCCAGGTCATCCAGTAAGTACGTACAAGTATTCATACACATGTTTGTCATTAGTGTGCATTGGCCAACTCAGGATCACCCCCATTATGTAAGTACAACACAAGAACTTGAAATACAATAATGATGTAAATGGAGCAGCAAAACACGATTTGCATATGCTCTCTACAAATGGCTAGGAGAGAGCTCAGGCAATTAGAAAGTGTAGAAAGTGTTTGCAGAGTGCAGGTGTCAACTTTACATGAGAACTAAAGCACACATTTGATAAGGTCATGATCAAAGCATTTTTATTTTTTCAATACCGGTAGTTCTATTTTATTGTTTATTTGAACATAGTTTTGTCACTCATCAAAGCAGCAAGATTTCTATACCATACGAGTCATTAAGAACAGTACAAAAGCTAAGTTGCAATCAAGTATGTGGGCTTGTGTTCAGATGGGAAAACCTGCATACATATATGTTTGATGTAAATGTCAATAATGTAAAGAATTGCTTACCACTATCAAAGCTGCAGCATTCCTTGCATATGTCTGATTCATGTCAAATCGTTCCTCAGAAGGAAGGGCATCTTCAAGGAGCCACTTGTTGAATGGTTTGTTATAACTGATGCCAACATCCTTGGGTCGTGGATGGATATGACAGTCCACTAGTCCAGGAATTAGAAATTGACTGTAAGTGCAGTCAATTTTTGCATGTGTGCATAACAAGTACACATGTGTGTGTATGTGTGTGTGGCATTTGTAGATGTGTGCGAGAGGGGAGGATGTATGTAGCATATTAGCGACAAGACTGTCAGTATTTTACAAGGTGTAAATGCATATCCCAGGAGTTGAGGAGTTGGGAAGTGCTATAAAGTCTCAGCAATAATGACACATTAGTTTTCCAAGCGTGATTTTGGGTACTTTCAACTGTCGCTGTGCTGTGTTATTGTTTCATGCAACAAGATGGTATATAGTAGTGAGACTGAGTGGAAGATTTTAGCAGTATTTCTAGTGGTCTAAAAGGTGACTTCAGACAGATCCCCTCACTCTTCCGTGCTTACACACACACTGCTGCGGCCTCTTAGAAAGAAAAGGTAAAGTTCTATACCTGTTAGTGAGGGTAATGACTTCATTCTGGCCAAACCCATGGCTCTGAGCAAGAGCTTCCAGCTGTGAAGATGGAGCCACAAACAGAATCTAGATTGCATGTGTGTGTATGTGTGTGTGTGTGTGTGTGTGTGTGTGTGTGTGTGTGTGTGTGTGTGTGTGTGTGCATGCGTGCATGTGTGTGTGTGTGTGTGTGTGTGGATGCATTCCACTGTTGCACGGCAAGGTGTATCATATTGCCGATAATACATAAGTTTTCTGTTGTTCCTCACATAGCTGAGGTTACCTTCCCTTTATGATACAGCATTAAGCATTGTCTTCTGTCCAAAGTAGCACTTGTACAAAAAGGTTATATAAAAGTGTAAGACTCACTCGAGTTTTATGTACTCCAACTGGAAACCCATTACAAATGGATATCAACAAATACGTGAAGACCCATATGTGCCAACTTAGGCTGAGATTCCACATCAACATGATTAGCTATTTGGCTCACAACAATTGGGGGTGGGGGATGGCCACACGATACTACATTCGCTCCCTCAAGTATCAGAGGTTCCAGGTGCAGGGTAAAAGTCACTATATATGTTGTATTGTGCATGCACAGGGTCACAACGGGTATGGCACATGCATGATGTTCGCACGATACACATTAGATGGAACAGTGTGTGTAGTCATCCAAAGTGCTCGTGGTCAAATGGTTAGGGGTTAGTGTTACAGTTGGGGTTAGGGCTAGGGGTAGAGACAGGGGATGGACTTCATTCCTTTCTTTTTTTTCTCTATCTTAAAAAGTGACAAACATCTTCGTCTTGCCCTTCTGGCCTGAGGCCTGGTCCGACATCCTTCAATACCGCTATGTCATTTGTGGCAATGTGGTGTAAGTGTGACATAATGCAACTTTCACCCTACACCTAGCAGAAACCAGTATCAAATGTCTTCCGCCAATGTTGAGCTACCTGCTGAGCCACTTCCTAATGAACTCAGGCTTGACAATCAAGTTGTCTGACATTTTGGTTGTTAATCTCACTGTAAAACACTTGGGTTGTTTAAACCACATATTTAGGTGGCTCAGTTGCATCGCTATTTATTCTCAGAGGACTTCTATATTGCTGACATTTCTACCGTAACCATGCAACAATGGAACTCCTCCAGAAGCAGAAGCGTACGATCAAAGAAGCTCCAAACCTCTCCGGCCTTCTGAAAAGAGATACTATTCTAACAAAAGGACAATTGATTGGTACACATATACCCTGGTTGCAGACAAGCTGAAGAAACAGTGGTTATGTATTGTATATACTGTAGTCTCGTGAAAGAGTGCCCACTCACAAAAGAACACCCATCCCTTACTTTTGGCCCATTTTCCTGTATAAGGTCAAAGTTTACTCGAATGAGTGCCCACCCCAGAGTGAGCTTCGCATGGACTTTGAGAAGCACAGCCTCAAGAGCTATCCATATCTGAGGTAAGAAACTTAATTAATGTAATACTTCACCGAAGGCATCTTTGCGTAGACGGACATAGCTAATGTGATGCGCACCACGAGCTACACCATGCTCACAGTGACATGCTGCCATTCAGAGAGTTGTGTGCCGTCAGGACTCGACTTCGAAGCCGCTGCAGGTGGTTCTGTTGTACATTATTGTTTGTCCAATTATTTGCTTCGAGGGCATCAAGTTGCTGTAAACATGACATGGGCACTCTTTTGTGCATTGTTAAATGCGGAAACACTCCAAAGAGCACCTACCCCTGACTTGTAAGGTGCTCCGCCCATGGGCCCTCTTTGCAAGATTATATGGGGATGCTAATTGCATCAAGCCAAAATTAAAAATGCAACATTAGGAATCCGTACCTAATGCCCTCAAAGTGAACTGTAGGTTGGCCTGTCATTAGCTACAGGAGATTTCTGCACCTTTTGCAACAAGAGCACCACACTTCTACTGCACTTTGCAGGTAGGTTGTCAATAGCTACAAGAGCAAGGTAAACTTGTGGTTTACCAGGTCAATCAGTTATTACTGCATGGATTTCATAGGCTTCAAAATCAACCACAAGATGCATGACCACTGTCTGTTTCCTTATGACAAGGCAGTTAAGTTTGTAATATGATGAAGCCATACTCTATGCTGTAAGTTTACATAATTGTGGTTTTGTAGAGTTGTGTACTGTGTTGCAAAGGTAATGTTGATTTCAGCTCTTTTTGAACACTGGAGCTGTTACACAGTAAGCATTTGACTGACTTCATAAGCGGACCAGACAGGGTTTGTGGCCGATAAGTCCTGTAGTTGATTCAATTATGCCCACTTGAGGTGGTATTGAACTATGAACGACGAACTAGACCTGTGTTCAAAGATAGTTGAAATCGACAAACTTGCTGTACATGTAAAGCGTCATTTACCCAATCTACTTTGTGGTTTGTCTTAGCCAGTAGCTATTCACATTTTGCAAGGCCAATGCAAAACACTGTACAACCAGAATCTTGTAGTTAGTAACCACTGAACATTTGTGAAGGGGTCACACCTGCTTGTATCAAAGAGCATGCAATAACAACCATGATCTTGCAGTGGGGTCACACCTGCATGCTTGTGTCAAAGAGGATGCAATAACAACCACGATCATCTGTGAAAATGTCACCAACTTTTATCACAAGCATTAAATTTCTGAAGTGTAGTTGTAGACTAAATGTAGTGACTCCCAACTGTTCTGAGGGTTATCAGTTGTAAGGTAGCTATATGATTTGGGCTCAGGTTGCTTATGCAATTAGCCTCTAATGCCAAAACAAATTTCTTATGCATAACCACTGTCTACTCAGCTTGTCGGCAACCAAAGTAACAACTCAGTTACATAGCACTTTCCCTACAACAGTAAACTAGTTACACATGTATCTATACTCAGGTATCCGTACCTGAGCTTGCCGCAAAATAATTGTAGGTTAGACAGCCACAGGAATGTGCACTAGCCCCAAAAATTTGACTTGGTTCACCAGACCGTTTTTCCTTGTGAGAGAGTGGGGTCTGGGTGGTATATATTAGTCTCGTCCCCGGACCCCACTCTATCACGAAGAAAAATGGTCTGGTCTGTAAAAAGTTAATTTTGGGTTATTTCAACCATATTTTTGTACTGTAGAATTTCGTACACCCCCTCTAAATGACTCATACACGTAAAAATGAAATTACCGTATTTCTTTGATCAGACGCCGCGGCTACTATTCTTTTTGCTGCTCGTCTTCTGCGACTACTATTCGAGGGCGGCTACTATTAGAGGGCGGCGTTTATTTCTTTGGGAAGCCCGCAGACATCAAAGGTGACCGTCGTCAGAAATTATTTGCACACGTGTGCGTGTGCCGCGTAAGTAGCCGCAGCTACTATTTGAGGGCGGTATTTATTTCCCTCAGAGCTTCTGATTGTGTGGCTACTATTCGAGGGTGGTGACTATTCGAGAGTGGCGTCTATTATTCTAATAATCGCACAGCAGAAGCGCAAGCCTTGCACGATGAGATAGCGTAAACGTAGTTGGATGGCGTTTCTGATGTCCAAAATGTGAACAAACACGTTTCTTGGTTGCTGGTGTCGATCGTGCTGCCAGAGACGATGTCGACATTCACTGGGGTTCCGTCCATGTTCCATCGTAGGTCTAGTTTCGCAAAGCCTCCTGAGACTAAAGTCAAGCGAATGCTGTACAGCTTGCCATGAAAGTCGCTCGTTGGTGTCGACTGAAGGTTTAGTGCGACCGATAGCTCGTGCGAAGGGTATGTTGGCGCCTCAGAAACTTGCGGCTCGCTCATCGCACAGATATGCATATACGTACATAGAAGGTAAGGCTACTTAGAGTACTAGCCGCGGTCGTGGTACACTATGGTAGCTACCTGAGAGTTGATAGGTACCTGCACCAAGGTTTCCATCGGTTTCCTTTAGCCTGCCGACTTGTACGCGTTTTTCTTCTAATCAATTCGTACAACTAATAAGACCGTTAACCAGACTGTTTCTCGCTAGGAGGCGAATACAGGAATACATTGACCTTCCCTTCTTGTTAGTTGTGAAGTTATATGTACCTCAAATGTATGTATAACACCCCCTCAGATGTATTCTAATATTTGTGCTTGCTTCATTTTTCATATCACTCAGAGTCAGTAGCCTTGCTTTCCGGCTCATTCCCCTTTCATTTTGAGAAACAGCCTGTGTACAAGGCTAATCACTCAATACATGTATTGATTTAATACAGTAAGCATCTTGTCTTCAACAGCTTGTAGTTTGCAAGTATGAACTGCTCCAGTCTAGGTTTGGCTTCAGTTACATAGCTACAAAATTATTTGCAATTGCATGACCTGCAAAACTAGTAAGTGACAACTCAAAATTTATATGGTCTGTGAATTAAGATGGTATGTATCTCAGGTTGTACAACATGCACGAAAACTGCAAAATGTCTATTTTATGTGCATGAATGGCTACACTAAGGCATGCAGCAACACTTACCTCCCCATGGTTGTTTGCATCATAACCAAGCAGGTGATCTTGCAAGACTTCAATCTGTGTCAGTTCCCTGGAATGCACAAGAGTACCTCTATACACTCTCAGTTGAATCTGCCCCACCGTTAAGCCCAAGCATAGGGCCACACAAATGATCACAGTACTCCACTCCATTCTTTGTTTGCCTAGTCCTGTATTCACCCATGTAAGGTTGCCCTAGACAGTGGTTATGAGAAGTTTGTTTTGGTATTAGAGGCTAATTGCATAAGCAACCTTAGCCCAAATCATGCCTTACAACTGACAACCCTCAGAACATGTGTGAGAGGGTGACTGTCTCACAGATGTTCAGTGGTTACTATATCTGCAAGATCATGTAATATTGCATACATGCATGCATGCAGGTGTGACCCCTTCCAAAGATGTTCAGTGGTTGCTATGTCCACAATATCATGGTTATAAGATGGTTGGGGAAGCTTCGTCTCTGTTATTCTTATGCGGTCAGCAGTGGTGTAGCTACACCTGGGCCCATACGGGCCCAGGCCCTGGTGAATTTCTGAGTGCCCTGGAGGGTGATAATGACAGTTGAGGCGGCAGGTCTCGAAGGAAGCGGGCGCTGATGCAAAACAATAAATCCGGTTTGCCTGGCCTTATCTACAATATTAGCTTCTTTGCCCGTCAACTTCAGCAGCAAATATGAGCGACGGGTGCGAGCTACGCTGTCTCAGAAGGCCCCAGAATGCACCTCAGAGCACCTAGAATTTCAAAAAATTTTCTCAGGGGGGCATGCCCCCAGACCCCCCTAGAGTGTGGTGGGCTTACGCCCACCAAGTGCCCAGGTAATTGCTGAACTCTGGCTACGCCACTGGCGGTCAGCAAAATATAACCACTGTCTCTTCAGCTTGTCTGCAACCTGGGTAACCACTCAAACAATTGGTTTTTGCAGTCAGAAAATGCTTACAGAATGTTGCATAATGTTAGGGTGGTGGTTCAACTGAGAGGCAACTGCCCAGCTCATCTTACAATCACAACACACTAACAACCATCAGAACATCAGTGAGGGAATCACCTGCTTGCAGTCATCTGGTTACATTAAGAGCATGGAAGTTCCTTACTGCAACTTTAAATTGCTTTGCAATGACTCCTTCAATGATTTATTGAGAGTTGTCAGTGTATTGTGGTATTAAAATGAATTTGGGGTGCCGCCTCTCCGGTTGACTTATGCAATTATAGTCTTCCACACTAAAGTAGACCCCGCATAACCACTGTCCCTCCAGCCTTTATGCAATAAACCAAGGTAACCACTCCAGATTTAAGTTGAGATTTAGGTTATACCCTCTGGACGTGGGAAACATATATATCCACACAATACAAACAAGCACCTAGAGCACAAAGTTACGATGTCAAATAAGACAGCGGGGTAAATCCCTGCCTATTGTATACAAATATGTCTAGGCCACACCTTTTCAATTACATCACTACTCAGAAAGGACAGGAAGGGGCGGTACTAATGTGTGAACGATCGTGAATTTTACAAAGGCTGCCAAACGCGCGAAGATATTTCCTCGAACGAAGGGAGCAAGCAGCCTCCAGTTTTCACCTAGGGCGGAAGCACTACCTCCAAATAAGTTGGAAAGCAGCCAAATCTGTCGGCGCTGTAGGTAACAGGCGGGAAAATCGGCACCGTTTCAAAGTGCTTGATTAAAGTTACGAGTAAGTCTTATAGCTACGCGTGAAATGTGGCTTCTAACAAGTGTAAATAGCTTACCTAGCGGTGATTAGCCACTTAGATAAACTAGTCCAGCCTAGTTACGCACTATCTACACAAATCAGGCCACAGGCTACGCTCGAGGCTTGCTAAGCAAGGCTTGACTTTTGACCTTTCGGAGTGCTAATATTGATTATGCAATAGCTGTCGCGGTTAATTAGAGGTGACGTCAGATTAAAGCCGCGCCAAGAGGCACTTGTGCTGTATGTGTCGTAGGCGCGCAATGTGTATATTTCTCTGTGGAATAAGTTCCGGCTAGAGGAGGTTGGAAGCTAGTAATTAGTGACGCGTGAGGTAGCAACACGAATGATGTAATCATACAGACTACCATAGAGAAAGGTGAACTCAGTTTACATAAACTGCTTCGTTTGTTTGGAACAAAACTCACTTTGTGGACACTGCCAGGTGAGCTCTATATTGCCCGTTATAGCTCTTCCGTATACGCGAAGCATATGAGTGTTTCCTTGGGAAAATTCTGCGCATCATAAAATGCCATGGCGGGTGATCTGGAGCTCACCTGGCAGTATCCACTGAGCGAGTTCTGTTCCACATAAACCAGCAAGGGCTGTTGGTGTAAATCGATTTCACCTTTTACTATGGGCATGTATGGCAGCCCATATTGATTACGTCATCACGTTGCACTAATGGCCGACTTGCATGATGACGTAACGCACGAGGGCTGAGGTAAAACGGGTATGGCACATATAAAATGGCACGCCACACATAACAAAATTATGAAGTCGACATCAACTTACCAAGTCGTTATATTGCGACTTTTTACGTCATGTAATGTTGTAATGCATTAATGTTGGTGCGTTAAAGTCATGTCACTACCTTAATTGGACCAGCCCCTCCCTTCTATTGCAATTTATGGCGCTCCGATTTTCGCTCTTATGCCTATGGCTTTTTGTTGTGATTCGAGCTGTAACAGCACCAAGGTGTTGTACGGAGGACAATTGTAAGCTACTGTTTGCTCCAAGGAAGATGTATGTTCAGGTTGTTAGCTCTTCAGCTGTGGTCTGTGTCTGGAGGAAAAATCCACACCTGTGTCCGTTCACTTGTCGTTGCCGTCGGAAGGCGCCAAACCTGGTCTTCTGGCTACTACTGCTTGCGGGGGATGTCGAGCAGAATCCAGGCCCAGTGAGGTATCCCTGCACTGTGTGTGAGCAACCAGTACGTTGTAATCAGCGAGGAATAGAGTGCACGAGGTGTGAAAACTGGAGTCATGCTAGCTGTTGTGGTGTTTCTATTGATGAGTATGAGAAGATTAGTGTGAATGAGAATGAGCTGTGGTATTGTCCTGGATGTCTAGCTTGTGAATTACCGTTTGTTGATGCCAGTCTTACGAGTATCAGTAGTGGAGATAGGCTGGTCAATGCTGAGGGTGGTGATGACTTACAACAGTTGCCAAAGTTGTTTGAGAGCAGTGGGAATGTGCTATTTTGTCACTTGAACATTAGGAGTCTTGTTTCTAAGTTTGATGAGTTACAGGTCCTCATAGAGGGTTGTAAGGGCCTTGTGTTGGGTATTAGTGAAACTTGGCTATATGAGGGAGTGTCTGATGCGGAGGTGAAGATACAGGGTTTTCGGATGTATAGAAGAGACAGAGTAACCAGAGGTGGTGGTGTATTGGTTTATATCACTGAGGACATTGTTAGTAGGAGGAGGCATGACCTGGAAGTTATAGATATTGAGGCGTTGTGGATAGAAGTAAGGATAAGGAGGAGGAGGATACTTATCTGTAACAGTTATAGACCACCAAATGCTCAATCAGCATGGATGGAGAGTTTGGGAGTGATGATTGAGAGGGCTGTACTGGAGAAGATGCCTGTATTTTTGATGGGAGATCTCAACTGTGACATGTTGAATCCTAGCACAAATGCTCTTAGACTGGATAGGGTGATGTCTGAGTATGGGCTATTGCAAATGATAAGTTGTCCTACTAGGGTAACTGCCAACTCCACATCTCTGATTGACTTGTTTTTCACCTCGGATCCTGATTTGGTAAGAGATGTGGGTTGTGAGGAGTTTGGACTGAGTGATCATGGTATGATATTTGGAGCACTGGACATCAAAGTGGTGAGGCAGAGGGGTTTGATGAGAATGATTAGATGCTTTCGCATGTGTGATCAAGAAGCATTAATTGGGGACTTGAAATCTGCCCCATGGCAGGTGATGGAATCAATGACTGACATTGGTGATCGATGGGAGTACTGGAAACAACTGTTTTGGGAAATTGTTGATTCTCACATCCCATTGAAGAGGGCAAGGGTGAGGAGTAAGAGTCTGCCATGGATCACTCATGGAATCAGGGCACTGATGAGGGCAAGGAGCTACTTTTCTACAAAGGCAAAAAAGAGCAGGAAGGATGAAGATTGGGAGAAGTACAAGAGTGTGAGAAACTTGGTGACACAGAGAATACGGAAGGCAAAGATTCAGTACTTTGAGGAGCTTAGTGAGGAGTCAAAGGGAAATCCAAAGAAGGCATGGAGAGAGGTGAACAGGCTACTGGGTAGCACTTGCAAGCATGGTATTAACTCTATAAGAACAGATTCACATTTGCTGACAGAGAGAGAGGATATTGCTGACGAGTTTGGCAGGTATTTCTCATCAATAGTTGGGGATTCAGATAGTGAGGTCAACTCAGCTGATGTTTGTGCAAGGCTTAGGGGATGTGAGAAAGAGTTTAAATTTGACAGGGTTAAGGAGGATGAGGTCTTAGCACTGCTGAGAAGTCTTGATCCTAACAAAGCAGTGAGCTCAGATGAAGTAAGCGCTAAGATTCTTCGTGTTGCTGCAGCTGGCATTTCTGGTAGCTTGACATCATTGTTCAACTATAGTTTGGAAAGTGGTGAGCTGCCTGGTGAATGGAAGTCGGCACATATTACACCTGTGCCTAAAGGGGGTGATAGCGAGATTGTAGTGAACTATAGACCGGTTTCTGTATTACCAGTTGTTGCCAAGGTATTTGAGAGGTTGATACACAAACAGCTGTATACTTTCCTTCACCTTAACAACATTTTAGAGTCAAATCAATTTGGTTTCAGACCAGGGCACTCTACACAGGATGTGCTAGTAAATATGGTTGATGGATGGAGAAAGGCAATGGATGAGGACAAAGTGGTGGGGGCTGTTTATTTGGATTTTAGTAAGGCTTTTGACATGGTGGACCACTCATTACTGTTGTTGAAAATGGCAAAATATGGTGTTAGAGGAAAGGAGCTGAAGTGGTTTACAGATTATTTGTACGAAAGAAGGCAGAGAGTATGTGTTGAGAATGCTAAGTCTGACTGGGCTACCATCAGAAGAGGGGTACCACAGGGCTCAATTTTGGGGCCACTGCTGTTCATAATCTATGCAAATGATCTCCCTCAAGCTGTGCAACACTGTTTTGTTCAACAGTATGCTGATGATACAACACTCTCCCTTGTGAGTAAGGATGTACGTGGCTTGGAAGATGGTCTTACTAGTGACTTAGAGGGAGTGGCAAAGTGGGTGATTGATAACAAACTCAGGCTCAATGAAGAAAAGACCCAGATGTTGCTGCTGAGTAGAAGGCGGAGGTTACAAGAATTGGAGCAGGTGGATGTAAGAATGGGAGGAACGAAAGTTGCAAGAAGTAAGAAGGTGAAATACTTGGGAGTCTGGATTGATGACGGGCTAACATGGCAGGACCAGGTGGAGGCAGTGAGGAGGAAGTGCTTTGCAGGGCTTGCAAAGTTGAAGCGATTGAGAAATGTCCTTCCAAGTTCGACAAAGAAGAGAATATTTTGTGCACTCGTGCAGCCGCACCTAGACTACTGCTCTGTTGTTTGGCAGGAGTGCTCATTAGCGTTGCAACTCAGACTTGACAGGATTCAAAATTATGGCATGAGACTCATCCTGTCACAGCCTCCCAGAACTCCGAGTGAAGGTCTTAGGAAAAGACTGAACTGGATGCCTCTAAGCACTAGAAGAGAGATGTTCCGCATGGTATTGGTGCACAGGTGTTTAAGAAAGCAGGCCCCTCAATGTTTGAGTGATAGATTTAAAACAAATGCGGAGATTGGGAACTTCAAAACACGTGGCAGCAACAACTTGTTTCTGACTTTGGTAAAAACTGAGTTCTTCAGGAGGTCATTTACATTTAAAGGAGCATGGGAGTGGAACAAACTGCCAGTTGAACTAAAGGAACTGGGCTCGGTGGACAATTTCAAGAGATGTTTGAAGAAATACCTCCTGGACAAGTTATAGTTAGAACAATGACTAATTATACAGGATTTATAGTAGATATATATTTTTTTATAACTTGTAATATTATTATAGTCTAAATTGTTGTTGTGTGTACTTGTCATGCAGGACTCCCTGGTGGACCAGCCTTCAGGCTGAAGGGACTTTTCCTGTTAAAAATGAAAATTTAACTAACTAACTAACTAACATGTAGTATTGTTGGTGCGTTAAAGACAGTTTAGTGCACCGCAGTCGTCAGCAATGGCTTGTAGCTGGATGGTTAGGGCCTAGTATTACAGTTAGGGTTAGGGTTAGGGCTAGGGCCAGGGAATGTGGTTCGTCCCTTCTTCTTTTTTTTCTTGTTCTGTGGTTCTTGCCTTCTTTTCTTTTTTTTTCTGTGTTAAAATACCATGACGTAAAGATGACGTACTTGGCAAGTCGCAATATAACGACTTGGTAAGTTGAAGTCGACTTATAATTTTGTTATGTATGGCGTGCCATACGGGAGAAGCTAAGTTCACCGCGATCCATGTTGCGATTACGTCATCTTATTAAATATTCATAAGCAATCCGTAGCGCACTTGTTAAATATTTATAGTCCGTTGTGCAGCCGTGGATTAAATACATTAGACCGAATAGTGTGCTTGTCGTCTGTTGTGGCTTGTTGGCTAAATGGTTAAGGGTAAGGGTTAGGGTTAGGGTTAGGGTTTGGGCCAAGGAATGCACTAGCTGTATTTTTTTTCCTCTGGTCTTATAAGTGTGGTGAACACCTTCGTCTTCGGTGGTTCGGAAAGTTTACTTATGAATATTCAGTAGATGACGTAACCGCAACATGGGTCGTGATGAACTTAGCCTCTCCCGAGGTAAAACTTGGACGGCGTGCTATAGAGGGGATTTTGTACTCCTCCTGATAAACACCATTGTAACTTGTGATCAATAGTAGCTGTTGCCGCTCTTTTTGCATGCATTGACCACAGCAGAATGTTCAATCGCCTGAATAGTTTCTAGGCGCTTCAGACGTTGCGCAATGCTTTATCGCCCTATTTACTCAGCAACTGATTACCATCTGTTACAAATGGACATTGACAACCTCTGTGTATGGTCTGATGATAACCTTTTGAAGTTCAATGGCAGAAAATGCAAATATATGATTATCTCCAGAAGAAGGTAACCCTCCCTCCCAGTCACACCTCTCAAGCTTAAACAAACATGTATGGAGAGGGTACACTCCTATAAACATCTTGGAGTCTGGCTCACTTCTACTCTCAATTGGTCTATACAAGTCAGTGAAGTATGCAAAAAAGCACGACAACAAGTGGGTATTCTATACCGAAAGTTCTATCACTCTGCAAATAGTTTATCACTCTTGCAACTCTACCTGGCTTATATCCGTCCACATTTGGAGTATGCAGCACCTGTATGGGACCCCCAAACAGAGACTTA
Source organism: Agelas oroides (assembly GCA_949130485.1). Taxonomy (NCBI): domain Eukaryota; kingdom Metazoa; phylum Porifera; class Demospongiae; order Agelasida; family Agelasidae; genus Agelas; species Agelas oroides. The sequence continues at coordinate 14,861,260 of OX422184.1, read as the reverse complement.
TCAACTCTCTGGAGAGAGTGTAGAAGTTTGCACTTAAGGTGTGCACCAAAAACTGGAGTTCCGAACACGAGTCTTTGCTTCAAGCATGCAATCTGCCCACCCTTGCCAGCAGAAGACACTACCTGAAACTGTGCCTACTTTATCAAATTGTCAATGGACATCTGAATTTCCCTATTGCACCCATTATACCACGAAACCTGTCCAGATGTCTCAGAAACACCAGCACACTAGCCCTTGAAAGGCCAGTAACACATACGAATGCCCATCAGTCATCATTTTTTCCACATACAATTGCCCTATGGAACAGATTACCTCCATCTGCACAAAACTGCCGGTCATTGCATTCTTTTAAACAAACTGTATTTTGTCACACATTTAATACCTCACCTAACCCCTAACACTAATATTTAAGTCTTAGTTAAGTTGGATTTCTTTCTGGGTGCATTATCAAGTTAGCAATTGCTATTTATGTACCCTTGCATTATTGCAAAATTGTTATAGAAAAATGTTTCGGCTAGCACGTAAAGCTATGCACGGCGCCCAAGAGCCCCAATTACAATCGCTACAACTGCCCTCGCAGTTACCTCAAGTTAGAGCCAGCGTCAGAGATAACTTACTTTGCTTGAATAGATCCTGTAGAAGGCGCAGGACCCACTGCCCCACCCACATACATGCACTCCTTCGTGATTTAGCCATGGTTTGGCCACACTTAGACTAAAATGCTAGTACATAGAGAACAACGGTTTAACACTGATCATGCAAGGTCAGTTGTGCTCCTTCTTGGATAGAAGCAAGTCTTCTACAGGATTGTCTCTTGGGTCTGCACACTGCACAGTTCATGGTCACCTTAGTCAGCATCTACGGAGAGCATCAATTTTTGGCCCTGTGATAGTATGGAGGGGAAGACGCAAAATGTGTAAATTGAACATCACTCACAGTGATGTATTTTACACATGCATGTGTTCTTTTGTCCTGAACAATAAGAAGAGACACTTGCTACCAGATAGACCTTGCCTCTGTCAGCAATTCATAACAATCATGTGAAATCTCCCAGGCCTTCTCTGTGCTGTCAATGATCACAAAGTTGACTATGTCAATGTCTGGGAACAATGCTAGATATGATACCCTGCTGCACATTTTCAGCTACACACACTCTTAGTAGCCTCATTCCCATGCAGGCCCCACCCAGCTTTCTGTCGCTATCATACACTCAGAACAGTTAAGGCAGCCTTAACTATACAAATCATACACCCATCAACTTTTTACATAGTAAATTTAACTGTAAATAGCTCATGAACCCATGGCAGTATGAACATGGGGTTTGCATCAATGACAACAATGATGCTCCCCGATTCTGTAAATGATAACAATTTGTTGTCATGGCAACTAATTAACAGCAGCCGCGCTTGTGTAAACAAACCGTTTGCAGCAATAAATACAGCAAAATGCGGAACTGAAGACGTAGCCTGAGAGGTAAGCCACTGTAGCCACTATTACTACTGGTCATGGTCTAACAGAAACACAGTGGCATGAAACATCAATCCTTTGTACGGCTGCTATATAATTGAAAAGAGGCGAAAATTGGGGCATATTCGGGTAGCCCTTACCATTTAAACATTAAGGCTTTCGCAGCACAGCATTAACAGCACAAATGCCACTTGGTTATGACAACTTCAACTCCTCCTGTACACAGAAAAGCCATCAGATCTTGGTCCCAAGGCTGGCGAGTGTTCCGCATAAACCGCCAAAGACGATCGGTCATCGTCGCTCGAAATGACTTGAGCTTTACTTCTGTCTTCTGCTTGCAGAAACACGCAGCTCTTGCTCTCAGTGATATCTCTTCTGAAGTTCGGACATTCCTACTTCACAATCAGCGCTAAAACAAAGCTATACAGAAAAGACTAATGGTCAGAACAGCGATGACAAAGCTAAGAGCTTACACTCGGCAGCCATTCAATTTCCGTAAAACTATTGCAATATCCTCGCGTACTTCCGTGTTACGAATAATAAATTTAAGGCCGCCTTAATCGTTCCGAGCAACAAGCAACAGAACGCCAGGTGGCAGCCTGAGAATGAAGCTATACAGTTACTCTCTGGTTACTCTCTCCAAGAAAAAGTTGCATAGCTACCCACATGAAGTACAAGAGTATCCTAACAGCTGCAACTTACAAATTTAGCTCTAAATCTGGCTTATTCATGCCTTCCCACCCACCCCATTGCACAAAACAGAAATGTTATACACATGCAGTATAGACAAAAAGGTGGCTTACAAATAGTTTCAAGACAGAGGTCTTAGCCGTTTTCCATAAATACGTAGCACACCGGAAACATCATCAGCTGAAACATCGGTGGCTTTCCAGTCAATCAACGCCACGCACCGTATGGCAATGGGCTATTCCATTTGATGTCCATACCACCCCCCATAGATGAACAGTTTGTCCGAGGGGTTTCTCAGTTTTCATTTGTCCAGGGAGTAGTGCTCTACTGCACTACATGTCCAGGGGGTAGTGCTCTACTGCACTACATGTCCAGGAGGTTGTGCTCTACTACACTACATGTCCACGGGGTTCCTGCAATAATTCAGGCCATGTCCAACGGTGCCTGTCATCTGTTGTACACAACCCATCTGTGTTACTGTTTTGTCCAGGGGGTGTATACTGTAAATGCACAAACAATGCACTGTGTATCCCTGAAATATTTAGTCCCACTAGTAGATCGATGACTCAAGACTACCCAGGTTGAACATGTACAGAAACCTTAGCATCAACTAGGCCATAGGTATTGACAAACTATGTACAGCTATCAGAGAGTCGGTAGCCTCTCTATGTAGGGATGGTGCCGACGCGCAATATATGCAATACTTAAGCAAAAGCCGTATAACTTCACCACAAACACGCTAAAAGCTTATTTAAGCACCCAGGCTTCCTCTTTGAGTGCCTTTGTGATCAGCAAGACTCATATAAGTGGCCAAAAGCTACGCGGAAGACAGCTAAACGCAAAAGTGTGCATCATGAAGTCATGAAAGTGCCATTTTTCGTATTCTTCTTTCTTTCTTGTTAAGACCACTATGTTCAACAACGATATCTCGCAAACGGTTTAAGTACTCACCGTCATTTTAGCACGAAACTGATGCTTATCACAGCGCGGAGCTCTACGACCACTCAGCGTCTTCATAGCTTCAAATTCACCCTGGTCAACAAAAGCCATTCACAACACTCTGAGGCTAGCCTCGTCCCCAGGCCCCGCCCAAAAATGGGAAAAGGGCCTGGTCACACTTGCAAACTTTCCCGTATGTGCTGAGCCAGCATATTATGTAACAATTACGTGCCTTACGTGATCACGTGCTAGCCAGTTACCGTTGACCATGGCAATACAGAGTAGATGAACAGATCTTGTTACGGATCGACTACAGGCAAATCTTGTGAGGCAAGAGTAGTAGCCTAGCAGGTGTAAATATGCTCTAAGTTCCTGAAATTTGAGTTTTAAAAAAGTCTGCTAACCTCGTTCCCATTTTCAACTGGTCTTGGAACGAGTCTACTACCTTTCACGTGTCAAGAATGTAGTAATTGGTAATGGACGAACGTGATTCCTCTACTCCAAACGAAGACTGCTGACACAGCACATACGGGGATTTTTGCAAGTGTGACCAGGCCCTTTTCCCATTTTTGGGGGGGGCCTGGGGACGAGGCTACTCTGAGGCTGCTGTCCGTTGCTTAGGACGCCATTTTCTAATTTTGTACGCATGCGCACACGAAGTCTCGTTCCCAGACCAAAGACCACGGTCATTGGTCTGGAAGCAAGAGTACATGAGCGGGCATGATGACTGGCATGGTCTTTTCCCCCCGCGGCATTGGGCAAAGCTTATGAACACCACGTAGGTAAGGCGCTACCTACTTGTAGCTACACTAAAAATAGCCTACTCACAGCTTTAGTGAACTGTAAAGCTTGGATGGTCAGTTGTCAGTATGATAGTTTTCTGTGCTGCAGCTGGTCAGTCGTCATGACAACTGAATCATGAAATTGGTTTCACAAAGTTTGGTAGGGAGAGCGGTTGGCCCTTCATCAGGTTCTACCTGGCTATATTACACATTATTATTACATGCCTGGAACTACTACTAAACTGTCAACGCTGATTCAAGTTCTGGTGTTGTGGTTACACTTGAAAATTATTCTTCTTAGGCTTAGGTCTAACTGTAACTGAGATTAACATCAAAAAAGTACAGAAACAAGACTTAAAAAATGTAAAAAGATGTAGGGATGGCATGCCAAAAAGTATGCAAACAAGGTAGGGATAATGCATGAAAGCAAAGGTCAACATATTGGCAAAGCCCCATCCCTACATCTTTTTCACACTGCAGTTAGACAGCGTGCTTGAGAGCTGAATCTGTACCCATCCATGCAGTTAGCATGAGTACCTGAGTTTACACACTGATTACTATGACTAGTCTGCAGCCCACTCAAGCTCAGTGTCTAGGTTGTATCAGAAAGGGTGCCACTGTCACTACAAGTAGTGTGATGGCAGTAAAGGTACTTAGTAGCTATCTGATAGGTACCTACGACGGCTACGAGACATAATGCTGGATCATACTAGCCTCGTTCACAGTCCATGTGGGAGGAGCTAGGAAGTGGTCTGAGAACAAGGAACTTGTAGCCTCGTTCCCAGGCCATGTGGGAGGAGCTAGGAAGTGGCCTGAGAACGAGGCTGAAAGGTTGGTGGTACGTTTTAGGAAGACCCCCATGCACTGTCTAACTGCAGTGTGAAAAAGATGTAGGGATGGGGCTTTGCCAATATGTTGACCTTTGCTTTCATGCATTATCCCTACCTTGTTTGCATACTTTTTGGCATGCCATCCCTACATCTTTTTACATTTTTAATGTTTTTTAAGTCTTTATAATGTTGAATTGTGTTCAATAACTAGCCAAGTCCAAGAGTGCAGCCTGAGGACAAATAAATGAAGTACACAATGCTGCTAGTTTCAAAAATTCTACGCTATCGTAAGTTTAACTTTAATATTAGCTTCTTTGTCATCTATTTTGTAATTGGGTTGCTTTTCATATGTTAGCTATGCTGTCTTGTATCCCTTGCTTTTTTGCATAAACTTTCATAGAAAAAAAGGTTGGTTATAGTAAACTACATACAAATCCCATGCATGGATACCAAGCTGTAAGTGTGCTGTATATATATCCTACTAATCCTTGTATCCTTGGTTATAACCAGGTGATCTTTCCTGCTTTAAGGTGGCAGAGGATCCTGTATTTTCAAGGTTGACAAACCTGGAATCCAAGCTGATGGAATTCTTTGTCTACAGTACCTTTGCCAGACAACTGTGTGATGATACCCGTCTTCCAGGATGGCTCTCTGCCTTTCCATCACACTCACAAACAGTCAAGCCCACTCAGGCAAGCCTTGCACACACAAATAGCCAACCATCACATTCAACGAGCTAGAAAATCTTTAAGTGTTGCAGGATTTCTTCAAGTTTCCGCCCAGCCACATGAAAGTGCCGCCAGACAAAGGGCCGCAGGCCACATCAAAGGGACACGCCCTCCCTTGTTGATTCCGGTTGCCGCCATGGGAAAGTGTAAACAAGGCAATCAATTTCAATCGCGCCATTATGGTCACCCGATCATTAATTATTCATGAGCGGTATCGGCCCGAGGTGAACGGATAATTTCGGCATCAGAGGAGTCAATAATATCATGTGGAAGTGCATTCCAGTGGCGAAGAGTGTCACAAAAGAATGAATAGTAAAATGCATTGGTCTTAGCATATGGAACTTTCAAGGTGAGACTGTGAGATCGGGAGTAGTGGTGGTACTCTCTTATTTCGATAGGTGCGTTGTGTATACAGTCTGCCACACTGTGTGGCAGACTGTATACTCCTTTAACAATATTAAATAGAAAACTTAGACGTAAAAAGAACCTTCAGCTTGTGTCTAGAAGCAGCAGAAAGGTCACAGTGGTACCTTCGTTCCCAGGCTCTCCCCCTCGCCCCGACGAAAAATAAAAACGGAGGGGGAGAGCTTGGGACCGATTCGCACGTGATATCGCGGCACGTAGACGTCACAGCAATAATTACAAAAGTCGTGACGCAATTATGTAGCCCACGTGATAGGCTGACTCGACAGCTACGATATTACTACTGAAGCAAGTGAACTGTAACTGCGTCGGTTAGACCTCGGCACGGTTCAAACAGCAGCGACGGCGGAGAAGTACCCAGTACGTAGGTAAGACTTTGGCTATTTACTGTTACCAGGTTTCGCTTTGAAAAAAATTGCTACGAGGCTATGAAGAAAGATTTTAGTTGGCTAGCGCTACACTCTGGCGTAGGCCTATAAAATAAAATCACAACCAGATTTCAAAGCTCCAACATAGCTACACAACAACAAACGAGTTGTAGTAGCAAGCTCCTGAGCTGAGAGTACTCCGCGGCTACTTCGCGGTCTTCACGTGAGTGACGTTTCAGGTTATTTAATAGTTAGTGCAAAGTCGTCGTGCTGCGATATCACGTGCGAATCGGTCCCAGGCTCTCCCCCTCCGTTTTTATTTTTCGTCGGGGCGAGGGGAGAGCCTGGGAACGAGGCTACCACAGTGGCCAAGACTGTACTCATTCAATGGGTAGGCCCAGGTCTTGCGATCGTATGTCAAGCCTAGTAGGTGACCGTGGCCCGATGCTTCAAGTGCTGGGCTGGGCTTTAACTAGACTGCGCAATATATATCGTTGGTACTACGCTGCAGTACACAAGAAAGCTGAGAAGTGGTTGTGTGTGGAACAAAGCCGTGAGTTGTTTAGCGACATAAGGGGTAGAGGTGGGGCTAGTAATGCTTGCTTCCACTCGTGAATGAACCCCTCCCATAGACAAGCTGTGAATTTCTGGAAATGTGCATTCATTTTGGTGCAGTCAATGTTGTCCATTCCAAGAGTAGTGACAAACATGAGTCTAGCCTGACTTTGAGAGTAGCTCTGAAGTCTGAACAAAAGCTGGCACAGACTAATTTGAGATACATTGGTGGTTAGGACACTACCTACAGTGAGCATGTAGATGCGTCCATCGAGTGGCAATTTTGGGTCATGAATATATTAATAAGCTACTAAAACCCTTTTGTAAAATTAGGCAAAGCGAGTTTGCCCTAAACCAAACCCTAACCTTGAAACTAGGAGTAACACTGGTCCTGACTGTAACCCAGGTTTATGTTTTCGCTAACCTCCGCAGAGAGCTGCCACCTTAATGGTCAGATAGTTGTCTAATCTCTTTCCCAAGCTCCCGCCCAGCATTTTCATTACAGAAAAGTGTAAGAGCCTGGTGCATTATTTCACATACCGTAAACTCTGGTTATTTGGCACACCTTGCTATTAGGCGCATATTATTTATTAGGCACATGCTTCCTTCCTGTTACATGGCATCCTGAAGTCACAGAAAGAAGAGCTACACAGGTTTTTCCCGCTTCTGGCTAACACAAAGTCACAAGCCACATCCTTTGCGGCTTACGACTGCACTCAGACTAGGCCTAGTAAAATTCCGATTCCCATACGATGCATAGAGCCCCGCATATCTCTTTGAATACATAACGGGGTCTTCGAGGAGGATGGAGTCTTCTGATTTTGCATCAATGCTTGCCAGGTGGACGTGTCTAACGATCTACTGTGCACTCATGTCCGCCTGTATGGCATGGCTTTCATTGCATCCCTTATTTAGTGCATATCCTCTATTAGGCGCATATTTGCTTACCACTTACACTCATAAGGGCATGCGCTTATTAACCAGAGTCTACGGTATGTGATGTCAGGATCGAAAGGATGGTAGAAAGGGTTTAACTGTGCATGATCACTCCTGAGTTCAGAACAGCAAGTGGAGCCAGGCAACTTAGTTGAACTTACCACAGTATCTAGCTAGTCGGGGCAATAACTATACCTGCATGAACATGGATGTATTTGCTTCATAAATTCAATTACGTCATGGTAGGATATTATGAACTGCTTCACGGCAAGCTCCTGGTCATGGTCATGTCACATTATGTACCATGCTCTCCCCACTTTTCTGCACAATAAAAAAGCTGGACCAGTCTGAATAATAGCTATTCTATTCGGTATGTGTACAGTCGCCCTTTCCACCAACATAAAGGCTTAAATTGGCAAGGTGTTTTGTAAGTATGCATTCACATCACCGCCAAATTCTTGCCAATGGTAAGTATTTGAATAGATGGTTGCCTTTTATACATCCCTATGAAACTATTTTGGCTTGACTAACTCACATATGAAGGGCTGAGAAGCAGAGTGGTCTAACCCACAAATGTTGAGTTAACCCCCCCTAACATGGGAATACTCTTAAAATGCATTTCAGAAGCTGCTGAACATTTAGGAATTTGAGCACATGTTCATATGGTATGTATGTTTTTTTATTGCATTTTTGCACAATTCATACAATTTCCAGTACTTGATTTTGGGTTAGACCACTATGCTTCTCAGCCCTTCATATACATGTATGTTGGCTATTTAGTACTAATATACAAAAAAATATCACTGTACCCATAAATAGGTACAACTTCCAGTCCTCCATCTCTGTAGTGCATGGCTATAAATAGCAATGTTTGTTCGAATTGCAGTTCTTCACTTTCGCCCTGATGACGACTGCAGTAATCAGTCGAAATGTCAGCAAGTTATTTTCCGAGCTCAAGTTGGTAACAGATAACCTTCTCTTCATTTATGCGGAAGCCAACTGAGAAGTCACTGCAAGATCAGCTATACCTACAAAACTACAAAAAACAAGTAGTTGCATCTGACCTTGTGAACGATGGGATATCCAACAACATTAAGTTTGGGTTTATCGAGGTCTTTCTTTGAAATCAAGAACTGCACTGTTTCCTTGCAAGTTCTGTGCAAGATCATAATAGCTAACTGCTTCAAAGGAACGAACCCTCGGCCTTTCTGTTACCAAGCATGGCTCTGACGTCTCATGCAACTGTACTGCATTGGGTATAGTTGTGCAGATTGAGGTCACTCCTGCTGGGTTCATTATCTCTGAGAGTTTCCAGGTTGCTGAAACGTCATGCTGGCCAGAAATGTCTATATTTGTATCACCATTGTCCCTGGCAGATTGTGTGGTGGAGACATCAGAACTGTGGCAAATGATTCCCATTCTTGCTCACCTGGGTACAGTTCACTGAAAGCACATACAGCCGTATTGGTTGAAGTTCTTTGTTGTTAAAGATCACCTGAGTGATGGCGTCCTTTTCCTCCTTGACGTTGATCAAGCTCTCACAACTAACAATGGTCTAAGTACGCAGAGGGCGTGACACGGCGCATGCATGTTGACGGAGGAGGTTCCGCCCTAGCTATTTAGAACAAAATTAAGATGCAATGATGACGTATGCGGCTTTTACCCGAAAATCGCAATTCAACTCACTAGTGTGGGGCTCGCTTACACTCGTCCCAATAACCTGACTTACTCTCGTCAAAACTGGGCCCCATCCACCAAAAATCGCATTCCATTGTATATACTCCAGTGAGTTCCGATCCGCGTGTTGCACGTTAAATATATACATGGCGCGCGCCTGCTTCTCGGTATAAAGTGCCATTCATGCAATGCAAATCGGTCAATTAATTGCGGGTTGTGCTCATCGTTGTTGAAACTAGTTGGCGGAGGGTGGTGGTCCCGCATTTTCGCGTGGTGGAACATCATGACAGACAGTGCAGCAGCTCATGATATCAAAGTTTCAGGTACGCACTCATGATTCGCTGGAACGTAGCTAGGATTTGGAGACTCGGAGGAGGGAGTAGCTAGCAGTAGTATGTACCACTAGTGCTACATTTGGCCAATTTTTTTTACCTATGTCGGAAAAGTTGTTAGCTACAGGCAATGGCGGATCATCACCAAACCTTATGTCACAAAGTACTCGCCAAGTAGCTATACGCCGGGATTTGTTTCTTGATCGAACATGCGTCATCCCAATAATAAAGAACAAGGGGACTGTTGCCTTCTCTGTCTCAGTCCCACAGTCTGTCCGTCCAAACATCGACACTGAGTTTCACTGTCAAGTTGAAAGTTCATTTTGTGCAGGGGAGGAAGTTACATGGCTACGTGAGGCCACAACAGCTGTAGGCCTATACTTTCGACGCAGTTAATGGACACTGATTTCTTTCGCTCGAATTTATGTTTTTATAATGGCATTCATAGTAAGGGTACCGGTAAAATGACAGAAGTCAGGGCGGGAAACTATAGTCTCATTTGGAAGCTAGAAGAAAAGTCACCTGTCAGTGCGTAGTACCTTATACTGACTCACTGCATGCATGTTTGTGTTGAGGACTAGTAGAAAAATGTGACTGTTTCCAAGAGATGGGAGAGCCTGATCCTGGGATCTCGGACCCCAACAAACAACAATGCAGTCACAGTTTAGCATCACACAGGGAGATTTTGTTGTTTAGTATCCAGTCATGATTAGTAACTGGTTAAGACACATCCACAAGCTGAACTGGCGGAGATTTTCTTTAAGGAACCATGCATGATGACACTCACATCTGTGTCACTGTCACAAGGACATCATGCAGGAGCATTGAATTCTCAGGGTCGGCCAATTCATCCATGTTAAAGCTGGTCCGAAATCTTGGGATCTGGCACTGACATCTTTTCAAGACAGTCTCCTTTTGGCTACAAGGCACCAACACACACACACACACAGTCATGTGTCAGTGGAGCACTATACACAAATAAGCCACTGTAAAAAAATTGGAGGTTGATTTAATTGTTACTGTCCGGGTGTCTCACCTTCTTTTACCATACTTTAGGATTACATCCCTTGTCCAGTCAAGGATTCTAGCAAAACACTAGTTGCAAATGAATTTTATTTTGTGATATGCATGTTTGTGTGAAGAAGGAGTGAACTCTGGTTATATTCACGTGGAATTGGATAAACTCTGGAAATATATTCATTTACTGTGGGCTAACTTCTGGGCAGCATTGATGCCATAAGTATTCATGCATGCCTTATTGGAACTTTGAGTACAGAAAAATGTAACTCTACACTATGGTAAAGTTGGAAGTGGTATTGGTCAAGGTCCTGCAACTGAGGTAACCATCATAGGTTAAAATCAACCCCCAGTTTTTCGCTTTTGTAATCGTTTCATTACTTTGAAAGTTTCAAGTAGACAATGAACTAGGTTGCAAATCAAATTCATTTCGTAATTGCATAATTCTGCCAAAAGGGGGTGGAACTCAGGCTATACTCATGTGCTATTGGAAAAATATTCATGCACTATGTGCTAACGTTTGGGCAGTAATTGCTTACTTTTACACAAGTATTCATGCCTTATTGGAACTTTGAGTAGCAAAGGCTGTAACCCTATACTGTGGTAAAAGTAGGAGGCAGTTTAGGCCAAGGTCCTGCAACTGAGATAACCCATCTTGGGTTAAATCAACCTCCAGTTTTTTCCAGTGTAATTAATTGACACACATTTTAGACTTACCTACAGGAAGAACTCATTCATGTATATTGTTAGCCCCTCTACTCTTATGTCACGGCTCTGCTTCTGTCCCAAAATGGCCTCAAAAGCAACCTCAGAGCATTTAATTTCTAAAAAAATTTCCAGTTGAAATGTTTCAACTGCAGCTTCAAATGTTTTGGCAAGCCAAACTCACTACCAACTAAATTTCTTGGCTAATAGAAGGAAGTGAAATCTCCAGGTATACTGTTGTTATTTGATTCCAGGCCACTCAGCCATGATGAAGTAAGAGTTAAGAACTCTTTGGTATTGCTACACCGGAGCCCATATGAGCAAAAGTAAAATGATGCAGAAAGGCAGCCTGAGACCATGCAAGGTACATGCTTCTGCTCTCACTCATCCGCCACTGCAGTTGTTCATGTGGTAGTTGCCTTCAGGAAAGAGATTTGCACATAGTACCACCAAATTAATAATGTGAGATGCTCTTGACAGAAGGCAGTGGCGTCAGATCAGACCTGAGAGGCTTGAAAATATCTGGGTGAGTTTGCTCCAAGACACCCTAGATACTTCTGCACCTTGCACAGAAACTCTTGCAAAATCAGTGTGCTCTTGCTCTGTCAGGGTACCTTCAGAATTCTGGCTGGTACTCTCACCTCTTAAAAGTGAAAATGTTTGTGACAAACTGAAACATATACTTCCAATTATATTGGGTAGCTGTAAGAAAGCATGCACTATACATAGAGCTGAAGCTCCTTAGGCTATATCACTCATCTTAATTATATGGGTTACCAAACCCTCGGTGCTTTGTTCATACACACTACGTACTTTTATTTGCCAGTAGATAGTTGCAAAAAATTGCTTTAATTTTCCAACAATAGCAACAGTTGATTATGTAAAGTTGTAATAGCTAGTCCATTCTCTTATCATATTAGCTTTAACATCCAAGACAGAGTCCCAGGAACAAAAGGAATGGGAGGAGGAGCAAAAGGTAAAGTAAATTTAACCATACTTGTCCAATCCATGCAAATTCAAACGCCCAAAATCAGCGTATTTTCTCCCATTTATTGGTTTTGTACAGCTATTATTTAACAATAATTCTTTGGAAAGCTATCATTTAGTTACGATACCAGAAGTCTTGGCATGTGAAGTTAACTCTGATGCCATTGGATATTGACACGTGTAGACACTATTTCTTGGCAGCTGGGCACAATATGACAAATACTAGGATTGTAGTTTCCTTTCTGTTCTGCAGTTACTAGTCACAGCCAGTCATGGAACATCATATATATTTTGTGTGGGTACAACTGAATAGGTTTTATGTACTTCAAAAAGTGGATTGATGCTTGACAGAATAGAGTGGAACTGTTCCACATGGACTGGTTGCACAACCAGATGCCTGTTACACTACGGGATCTAGGAGTTTGGCATTGTATGTGTGAGGTAGTCAAGCAGCAAGTGATATGGCTCAATGGCATAGCTCTTAACCCACTAACGTAACCTTGTTAGCCTTTCTCACCTGGGTACACACTGTACAGGAGAGCCTTGAGGCCAAGCATGCATCACCACGCCTACCAGAAATACGCCAGAAACCACCTGTGATATGGACACTTCCTACAGTCGACACATGGCAATGGTCCCTATGGCGTCTGCCTTAAAGAGGTTCCCCTGTATAGCACAGTTTCATGTGTGCATGCTTCAGCTACATTTGGTAGTACAGAGTTGGTTTTAAGGAGTTATTGAGCATGTGGGAGAGCTAATTTACAGTCATCAATCAGTCTGTTGTGGGATCAGTGCCTCACCATTTCTTGCAATTCACAGGAATGGTTGTTCTCTGCGATGTTGAGTGCTATCATTTGCATGGTTTCAGCTAGCAGCTTGTCACAGACTTTGGCTAAGAATATGAAAATCCTATAGTGTGGTCAGCCATTTTAGTCAGCACTTACAACTATGCAAACATTTTGTGGCAGAGTTAGCTAGCCATGTTTGCTGGCACCCACCACCTTACAGTACTGTAGCTAAGTAACAGTACTAAGTTGTTTGGAAACCTGGAAATGAGGCCTCAGAATCAGGCAGTTAGTGCTGCACTAGACTAATGATTATGCATGATCATGCACCGTTATGTCAATAGATCCGGAGTGCAGCACTATATATCACAGAAGGGGAGAAGAAAGTGTTCCTTCGCCACCCAAAAGATGAAGATGGTGTACTATCATTCTACATCATACACAACCCAGTTTATTACATCACTCACCTAGTTTCCACCATACTATTGATGCTTCTTGCTCTGGTTGAAGAACCTGGTGTGTTTCCAATGGAGGAGTGGAGTACAATTGTGGTATGTAGTAAGCAGTAGTGGAAGTTGAAATGCACGGAGTGAATTACTGGCTATATAGTAATTTGTATATAAATGTGATTATATTGCACTTGCAAATTCCGCAAGTGTTCAATACCTACTGCATATCCACCACATTATTAAGTGAAACATTACATCCCACTATAAAACAGAGTTTCAGTGGGCTTTCCTCCTGTACACGGCCTGGGCATGAGGCTATTGGGCTACACCATTCTCATGAAGCAATTATGAATAGACCAGAAACATCTTGATATAATGAAATCACAGATTGATGTTGCACAGATCTCCAGATCATCATCATTCATTTAGATACATGTTCCACTGGAGGTCATCTTGCTCCTGTTTCTCATTGTTGATGTCACACTGAAGGCCATCTGGCTGCGAAAAAAGTTCTTCACACATCGAACATTTTGGATAGTAAGCAATGGGAAGTTGTTAGCTAATAGGTATTTATGTACATGTAAGCTGCTACTTCTCACTTAGTGTGGACATATAACAAACTATTGCACACGGTAGTCATCATCCAATCCAGGAAGTAGTTTTACATTCTCTATAATAATCTACAACTGGAATTCAGACCTTAGTCACATTTCAGCCAAACAAATTTGTAGTGATAGAATAATCATACTTATTTAGTGTCAATACATTTACTCCCATAGAAAGGTGTGCAATTATTTTTGTAATTGCAAAGGTAGAAAAGCTTCTGATTGGACAAAAAATACAAAGCTACAAAACCATGCAAGGTGTAATAGCTCACTGATTGGTCAGTAGCAATTTGTTGTAAACTATATTAACATAATGTAAACTTGTAACTTGTAAGTAACAACAATTTGCTGTAAACTATATTAACATAATGTAAACTTGTAACTTGTAAGTGACGCTGTAAGCTATATTAACATAATGTAAACTTGTAACTTGTAAGTGACAACAATTTGCTGTAAACTATACAGTTTACTCTAAACTTGTATACTATAAACCACCACATCACATACATACTCATACTTATTATAGCATACTGTAAACTAGGCAAGTTTATGACTAACAGCACTCATGAATTTGCCTCATGCAATTAACAGCCAGTCACTCATGCTATTAATCCCAAATCGCACTCAAAACCATGCTGTTACTTATACAAATTAGAATTAGAAACATGACTAAGGTTCCATTTTTAAATGACGTGTTCACATTATTATTTAATTAATTTTATTATGAGGCTAACCGCACACCAAGTGGAAAGAAAACGGTGGCTTGAAAGGTGGACAACCCAGCTTGTCCTGTCCATAAATAAATCATTAAGCTAACCCACTACACATAGTGTGGAAGCTTAGCTACATTAGGGTAATTGTGGAACAGAAAATCAAATCCCGCTCATTAGCTAACCACAGATGTTGCTATTAAGCAAGCTTTGAGAGGTTCACCTGTAAGACAAGTATATACACATACATAGTTGCTGCAGTGGCGGCGGAGCAGGTCCGGCAGACCCGGCGACTGCCGGACCAATGTTTTGACTGAGATGGTGTCGCCGACCATAGTTGCTGAGAGATGACAGTGTAGCTATATCGCTGTTCCATATTGGGCTGATGTCAAATCCTTGATCTTAGTTAAAATTTCGATATCTGTGGATGAGAAGAGCCTCCTTCACTCATCTCTTGAACCAGTTTTCATCTCTACTGATGACAGTGCTGCGTTCCCAGTCAATCCTGTGGTCCTTCTCAATGGGATGCTACGCTACACCCAAGTGATGGTTTCTTGTCTGCTTTCTCCAAGGCCAATTCTTCAAACAAACAAAAAAAAACATGTAGATGTTGGCTAGAATTGGGGAGAGAGGGAAGCCCATTGTAGCACCTTGGTTTTGTTGGTAGAGTTCATTGTCAATAGGTAGTCTGTAGTTCTCAGCCTTAGTGCTTGAACCGTAGACACTTCAATGATAACTGCTTCCAGCTGCCTGGTCAAAATTGAGTAGGCTCTGTTAGTCTGGGACAGAAAAGCTAAATTAGTAGGCATGTGCAAGCACTTGTATGGCTTTTCTCAACGTTCATTGATTCATGGATTACTATAATTTTTTGGTATTCCACTTGGGGTGTAATAAGGTCTCACATCTTTGTAGAATGAATGCCATAAGTTTCAATTTGAATGGAAATTTTTACTAGAAAGTATTACACCTGTATAGTCACTGGTACAATGTAGCCATCACGCAGCCACCTTAACAAGCTTCTCTGCACACTTTCTTATTTTAGGCGGTGTTCGTGGTTGTCATGTTTGTTGAAACAGTTGTTGTCATCATTCGCCATCAGAGCCACATTCGAGTGCTTCGTGCCCTTCGGCCACTTTTTTTCATTGATTCATACTTGATGAGTGAAACACGCAGGTGCGGAAATGGATTATAGGATACAATTTGTACAGTAGTGCATGAACCAAGATAGGTGTGGTGAATCCTGACATTTAGCACCCAGTGTCATTTTCCTTCAGAACTCTTCGCAATATTGGCAAATGCCTAACCGAGATTCTTGATGTACTACTAGTCTTGCTGTTTATGATAGCAGTCTTTGCTCTCACAGGTAATGTTCTACTATGCTTTTGATACTTCAAGTCTGCTCATTCACACACAGACATGCACACGCATGTGCATACACACACACACACACACATGTACACATGCACACATGCACATACACGCACAATGCATACACACATGCACACACACATGCATACGCACATGCACACATGCATACATGTCAGGCTTCTATCTCTTTGCAGAAATGGATCCAGATGTAAGACATTGGCATACGAAGAATAACAGTTTGAATTATAGCTATGACTTGTGCATTCTGTATATATGTAATAGTACTTCAGCACAGTGGGGCAGTCATACGTCAGCCTTTTTGTCACTCTAACTACTGCGAAGTGAGTTTCTTTACAGGTAGGAATTACATTGATGATACTATTATCCCTTGATTGGTTACTTTTTGTACAGCCATCCTGATGTAATGATGGAAGCATATGCCTTCGATGGCTGGAGTGCACTATTTTTCATCATCTTCCTTGTGATTACCCTCTACCTCCTTACAAGTGTGGTATGTACCACTAGCTGTACAGAATGCTCAGCACAAATACATGTAAAATGAAATTTCATTTTGCATGGGTGGATCAGAGCTAGGGCTCTAGTTGATCATCTTTTTTTTTCCATTTGATTTTTGTAAATGCTCACTGTAGCCAGAAGATTATCTGTGTTGAATATTTGGAGGTAGCACATATCCTCAGGATATATGCCAGTCTTGTTACTGAGCTTTTGTGTTGAGGAAAATAAAATCTTTCTTTGCACCGATTGTGCATTCTCAGATTCCTCCCAGGTTTTCTACATGCTACTCAGTAAGCTATACACTAAAATAGCAGACACACTGCGGGCCGGGTTATGCTTCTAATTATCCATATATAGGAGATCATAAAGTCAGAGCTGCTATTGTTTGATGAGATCTTTCTGAACAATGTTGTTTGCCAGCAAAAATCAGCAAGTGGAAATGTATCTCAAGTATGATATGTAGAGAATCAGATGCCATTTGGCACACACTGAAGTCTGCCAACATAGATTTGAATTTATGATTATGGTATGGATGACACTGAAGTAGTTTGCTACATGAGCTGCAAAGCACTACGTAATATATCATCAACAATTGAGACACAGCACATGATGGACAATTACTGATTTACAGTGTCTTGCTACCTAAAGTCATTGTTTATTGACCAATTTGTCAATTCTGAATAATTTAATTGTCATCATTTTTGACTGAATATGGCCAATTTGTGGGAAGGTGTATACTTCTGACTGCAAGCACGAGATGAATACACCAATAAGAACTAGTGTAGTCTTAGAGAGTGCCTATGCTTAAGGTTACAATGTGTGGGTGTCCAGTTTGAAGCACAAAATAACATACTAAATAAGAAGCTCCCAGATCCCATGTACAAGATAAAGCGCACACTCCAGAGGAGTTTCATCACACAAGATCAAATGGCTCTCAGGGTGCATTTTTGCATCTACCATAGTGCACAAAATAGAAATCATGGGAGTACGATTTTTAGTCTACAGATAGGCGAGGTTTATAGTTGAAACAATGCATGGGTATTTGTTGCCTTATGCTGGAATGGACAAATGGTATTCTCCAAGTGAAAGGCTTTCATCGCATCAATGCTCTCAGAAAGCCTGGTCATTAGCAAGCATGTTTTAAACATCAACTGACTTATAAAGGTTAGCATGACAGAGTGTATGCTAATCAGACAAAATTGTGCATAGGAAAACCATACTCATTTTTCTCCTCCCCTACACTACTACCTGGAAATGTGCTTTAGGCTAGTAATATTGACTTGCTATAGGTTGATAACAAGAGAACAAATAGTGGGCCGGGGTTAAACTTCCCATGGTACTAGATATAACCATAAAGTATTAAATCTTTGACCCACCCATGCATACACTGAGTAATGTATACCGTATTTCTTCAGACGCCGCAGCTACTATTTTTTTTCGCTGCTCGTTTCTGTGCGACTACAATTCGAGGGCGGCGTTTATTTCTTTGAAGGCCCGCAGACATCAACGACGGCTGGATAGGGTACGTACGAATGAGACGGTGACGATTGCTAGACACTGTCAGTGGTACGCGCAGCCTCTCAGTCCTGCTGTCAGCCGTGGAAATGACTCGTACAACACGAATGGCCCTAGCCCTGGCGTGGTGACCATCGTCAGAAATTATTCGCACACGTGACGCATATACTTGCCGCGGCTACTCAGATTCGAGAGCGGCATTTATTTCGTTCAGAGCTTCCGATTGTGCGGCTACTATTCGTCTGAAATACGGTAGGCCATGTTCTCCTTTCGGCTGGCAAATATTCTAAGGGTCTCAATACTTTCACGTCGTTTCATGCCCCCTCACGTGATATGTGTGGGTGGAGCATGCATTGCGCATGCGTAGTGTAGTATGGCACTTGTATGACAGTTGGGTGGTACACATTAGACGGAAAAGTGTGCATGGTCGTTCGAAGTTGCTTGTGGTCTAATGGTTAGGGCTCAGTATACAGGTTAGGGTTAGGGTTAGGGTTAGGGCTAGGGACAGGAAATGGTTTTTATTCCTTCTTTTTTTTTCTGCTTTAAAAAGTGACGAACACCATGTGATGCCACTTGTGGCGATGTGGCGTAAGTGCGACGTAATGCGGCTTTCACCCTGCACCTGGGTCATGTGACAGGGGACATGAAACAACGTGAAAGTAATGAGCTGTAAAGAGCATGCTGTTTCTACAATAATCATAGAACTGTGATGCACAGTTGATTCCCATGCATGCAGATGGCAGTGATGGCTATAATCATAAATAACTACATTGTAATGCTTATGGTCTTGTACCTTTACCACCCTCACATTTTAGCTGCTAGGCGTTGTGTACAGCAGCTTCACAGATGCTAGCCAGCACAAATTTGAGAAGAAGTTTAAACGCCAAAGGTGAGATGACCTGAACAAATATTTCTTTTGAAGTTGTTCATGTTATTCTATATTTAGGAATGTACTGAAGAAAGCATATGACCAAATTACCGAAAATGGCCATGCACTAGATGTTGACACTTTTATCAAGTTGATGTTGGAGTATAAACCACTAATGTGTAAGTTGCAGATATATACTTAGATTTAAAAGGTCATCAATACATCTAGCCAAAAGTAATGCAAAAGGCCCATCTCAAAATGATTGCTAAGATCCTAGTAGTGATTGTATTGAAAGTATTGCAGAGAGTTATGCATTTATGTGCAGTTTTTGAGGGGGTTGTGGCTGAAAGTGACAGTAAAGGAGTAAATAATGTAGCGTACTTCAACCAGCAGCCAGAAACCAAACAGGCCTCCAGCTCAGAAGAGCTTGGGTGTTTATGTGGTATTCCCAAATGTACAATCATATATTATTATAAACCTGCATACGACTCATGCTACTATAGCCACTGAGCAGTGATTGCTACAATGGCTTCAGTTGAACTCCAAGTGAACCTCACAATGTCTAGAGGTTGCATAGACCAAAGTGAAAGGCCCAGTAGTCATGTTTTGGATATGTGCTTTGGGGTAGTCAAAATGTGAAGTTCTGCCTTTCCCACCTCAGTTAGCTGAGAATTCTACAAAATCCTTAGTTCTTTGGCCACAAGCTATTACAATCTCACTTCACATTGAATGTAGATGTGAACAGTTATAGAGTCTAAGGCTACAGTTAATGCTTTTTCACTTGTATACTTTTCTACAAAATCCTTAGTTCCTTTGCCACAAGCTATTACAATCTCACTTCAAATTGAATGTAGATGTGAACAGTTATAGAGTCTAAGGCTACAGTTAGTGCTTTTCACTTGTATACTTTTTGCAGCTAAATGGAAGGTACTGTGCACTTTTAAAGCTCTGAAAATAATGAATGCAAGAAGAAATGGCTCTACCCAACCTTCTAACCCTGAGAATGATTCACACTTCATACCTCAAACAGCTGAAGAGCCCACTGTTGAAAAACTTACTGCTGAAGAATTTCAAAACTTCTATGAAGCACTGGACTTTAAGTGGAATCCACAAAATGTATGCTACAACTGAAGAAATAAGTTTAATTTATATAGCCTCATTTCCGGACTCTCACACTCCACTTTCATCATACCTTGTGGGCATTAGAGTCCGAAAATGGGCTTATATTGTACCCATGTGTACTGTAATTGCAAGGTTTTCATGTTTGTTTGTTTTCTTACTGAAGAAAAAAGAAAGTGAAGGTCTACAGCATTGGTACTGGCTCTTGTCAGTGAGAGACCACTTTGGAAAGCTTTGTAAGTGATATAGTTCTTATTGTTGTCATACATGTGGGTATTTATGTGCTTTGTAATTATAATTCGCATTGTAGCAACTTTTGTGGACTCTCGGTACTTCAAGATAACTATCAGTAAGCCAATTTTCACACAAAGTGCTGCCCAATGTTCTTCAGTGTGTGTCAGACGAAATGTCGTTGTTATATATTATATCTTATTATTGCAGCTATAGTGGTTATAGCCAACACACTGTTCCTGATTATTTACACTGCTCTGAGTGGTATGTAGCTAATTGCTCTTGGATCCGTGTGATATAGATACACCACTGTAGTGTATCATTTTTACCCTACAGTATCAAATGTCAATCAGCGCTATGAAGTTATGCATGGAGTTCTATGGGTATCGTTTCTGTTTGTAACAGGTTGGTTAGTAAATCATGTTATCAGATTGAGAAATGTGTCATGTATTATGTGTGCAGTACGTAATAGTGGTTGCTCTCTTATCTTGTAGTCTACTGTGTCGAAGCCATCTTGAAGATTATTGCATTCGGATACAAATATTTCACTAAATTCTCGAATCTGTAAGTCTTTAGTACAAACATGCATTCTTTTCTCGTATGTGGTGTTTGTGTGCATGTGTATTTGTGTGTAGTGTTCGTGTGCTGTTGTGTGCTTGTAGTGTGTATGTGGGTGGGAGGGGGGGCATGTTTGTGTGTGTCTGTGCTTCTGTATCTGATAAGTTGAAAGCTGGTGGGCAGGCATATTGCCCACCTCCCTTGTCTGCTGGGTGTCTTGATTCACTGGACTGGACTACTGGACTGGACTACTAGACTGACCTTTTTGTCATTTTTATGTCCTATAATTAGTCTCAGTTTCCTGTAGTGTTGTATACTGCCTAGAAACACAGCTTTACAGTACGCAAATGGAGCCGTTTCCTGGCAAACAAAAGTCTAGTAAATGTTCTATAGGAAAATAGGAAAACACATGGAGTCTGGTATGTATTTATACCACAGTTGTCACACCAGCGTGATCACTGTTGTGAAGCAAACATGCCTCAAGTGAGCAATGCATGATGAATCTGCCAGTATAATGAAGTGACCAGTTCATGGCATATGGAGTGTGGTTTAGTATACTCAATTCTGGTTGGCAACAGGTGGGGTTAGCATGCAGTGTAGCTACACGACAATACAGGCAAAGAAGCATTCCATCAATCCCTAAAATTAGTGACAAGTGAGAAATACAAGTAGAAGCTTCTTTCAAGGCCAAGGTCAATTGTACTGCTACCTCTCGGCTACGCGGTTGCTCTCCAAAGTGTCTGGCCCCACCCATTTGGAAATTATCAGTGAAAAGGGCATTGGACAGCAAAAGGCTACGTTTTCAGGCTAGTATAATGTAGCTTGAAACTCTACTGGTAGGTGAGTCTAATTACAGGGCATAAAAATTATTTTTAGTGCCAAAAAGGTCAGTCCAGTAGTCCAGTCCAGTAGTCCAGTCCAGTGAATAGAGACACCCTTGTTGGCTCATGTAATAATTTTTCGCTAGACTGATAATTTAATGTTTGAGTTTATAATAGATGTCGAGACCAAGGGATCTATGTGATTTAGAAACTCAATGGCCCAAGGCTGAAATGCCCAGGTGCAGTGAGACTGAGGGTGCTACGGGCCTGCCGGTCAAAGCGTCTAACATAATCTAAAAATACGCCCATAGCAACGCAACATTTATAAAACAAGATGAAGACGGACCAATGAACTATTCAAATGGCTGTAGGATGATGCTGAAACTTCTGTGTGAGAAATAGTATTGTTTATAATTGTAATTAATATTAATATTAATACTTATGAATTATATTTCCTGACACATACACAAAGGTTTCTGTTTTGGCTACATAGCTTCCTCAGATAGTTGTTAAACACAAATATAACTAGCTTGACAAGGAGTAACAATCCTTCCCCTTACAGAGTTGACTTTGTTATTATCATTGGTAGCCTGGTGATGCTTTTTGCAGAGATCAATCCTACTTACTATGTGCTTCTTGCATTTCGGCCAGTCAAACTCATAAGGTACATGCACCTATTTGTAAGAAAGGCTACATGGCAACAGATATCAATCCATATTTATACACACATTTACTCTTTCTTCAGGCTTCTTTGGCTCAAGAGAAGATATCGAAACATCATCAAGGCATTAATGCTCTTGAAGCAAAAAATTATTGCGTCAGTCACGTATTCAGGAGGAGCTGTATCAACATTGTTTGTTTGATACAAATAGTCATCTAGATGTGTTACAGATACAGTACAATTATGTGAATATTGTTTTACTATGCAGTTAGCTACACACATTACTGCATATGCATAATCTGGCCATGCAGTAATGATGCTGTTGGTATGTGTTTATGTGCAGTGCAATCATTCTGCTTTTGGTGGTCTACTACTTCTTTGCAATAACTGGAATGGAGGCATTTTCTGAAATAGTGAAGCACAAGTGTTGGTAACTGTTATACTTGAATAGATTTGTCAGTGTCATTGAATTTGGCTGTAGGTATAGTTAATGTCGGTTAGAAAAGAATGTAGGGTGATTGATAAATTCACTCTACATGCAGTGACTACAACCACTCTTGGTATGGTGTAGGTGAATACTACAGTGGAAGTCATAGCATCAGCACCACAAACATCTACTGGTTGCTGAACTTCGATAACATTTTGCGAAGTTTCAGTATGTTTTGGCTACTTGTGTAAACAAAACTGTGAATATTTATACACCAAATCTTTTTGCACAGATACACTGTTTGTGTTGATGGTGGTTAACAACTGGTATATAATAATGGTAAGATTTAACTGCCACTCTACATACAGTATTCATTATATTAGCTACTCCAGCTGTTACACTTGCTGTATTGCACAAATATCACCATAGGAGGGCTTTGCAGCTGAAGTTCAGCAACAAACTTCAGTTCATCTTGCATGGCTAACTCGGCTCTACTTTATGTCATTCTACATTATCACACTGGTATGTATGTATCTAAGTACCTAGATTGTGAAGCAGTAATAATAATGACATGAAGCTATATCATTATGTAACAGCAATGTTGTAGACTGAGAGGTATTAATCTGCATCCTTGGAAAGTACCACTGTTAAGAGACGATGCTAATTAATGTTAATTCCTGTTTATTAGGTGGTTCTCCAAGTGAATGTGACATTCATTGTGGATGCATTTGCTAATGCACGGAAAATAAATGAACAAATGTCAAAGAGCTCTAGGAACCGCATCACAGTTAAAAAGCACCAGCAAAACAACAGTAACTCAGGTAAAACGTACTTGTTAATCAACTGAACAAAAATGTGTGAGTGTGCTTGTGCACAACTTACTATGTGCATGTATACCATCTTTTGTAGCTTACTGCAATGGACCATGTACCATGCATACTAAAATACTATAGCAGAAAATCATTAATATCAAAATTATTGTTGGGTGGCTGGTAGGATTATTTTAATGATACTACAAACCCACAGTATCCTACAATTTTTCACTGACTAATTAGTAGCTTCAAATATAAAATTAGCAAGATTTTTGCACTTGACACTATAGCAAGATGGCATACATCACACTTTACTAATGACACAAAACAAACAGATCCCGACTCAGCCACAGAACAGAAATCTTCTATTGTTGAAGCCTACTATGACCCCCTGAAAATCTGGATATCACGTGAAGAAGTGGATCAAGCACCT
Organism: Agelas oroides; assembly: GCA_949130485.1. Classification (NCBI taxonomy): domain Eukaryota; kingdom Metazoa; phylum Porifera; class Demospongiae; order Agelasida; family Agelasidae; genus Agelas; species Agelas oroides. The sequence continues at coordinate 14,836,946 of OX422184.1, read as the reverse complement.
GAGCAGTATCCAAGAAAATGGTGGCAAAGCATTGCTTATCACATCCGAGTGTGGAGAAGTGTTGACTTTGCAAGATATAAAGTAAAGTGCTAGATAGTTCTAACGTTTGACAGGGAAATGTGATTCACTATTCCTATAGACATGTGTAATATAATTATATTAATGGACAGTGACTCTAGGGATGACTATATTGTGTATTTTGTTTGCAATTTTAGTGTGTGGAAAATGGGAATTACAGGTTCACTGGTGAACGAAGAAGAGATAAGCATTGTCTCAATATACAGTTGTACTCAGACAAAATCCCAGTAAGTTTACAACTGAATAATTGTGTAGGAGTTTTATTTGTTGTGAGTATGGTACACGACAACACCTATCTTGCTTTTTTCTGAAGGATTGGGAGAAGCAATGCAAAAAAATTCCAAGAAGTTGTGGCGACCTCTTTCTCTCAGTCTGCTGTCACATGTGTACCCAAGTCTGTTGTCACAAGTGTGCCAAAGAGAAATCTAATAAAGATATAACATGTGCCAAAGAGAAATCTACAAAACATGTAAAGGATAAAGTTGAGGTTTATACATGCACCGTGAAGTTCTTGGAAAAGCTTGTGGAGTTCTTATTTGAATAGATGTTTACCAGGAACAAGGTTGTGATGTACAGTCTTTATAGTTAGACATTTATAACTTTACATATGAATACATAGTTTTCCCAGTAGAGGTACAGCTGCACAGTACATGTAGAAGTGTGTTGATACAAGTATCTATGAATAATTTTTTGACAATTAAGGGTTAACCATGAAAAATAATATGAAATTGGGTTACAGAAAACAGAAGATGTACTATCTCTATTCATGACGGCATAACCATGATCTAAGTTGCTTGGTAATATGGCCTAGTAAATCACATATTCACAGTAGCTTGTTTAAGTCTGTGCCAAATAAACCAGCAAGGGAAACAAGCTATACATTTACACTTAGTTACAATGGCATTATGTAGTTGCCAGGACATCATGTGAGTTGAATGGGGTTGTCATTGTGGGTGCACAATATCTCACTGTTCCAATCGATGTACACACCCATGCAGTTGAAGTTCACACCTTAGTGCAACGCTACTAACCTTGGCACACAGACCAAGAAGTCAGCTAGCATTCGAATTACATAAATTATAACATGTAATTATTGTTGTCAGTGTGATATACCTTGTTGTACAAGTGAGAGTGGAACACGTATGTACGACTGGATATCGCACGAGTACGGCAGATGTATTTTCACGAGCTAAGTGCTGTCTACATACGAGTGCAATGTCCAGCCATATCATAGGCGTAAGGAACCAAATTGTAAATGTAGAGGCTATGCCTTGCCACGCTTGACGCCGCGCGGTTCCTCCTAGCTAGGGGAATTTTTGGTTTATGCCTAGTTCGTCTACTCCTGTTTCGTCTACTACCGTTTCGTCTACTGTTGTTTCGTTTCAACGTTTTTACTCCTATTTGCAGTAGTATAAGTCATACCTACTCAACGCTTTTACTTCTATTTGCAGTAGTATAAGTCATACCTACTCAACTCTTTTACTTCTATTTGCAGTAGTATAAGTCATACCTACTCAACTCTTTTACTTCTATTTGCAGTAGTATAAGTCATACCTACTCAACTCTTTTACTTCTATTTGCAGTAGTATAAGTCATACCTACTCAACTCTTTTACTTTTATTTGCAGTAGTAAGTCATACCCTACTCAAATTTAATGTGCAATTTAATGTGCTATGAAATATACCAGCTATATACATACAAGTTTACAACTTTTTAAATCCTACCCAATTACTAAGTGCACTAATATATTCATCTAAAGAGTACTCGTTGTTTGAAAACTTCAATTGTCTTTATGCTTTCCTCTTTTTGCCTGAACACTCGTCTTGTGGGTGCAATCGTTCCAAAAAAAAAGCAAAAACTTTGATTTTGGTGTTTGTACATCATATGATGTCAGACCATGTCCCATAAAGAAATGCTTCCAAGAAAAGTAAAAACATTGATATTGGTATTTGTACATCATATGATGTCAGTGGATGTTCCTTGAAGTAATACCCCCAAAACTTCAACAAAGGCATGCAATTAAACCTTGGTAAACAATGATGCAAATAGAAGCAAACAGAAGTAAAACTGTTAAGTAGACGAAACAACAGTAGACGAAACTGGAGTAGACGAAGCGGTAGTAGACGAAACAGGAGTAGGCGAACTAGGATGTTACAGCGGTTTTGCACGTAACTTGCAACTTTTTAAGTCGTGGTGCGTAACTTGCGCATGCGTACAACTTTCCAAATTCAAATTCAGCCGGGAGTGAAACCATGGGGACATCAATCGAGTCGCGTAGGACTAGTGCGTACAGCGAAGACTTGAAGTGGAGAATTGTTTGGCAAAAGGAAGTTCTAGGCTATAAGTGTAAAGATGTTGCAGTAAATTTGGGGGTAGACGCAGCCACCGTTTCTCGAACCGTAGCTCGCTTCAGGGAGACTTGTGGTGTGCAGAGAAAAGATGATTCTTCCACGCGTTACAGCAAGCTCACGACACCCCTGGAACTCATGATAATTGAAGGGCTGAGACCCAGAGTGGCCTAACCCACAAACATTGAGTTGGCCCCCCCTAACTTGGGAATACTTTAAAATGTGTTTCAGGAGCTGCAGAAAAATTAAGAATTTCAAATTTTTGGCCTTATGTTCATTAGGGTATGCATGCTTTTTACTGCATTTTTGTGCAATTCATGCAATTTCCAGTACTTGATATGTGGGTTAGGCCACTCTGGCTCTCAGCCCTTCAATTCATCTTGTGCTGAGGCGTCCTGGGATATATCTGCGTAAGATAGCTTCTGAGTTACTAGACACTACAGGAGCTGATGTCTCATTATCTACCATCTGTCGGTTTCTGAAGAGAATTGGGTTTACCAGGCAAAGGCTAAAACTGGCTGCACTCCAAAGGGAAGATTTCCTCAGATCACAGTTTGCTTCCGACATTTCCATCTACAATCCAGAAATGCTCATCTTTTTGGATGAAACTGGAAGTGATCAACGAGCTACCATCAGACGGTATGGATATAGTCTCAGAGGAAAACCCCTAGTGAGTGAAAAGCTGCTGGTAAGGGGCAAGAGAGTTTCTGCAATTGCCTTCATGTCTGTGAACGGATTACTGGATTGCAAGACAGTGACTGGCTCCGTTAACGGTGAAGTATTTTACGATTTTGTACAGAAGGCTCTCCTCCCTCACTTGATGCCATTTGATTGCAAGAACCCCCACAGTGTCGTAGTGATGGATAACTGTTCCATTCACCATGTTCCCGGGATTGTTGAAATGATTCAGGAAGTGGGTGCTCTGGTGCATTTTTTGCCACCATACTCACCAGACTACAACCCCATTGAGGAAGCGTTCTCTAAGGTCAAGTCAATTCTCAGGTCAATGGACATGGAAGCAGATGTGTTGGACACTGAGACCTTGGTGCTATAGCTTATCTGCATTTTTGTTGCTAACACCACAAGACTGTCAACAATGGATAAAACATGCTCTTATTTACACCATATAGATATATGACACGGAAGTTCTGTGTCATATATTATGTATATGTTTACACAGTATAAGTATGTGATTATATCAACATACATGTCTTGTGTAGTTATATCATAATAATGTTGATCAGAAGAAAAGGTTTCAGCATGAGGTTTGGTGTTCAAACAAGTTGATCCAGCGACAATTTTCTTTTGGGAAGCAAATTCCTCTTGGCTCAAAATTCCATCTTCCAGTAGTTGCTGTAACTGGCGAAGTTGTTCCAAATTCTTCATCCTGAGGTCAACTTTCTTACTTGGTGAACAGTGCATTTGAGATCGAGAAGCAGCATCACTGCATGATGGTGGAGTAAAAACCTTTGCAATAGCAGTGGCTGCACTAGCAAAAGCATCGGCTAGGGACTCCTTTTGCTGAGGCTTATGAACAGTTCCTGTGATCATTGGCACCCTGGGAGGCTCATCCATGTCACTGTGAGTTTTTGCAACTATCATTCGAGCCCACAGCCTCAGTTGTGGCCCAGAGTAGTTGTTTCCATGTTTCTCCTTTAACTGCTGAAAGGTACTCTCCAATTCATCCTCCCGCTCATTACGTTTTGAGTTTACACGGCTGTCTTTTTTCTTGGCTCTTTTTGGTAAGGGTTTCTCTCTTTCTTCATCACTGGATGATCCATTGTCTGGATCCTTTCCATCACACCAGAGTGATATGCGTGGTTTTCCTTCAAAACATGCATACATAGCGTTAAGGTCATCAGACGATGCCAACCACTTCTTTTTTTGCTGCCTACCTTCAATATCCAACATTGAAGTCTCCACTATCGGGAACGTCATCCTCAAGTTCATGGTACAATGCAGAACGAAGGGTTGCCACACTCTCAAACTTGTGGGTAATGTTATGCAGATCTCTCCAAGTGAACTGACTTCGCCGTACTGGATTATAGATCTTCACAGAATATGAAAATGTCTGTAGGTGATGTAAAAGCCAGTAATATATACACCAGAAAACCAGTGTACTGTGAACTCTATTTAAAGCACAATAGTCTATTTCTCCCTACTAATATAATATTAAATGTGAACATACCTTGCCAACATCTCTAGTTGAGTTCTGCCTTGCATCTACAAGCAAAGGAGATGGTCTCTTGACTTTGAACTCCACTGTCCCGTGAGGACGGAATCACACTCACTCCTACTCTCCTTCCAGCAATCAGTGGCGTAGCCAGGACATCGCGGATGCTACGGCACAGCATGGGCACACTACGTTTGTACGAACTTCTGTGCGAGGTGCAGATTGCAGAGCACTTAGGGGGGTCTGGGGGCTGCTCCCCCAGAAAATTTTGGAATTTTACAGCCTCCCAGGTCGGTTCTGAGGCTATACCATAGTGCAATATAAGTCACTTACGGCAAACTCGCGTACGGTGAGCGTACGACACCCGTAATTCTGTAGATATATACATAGCGATACTGCGCCGTTCGATTCAAGACCGTTTAGCGCCCGATTTGCGATCGGCGACAGCGATACTATCAGCGCCGATAATTCGATTGCGTATCTGCACTGGTGGGGCACGGCTAGGGCACGTGCCCCAGTGAATGAATGAATGAATGAAATATTTTATTAGAGTGACACGCGAGATGCCCGGCCTGATTAGGCCTATGAGTCACTACAAACGGGTACAAAATAATGGTTAAGTATACAGATATTACAGATTTAAAAGCTGGATTCTAGTTTTATACAGGTTATACAAATGTTTCCCAATTATTCTACAATGATTATTTGCGCTAAGGATGTACTTAAATGTGCCCCAGCCTGGCTACGCCACTGCCAGCAATGTTAAAAAAGGTGGGATGGCAAGAGGCTTCGAGTGGCTGCATTTCTGCTGTTACCGTTGGGATCGAAGCAGAGTTTTATAACTCTCAAACGCGCGCCTTTCTCGTTTCCAACGTGACCCTAGGTTGTCCCATTTGCGCATGCGTAACACGCATGACGACTTGAAGATTGCAAGTTTCGCAAACCGCTGTACCCTTTCGACTTACACGGCAATGCATCTGCGGATGCGCCGTACCACACCCTCCGTGTACGTATATAGAGCATGTTGAACATGATCGACTGCCAAGAGGACTGCAATTGGAAGGAGCACAATCCTCGGGTGATTTTTAACAACAAAGAACTTCAACCTATAACTACATTGTACTTCCAGTGAACTGTGAACAAGACTGGAAAGTATCTGGCCACTGTTTAATGTGTAGTAACTGTACTACTGATAGTATTTTGAAAGAGTATTTTATTCAAGACACGAACCAGCGCAACTACAACTAAAAAATGAAGACGCTTGGTTATTGATGTTTGTCAGTGTTGTATTGGCGTTTCCTGTCTGTTGCTACTTATGTTCAGTTCTGTAAAAAAGTGTTCAAGAAAACCCACCTTAGGAGATAGCTAGGCTTCTGACATTGGAAAGGAGGGAGTCAGTTATATAGGAAGTCAGAGATGTTCCAATAAAAAAAGACTAGGTTGTTGTTAATAATTATGATACTGGTGGTGATAGCAAGCTTGAATAGCAACAACAGTAGGCTCAGGAGGGACTTTGGGATGGTGCTACATCATCCCCTGCATTATGATGTATTTTCGTTTCCATCCTTAGCCTTGCAAGGAGCACAATCCTCGGGTGATTTTTAACAACAAAGAACTTCAACCTATAACTACATTGTACTTCCAGTGAACTGTGAACAAGACTGGAAAGTATCTGGCCACTGTTTAATGTGTAGTAACTGTACTACTGATAGTATTTTGAAAGAGTATTTTACATGTGTTGTACTTGCCATTTTTTGAAAGAGTATTTTACATGTGTTGTACTTGCCATTTTTTGAAAGAGTATTTTACATGTGTTGTACTTGCCATTTTTTGAAAGAGTATTTTACATGTGTTGTACTTGCCATTTTTTGAAAGAGTATTTTACATGTGTTGTACTTGCCATTTTTTGAAAGAGTATTTTACATGTGTTGTACTTGCCATTTTTTGAAAGAGTATTTTACATGTGTTGTACTTGCCATTTTTTGAAAGAGTATTTTACATGTGTTGTACTTGCCATTTTTTGAAAGAGTATTTTACATGTGTTGTACTTGCCATTTCTAAACCAGACACACAAACCTTCTGTGACACTGAAATGGGAACCACCAGCTGGAAAAATTGAAAATAATTAGGTATCAGTGACTTTCAGACTTGTTTCAGGGACAAGCAGAATGGTTGCTGTGACTTGATAGTTCTATCGCTGCCACCATCATCACAAAACAGTCCAGGCTGAGACCACTGACTATGTCCATGTTGGAAGTTAGGGCTTGCAGACTTGAAGTTGCAGTTGCAGTGGTATTGATGTAACCTAAAAGTGGAGAGCTGTTAACTATTTGGTGGTAGGTTGCAGACAAAGGTTCAATGCATAATTTGATACATAATTTCATCAAAGTCTTGCACTTACAATGCATACATGCACATGTAGCAATACTATAATAGCCTAAAGAAAATAACTCCCTCAAGGTCATCTGCTATGTACATAGTTAACATTATGCAGTAGCTACAGTCCTGAAACACAGCTTCACACCACAAAGGATGTAGAAACTGGTCGTCGCATCCTTCCACAGCCAATTGGTACAATCTTCACCATGTGACTTCCCACTGAGAGCTTCATGAAGATGTGGGGACTGCTGCCTGTATTGAGAACATGTCCTAGAGTAATGTTAGCAGAGGCGGACCCAGACTGGTTCCAATGGTTGTCACTGAAATCCCCTATAGTCAGCGTATTATCTTGTGTACAATGTGTTATTTTGATAATTAGGCATGGCGACTCAGCCGGGCAAAAAACAAATTGACTAGAAGCATGCTGCAATGTGTCAAATGCAAAAGACCACCTTCAGTGGAAGTGAAATAAGCATGCAGGTTCAATTTCATTTATTCGCACTTTGCACAGTATACTTCACCATTAGACTTAAAGAATTAAATTCACAACCTACTCCAATTTTGGACAAAAGCAATCACTATGGTGGCAGGGTATGCTCTGAAGCTTACTGTAGTTTTATGTGAACACTAAAATTGCTCTAATCTGACACCTTGTTTCACCAGGCACTGCACTCACCATGCATTCACAAAATAAAATGCATCTATGTCATTTGGTATGAGCTTTATTATATGTATGTAACTTGCAGAAGCTCACATGCAGAGAAGCCCTGGCTATCAACACTGCACTGGAAGGTAGTAGCAGGGCCTGAGCTGGCAAACTCCACGGTAGCAGTGTTCCCATTCACAGTCACACCATCGTTGATTAAATGCACAGTGCACATATTAGGATTTGCTGTGTAGGAAAGGCATACTGTAAGCTGTGAATATTATTGTCTGTTCTGTGTTCATTACAGTACAGAATCTCTCGAAAATTTACCTGTGGGCATAAGAGTATTTTCAAGAGTTGTGGTAGTTCGTTGCACGCGGAAATAATTTACACGTTTAGTTTAGCGGAAATTGCCATAGTCAGCATTATCAGGACTGAAGGTCAAAGTTGACAAGAGTGCTAGCAAGCCCTGGGCGGCTTGAATTGTGTACATAGCGCGTGTAACTAGGCTGGACTAGTTTATCTAAGTGGCTTATCACTGCCAAGTAAGCTATTTCTACTTGTTTGGAGCCATTTTCTGCTCGTTATACATTGCAGCTGACTAGCAATGTGAAACGGCACAATTCTACCGCTGGATATTATAAGCCGGTTTCCAAGTTATATGAAGTTGTAGCCTGGAAGCCTTAAAAATCAAAGGAACCGCCCTGTGTGTAACCTAAGTACACTGCGGTTGAGAAGTTAGAACCCAGCAGCTGGAAGTTAGAACCCAGGAAGTAGAAGTTAGAACCTGACTGAGTCAGCACAAAATCATAATACATGTACACATGTAGAACACAGAAATGCAAAACAAAGTATAAAATAAAGGGTAATGCTTACAACCATATATTACTAATGTGTAAACTGAGTCCATGAACATATCAACGAAAGTTCTGGATTGACGGCTGGTTGAACACTTGCAGTTTTTTCTTAAAGACAGCAGACAGCACCAGTAGAGTAGCATAAAATGACAGCTTGCGATGGGCTCCAACGGTCTTGCAGAGGGCTGAGTTGGCTTCATGCGGTACTACAAAAGGCGACACAACTACATTGCACTGAACGGGGACATGCTGGCTGCACGGAGTGAACAAAACCAGCGTCTTCGGTGGTTAAAGATTCACCGTTCATTTTCCAGGCTTCCACCAGAAACAAACAGAGCCCAGCAGCAAAATTCAGCACACTCCTTGTCCACTGGCTTCAGACCTACGGTATCATGGACAGCACTACGCTGTTCGCGCGACACAATCCATCGTTTAAAAGTTGAAACTGCCCACTTTGTGTTCCCGGTATTTTCGGAACGTACCTTTTCGAAATAGTCTTCCAACAATAGCATTTCAGCAAAGTGCTTTGCTTTCCTTTAGAAGCAGATGGCTTCGTGCGCCGCTTCTTTATAGGTTGAAAATCGCGATCCTTCTCTTTCTCACTCTCAAAGCCGCTCGGGTGACTCATCCCATACTTACGTTTCTCTGGCACCTTCTTATCGGCGCCAACGGTTGCCAATGTAGGAGAAAACACGAGCGCTTTCTTCTTCCCTGCCGGAGCTATAGCCAGTCAAACTCTGGGATAATTGAATTACGCCTGTGTTCAACCAGTAAAATTGCAGAACGGTTTTGCGTAAGCAGTTGCTATGCAACCATCGCCAAGCGCTAGCCTTTGATTTGTATGGCTGCCCTGCTACAAGCCAGATAAACCATAGTTAGTAGAGGCGTACTGCAAACACCCTCGAGAAGTTGTACAAGTACTCCGCCCTCGGGGTTTACTTGTACAACTTATCTTGTGTATTTGCAGTACACCTCTACTAACTATGGTTTATCTATAACGTAGAACTCCTACCTCAAGTGAAAACTGGACGCTGTTTGCTCACTGTGTTTGAGTAAAAGCTTCGAGTCTGACTGCCCCGGCTAAACTCGCGATCATCCCCGAACTAGCACCGCCTCTTCCTGCCTTTCTAGAGTGATGATGTCAGCCAAAAGGTGTGGTCTAGCCTCATTATGAACAGCACTGAAGTGCAGAACCCTCGGCGCAAGTAGGCCTCATTCTAGCAACTACTTAAGTACAAGCTTTGAGGGACAAACCGCAGAAACGTTTGCGCAAACAAAACCCACCCTGACCCTTTTACCCTACCCTTCCCCGCAGAAACAATTAATCCCATTAACGGGTCGAAGTACTGTACGTTCCCAGGCTCTCCCCTCGCCCCAACAAAAAATAAAAACGGGAGAGCCTGGGAACAAGGCTACGGCGCAAGCTAGACGGTGTACTGCTGTTGGAGAGCCTGAGAACACAATGAAACGTAGAAAAGCTTTACTGTCTGAGGAAGAGTTATTAGTGAGGAAAGAGAGAGACAAAGTCCGCGAAGTGAGTAAGAGAGCTCCTGAAACACGTGAGCAGACTTGATTTCACAGGCAAGAACAGAACCGAACACATATGGCAAGCATAAACACTGATCATGTGCTTTCCTTTTCTTCGATGCGAAGGCATGGCCACAGTCACAAACTGACCTCTTCACGTGCACCATGGTATTACACTGTGGGCATACCTTTCTGAACCTCTCGTAAAAGACAGTCACAAGCGTCTAACAGTTCTAAGTTCGACGGAAAAACCACAAATTATACCTCGTGCTCCAAGTTACGTGATCACACATTACCGTTACGTATGTGTTACGGAGAGGTACACGGAAACATTGCACGTGAAGGAAATGGCTGACTTAGTCGCGGTATACGTAAGTTTATAACGCTTCTAACTTTTGAACTAAGCAATTTTAGAGAAAACGGCTTTTTAGTTTTACTGCATTTTCCACGCTGTACCCGCTGATACCGGCGCGAGAAGGCAGAGTAGAGAAAACGGACACACAGACACACAGGACAACTACTGTAACCCTCGTCGCGCATGCGTGCCGAGGGTTAATAAAGGGGCCTACCCCCGAGTTTCGCTAAGCTTCTTAGTTTCGCGGGAAACGGTGAGTTTTACTTTACGGGCTAGTTTGGTTCCCAGACCCTTCCTGTATGGGCGGGGCGAGAGGGGCGAGGGAAGGAAGGGTCTGGTGAATAACTCGACCCCAACGTGGATCCATGGAATTTCTTAATAATTGAGAGTTGCGAAGCTACGAATACTTATAAGTTATCGTACCACACTTAAACACGCAGCCACATGTCCACACTACACATTCACACACCAAATTTTATTCACGACTCACGCCTACTTGACATTTGCGTTTTCCCTCATCAACACTGACGGGAGGAATGCAGCCGTGGATCCACGTTGGGGTCGAGTTATTCACCAGACCCTTCCTCCCCTCGCCTCTCTCGCCCCGCCCATACAGGAAGGGTCTGGGGACCAAACTATTTACGGGCCACTTTAGTGGCCTTCCGCGTGGGCGAACTGGCAATTATTTGGCCACTAAAGTGGCCTCTCACGTGCAATGAGTTAACAATATGTCTACCTTACATGCAATAATTATCAGTGTAGCTGAATAGCTGTACACATGCAGTGAGTCAGCAGAGTGTTCCTTGTCATGCACATGCTTATTATGCAGTAACAGCTCTATTCTCAGAGTAGTGCTTCTTCAGAATTTTTCTTCAACAAACATGTACATATAGTCTCGCGAAAGAGTGCCCATGGGTGGAGCAACTTACAAGTCTGCCAAAGAGGGGGGTGGGCACTCTTTCAAGTGTTTCTGCATTTAACCATGAAAGAGTGCCCATGTTTCCAGCGACTCGACTCCTTCAAACACAAACAATAAGGTAAAACGGAGCCAGCAGCGGCTTCAAAGCGAAGTCCTGACAGCATGCAACACTCTTAACGACAACATCTCACCGTGAGCATGGTGCAGCTAATGTAGCTCGACTGCATTAGCTATGTCCATCTACACTAAGCAACCTTGTAATGACCTTTAATGAACTATTACACAAAGTTTCTTACTTCAGATATGCATAGCACTCGAGACTGTTCTTCTCAGGCACTACGGAGTACACTTCATTAGCCACGTGAAGCTTGCTTCAGGGCGGGCAATCATTTTAATTGGCCCTATACGGGAAATTGGGCCAAAAGTAGGGGTTGGGTGCTCTTTCAAGGGTGGGCAATCTTTCGCGAGACTATGATACAGCATAAATTGGTGGCTTACTTTCAAAAAAAGAGCACCCTTGTCGTTCTAAAAAGGGAACGGGATTAATTTTTGATGGTGGATCTATTCTTGGGGTAATGGGTCTATTTTTGGCGACAGTTACGATAGACACCATGAATGTGAATGTTGCGAAGAATGAATGTTGTCTATATTGCATGCCTATGAAACAATGAACATGAAGCTTGGCTGTCATGCTAGTGGGACTAGCTGATGTCCACTATTCACATGGTTTTCCATACCTACATACATGTATATAGTCTATTCTTAGCTTCATACCAGGTATCCAGATTCGCCTCTTAATTGTGCTTCTCATACTTTCTGCAGTGTTAGGCTTGACAACCACACGCATGATATAGGGTTTGGTATCATCTGGAGTCACATTTCTGAAGCTAAAAGAGGTTGATGAACCTGTGTGAATGATTGAGAACGTAAAATTTAGAGGCTCAAACCCCATAATTGCCAAGAGTATGGTAGTAATACCTGAGATGACTGAGAAGGTTGGTCTGTACCTACTGCAACTGCTATAGTAATACTGTATATTGCTGATAATTATCGCTAGTTCTTGTGTTACAAAGAGCTCATGCATAGTCTCACAATTTCTCAGGGGAGATGCCATTGTAGCAAGCCTTATACCACACTGTACAGGATGGTCTGTATCAACATCCACCATGATATTGTTTCCTTCCACCCTTGGACTGTTATTGATCAGCCTCACTACGTACCCTGCAAGATGAACAAAGTGTAACATCAAGTGTGCCTGCAAGATATCAGTTTGTCACTATTCTCTATACAGTAAAGATTTTAGAAATAGCACTTCAAACTATACTACCAACTGATGCTCAACTGCACCTGGTCTGGGAGGACGAGTAGGAGGTGTAGGGTCAGATAATGTAATCTCCCTGCCAGCAACAAAAATTTTCACAATGTTTCTTTCATCACCTAAAGAAAGTAGAATGATAAAGATTTGTGAGATTATTTTGTAAGATAAAAATTTGTGAGTCTCCATGTCCTAGATTGTTAACTTTCACAATATGTCTTTTTACTTCTAGCTCTCCCCCACACCACTCAAATTGCCAGCCTTCAGAAAATATCAAGTATCTACTAGGTTACCCTGAACAAGGAGGATCAATTGAGTATAAGGTTGTATTGTAGTTTATGCACAATCATGTTCACATGCTTAACTGTTTCTGATCGGTATGGCAATGGTGAGTGTTGCATAAGCACACACAAGCTAGGGAGATCTATGGACTGCTCCCCCAGAAAATTTTTCAAAAAGTGTTACTTGTGAAGCTACTTGAAGCAATTGAACCAAGCTGCCTGAAATGACTGTCTAACAGGGCACTTCTTCTAAACTCACATTGCAGAAATATTGTATGACTTTAAATACTTAATCTGTGCATCACAGTTAGAATCCGAGTGATGCCATTTTTGCTCTCTCAAAATCTGATAAGGCCATGGTTGTACCAGCCATACCAATGCCAGCAGCCTTGTGTAGGGTGCAAACTTTAGCTATTAGCTGGTACCATTATATGATTATAGAAGTAGCTGCAGCTACACCTTGAAATTCAACAAACTTTATGTTTCTGACTCTTTCTAAGTTACTTACTACATTGTTCAGTAAGGTGAATATTCCTATTTCAGTTTCACTGAAACTTCAGTGGACAGCCAATCTAAGTTTAAGTAAGGTGAAACACTGGATTTTCCTTGACAGTCAATCTAGTTATAAATGCCTCAGTTGATTCGGGTGCAATGGTGCTATTAGTACACTTCATATGCATATGGTGCATACTCAATGTGACCAGGTTATAGTCTTATGACACCCGAAGTGTTAACGAAACACCTTTTCAAGGCAGGCAGTTTGATTACACCAGTGGTGTAGCCAAGCTGGGGCATGCTGGGGCATGAGCCCTAGCGACGAGAGGCCGTGCCCCACCAACTGCAGGTGCGCATGCATTTCAGAAGGCTCAGTCTCACATATCAACTGTGGTGTTGGCCTCAATTATCTAGCTCTGACAGCTTCGTAGTAGTAAATCGCATTTTTGTCTTGATGTCATCATCACTTCCTAGGACATCAAAAAATGTCATCAACACCCTTGTAATTGCTATGGCGGCACATGCCTATAGCCGCATTGCCTTAAATATCTACAGTTGCTCCTGACACTTCGACCTTTTTTCTAGCTCGCTAGAAGCAAGCTCAGTACGGTGTTTTTCTATCAATGATCATCCCTGAGATCCAAGGTCAACCGTCAAGTTTGTCAGAGGTTCTGGAACTCCTACTCGGTGTGGGTCTGGACAGAGCCCAGGCATCCGCCCCAATGGGAAACCTTCTGCAAGGCCAGAGGACGGGGAAGGCTGGAGGACCACCATCCAGTCACACCCAGGGACCCAGAGCAATCAAAGCTCTACAAGAAGAAGTAGGTTCGACCACACAGTCATGGAGGCCATGCAGAGCCTCAGCCAGATGTTGGACTCCCTCGCTTAGAAGGTTAAAGGGAGCATTGATCGAGACAACGCCATGGCGGCAGAGTCACCGGCGGTCTTGGATTCTGCCACAACTCTCTGGGCGGACAGGCTGCTCAACAAGTCGATCAACCCCCTCCCAATGCTCCAGTAGGATCAGGACGAGGGGCTATAAAGACTGCCTCCGGGAAGGCAAATCACAACGCTGTTAGACTGCACCTAAGGAAGACCTACTCTTCACCCATGATTGAGGACACAAAGTGTCCCAAACTAGATACTGTGGTGAAACAGAATCTTTCTAAGAAGTCAAAGATACAAACGCAAATGTAGCAAAGCTACAGGTGCTGACGTTGGATGCCGTGGCTCTGTTGGTGTACATTCTGAGCCCAGAGAGGCATTCTAACAGTAAAGACTGCTGCAGAGGCAGCGGGTGCAGCTCTCATTTTTCTGGGCAACACATCAGCACATATCACATGTGATCGCAGGAAACAGGTCCTGAGTGAACTAAATAAAGATCTGCTGCCCCTCGCAGAGGATGAGGAGTTATTCAAAGGAGCAGCACTCCTACTTTTTGGTGATTCCTTTGAGAGAAGGATGAAGGATAATCTGGAGAGCCTCAAAAGTCTGCTGCAGTGCATGACCCTGAAATCTGGATTGGGCCAGTTTTTTCTGAGAGGCCGCTCCCACTACCCCACACGTTGGGGCAGCAGCTCAGAGAGGAAGAGGCAGGGGTCAGAGATTCAATCAGTACCAGCAAAGAGGAAGAGAAAGACCCTACCAGAAGGACAATGTTGCCAGAAAGCAACAACAATAGAATTTGTAACTGTAAATGTAGCTATGTCTCTTCCGCTGATCCATGTAATGGAAGAGATGCAAATGTTTTACCCCTCTACAATTGTCAATCACTTGAAATGCATGGGGATAGAACCTATGGCTACAGAGTTAGCAAGGCAGGGCCTTCCTACCCATGGGCAAAGTTAACCCAGGATCCTTGTGTATTAGAGGCGGTGAAGGGTTCTCAGAACAGTTAACACTTTAACTACCAATGACGACTATAGTCGTCATCAAAATTCAGCTGCATGTTATCTGGATATGATCGGCTTCATCTTCTTCATATCAGAGAGTCGGTAGACTCTCTATGTAGGGATGGCGCCGACGCGCAATATATGCAATACTTAAGCAAAAGCCGTATAACTTCACCACAAACACGCTAACAGCTTATTTAAGTGCCCAGGCATCCTCTTTGAATGCCTTTGTGATCAACAAGACTCATATAAGTGGCCAAAAGCCATGCGGAAGACAGCTAAACGCAAAAGTGTGCGGTAGCGAAAGTGCCATTTTTCTTATTCTTCTTTGTTCAGACCACTATGTTCAACAACGATATCTCAAAACGGTTCAAGTATTCAGCGTCATTTTAGCACGAAACTGATGCTTATCACAGCGCGTAGCTCTACGACCACTCAGCATCATTGTAGCTTCAAATTCACCCTGGTCAATAAAAGCCATTCACAACACTCTGTGGTTGCTGTCCGTTGCGAAGAACGCCATTTTGTAATTTTGTACGCATGCGCACACGTAGTCTCGTTCCCAGACCAAATACTACGACCATTGTTCTGGGAACGAGACTAGTGTATAAGTGAAATCGCGAGTTGACCCATAGAATATAGAGTCGTAACTGACTTTACGACTCTATTATCTATGGTTGACCACACGCACGGCTAGGCTTGGGCATGGTCACTTCCCGTAGTAGCGGGCAAGGTTTGTGAACACCGCGTAGGTAAGGCACTGCATTCAGCTGCCAACTTATAGCTACACTAAAAAAAGTAGCTACTCACAGCTTTAGTAAACTGTAAAGCTATGATGGTCAGTTCTGGGGTTGTGGTTAATATTCTTCTTAGGCTTAGGTCTAACTGTAACTGAGATCAACATGAAAAAAGTACAGAAACAAGACTTAAAAAACGATGTAGGGACGGCATGCCCAAAAATATGCAATCTTTTTACATTTTTTTATGTTTTTTAAGTCTTGTAATCCAGAAGAGATAGCACCCACTGCGTGGGCTGAGCCATTCTGTAATTATCAGTGCCAAAGGTACCATTGTCGACCATCGGGTGCAGTATAGCTATCTGTATCCTCAAGAATAACGAGGTTTCATACGCTTCTCTGATCTCACTGCACATGAGTTTGCTATAAGTAATGAAGTGACTTTACACCGCACATACATCCATACTGAAGGCATAGTGGGAAGTGTTCCTGATTCAAGGTGACAGTATGGCCTAAAGTAGCCTCACATCTGACCTGGGAAGCTCAAAAATTCCAACCTTTTCTGGAACAGCATGCCTCCAGCCCACCCCCCACCCCCCAGTTGCTTCTTCATTTTGTGCAGAAATTCTCACAAACGTAAGTGTGCCTATGCTGTGCCGTGTCTTTGGCCATGTCCTGGCTACACCATTGGATTACACCTTGGCTGGGGTGCAATGTTACACCATGCATACATTTAACAGTGCATAGAGTAATTGATTGTTAGGCTTAGTTAATCAAAAACAAACCTGCTTTACTCAGGAAGTAGTCATACGAGTTGATAGTGAAGTTCGACTAAGCCAGAACGGATGAAGGGCGGGTACTCGCTATCCATTGGAAATGACGGGAAATCCATGGCCAAACTCCCAGCGAAGGTACGTTTTCATTGTTATTTAGATGATTAGCTAGAAACAATTGTGTGGAACTAGTTGCCCGTGGGATACAAGCTGTTCTGTGACAATGCTAGGTTCAACACGGTAGGCAGCCAAACTTCGAACGTGATTTCCGGGGAAAGTCCCTATGGACCACCCCGGCTAATTATGCTTCGATCAACTTCCTGTGGCTTATAATAACTATGTACTAACTCAAAAACGTGCAGCTGTGACGATAAATAGCCGGAAGCTAACTTGGGCGCATACGGGCGCTATCGGGTTTAAAGGTTGTAAAAATTCCGGGCGCATACGGGCGCTATCGGGGGTAAAGGGTTAATGAAGCTAGCAAAGCATTAAGACAGAATATTTTTTATCTAACATGGTGGAGCATGTGAAATGCAATAATGTTATGGTGAGTCTACCAGAACTTACGCAAAAGGCTGTGTTACCATAATGAACATGCAGTTTAGCCACTAAAAATAATTTTGGATCTGAACAGACTCTCACTGGTTAACAACTTAAAAACTTACTAAGATAGATAACCTTCTCAATGATGTCCTGTAATGAAACAGATTGTAAAGTCAAGACACAATTGTTGAGAGCACAACTAGCTACAACTAATAGCATTCCCAGGCTTCCACAATTTTTTTATTCTTGGTTTCTGTTGACCAAATACACAGAATTGGAAGGGTGGCAATAAAACAGGAAACTTTCATTATGTGAATTATGCTAAGTGTACACAAGGGGGACATGGGGGGTGGGGAATTAGAAGTTAACATCATCCAGAGCTTCATTGTTATGAACGGCATGACATGTTCTTGTACGTGGTCAAGAGTATGGCATGAAACTTCCTCTCAGGTTTAGTGTGTACATAACTGTAGTGTCCATTTTTGCCACCTTGTTGAGAAATTGGACTATGTCACAGCTTTTTGTGGTGACACATGGCACCAAAGTGAAATGTCCTTAGTGATTTCAGATGAAAAAGTGTTCCACTGTAACCATATGTGTCAGCAGGAAGACTTACCGCCATGGAGTCCTGTGGGAATGTGAAGAAGACTGGGTTTGATGCATCAGGAGCCTGGGTGTCTACCAGGAGTGCATCAAACTGCTTTCCAACCTGCATGAAGAATGTGTGGTATCTTAGTCAATACTTGGTGCTAGCATGGTGCAGTCACGTATAGTTTAATTGTACTGACCTGAAAGTTACCAACTTTATCACCCAGTCCAAGTGCTGGAGAATTAAGACAAAGCAGTCAGTATATGTTTTCACTAGGTACCAAAAGTGTTTGTGGAGAAAGCCTACTCCAGACTGTTGGAGCTAACCCATGCTGAAACACAACACTCAGGTGGCTGTAACATTGTATCTTTTGCTAAAGAGCATGTGGTATTGTGTAATACAGCAAAATTAAGTACTAGTTACATCATGTCTAGGATACGTGGACGTATTGGCATGAGCATAGCATCTCAAGTGGGTGTACTATAAGACATTTTTGTGTACCTAGTTGCAAACAAAGTGATTTCAACACTGCTGTTGCCAATTGTGACATCAAACAAATGTGGTGGATAGCCATAAGACTCTACACATTTATAGCATGAGCTCAAGTACTAATTCTTCATTCTCTAAGCTGGCAAACCTTGGGCTCCTCCTAGAGTGGCCAGATAGAAAGCCTCATGGTGTGTTAGTGGTTGATAGTTTGTTTCAGTATTGACAGTGAGGCTGAGTGCCTTTGAAGTGTGGATAGCAACTCGCATTGCATTGAATATAGAGGGAGAGTACCCACCAGATATATCTGGGTGAAGAATCATAGAGAATACAAGGATAATCATTATCATTATGACAACGGTAGAAATGGAGAAGATACAGTGTACTGAAAGGATCCATAGTCCAAAGAGATCTCTAGAAAAAATGTTATAGTCATAGTTCCACTGCCAAGCTCTCTTCCACTTCTGTGAATAGCAGTCTTGCAGACACTATGCCACAATATTGCAAATGGTAACTCTAGTCACAAAGTTATCAGCTTGTAAGTTACATATAGCACTAAGAGTGAATACAGGTGTTCATATACCAGGGTGTGAAGGAGGGCAAGTTCTCATCCTTCTGAGTGTTTGGGTTTGGTCTAGAAGTCAGTTGACAAGAAAGCATGGTCAACACGATTTCCAAGAGAACAAAAGTAGCAGTGAAACATTTGACAGCTGTAGCAGTGAAGAATTTCTCCATTGTAACCTCCTTCTGGCAGATTGTGTCATGCACTGATGTGGAATGAAAGTGAAGCAGTGGTGGGCCCTAGGACAGAAGTCGGCATCACTGTTTCCATCACTGTTTTCATCAATAATGCTAATGTCCTTATTCACACCAAATATCTTGTCTACTAGTGTGCTTCAAATGTGCCCATCAGCTGCTACTACAACCATTAATTGCTGGTAAAATTCTGGTCACCATATTGCGCGGAAACTCGGCTGTAACATAGCAGCTCCGCCGCGTGTGTCGCCTGCCCAGGTAACCTGGCAGGTCTGCAACCACCACTGATCATACAGTCAGAGTAAGGGCACATATCTAGAAGACAAACATCCTTACCAGTTCCCAATCCAATGTTGACTCCCATTCGTAGAGCTTTTCTCACATCTAGAATGCCATTTCTAAAGCTGTGGGCAAACATGTATCATTGTAAATCCTTCATTTAGCATTGTTCTCAGTCTAAGGAGATAAGAGAGCCTGGTACATACTGTTGATGGATTCATACATAAAACTCCGTTGCATAATACACTGTTTCACTATATCTTGAGCCTATCCACTGAAATGAGGCCAATGGTGAACTTCAATGTCAAAAATAAAGATTGCATTTCATTTAAAACATTTCCCACTAACATCAAAATATGTATGGAATCTGTGACGTCACATCTGGGGTGCCTCGGAATGCTTGCTGGGGCAAATTTTCCATTGCTAGATATGGGAAAGTAGCCTATGTTCAGACGGCTGCCACTTCACATACAACAGAAATCCCGAGCTGCCTAGACACAAATCCAGAGTTCAAGCATCGGCTATTTCAACAGTGGTAGTTCGAACTCCGTGTGACTTTCTTTGTGGAGCTGTTAGGTGAACGCTTCTTGTGTGCACCCAACGGTGTGGGGTGACTGCCAAGTGTCTACTATGTAACATTGTAAGTTCTGGGCAAATAACTTCTGCATGTGAGGAGCATTGTCCACACAGCACATGGTTGGTAGCAGGCAACACAGCACATGGTTGGTAGCAGGCATCACTAAGATCTGGGAAATTCATTGACTTACAATAGTAGCTATTGTCTAAATTGTTTTAAAATTGTGGGTGAACATTTCCAAACAGTGTGTTCGAGGCTCTCTTCATCCTCTCATGCATAAAAGCCTGGGATTGAAGCTAATTTCTCATTTTTATATACAAAGTAATCACTTGCCAAAAGAATGCTACAAATAGATACATGTATGCTTACTTGAGGTTTGAACTGGGACAGTGCCCAATGGAAAGATTTCGTTCCCTAAAAAACTCCAGTTCATTGTCTCGAAGATGCACGCCTTGAGCTACACTCATCTGTAAACAATATATATTTTCAAATAATACACATACAATAAGTGTGTAGCTTCCAAAACAATATTATATCGTGTACAGTGTATAGTAGTAAAAGATGTTGGTTTTTTGGACAAGTGAGCCCACGAACACCCACCCAATGTTCTGCTAGCTGTAATTAACCGATTATACGCTAAGTTTATTGGAATTTAATTATCCCCAAACACAGAAGCTTTTAATGTCACGTGAGGTCAAGAATGATAAAGCTTTTATCTGAAAATATAAGCACCAGTGAAGTTGAACAAAGCTCTCCAGAGTTAAAGAAGGGATTGAAAAAGCTTCCTATCACTTAATTTGTACCTAGGTAAGTGTATGTGAAGCATCAAGACAGTTCCGAGGCTACACCTCGCTGTCAACGAGAAAAGCCAAAGACGGTACAGACAGCAAGCAACAAACAAGCGCTCCGCGAAAAGCAGCTGCCGTCAATACGTCAAAGCGCGATAAACGTCACGGATGCACTTGAGCTTTATTACAGCCGTGGGCTCTTAGTAACAAGCTTTGTATCCGTACCTCTGTAGCTAGCGTTGTGTCTTGCGATCGAGTCGCTCGACAACCATCATGGCTTCTCACGCTTACTATGCTCCGCCCCTCGAGGGCTTCTGACTGAAACCTTACATATTACTAGGGGAGGCCCTACTCTAACCACAGACCGGATACAAAGCTTGTTACTAAGAGCCCACGGCTGTAATAAAGCTCAAGTGCATCCGTGACGTCTATCGCGCTTTGACGTATTGACGCTTATAAGCGTCTATCGCGCATAATCGGTTAAGGGATTCAACTCCAGTGTGGCCGGATGTAATAATTGGCTGAAATTTTACCATATTTTGGTGTACACAATTTCATACAAATAAAATTTTACTCTGCACAAACTCTGCTGTACCTCAGTGATGATCTTGGTTTATATAGTGTCAATTGCCCACATGGCTTTGTATAGCTACATTGAGTGGTACACTAAGGGAATTAATGTACCAAACTCAGACTTGTAAAACAGGCTGCTGTCATCTGTAATTTTTAAGTTTACTACAATGTAACAACATACTTCTTGAAAGATGGCCAACCATCCTTGCAACAACCACTGCAAAACAGTCATGAGGGGTGCCTGATTCACTCTGGAATTATAGCTTGGTGTAGCAACTCGATACCAACAGCTTGACATACCATGTTTGGAGGAAGAAGTCCTGCCTGCTCCCAATCTTGTAAAATTGTTAGATTACCTCCATCTGGGATAGGATTTGTCTCAGCAGCATGTGTCTGCAAGTGGAAAACAAAACAGATGAGAACCATGAGAACCAGTGGAACCATGAGAACCAGTGGAACCATGAGAACCAGTGGAACCAAGAGAACCAGTAGTGAAGTTATCATCTTAGTCACTCCCATCCTCTGTTTCATTTGCTAATTTTAACAGTGCATATATTAGGGGAATGCAATGCATTGTGGGGCAAGTGTGAGCGAGTTGAATGGTGTACTAATGTTTCATAGTACTACCTTGCATACATCTCATTCTTTCCCGCCTCCAACATCCATGCAGTTCCACAGGCAAATAATTTGCCTGTAGAACTGGAGGCAGGAAATGCCTGAGGAAGTTGCTAGGTTCCAAAAGCATGCAGGTGTTCACGAAGGAGTACAGCTTGGGAATGTGTTCATCTTGGCTGCATTAGTACATATCTATACTGTGAATGGTAGTTACTGCTGCAGGCAACAAGATTCCAACACCTGTTACAAGTTGTTGATGAGAGTTCAACATGCAAAATTAGAATGAACAGGTATAGTGTTATTCGCCACTGTCTCCTCAAGTGTCTAGTGAATGTATCGATCATTGTTGAGCACATTCAGGCTGGAGTCAGGATTCTTTCAGCTATGGAGTCTGGAGCCAGGCTTTCCCTTTGATGTAGACTATAATTATGGTCAGTACCACAAATTGTCGCTGAAGTCGTGGTATGGAGTTTCAGGAATTCTTCCCTGTTGCTCAGCAGAGTTTATTTCCTCAAGTCAGCCTCTCTCTTGTCCAGAGTCTCACAAACTAATCGTTCTCTCAGTAAACTGAACACTACCGTTGGCGGCATAACACAAAGCATGTCGAGTTCAATCCATTTATAACTATTTGTCTCACTAATCGTGCTTTCCTTTCTTCAGCGCTTTCGAGTTTCTGTTGCGTTTATTGCCACAGTTCAGCCTTTCTGTCCTGGTCCCTTCATTCTACTCTTTTTAATGAGCAACCTGTTACCATAACACGCAATGTGGAAATATTGCACCACGCACAAATAGGGAAGAATGTATATACGGAATCCACATGTACGATCTATACATACATATAGACAATTTTCTCTGTTTGCACCACAAGTGTGGGGCTCGCTCATGCTCGTCCCAATTATACATGTCTGGTGCTTTGTGTAATATGCATGATTATGTGTTCTATCCAATCTAGCTGCATAAAGGTGTGTTGGTGCTGTGTGCATTATGCATGATTGGCCTGGGAACAAAAGTGTCTTTGATGTAAAATGTAAGCATGCAGTGCTAAGGGTACGTAAACAAGGCTGACACTCAAGTTATCCTTGTGCTCATAGAGGTGCCCTTAACTGTTAGTGGGCAAACAGTATAAACGTTCTGGGTGGGCAGGTCTTCACAGACACAGCTAACCTCACAGCTAGCTAGCTAAGAGTTTACCTGCACTTTTAGATTCAGCTCCCTTGCAATTCTGCCCAAACCTTCCACTAGTCCTGGAGGGAAACCTTGTGTATCCAAAACTGCTGGATAAATCATTGGTTCTATCAGCGGATCCTGTAGAACCAAATTATTGTGCACTATAACATCAGAATCACAGTTTGTTCACTAATTAGTTTAATACTGTTTTTCAACATTAGTTTTCAGTTTGCTTTGGCCTTACCTCAAGGTCACGGATGAACTGAACAAAACTGAAGGAAAAGAGAAGTGTTTATTATCATCCAATACATTATACATGTAATAACTTCAAGGTGAGAAAGTGTGTCCAAGATTAGGTTTTTTTTTCTGAATAGCAATTTATAGAAAACTCCTTTTATGAAATTTAATTCATGTTAAATTATATTTCGTAATACATTTTAGGTTACTACAGTGACTATTAGGAATTCTCAAGAGCCCCCATATAGCTTTAATGTAAGCCACCTGATGCTTTTCTTGACGAAGTTGCAAATTATACCGCTTTTGTTATACAGACATATTGCAGGATTAAGGAATTTGACACCATATGAAATACACATGGTGGCTGCAGTAATATGCAGCTGGCAGTACTATATCCTGAATTACCTGAAGACCTGCTAACATAATTAGTAGCTAATGAGTTACTGCAAGTTGTTAGTAATAACCCCTGATTGCAGTTTATTAGAACTACTGCCAATGGTCATTAGTAGAGTCACCCTGTGTAATGCTGCATGTCAAGTTAAACTGCAGGCTGAAATGAGGGGGCTGTTGTAACAGTCTCACTCACAGGCAGTGTGGGTTAACAACTGAGAAACATTAATTTCCAGGCAGGCTGTCATTCACCCTGAGAACAAGTCAGACCTACACACCATGCACACAATCTGGCAGTGCATTGTCTTTATGAAAATAATGGGCTCAGAGTATGTGGTATTGGAAATGTGCTACAAAACCCCACCAGCATCTTGAAGTGAAGCTAGATATGTTACGAAAAATACCTCATTGTTTCATTTAATGACTGCTCTACAGTTGAGTCTGCAATTAGTGGATTTGAATAGACAGCAGCTGTTCTGCCAACCAATGCCCTCTGGTTCAGTTCAGCTAAAGTAAAACAGAGAAATAATGAAGTACAGAGTCAGTACACTGTCTATGTAAATATGGCGCAGATGCTTAATATATGCAATACAGCAAAAGCCATTTAACTACTGGTATAGAGTCTCACCCAATTCAGCTGCGTAGATGTGTGTTGAAATACTGTTTCATTTAATTGGGCAGGCACAAACAAGCTTCATGCTATCTAGACTGCATTGCACAAGTGCATGTGTATGCAGCATGCTTGATTGTTTGCTTGTTTGTTTGTTTGCTTGGACCAACCACTTACTGCAAATTTCCAATTGGTGCATTCAAACATTTCATGAAGATTTAATGTTCGTGTGTAACTTCAACGCAGCTGAGAGCGAGAGTGGAAGGGCTACTGCCAGACTGCATCATCAGTGTGAAGGTGACCAGGAGTAAAGATGACTCAAATGACAAACTTACCTGAACCATGCCATGAGAGACATGGCTGGATGAAAACAGCAAAAATGAATGACAGTGGTTGAGGCAGCTTCAGGTAAGGGCCATGCATGAATGGTGTTCATACACAGCAGCTCATGATATTACTATGAAGCTTAGCTATTGTCTGTGTAGCTACTCTGGCAGCGTTGCTTGTATGTGTGGGCCCTCTGGCAATGAATGCTCATACCATTTGTCAAATTGGTCTTCTAAGTTGTCTTATCACACTAACAAATCCCACTACATATATAGTTAGTGTGACAAATGATTAATCCAACAGTACTGCTCTTGCCCTGGAATGATGAAGGATCTACCCACCTTTCAATCACTTGGGGTACCGTAAGCAACGGAAAACTGGATAGGAGTATTGGGAAAAAGGTCCTCAATTATTGGCTGACTTCTATTATCGACCACTGTTACATCGATTATCAACCACATACGTAATCATCATATTATGGAACATTATGGAAAGCCGTATACAAGGTCAACCATTGTGCAGCTGAGCGCCGGTAGTCTATGAGTGTTCCTGCCAGGTGCTCAATCTTCCCAGGAATGTACTGGACACAAAACAGAATACAGGAAGGGCTTGTGTGCTGACCAGTAAGGTGAAAACTGGAGAGAAAACTGAAGATGCAGCGAAAGGAAGAGGAGCAATAGTGTAATGCTGATGAGAAGGCTCGAAAAGCTGCAGAAAGGCAAGCACTAAAAGCCAAGAAGGAAGCAGTAAAGGCTGAAAAGGAAGCAGCTCACATAGAAAAGGCAACAAATAAAGTACAGAACATTCCATTCAAAGCTAGGAGCAAGCGTTAAAGTGTAAATGAACACCGAGTAACACGAAAGAAAGGTAGGGGTGACATGCATGCAACAGTTGAATCTGATCTTTGCTGTGTTTGCTTTGGTTCCTATTAGGAAGACATTGATACTGGAAGAGAGTGGCTACAGTGCAGCTGTAATAGGTGGATTCACGAGGACTGCATGGATAATGAAGATCTAAATGAAAATAGTGTCCTCTTCGCTAAGTATTGTTTTCTTGCATGTTATACCTACAAGTGCTTGTTCATTAAAATTTAAACATTGAAATTCGAAAAAAAAACTTGTAAGGGGTAGTCAGACCTGGCAAATTTCAGTGGTGTGCATTAAAAGGCACAGTTCTTGGCTACTAATTGAGGATAGCAAAATGTATATGTTGCCGATAATAGGTACTGCTGGACAATAAGAGAGGAGCCGTGAACTGAACTGGAGCTGTTCATAGCATTACTGCAGCTTGTCCAAGCCTACTTTCAAACTTCTCACATTGCAGGAGAGCCAATGAATGCCAACAGAAACTTTTAACTAAGTTCTGGAAGCATTCCAGAACAGCTCCAGTTCAGTTCGCGGCTCCTCTCTTATCGTCCAGCAGTACCTATTATCGGCAACATATACATTTTGCTATCCTCAATTAGTGGCCAAGGAGCTTTTGTAGGCGCATGCTCTTTATGGGTTCAAAACTGTGCCTTTTAATGCAGCTTGTCCAAGCCTACTTTCAAACTTCTCACACTGCAGGAGAGCCAATGAATGCCAACAGAAACTTTTAACTAAGTTCTGGAAGCATTCCAAAGGCACGTTATGAGCCAAGGCACAAACTTTGGCTGACAATTGAGGTCTTACGCTAATTTCCTTATTTGTCTGGATTTTTGCTGCTAGTTTACCTACATATATAGAGAACTAACCAATGACTCTGACAAATTCCCTGTTACTTTCCTGGGTAGATGGAACATTATAGGCCCCAGTGGTTGTACCATGCTGAAGAGTCCACCTCTGTGTGTGAAGTAAGATGTACAAAAAAATGTATATAGCTACAATGTAGATACATACAGTAGTGGTCAAAATAAAGTTAACGTTTGGCCAACATGCAACGAATGTGCAATGGTAACAACCGTAAAATCAAATGCTAAAAGAACAGAAACCGGAAGTGGAAATAAACGATGCCTGCTGATAATTTGGTAATTTGGTGCGATTTACTGTTTAACGGTGCTTGAACGATTTCACACGTGTGTATTTCACAACTATACTACAGCTCTAACCATCTCGATCGCGAATGTCTTTTAGGACCGCCCTAAAAGAGAGCACAAAGGCACTGGTAAGCTTGGGAGCAAAGATTTTTTCTGTGTTTGTTTATGTGTTGAGTGTCTCGCTTGTTTGCTGGTAAACATGCACGTACACTTCAGTTTTAGCTAAGTGTATACTTTACTGCACTTTATGTTGTTACAGAGTTGTTACAGTTTTGTTTTCTGGCTTGACAAAGAACTAGTTTCAGTGGTAGATGAAAAGAATGTGATGGGAGAAGTTACTGCAAGAGGCAAGAGAATGGTGAAATTTGGCAAGAGTAGCTACCAAGCGAATATTTTGGCTGTTGGTGAACTTAGTGTACTATGTAGAGAGTGTGCGATGAGTTGGTTATAAAAATGCCTGTTTTGCCTCTGTATAATGGATGGTAGTAGACATCTTTATGTTGACCAGCTGTGTCCAGGATCCTAAAGTGAGATGCAGAGGCATGAGTAAGAATTTGTTAAGGGTGGTTGGAACTACCAACCGTGTGGATCCAAAAGTATGCACAAGCAAGAATTTGTTAAAGGAGACATGCAGGAGCCAACGCAAGCCCTCTAAAAGAGGCAGGGAAGATTTGTGTGTGCATGCTTGACTGTCTTTTCTGTTAACTACACATATGACTACTGGTCTTTACTGTCAACCAGGTGAAGAAAAAGAGAATAAAATACCAAAGAAAAAGTCACAAAAGAGCCAAAGATTATCATCAAAATGTCGAACTACAACCAAGAAAACCAAAGGTAGCTATATGTGAAAAATGCTTTATCATTGTAAGAGTCATGCAACTCAATAGTCTAAGGGTTATCCCAAGTACTGGCAGAAAATTACCAAGTTCATAAATCTTTGTCTATAAATGTAGCAACTATAGCTAGTTATCATTTGTGTTTGTAACTGTGTCTTCAGGTACTAAAACGCCCAAGCCCCCAGGATCCATCATCTGTGTGGCCACACTTCACTCAAACCAGCCTTCAGCTCTACCCCTGACTCCAGCCTCGTCAAACCAGCCTTCAGCTCCACCCCTGACTCCAGCCTCGTCAAACCAGCCTTCAGCTCTACCCCTGACTCCAGCCTCATCAAACCAGCCTTCAGCTCCACCCCTGACTCCAACCTCATCACACCAGCCTGTGGCTCCACTCCTGACTCCAACCTCGTCAAACCAGCCTTCAGCTCCACCCCTGACTCCAGCCTCATCAAACCAGCCTTCGGCTCCACCGCTGACTCCAGCCTCATCATACCAGCCTATGGCTCCATGCCTGACTCCAACCTCGTCAAACCAGCCTTCAGCTCCACCCCTGACTCCAGCCTCATCAAACCAGCCTTCGGCTCCACCGCTGACTCCAGCCTCATCATACCAGCCTATAGCTCCATGCCTGACTCCAACCTCACCAAACCAGCGCACAGCTCCATCTCTGTCTCCAGCCTCGTCCAACAGGTCTTTGCTGGAACACTGAGTCACCATCCACAGCACAGCATAGTCTTAGCTGTCACCACCTACCCAACAAAGTATGGAGGATTCAGAAACTGGTAAGGCCTATTCACTCTTATTCAGCATAACATAGCCAGCATAATGTATTTGAAATTTACTGCTTTAAAAACCAGCTTTTCTCTTGATTTTTTGAGTAATCGTTGAAGGCCGCCCTGATCCAGGATTCCTTGCAATTGATGTTGTTCACTATACCTAATGAAGAAACTTGTAAACCAAAATTCGACTTCCTCCATCAACAGGCGAGCTATCGTCGGTGGTTTCAACCCCATTCGAACGATGAAACAGGATGCATTCCTTCTGGTAGCTGGTGAGTACCTTTTCGCTATGAATACTCCACTAGCAAAAAAATACAAAATAAAAAACATGGAGAATTCACACCATGTGCGTTGCGTCTGAAAGCGGAAACAAGTAGGAAACAAGTGATAAACAGGCACAAAACGAATATGTTATCACCATTGCACACTCATTGTTAACCCCAGAACTTTACATCATCAGTACAGAGCATATGCAGTGCACCTAAACATGTGGTATTATGGTATACTGTAATCACTATGAAGTTATGTGATGATAGCACAAGGCAGCAGGCTAAGAGCTATAACTTAACTTAATAATACCTATTGCAAGTTACATCAATTGGATAACTGATTAGCAGTAATAAATATGATTTTTGCAACTGTATTTTATGTCAGCTGAGAATTTATCCTAGCTAAAGAGTTACAAGCCAGTTCACGATTTACCTTTTGAGATGTTGTATTAATTAGAAAGATAACACTGCTAATCAACCAGATAGTTTTAAAACAACACCATCACATTTGTTTATGTGAAGACAATTAGTCCCTCTCTCAAAGCAGGCTACCCTAATAGCTATGTGTTGAGATTGACTGCCAATACCACCGAAGATTTGTGGATAGGCGTTCACTGCTGTCCAACTGTACTGTTTGTCTTGTCAACAAGTCACACGAGGCCTGAGGCTGAACTGTCTAGATTTACAACTTACGCATTGTCTACTGTAAAAATAGTAGGTACAATGAGTCTACACATTGCAATCTGGTGTGTCCTACCTTTGAAAGCAGTTTGAGAGTACTTTGAAAAGTTTCCGTTGGTACTACGGTACATAGCACGTGTACAGAACCCATAGAAATGGATTGCACTAGTGAACCTGCATACTGTTTTTGGGAGTGGATCTACAAAGTAGCTTGCTAGACAATTTTTGTTTACTACGGAAGGTTACTGTACTGTGCTCACTAGCATTCCACCAATTAGAACACTTGTTAAACTTCAAAAACAACTCATTTCACAAATTAGAGCAAATCAAATAATTATTGCATTCCAATACTTAGAAGGTTCGACCATGGTAACTACATAGGAAAACTGAGATAGGTATTTCCTGTGACAAAAATATTGCATACCACTATCAAAGATGAAGCATTCTTCGCATAAGCTGGATCCATGCGAAATTGTAGATCGGTAGGAAAGTAATCTTGAATCACCCACTCTAGGAATGATTTGTCATAGTTGGCACCAGCTTTCCGAATTTGTTCTGCGTGGAGATGACAGTCCACTAGTCCTGGCATTAGAAATTGACTGTAAATGAAGTGTTGTATATGTGCAAAAAAGGATTTGCATATGTGGACATGCAGTGTGTTTGTTTCACAGATGTAGACATGTGCGGCAGAAGGGAGGGAATAGCATTACGCATGAGACAACTCCGACACTTTTGATTGTTCTCACATTTGTCAACACAGCTACCTGGACTGGTATACAAGATGGCCAATATACCTCATAATTAGGTTTTTGTAATGTGTGTGTAAACTCCCACATGGGACTTTGATTGGAGGTCACACAACTGTGCGTTTGACTAATGAGACACCCTCAGTAATACTCCAAGCCAATCATGACCTTGGCCACTTGCAAATCTTGCATTAGCTAATGATTTCTTTGGAATGGCAATTAAGATAATACTGAGCACACAAAAATTTAATCCCTCTGCGTTGATTTGGTACGTGAACAGTCAATAAACCTCATCTCCATGAATAATTAAGGCAGGCTTAGATGTTATGCAAAGTCAAAATGTAAGAGTTTGCGTCTTACCGATTCCGGAAATAACCTTTTTTCAATAACAAAAGCATGCCATATGTCCCCCATGAGATTCTGTAGGAACTTGAGATGGTGAAACTAACCAAGTGCTGAAGACAAACTACATGTTCAATCGATTAACCAAGTGGCAAATTGATTGCAAATAGTTTATTATAAACAAGCATTACCATGGTAACATGCTAACAATCACCAAATCAGCGGGGGTCAAAGCTTAATTGCTATTTTGCTCTATGCGGAACGTCTTTCAATTCCAATGCAAAGGATATTGGGTAGGGATACTGCACCAGATACAACCCGAAGCTCCAAGAAGCAACTATAGGTGTTTTTATGTCCTAAATCAGCATTTAGTTCGATTATCAAAGCTACCTCTCCAGTGACAGCAACAACAGCCTCTGTTCCCAGGTACTGTAACGTTAGTAAAACTAGTCCAGTACACACTCTCAAAGTTTTAGCCACAAATCTACCCATCTGAGCTTCCGCATCAACCGCCAAAGATGACCGGTCATCGCTTGGCATATTCCCTCTCCCGCTCCCTGAAACACGCAGCACTCAGTCTCAATGACAGCCCTTTGGTAAAGTCAGACCTACCTACTTCACAACCAACGATAACACAAATGGCCAGAATAACACTAGCAAAACCAGGAATCTTACATGTGGCATCCATTCTATCTCCGCGAACTATTGCAATACTTCCGCATACTTCCGTGTCACAAATAATGCATTTGGGGACCACCTTAACCTACCTAAGTGTTCTTTCTACACTGATATACCTTCCATTGTAAGTACCAACTAGCGATACTTTTGATGGCAGAACTGGCAATGAACTTAGCTACCTCCCATCACTAGTCTCCACTGATTAACACTTCTGTTATCTCCTCCGTGATATGTAAAATCATTAAGTCACGCCTTAATGCTTCTGAGAGGGTGGCCTTATCCATACAACAGGCAGAAGCTCCTTGAGTATAGCATCTCTTTGTACAGCTGTCCTTCGAAAATCGATGTGACTAATCATAATGTCACATGTTGGTGCGCAAATGCATGCATGCGCGAGGATGCAGAAATGCTGGAGGTACATATTGGAAGAACTAATGGTGATTCCATGAACTAGGCATGCATAAATGAGGGAGAAAATGTTAGAAGCCATGTGTGCATAGTGGATATGAAGCAGATGGCATGTGTTTCATTGACATTCTTCACACACCTCTCGTATTTCTGCAAAATGAGATCTGTACTTGGTACTATTTCTGTAAGCCCATTGGAACATTTGGCCCATGGCCTAACTAATCCCATCCACAGATCTTCAATTGTGTCGAGTTGGAAATTTGTGTAAGAAAGAATGGCAATGCAAAAATGTCAAGAATCCTACATTAATCAACCACAGGATGAGTGTGAAGTAATCAAACAGCCATGCATGCATGGGCACAGTGCACAATACATAGCCCTTCCTAACATTCTCTACTACTCACCACTGTTTTGGAAGTGATCCAC
Source organism: Agelas oroides (assembly GCA_949130485.1). NCBI lineage: Eukaryota > Metazoa > Porifera > Demospongiae > Agelasida > Agelasidae > Agelas > Agelas oroides. The sequence continues at coordinate 14,805,055 of OX422184.1, read as the reverse complement.
AGCTAAGCCTTAATTTGTCCAAACTTTGGTACTTACCACTATCCACTTCTTAGGAGATATGGAGATTGAGCAGCTTTTACTGCCTACTGGCTTGTTTAATTGCAAAAACAAATACGTTGTTTTAACCACAGTACAACTTTGAAGTGCACTTGTAAAGACTCCCTCACAGATATTCTGAGGGTTTCAGTGTATTGTGGTTGTAACATGAACTGGGCCAGGTTGTTTACACATCAGGTCACTTGCTTTTCTGGTTGCCTTATGCAATTAGTCTCTAACACCAAAGTAAACCTCTTGTAACCACAGCTGGACTTCAACCAGAGGAACTTTAAAATTTCCTGCAAGCAGGTGATTCCCTTGCAGATGTTAGTGGTTACTATCACAGTTGTAAGATGACATCAGGGCAGTGCCTCTCTGGTTGCCTTATGCAATTAGTCTCTAATAAACTCTCATAACCACTGTCTCTCCAGTTTATCTGCAACTAAGGTAACCACTCAGTGGTTAAAACAACCAACTTGTTTTTGCAGTGGATGCATGCATGGACAGCACTGTCTGTATGCTTTGTAGCAGTTTCAGGATGACTTAATTTCTCTCTAATGACTTTCCGCATGCATGCAATTAACTATGTGTATTTAATTTCATCGCTCCACCAACAGTCTAGTGGAGTGGCATGAAATAGTATGTCAATTTACAACAGCTTCCTTCCCTTTCTTACATGATTTTTAGAACTAGATGCTGCATGGAGGGTCTTAGGTAGATGAAACTATGGCCTAACACTACACTATTGTTTCCATGCAGATATAACTATCAAACCTGTCAGTGAGGGTAATGACATCATTCTGGTCAAACCCATGGCTCTGAGCAAGAGCTTCCAGCTGTGAAGATGGAGCCACAAACAGAATCTAGTTTGTGTGTGTGTGTGTGTGTGGTGGGGGGGGGGGGGGGGGGGGGGGATGAGTGGGAGAGGGGTCTTCCACATCACTCATTGCTTGTAAGTGAACTTAAATGAAGGTATATTGCACATATTGCCACAATCTCCTGAAGTTCCACTCATGCATGTCAATTCTAGTGTTAGCTGTGCTGTATGCCTCCCTCAAAAGTATGCATATAGCTTCAGATGGTGTATCCATGTGATACCTAGCTCTAGGACGTATCTACTTATGCGTTATATTATGCTCATATAATAGTAGATAGTGACAAATCCTGCTGTGTGCCATGACAAATTAGTAAATCAGCAGTTTGCTGCTTGCTCAGGCTCACCCCACAATGATGAATCATCTGACTAGTCTTAGCTTGTTTTGCGACATCCGTGGGGGAATGGACTGGACAACAACGGAATCAAAAATAAGCCTGTACATAATTTAAAACAGTCACAGTAGACAAATTAAATCGTAAGACTACTAAACAGCATGCAGTAGCACTTACCTCCCCGAGGTTGTTCGCGTCAAATCCTAGCAGATAATCTTGTAGGACTTCGATCTGCTCGGATACTCTGGAGTGCACGAGAGTGCCTCTGTATACCCTTAGCTGCATCTGTCCCGCCGTCATGCCCAGACACAGGGCCACACAAATGATCACAGTGTTCAACTTCAACTTCATTGTTTGGTCTTAGGCCAAGGTAATAAAATTTCCGGTTTCGGAGACAATTTAACCATGCGGGCGGGCGGCTATTTTTATGGGAGGCTGTCTTTCACCCAATCCCATGTGGTACCGCCCTAACTGGTCATGTGACTTCCGGTGCAACTTGCACGGCCTGCAGTAACGTGAAGTCAGGCGAGTCACCACCACTCTTGTCGGTTGCTTACGTCAGTCTCGCGGTGGACCTAGGCTAGACTCTTGCAGCCTCCAGGACGAAAGGTCATTGATGAAGGCGAATGATGAGACACTGCGCTTGCGAACGGCAGGAGCTGGGTGTTCTCCTCGACAGGTAAGGCAGCTTGTAGATTTAGTGATGTTTTACTGTACGTATAAATGAGAGAGGGTAGCTTATTGGATAGACTGGGATGGGCACAAGGATAATCCAGTGACTCCTGAAAGTGGCCAGACGTGGTAAGAAGTCTCTTGTGTATGAATACAAGAGACCTCTTACCACATCTGGCCACATTTGTCTGCTCCTCAAACCTCCTGGTAGATTGTGAGTGTGGCAAGAAGAAAAGGGAGGATAATATTTTCATAGCACTGATACAAGGTGACTGGGTGTGCCTTTCTGCTAAACTGTTCCCTCATCACATCACACAAGTGGTTTTAAAAGTGTAAGAGCCAGTGAAAGTAAAATGCAGACAGAAGCAGTTGTATGTCGAGTGGGGGAGCACCAACACCGCTGGCACATCGATGTTCAAAATTTCACACATACATAAAGTGTGAAGTTAAAACATAAAGGGAGATGGGGATGGGGCATTTATGGCTTAGATGGATGGGGCATTTTATGGCTTAAATGGGTGGGGCATTTATGGCTTAAATGGGTGGGGCATTTATGGCTTAAATGGGTGGGGCATTTTATGGCTTAAATGGGTGTGGCATTTATGGCTCAAATGGATGGGGCGGTTAGTTACTGTTTTTTGGAGATATGCTCAAAAAAATACTGGTCTTCAGGGGAGTACCCTTTCCGGTCCTCGCATGACCACGGGTTTCGGTCCCTTTGAACTCCCGACCCGTGGCCTACTACAGAAAGGGCGGGACCACTCCCCGCCTAAGGTTTGCTTTGAGGAGCCCAGCTTTTGGTTGGCACATAGTGCTATGGGCATTCACAGTGCTATAAATATTCAAATTACTAAACAAATTGGGGGTGGGGCTCAATGGGTGGAGTTATCATATTAACTTATAATAACTAGGGGGATGGGCAAACGGTTAACGTACGGGATTCTGGCTCGCTATCGTGTCGTCTTGGTGGAACGTCTGGGAGGCTTGTTCTTCGCTGGTAGGCGCTCCTGTACCGAAGATAATTCGGGTCTGTACTGCGGTGACCATCTCACGGTGAGTATTATTAGTTGTTTGTGTGTGATACTCGGTCGACGGGCTTTAAATGGGAGCGTGCTTCTCTTAGTAACGGCGTACCTATCCTAGTAACGGCATTGTTACGCTAGTTATGGCGTGTGCGGTACTGGAGTAAGAAGGACTGAGGCCAACAAAAAATGACTAGGTACAAAAAGGACTACATACAACACGACAACATTGAGTTCTTGCATATAAGTATCATATATAATGTCTTCACGTGGGAGGATACGACAGGCAGATCTTGACTGAAGCTTCTACACTTCTCAATCTGCAAAGAGAAAGTTCCCTATCAACTCCATCTCGTGCCCTCACTATTTTTCGGCACGCGGAGAGAAAAAAAGTCTGGTCAATGGCCTATTCCGTTTTTGATCCAAGCACCATGATGGTGGTGCTCCAATCACATTGCTTCATGCAAATGACGTCACGTACTGCAATAACTAATTTTAAGAAGGCTAGGCGGTTGAAGCACTATCAGAAGACTAAGCCAGGCAGAACCACAGAACGGACTAGCAAAGGAATGCCAGGACTTCTGTGAACGGCAGTGTGCGTTTCTGAGCTTGACAACTGGCAGTGTGAAGTTCCTGAGCTTCGAATGTCGATAAGATTGTCCCGGCTTTCTGACGTTCACAGAGGCTTCAAGTTTTGTGAATCTCCGTTTCTTGGTGTTCGGAAGCTCCGAGAAGGATGATCCCTGCAACGAGCTGTATCTTTTGAGTTCTTTCATAGTTTAAAGCTTTGTGTGATGTCACGTAATGCATTTTTAAAGATGTTGCGTCACCAATTTCTAAACCGCACAGAACAAAAACGGAATAGGCCGTTGACCAGACTATTTTTTCCCTCCCTGTGTGGAAAAATAGTCTGGGAATGAGACTAATCAACTCCTGGACACTTGTGATAACAGGACACCTGTGTATACATACCAAAGTTGTGTGCATAGGATTAAGTTATTCCAACTGGGTGGATGGACAATTACCCAAGGCTACTATTCAATGACTTTTCACTCAGAGCTTCAGATTGTGCGGCTGATATTTGAGGGCAGTGTTTCATCAATAGTCGACAGTATGCATGACGTTATGAGGAGTGGAGAGGGAGGTCACAACGTCACAGCAAGAGCGCATGATGACGTCATTTTTTATTGCGGAGGGAGCATGTAACTGCCAAAAATTCGAAACCTTTCAGTCAAACACTTAAGCTTCTCCTTGGCTAATGCACGGTCCTTATCCAACCGATAAGCCTCTAACTCGATTGTTTTCCAGCTGCTTTTACTCACACTTCACCCGCACACTAGCTACAACTCAACCGGATGTGCTATTTATAGTACACATGAAAGATTCTGCTTTCACCACGGCCAGAATAGGAAGTTACATGCTCTTCCTCCTCCCTCCGCAATAAAAAATGACGTCATCATGCGCTCTTGTGTGACAGTGATGTTACTTTGGAAAAAATACTCAGGTACAATAAGGACGGTCTACGAAAAGCGACTACTTGTTGATAATTAGAAAATACCGTATATGAATGTGAGTACGTTACTATGCAGACGCTGATGTATATCGTCCTAACAGCGACGTGAACAAGTACGTAGGCTCGAAGGCCAGACTCTCACGCGGTGTGGATGTTCAGCTTGTAAGTGAAAGCTTGTGTATTTTGTGCCGTATCTATCCGGAAAATCGTGTTCTAGTGAGGTCAACTTGGCGTACCTACCAAGCAGAGGAAAGCGGCTGTTATGCTATACAACCTGCACGTTCTTAACTAGAGTGACCTACTCAGTCACAACCGTACCACTCACCTCAGTTAGGATTTCTCTTGGAAATTTTGAAACAATGAAGTATAGAGAAGATAATTGTTACTTTGTGGCCAAAATTAGCTTGATTTATAGCACAAAACCCGCTATAAAATACCAAGCATTAGTCAGTTCTTCTTTTCCAAGACTAAACCATTTGTACTAAAGAACAAAGAGTAGGAATCAAGTGAGACATTCATATCAGTGTTTTCAGTGTACAGCATATGAAGAATTAAAATTATAAATGTCGTGACAGCGCTTTGCATGTAAACAGGAAGTAACACCTTCAATTAGTGACGTCATAATTATGTTTATTGTTTACACCACTTCATGAGCTTTCCAATGATACCAAGTTCAAGTTGTTGCACCTCCACTTTCACCTTCAAATACCTGTATGAATAAAGCAGTGCAAATTTCATGTATGTAAAACATGCACCCATTCCTTAATCTACCTGAGTAGTTTGTAGATGCTCCCTTAGAAGAGCCTTATGCTAATCACGTTTATGCTTCTGTCTGCATTTTACTTTCACTGGCTCTTACACTTTTAAAACCACTTTGTGATGTGATGAGGGCACAGTTTACCACAAAGGCACACCCAGTCACCCTGTATCAGTGCTATGAAATCCTCCCTTTCCTTCTTGCCACACTCACAATCTACCAGGAGGTTTGAGGAGCAGACAAATGTGGCCAGATGTGGTAAGAAGTCTCTTGTATTCATACACAAGAGACTTCTTACCACATCTGGCCACTTTCAGGAGTCAAATTATCCTTGTGCCCATCCCAGTCTATCCAATAAAGCTACCCTCTCTCATTTATATGTACAGTAAAACATCACTAAATCTATAAGCTGCCTTACCTGTCGAGGAGAACACCCAGCTCCTGCCGTTCGCAAGCGCAGTGTCTCATCATTTGCCTTCCTCAATGACCTTTCGTCCTGGAGGCCTATCACGTGATCCGCATGGGATTGGGTGAAAAGACAGTCTCCCTTATTTTATAGGGGATCGTCTTAGTTCACGTACATAGCTGAGGTTACGTCATACAAAATTATACACCGAATTCCCCTTAGTGGCTTTCACACATTGCGCATGCGCGTGGCGGGAAATGTGGAATTGCGCAGCAATGGCACAGTAAGCTGGCACCCAGGCCACTACTCAAAACAGCCAGCCAAGCTGGTCTAAGGGACTGAAACGTAGTGGGCTGTACTATGAGGGCATAGTAGATGATTGTCACCAGGTTCTGGAGCTCCATCGCAGAAGCACTACGTCCACTTTTGGTACCAGAACTTCATACAGAGCTCAATCAAAAAGTTTTGGTGAAGAGAACAAGGAGAACAAGGACAGCAAGGTAATAATAGTTGCTACTCTTTGAAACTCAATGATAAATAAATAGGATTGGATATAAATTTAAAATCATACAATACAGGAACTTTTTGATTGAGCTCTGTATGAAGTTCTGGTACCAAAGGAGTTATTTGGAAGTGAGAAGTACCACTTAGACCTCAGGAAACTTGTGACTGACTTTGAATACTGCAACCTTCAATTACAACCAGCATCTTCCAGCAAGGAAACATGCATGCACTACATCAATAACATGAAAAACGAAACGGCGTGGGGTACAACTACAGAATTGCTTTCATTTGCTTCTATGCTACAAACACCCATCTTCACATTTACAAAATCTGGAATGTGCAACAAATATTCTTGGCATCAGTTCAAACCATTCAGCTTACAGAAATTGTCCTTTCACAATCCTGCTTTGAGAACACTTGCTGCAAGATTTGCAAAGCTGGATTATCACATTGAGCTTCTGCATTATGAGAATTGCCACTACGACAGAATTACTTTTGGCACAGATACTGACCCCATACACCCCATCCCAAAGCTTGAAGGAATAGTAGAAAGCAAAGACCTAGCTATAGTAGTATAATCAATTGTATAAAATATGTTACCTTAGTTCAAATCTGTCTGCTGATGTTCATCCCCTTGAAATTATTAAAGTTGGTCATGGTTCATTGGTTGTGCTGATATGTTGCGTATATCCCTATTTGGTATTTGGCGCACACCTATGTTTGTGCGGCATGGGAGATTCCTGGAATGTAATATGACGTAACCTCATCAAGCTATGTGAACTAAGACGATCCCATTTTATAGCTTCTCGTAAAGTGTCGCTAATAACATAACTCGTGATTTTACCCCCGTGCATCCTTGTACAGTCTACTGTTTGACAAAGCGCACTAGGCTTGTCCCCAGGCTCTCTTGCACTAACATCAAATTATGGCGACGAGTTTAGATTTGTTTTCGTAATATTCTTTCCTCATAGAAATTTGAGTGTTACAGTGTTGTGTGTGTGGAAGCAAAAGCAGTTTCAGAGTCTGCATGTGATAATGTAAGCAAGCGGTGCTGGAGAAGCCATGGTCTGGTAGGTATGCAACACTAGTTTTTGGATGTATGTAATGGTAAGGGTAATTCTAGGCTATTGGCATTGCCACCGATAATGTATCGGGAGTATCTTGAAACAATGACTTCGGTAGGCATTCTTATGTGTATGCAGTGTAGGTCTCCTCTGCTTGTAATGGCCAACTCTCAAATGGTGAAAACAAAGCTGCGCAGGAGACTGTGTCATTCTGTATATACATGAAAATAGCTATACTATGATGTTTGATTTTCGAGCCTTTTCATTTTCAGTGCCCGATAACTGACAGATAAACATGAACTGGTATGGTACAGTCCTAAGTTGCTGGGCCCATACCTCAGTGTGCCTATACCAACTGACTTACCATACAGTAGTGCATACACACATACAGATTGCATTGTAGCTATACAAACACTAATGCCCAGGCCATGGCCTGGGTGGGCCCGGGTTTGGCTATGCTACTGATGAGAAGTCATCCACAGGGCCGTAGCAAGCTATTTCAAGGTGGTGTGGCCAAAGTGTACATACCGAAAGTAGTATCTAGGTAGCCTCGTTCCCAGGCCCCGCCCAGCTTTCCGAATAAGCGACGGAAAGCTGGGCGGGGCCTGGGAACGAGGCTAGTATCTAGGGGGGTGTGGGGGCATGCTCCCCCAGGAAAATTTTGTTAAATCACACGGTAGGAGATCATTTCTGAGGCCATTTTTAGGCCCCAAATCTCATATGATTTACAATTCTTAGCAGACAGAATTTTGATAGTTTCTACACGTACTCTCTGTGAGGTAGTGATCACAGATTGCGCGTAACTTAGTGCATGTAGTAGCTACATATGGAAGGCATGCCCCCGCACCAAACATTTGCTCGGAGATCGCTTCTTAGCTGTGATCATTGATTATGTCATACGCAAGCAGTGGCGGATTTAGGGGGGGTAAGGGGGGTGCAAATGCACCCCCCCTTTGGCGGCTAGTAATGTATTTTGCGTACATAACTGCACGAGTCCATCAAATGATTATGCAGCAGTGGCATGCAGCAACAACAACCAGGCACAGTTACACATTCACGTATCAGTTCCTTACTGATCTCCAGACGTTTGACTAGGCCTAGAGTTGCTTCGAGATATTCAGTTCGGCCCGAGGGGTCCGCCACGGCGCGTCTCGGCGTACGAGATTTCGAAATCCACTGGATTTCACGTGGATTTCGGATTTCAGAGTGGATTTCTGGATTTCACAGTGGATTTCTGGATTTCAGTTTGGATTTCTGCCGACAGGTTTCTTCTTGTATGTTCTTGGATATTTTAGTTATAGTTCCCAGCTTAGCAAAAAATTTTTAGTTAGTTGTAGTTTTAGTTAACTAAATTTTAAAAAGGCCATACTAAAATGTATTTATTTAAAGTTATAGTTAACTAAACAACACTGTCGGACAGTGTACGAGATTTCTTTTGTGACGGACCCCTCGGTTCGGCCTTCCAGCTATATTTTATTTTGAATGCGTTCACGTGACCGAAAGTGGGCGTGGCAACCCAAAAATTTCCGGCGCGCTTTCGCGCGCCGATGACTGAATCCCCCTTTCGAAATTTCTAGATCCGCCACTGGCAAGCAGTAAGACTTATTCTGATTCACATTGAGTGCCGAGTGAGTAGTCTTGTTCACAGGCTCCCGCCCAGCTTTCCATGGTACTACGTACTGTAAACGATGGAAAGCTGGACGGGGCCTGGGGAACGAGGCTAGTGATTTCAGATTCCGCGTATGAACTAAGCTGCGCGCACCTACCGTGGGCAGCACGAGGTTCGTCGCTGTAAGGAATAGCTATCGAAATGACTGAAAATCCTAACGCAACGTTACCTCTTTGTCGGTGAAAACTAGTTCTTGTACGTACGACTTCACGCGTATTTAAAGTGCGCACGTGCACGTTTAGTCCGCATAAAGGTGGTCGGGCCAAAACCCGACCAGCCCGACCGCTTGCTATGGCCATGATCCATGTCCGTATGTATTTCCACCTTCAGGTGAAACTACCAGAATCAGAGTGGACATCTGAAGCACTTCTTGTCCTGATTATCAGGAGGATTGTCAGGATTAAGTCCTCCTCAAACCACAACTCCCATATGGCTGAATACCTTCAATTTACTACCTACATGTAATCCAAAACTCTATGCCAGTTAGCTGGCATTTGGCTACAATCACAATTAATCTGTACGTATGACTTCAAACCATCCTGGTAGCTCTGTACAGCATGGGACAAAGATCATTTTGGGTCAATCCATAGCTTTGTAAGCCCTCTACACTTTAAGCACGGTTTGCAACTCCAAAGTATAATTATAGCAAACAAAAGTGTGCCAAAGAAATACGTTATCACACAGCAGAGGTGTAGGAAAGATTTTTTGATGGGGGGGCACAATTTTTAACAAAACTAATTTGTAGTACAGGACATATAGAGTGGGCGTGGCACAGATTGAAAACTTGGGGGGGGGCACATGCCCCCGGTGCCCTACACCTATGCACAGTTCAAATCTGATGGCTACGGCCCTGAATGTGCATTGATTTTTGTACAGTCAAAGTTGTCCATGTCAAGAGTAGTGACAAATTAACATAAGCCTAGCCTGACTTTGAGAGTGACTCTGAACAACTGGTGGCATACAGGCGTTGATTTGAGACATGTTGGTGGTTAGGACTCAATGTACAGTGACTGTGTAGTTGAGTGGCAATAACGTTTTTATGACTGTATTATAATGAGCTAATAAAATCTTATTGAAAATTAAGCAAAGCAAGATTTCCCTACGTAAAGCAAATCCTAACCCTAACCCTGACACTACAAAGAGACATATGGAGGATTGTGAAGGCTGGTGGTTGTTCAGTTGTCGTAACTCAGTTGCAGAGCACTGGCTGTACAAGCCAGGTGTCCTGGGTTCAATTCCTGGTTACTACCGGCCTATTCAGCTACCTCTATTTCACCTCAAAACATCTAAAATCTCTTTTAGGTGTAACCCTGGTCCTGACTGTAACCCTGGTAATGTTTTTGCTAACCTCCACCGAGCACCTTTCGGCCCACCTTAAGGTAACACATGTGGCATGCAATCATGGACAGGAAAGGTCTGTCAATCCGTAACTGACAAGATAATTTTTGTACTGTACGCCATTACGATGTGTTTTATACTCCATGACAATGGTGTAATCTACAAACAGCATGCATCTGATCGAAACAGCAACCGATTCTGCTGTGAACCATTGCAGCATGACTATGTAGACCCTTCCCAAATTGTGAAGGGTATGGTGTGCAAGACTATAACTACTGACATAAGGAGCACACTATTGGCAAAGAAATGGCATATATCCTCAGATTTTGCAAATCAGCAACTGCAATATTTGTATGAAATTGCTCTGCTTATGATACACCGTTCATTTCCATTTCACCTGTGTTCACATCTTTGGAATGAAATGATGAATTGGAGAAGGAGGACCAATTTTTTGTCTACTTGTGGATGTGTGTCTCAACGGGTCAAGTTGAAAAGGACAGCAATTTGGTAAGACAGCATACAGGGTTCATATCAGCAAAAGAAGTGCATCCTTTTCCTAGAGAAGTGGACACAATTTCATCTGGAAAGGAAAAGTCTGCATGGCATTGCACTGGCTATACTTTCAGCCATTTTCATCAAGTTTGGATTGCTTTACAGGATGAGGGGGGTCAGGCTGGGAGATTTTCCAGCCATGAAAAGCATTCTAAGATTTTTTCACACCCTTCCCCATTTCCTAGGTAGCCACGTAGACATTGCAGCACTCACATGCTAAAATCTTCCAGACTTTGTACTTACATACTGCCTTGTGTATATTTACATATACTTGCTTGCAGTAAATTATGTGAAAAACCTTGGGGACAGGACTAGGCCAGGAGCAGGGGTTAGCAAACAGTATGTCTACCTTGAATGTAGCAATGTGCCATTACCTATAGATAAGTAGTTACTTTCAAAATGTAGTCATTGCACGATAATACAATAATTACTAATTCAAAATACAGTAATTCGTATAGCCGGAAAATTTGGCGGGGAATTAAATTTGGCGGTTTGGCAGATTGACCAGCCTACCGCCAAATTAAAATCCGCCAATATAAAGTCATTCATATTGGATATTAGTTCTTCTTCTGCCAAGGATCAAGATAGTGTACTACCTGATCGAGTTGAGTGCCTGAAAGACCTTAACAAGGTATTAACCACCGGCATAGGCATACCGATCAATGACGAGCTTTGTTTCTTCAAAGGTGACACTCCCGCACAACAATTTGAACGTGGAACACAGCAAGGAGGGCACTACAAGTGTGGAGGGTGTGGATGTCATGCACACATGATGGAGGATATAGCACATGCCCTTGAGTGCAAATGGCGCTCCTTAATGGACCTTCAAGAGCTAGTGCTTGCTGGCAAACACGGTAATCAGCCTGGGGCACTCAAACCATTTGAAGCTCTGAATATGCAGCAGCTTAATGAAGAGCTACGAGCTAGGAATGTGTACCATGAAGCCACAACAAAATTAGACCTAAGCCATACTCTGCAAGGCATTCTGTGTGGAGCTCAGCGTGTGGCATCTCTTCTCTTGGCTAACCCAACACTTCCATTGGAAGCTCTGCACCTACAACACTACACTATCCTCGACAGTGAACCTCTCCACGATCTCAAAGGGCATCTGTCCAACTCTTTACTGAATTGCCATACATTCTCAAAGGAGATGTGAAAGAAACCTGCCAGCAAATAATCAAAAGCAACCTCAGTAAGGAGAAAGTCAAATGTGCCGACCTTAGACTGACAGCTGTCCATCTCTACCAACTCCTCCTCCAGCACTACAAAGACAATGATTACTGATACAGACAGCCGTGCAAATCTCAGAGATCCTCTACTTACCAGCACATAAGCGATCACCAAAAAGAGTACTACAGCTGTACAATTGTACATGGTTTCATCACACTCTCTGTAGCTTGACTCAAGCCATGCTCCCACCCAATATGAGATCATAGCCCTCAGTTCAGTTAACACCGAAGGTGAGGAATGCCTATTTGGCCAAGCCAAGCAAATGGCAACTCAAGCATCTAACCGCCTTTGTTCAACATTTTGATACGTTTGCAAGCCAAACAACTCCTCGATGCAGCAACTACAGTAGTGCAGAAGCAAGAAGGAAGAGTCAGCCAAGCAGCATTGTATCTCCCAAATTACCCAGGAATGAGGATATCAAAGTCCTTTATTCAACAGCACCTTTCATCTTGGCAAGCACACTTGAAGAGAATAAGCACCTTTCTGCAGATGGGAAAAGGTGTGTGGTGGATAGCGGATCATGATTGTTATGTATTCCGTGACAGCAGTGAAGATCAAGAATACCATGCTGAGGGTCCACCTCTTCTGCACTTTCGCAACACACAACTACAAGATGTGCCAGCACAAGCAAAGGCACGCTGGGAGACAATAATTGCCAATAAAACTGAGCTACCAACACCACAGGTTCGTCTATACGATGACAATGGCATGCCAACAGGTATAATTAACTTTGAAAGTGTACGATCAGTCACCAATCCACTGTGTTCTCAGACCACTACTCTTCCACCCTCCGCTGAACTTGGCTCTCAGGCCACCACTCCACTAGGCTCTCAGGCCACCACTACACTACATCCTTCGTCCACCACTCCACTAGGCTCTCAGGCCACCACTCCACTACATCCTTCGGCCACCACTCCACTAGGCTCTCAGGGCACCACTCCACTACATCCTTCGGCCAGTACTCCACTAGGCTCTTCAGAGAGCACTACACTGTGCCACCACTTCACTGCATCCCCCTTCTGGTAATACACTTACCACCAGTGTAACTACACAGGAATCATGTACTTCTAATCTCACCTCATTATTGGCATATCACCCCACAGATTTAAACAGATCCACACCCCAGAATTATCAAACACCTTCAGTTCCAATACGACACCTATTTGAGAATGATGATAGCATTTTGAGTGAAAATGATGATGACGAAAGGCAACTAGAAGAAGCTACTCTACATGGATTACTAAAACATACAGAAGATGCAACCATTAATCCACTGAAGACTAAGATGGCAATTGCTATTTCAAAAGCCATTGGTACTGATGATACAGTGAAAAGACTTGATGAGATCCGGGTGAAACTAAAATCCCAGAAGTTAAAGCGGGTTAAATTAATGTGACAGCAAGTACAAGAGCATGATCAACTTATGGCAAATATACAGTTAAAAGTTATCAGGAAGAAGAGCGAGCTGAAAGAAAGCTGGTGGAACTGTTCAGCACATGACATTCATCCCAGGGGGTGGAATTGCAGTAGTATCCAGTAACATCACCTTGCATGGACAAAACAACTTCCTAAATGTATAGCTGACATTTGTGGAGGTGGTGCAGTGTATGCAGAGAATTTCAGAGTAGATTTTAAGGGATATACCAGTTTCATTAATAACACAGCAACCAGTACTCCTCATTCTCCATTCATTGGTGGTGGAGGTGTCTTTCTTTTCTTCAACACTTGTACTAGCATAACTGGATATGTGAAGTTGGTTAATAACAGCATTAGTAACTCATACTCTGCATGTGGCAGGTGATTGTGCAGTTGGTGGTGGAGGAGTTTCACTGATACTTTGTTATGTAAGTATAAGTGGAAACATATTATCAAACAACATGGCAAGTGGACAATCTGGCTGTGGCAGAGGAATTTACTTATATGAGAGCAATGTGGCCATGGAAAATGACAACATGGATACATTCACAGCAGTGTCGCACAGTATTAATCCATCTAGTTCTAATGGAGGACCAAACATAGATGAAAATTTATGGCTCACAAGCAACTATGCTGGCTACCGTGCAGGTGGGATTAATATTGAAAAAGCAGGGCTCCCTAGCTGTTGCGCGCTTATGCACACACTAGTATACTGACCACTTCAAATCTGATGGCTACGGCCTTGAATGTGCATTGATTTTAGTACAGTCAAAAGTTGTCCATGTCAACAGTAGCGACATGCAAACATGAGCCTAGCCTGACTTTGAGAGTGGCTCTGAAAAACTGGTAACAGGCATTGATTTAAGACATGTTGGTAGTTAGGACTCGAGTGTGTAGGTATGTCCATTGAGTGGCAATAAGGATTTTATGACTGTATTATAATGAGCTAATAAAATCTTATTGAAAATTAAGCAAAGCAAGATTTCCCTACGTAAAGCAAATCCTAACCCTAACCCTGACACTACAAAGAGACATATGGAGGATTGTGAAGGCTGGTGGTTGTTCAGTTGTCGTAACTCAGTTGCAGAGCGCTGGCTGCACAAGCCAGGTGTCCTGGGTTCAATTCCTGGTTACTACCGGCCTATTCAGCTACCTCTATTCCACCTCAAAACATCTTTTAGGTGTAACCCTGGTCCTGACTGTAACCCTGGTAATATTTGTACTAAGCACCTTTCAGCCCACCTTAAGGTAACACATGTGGCATGCAAACATGGACAGGAAGGGTCTGTCAATCCGTGACTGACAAGATAATATTATTGTACTGTATGGTTAAAGCCATTATGATGTCAATTTAGTGCAATACCAAGAATGAAGCCTCTCAGTTGTCGACATCCCAGTCTGTGACAACAAAGGGCAGTCAAGAGTTTTATACTCCATGACGATGGGTGTAATCTACAAACAGCATGCATCTGATTGAAACGGCAACTGATTCTGCTGTGAACCATTACAGCATGACTATACATAGACCCTTCCCATTTTGTGAACGGTATGGAAGACTATAACTACTAACATAAGGAGCACAGTATTGGTGAAGAAATGGCATATGTCCTCAGATTTTGCAAATCAGCAACTGCAATATTTGTATGGAATGGCTCTGCTTATGATACACCATTCATTTATTTCAATCACCTGTGTTTACAACTTCACATCGTTGGAATGAAATGATGAGTTTGAGAAGTAGGACCAATTTCTTGTCTACTTGTGGATGTGTGTCTCAACGGATCAAGTCGAAAAGGACAGCAATTTGGTAAGACAGCATACAGGTTCATATCAGCAAAATAAGTGCATGCCTTTCCTAGTGAAGTGGACATGATTTCATTTGGAAAGGCTGAAAAGTCTGCATGGCATTGTACTGGCTGTCTTCTCAGCCATTTTCATCAAGTTTGGATTGCTTTACAGGAAGATTTTATCACACCCCTCCCCATTTCCTAGGTAGCTACGTAGACATTGCAGCACTCACATGCTAAAATCCTCCAGAGTTTGTACTTACATACTGCCGTGTGTGTATTTACATAATATACTTGCTTGCAGTAAATTGTGTGAGCAACCTTGGGAACAGGATAGCAAACAGTATGTTTACCTTGAATGTAGCAATGCATCATTATCATCACCTATAGATAAGTAGTTACTTTCAAAATGTAATCATTACACAATAATACAATTGAATGTTTTCAAAATACAGTAAGTTTACAATACATTGATAGTAAAATGATTTTTATAGCATCATATTATCAGCAAAACAAGGTTGTAATTTTCGGGTGTCGACCAGTATGTCCTTACAGCTTTTCATCAGATACTGGACAATAGAGCATCATGTTGGAGAAACATTTTACGTCCAAGTTTTCTGCAAAAACGTAAAACAGGAAATTGGTCACAAAGGGGCTTCCCACTGGCCAGACCAGATCTACAGCAACTGTATATTAATAGCTATAGCTAGTAACAACACAACGGTTAATTATGTATTCTGTTTACACTATATACCTAGCTGATAGCCTTATATCAATGTGTGATTTCAGCATACCAGTCAGTTAAAAAGGTAATGTAAGAAAGTGTGAAAGTCATTCGTTAAATATTGGTTTCTGCTGCATGTCTGTCAAAACTGTCTTTGCAAAGTGTAGTATTTGGACTACATGGTGAGGAATACTTATTGCAGTACTTTTACACTTACAGCTCAACACCTCTGGAGACTTGAAAGGTAGCACATCAGGGTAGAACTAAAATCATGCTGACAAATGTGCACGCTTTGATGTTTGCATATACATTTGTACTCTGCATGTTGCATGAATGAGGTAGCCTCGTTCCCAGGCCTACCCCGTTTTTTGTTCTTCGGTTTGCGTTCACACGCCTCCGTTTATTATATTGAACGCAAACCGAAGAACAAAAAACGGGGTAGGCCTGGGAACGAGGCTATGAATGAGGTACATGAGAGATATATATTGCATGGGAAAGAGCTTGGTGGTTAAATTCAACATTACGTAAGTAGCAGTGTGTGTGTGCACGCATAATACTTTGCACTCTAGGAGTGCAAATTCAAGCAGCAGTACGACTTATATGACTCAGGTGCTGAATGAATTCCACTCCACTAGAACTTGATGCGAATTTCTTTGAGAAATATCACGGGTTGTAGCAAGCGGTTGGTGACTTTGAATTACTACGATTAACAGTCGTGCTGTATAATAAATAGCTAATACAACGTCTCCGAAAACCTGCCCATCATTGTACAAACATCACTGACGACGGGCAACGTTGCGTTAGGATATTCAAGCATTTCGGATCACTCAATGGCTACTCCTTCATTTCGACGAAGCCCGTGTTGCCTATGGCAGCATGGCTGGTCAACATGTTTTTGTCTGACTGCAACACGTGCACGCAGCTAAGTTTATACGGTATATAGGTACGCGGAATCAGTGATCACTACATCTACCTCGATGTGGACGTCTATGGAATCAGAATCCTGCTTGTAAGAACAGCGATCTGCGAGTAAAAATTTAGATGCAGGTGCATGCCCGCAGACACCTTCTATATACATATATTGTTGCTGCATGCAATGAGTTGCACGCAATCTGTGATCACTTCATCACAGTGTGGACGTACAGCAACTATAGAAATCCTGCTTGCCATGAATTACAGAACAGGGACAGGACTAAAATACGGAACGGATTAGGAAACGGATCGAAAAACGGATCGATTAAACTTAAGATTTGTAGGCCTTCAGGTCGTGCGAAGAGCTTTCACGGTCGTGGTTTATCAGCACTGGTCACCAGAACGTCGATGCAAGTTTCTCCTCCCGCGCCTCCGTGCGCGGCTAGCTGAGCACTACAGGTAAACAAATCCGATACGCGGCAAGTTGGTCTTGTTCCCAGGCCTCGCCCAGATTTACCTTGGCGGTCTGGGAACGAGGTTAGGCCTAGTCCTGCATAATTTCACGATAGCCTATACAGGTATAAACCATAGAAACATAACTTCACAATAGCCTACAGGCAAAAACAAAAACTCAAAGCATGCCAGTTCAGTGATAGACACTTGTGAATCAAAAAAAAACAAACATGGAAAACCAAAATTGGATGACAAAGGCAGTGGCGTAGCCAGGCTGGGGCACACTGGGGCACGTGCCCTAGCAACTAGAGGCCGTGCCCCACCAGTGCAGGTACGCATGCGAATTATCGGCGCTGATAGTATCGTTGTCGATCGCAAATCGGGCGCTAAACGGTCTTGAAATCGAACGGCGCAGTAGAATTACGAGTCTTGCACGCTCGTACGCTCACCGTACGCTGAGAGAGCATGCCCTAAATGCTTCTGCAATTTGCGCAGAATTTCGTACACACGTAGTGTGCCCACGCTGTGCCCTAGCATCGGCGATGTTCTGGCTACGCCACTGGCTAGGGCACAGCAAGGGAACACTACGTTTGTACGAACTTCTGCGCGAAGTGCAGAAGCTGTTAGGGGGGTGTGGGGCATCCTCCCCCAGAAAATTTTGGAATTTTACAACCTCACAGGTCGGTTTTGAGGCCATACCGTAGCGCAGTGTAAGTCACTTACTGCAAACCCGCGTGTGATGTACATAGCGATACTGCGCCGTTCGATTTGAAGACTGTTTAGCGCCCGATTCACGATGTACAACTCTACTATCACCGCCAATAATTCGCTTGCTTACTTGCCTAGTGGGGCACGGCCCTAGCAAATTGCTAGGGAACGTGTCCCAGTGTGCCCCGGCTTTGCTACGCTACTGGGTTCACCGTCCGCAGCAGAAAATAATCTTGCTATAGAGCGATTGCACGTGACGTCATTACGTTCGAGATTACGAAGGAAATCAGAAAACAGCCGCCATTTTGGTGCACAACGAGATAGGAGCTTCTATGGCGATCCTCACGAAATGAGTGATATACTTATAATGCTTCTAATATGTGTTGAATCGGACAAAATACCATTGCTACATAAGTTAAAACAGCTATATAAACGCTTACCTGTGGGTGTTTTTATCGATATCGCATATACTGCTAATAACATACTGTACAAGTTGTGCACCAAAATGGCGGTTCATTTCTAGTATACGGAATTGTGATCACGTGCTGAGAACGCTCTATAGGCACGTGGCAAAGTTGGTCTAGATTCCGTTCCAATCCCTGAATTTGCAGTTTATCACGATCCGTTTTTCGATCCGTTTCCTAATTCCGTCCTGTCCACAGAACAGAGGGCATTTGTACCTAAAATGGACTCAAAAGCTTTCTCCGAGCTTCTAATTTTTTTTTCTGGGTGAGCATTCTCACCCACTCTCCTAGCTGCTTCTTTCTTTTTTTGTTGCCTCCCATTCCAGGAGGGTAGCTACCATGTGCAGTATGGGAGACTTTGGCCAACCGTCTCTAAATAGCTTGCTACATGCAGCCTCGTAATACGCATGTGCAAACACTGTTGAGACACTGTAAGCACCTTTCAGTACAGAATTCTTTAATAAGCATCAGAAATCTCTTGCCTATGAGCGTATGGTCTAAGTCACTGGTGAATGGGATTGAAATCCAGTCCACTAGAGCTGATCACTATTGAGAACATCATAATCACTTTTCAGTACAGAAAATCACTACATTTTCTCTATGCACATAAGTCACATGATTGTTCCAACCTCTTCTACAAAAACATGAAACAGAAATTTACTTATCTAATATAGCTAATAGCAGTGTGCAAAACCTCATGACTCAGCATGCTAGTTAGTTGAAAGTTATGTCATCTGATTGGCAGTTTGAAAGACATGAACATGATTCAGGTTGAGCTGGTATACTTTGCCATCCCACTCCCACTTCAAGCAACTGTACAACTTATATGTTACCCTGCAAGGACTCGAATGAGGCTAATGGTTTTAATGGATTAGCATGCGGAACTTAGCTACCTGCACTTGAAAGTTCACATCAATTCTGTCTAAAACATAACTGTAGAACAGTGTTGCTAGACCTTAGGAAAGTGGACTGGTGGTGGAGAATTATTCCAGAGACTTCAACAGCTCAATGTCCCCTTGAGGGACTTGGAAGGTGAAGGACACCATGCATGTTAGCAAGGAAGCACATGACTTATCAAATGTTCAAATCAGTCATCACGGGAGGATATAGATCCATACCTCAACATTTCTCAGATTTTGCCTGAATAAAGTGACCGATCTTGGGAAGAAACTCAACGGTTTTAGAGGAAGAAGCAAACTAGAAACTACTCAGGGGCGTAGGAAATCCCTTTCAGAAGACTCATCCCTATATAAGTTGAAATATTAAGATTACTGTGTATCTCTATCTAAGTTATGTAGGAGCTGGAGACACCACACAGAGCCTTTTGAGAGTTGTAAAGAAGTGCCATTGCCATCAAAAACGCTGTGGATGCACGGGATGTGCTGTAGTGCAGCAAGCCAGTAGCTGAAGTCTCAAGTATCTAACTGACTTGTAACTCCGTGTGACTATGCTGTATCAGTATATAGTGTGCTACCAGAAAGCTGTAGCTAATAGATCTAGCTTGCTAACAATTACCTACCTTAGCCTTTATAAAAGGCTGTTGGCACTACATAGAGGTATTTGCAGTAAAGATGTCAAAATAGTCAGGGTGGAAGCTCCTACCTCTGGGGATCCATCAGGCCAGGGACTTGGTTTTTAGCCTAGATGCTCATGTTACTCAGGGGCATATGTTATAGAGTACTGACCGAAGGGGAGGACAGCCTGATCCCCTGGGGGGGCAGGTCAGTATATATTTCTGCCAACTGAAATGCAAAACTACTCGTACTTGAGATAATGACAGTTGACATGCCTTGAAAATAAATTTACAAGTTCAAAAGATCCACATTTCACACTTTGGGTCAAATTTCCAATTCCAAATGTTCTTGTACTTCTCGATTTTTGAAGTTTGGATTCCAGTTGTCAATTTTCTTGCCTTACTATGTTTTGGATTTTGGTGTCAATTTTCTTGTCTTGTTACAGTTTGGATTCCAAATGCAATTTTCTTATGTTGCTAGCCTATATTTGCATTTTGGATCCCAAATGCAATTTTCTAGCCTATATTTGCATTTTGGATTCCAATTGTCAATTTTCTTACCTTGCTGCATTTACATTTTGGATTCCAATTGTCAATTTTCTTACCTTACTGCGTGTTGCATTTTGGATTCCAGTATCCAACGAATATTCATTGTTGTTGGTAATTTGAAGGCCCTCACTTCCTGTTTAGGAATGCTGCCCACTGATTGGTCACCTTGGCACTGCCAATATAGCTGTTATGGGCGGGGTGGGCGTGCGCATCTCCGCAGCTGTACTGCGCACGCATGCACAAGGGGAGAACCCGCATGTCGTTTCCATGTTGTATCTGCATACAGATTGCAGGTTTTTCTACAGGTCCTGATTTAGCTCATTTTGAAGGAAAAAAAAAATTACACACTAAGTAAAAAAAATAATAATTGGCGGGCTCTGGTGAACTAAGAGAGTTTGTTTTGGCCTGTACGAAAAGCCCTAGTGGTCTTGATGATCCAGATACTCTCTGGCAAGTCGTTGTATAGTTTAGCTCCGTGAAATTCAAATGACGATCTATAAAATTCCACTACTGGGCGTTTCAGATGTATCTTACTGCTTGCACAGGTACTTGCATGTGCAACCAAAACTAGAATTTGTGTTGAATTTTGATGACAGGTAAGAAGGAACCTGATTCAACAGACACCTGTGTGCCTGGCAGCTCATGTTGATTCTGCACTTCTGTTCAAGTGTTGTCATGTTCAGCACTGCTTGTTCTTGTTTTTTTTTTTTGAGAATCATCCTTAGAGCATAGTTTTGGACTCGTTCAATCGTATTTGTTAGAGTTGCTCTGCATGTGTGCCAGATGATTGAACAGCAGTCAAGGTGAGGTAGAACAAAGGACTGGTAAAGCATCTTTCTCACGGCATAAGATAAGTAAGCTCCAGCTCTTTTATCATCGCTGTCTTTGCGAGAGATTTTGTCGTACTTCAACATGTAACTTCCAATTAAGATTCTCGTCTATTCTCACTCCTAGGTATTTTACCGACTCCTGTTTAGGTAGCTCCCTATCACTAATCTGCACACATACTGACTGAGCTGATTTCTGCCTACTTTTGCCACACAGGACCATTAATTGTGTTTTTGCTACGTTCATTTTCAAACCATCAGTGTTGATCCATGAAGCAATAGCTCCTAGGTCTTTCTCCAGATGTTCAAGTTTCACAGTGGCGGATCCAGAGGGGGTTCCATGGGTTCCATGGAACCCCTCTTTTGAAGGGCTCCCTTCGATAATACTATGCGCAAACGTACTACGTACACTACGCCCACACTGGAGCTACGCACTCCAGCTTCGACAGTAGCAATAACGCACGTGTGCCAACTCCTGTATCAAGAATTCAATGCGCGCATGGCCTACGTGCACGTATATACTACCAGAAGCACGTGGCAACCGTAGAGACAATGAGCGAAGCAAGCGAGAGAATTAAAGCCTATTGATGCATTGCTTCCTCTGCACCTAGGGATGGCGATATGCTATCAGTATGAGAGCGCTTATTTTCCGGCGCCTTACGCGGATAACCAGCTGCTTTGCAGCCTCTGCGGCTCGAAGCGGAGTCACGCCTTCAATTCTGCGGGCTTCAAACACAACAACCAGGTTTAGCAGTAGGTTGTCCAACTTTCAGGCATTCACAAACACCACGAATAGAAGAGGCCGTAGAATTGACCCTTGTGCATGGGACCTCTTTCGTGACCTGGTTGCAATCCGAAGAGACACCATTCATTACCACTCTTTGTTTCCTCTCCTCCAGGTAGTCAGTGAACCATGCCAATTCGACACCATGTAGACCATAAGTATTAAATTTAGTTTTTGTTTAGGAGGAGTGTATGATGGATTGTATCGAATGCTTTGCTTAGGTCTATGAGCACAGTACCAACCATCTTTCCCGCATCCAAAGCAGTCGTCAACAGATTTTACAAGCACATCTTGAATTGGGTGCAGTGGTGAGGTCTGAAACCAGATTGTGCCCAGTGGCGGATCTAGAAATTTAGAAAGGGGGGTTCAGTCACCGGCGCGCTTCGCGCGCCGGAAATTTTTGGATTGCCACGCCCACTTTTGGTCACGTGAACGCATTCATACATGGGAAGGCCGAACCGAGGGGTCCGTCACAAAAGAAATCTCGTACACTGTCCGACAGTGTTGTTTTAGTTAACTGTAACTTTAACTAAATACATTTTAGTATGGCCTTTTTAAAATTTAGTTAACCAAAACTACAACTAACTAAAATTTTTTGCTAAGCTGGGAACTATAACTAGAATATCCAAGAACATACAAGAAGAAACCTATCGGCAGAAATCCAAACTGAAATCCAGAAATCCAAACTGAAATCCAGAAATCCCCACTGTGAAATCCAAAATCCACTCTGAAATCAGAAATCCACGTGAAATCCAGTGGATTTCGAAACTCATACGCCGAGGCGCGCCGTGGCGGACCCCTCGGGCCGAACTGAATATCTCGAAGCAACTCTAGGCCTAGTCAAACGTCTGGAGATCAGTAAGGAACTGATACGTGAGTGTGTAACTGTGCCTGGTTGTTGTTGCTGCATGCCACTGCTGCATAATCATTTGATGGACTCGTGCAGTTATGTACGCAAACTATATACATTACTAGCCGCCCTTACCCCCCCTAAATCCGCCACTGGTGCCAGATCGAGCAGCTTGTTTGTTTCAACATACGTGTAAAGTTGGTCATGAATTATTAGAGATGCAAAGAACTTCGCTATGACAGGTATCACTGAGACAGGTCGATAGTTGTTAATGTCATGTTTATCACCTGCTTTTGGCGCTGGGGTGATATTGACTTCTTTGCATTCGGAAGGAAATTGATCAGTCAGCAGACTTGCATTGAAGAGAGAGGTAAGGCTTGGTGCAATTGCAGGTGCCACAATTCGCAGTAGTCTAGCAGATATTTGATTTGGGCCAGTGGCTTTCCTACCCCCCCTAAATCCGCCACTGGTGCCAGATCGAGCAGCTTGTTTGTTTCCACATACGTGTAAAGTTGGTCATGAATTATTAGAGATGCAAAGAACTTCGCTATGACAGGTATCACTGAGACAGGTCGATAGTTGTTAATGTCATGTTTATCACCTGCTTTTGGCGCTGGGGTGATATTGACTTTTTTTGCATTCGGAAGGAAATTGATCAGTCAGCAGACTTGCATTGAAGAGAGAGGTAAGGCTTGGTGCAATTGCAGGTGCCACAATTCGCAGTAGTCTAGCAGATATTTGATTTGGGCCAGTGGCTTTCCTCACATTTAGTTTGCTGAGCATCTTGAGAACTTGGTCTACTGTTATCTTAGAAAACTTGAAGGTGGTCAAGGCTAGAGGAAGTTTGCATGGAGGTTGAGCAGCTGTACTTAAATTGGGGATGTTGCTGAAGTGGCTAACCAGCTTGTTATAGCAACATCCACATTCTTTGTGAGTATTACATCTCCGGATCTCAGCGAATTGAGTGGTCTGCTGTTCTTCCTTCTTCCGACTCAGTAATGAGTTCAACTGCTTCCACAACTGACTCGGTTGAACCATGAGATCCTGACAAACAGCTGAGAAGTGGTTGGCTTTGGCTTGCCTCATCCTGCAGTTGACCTCTGACCTCAGAACTTTGTACGTGTTCCAATGTTCCTGCAATCGACCTTTTTTGGTATTTCCCTCAGTAGTAGTTGCGGGACCTCATTAACGATAGAAGATCTTTGTCAATGTAGTCTGCTTTGTCCCTTTTCATCCTGATCTTAACCAGAGGTGCGTGTTTGTCCACTATCTCATCTTCAAGTAACTCCACTTGTCCATGCATTGGAAAATGTCACATGCCATGGCGCACTGTCCAGGTCCTCACTAAGCTCGTCAGCGTCACATTTTGAAATCCTGGCATGAGTTCTACAACTCTCTGTACATTCACCATAGATCATTAGATGGTCACTTCCAGTCACAGCCATGGTGCCGGTTGATGAGATAATGTCATTGTTGGAACAAAAGAGAACATCAATAGGTGATTTAGAGTGGTTAGTGATCCATGTTTGTTCAGATATCAACTGAAGCAGCAACTCATCAACCAGACTGATCCTAGTTATTTAAAGCAGATTGATGTTCATGTCCCCCATTAGAATCACCTCTTTTCTCTCGGATGCAATTGAGTCCAGCATGTGCTTGATGTTGACAAGTAGCTCCTTCCCAGCCTTAGAAGGTCGATAGATGTTGCCAAGAAGAATGACCCTCTTCCAAAGGTGGAGCTCTATCCATATAATCTCCACATCATCATTTTGTAGATCAGTTCTCCTGCTAAGGTAACTCTCAGGTACATACACTAACACTCTGCCTCCATGCCTTCCCCGATCTCGCCTGTACAACTCAAAGGATGGGATGGACACTTCACTGTCTTGAACTGAGCTGTTAAGCCATGTTTCACTGACATCTACAATTGCAGGGCGTTTAGTGTCATTCAGAAGTAAGTTTATCCATCTTCAGCAGGAGGCTTTGTAGAGTGGCTATACACTCTGTCAGAGGTGACAAGTTAGGTCTCAGTGAGGAGTCTGAGGTGTTAGTTAAGTTAAGCAGAGACAGAAAAGCCTCACTCACTAACCTATTGTTGGCATAGGGCAGTTCAGAGATTAGACATGTTGGACAAAGCCACTCGGTCTCAGACACACTCAAATCCCTACCTGTGAGAAGAAACCAACTGGGAACATGGGTACTGATGAGTACACAGGCTTGCTGCACACGGTACAAGGAAAACTTGATCGGTCCTGGGTTTGTTTCAACGTCACCAGCCAGCAGCATGAGGACGGAAAGAACAATACTCGCAGCTTGCACAATGGCCGATGGTGCGAACATTTTCTCAGAGTTAGCAAGACACAATTTTCTCAGACACCTGACAGTGTGTCCTTTCAGATTCTCAACAGATACTGAAGAAGCACGAAAAGAACATTTCTGACCAACTTTGGGGAAGCATTTTGTATCTACAAATTAGATTTAATTGCTACGTAAAGTTGTTACCAGAAATGAACCTGACTGTGTACTATTATCACTATAAGATTATGCCAGGGATGAGCTGGTTAATTATGTTATTATGACTGGCAATTTGAAAAGTAGGAATTGCCTTGAAAGTGCTTGAGTAGGATTCTGGTTGGAGTATCAGGAGTGACTACATATAGCAGCTGAAGTTATTTTGCTATCCCTATCCAAATTCCAGCAGCCAACAGCCTATATCCAATTGAATTAGCTGGGTAATTGGAATCCACTTCAGTAGAAGTCTCAAAGCATGTCAATATCTTATAAACACTACCAAGAACATTGTAAGCACCCTTCAATACAGAACTCCCATCTAAAACTGCCCATGAATGTAAGTCACCTAATTGTGTCCAACCTCCTCTGCAAAACATGGAACAGGAAATTGGTTACAAGGAAGCCATCTCAGAAAGGGGAGCTTCTCACTGGCTAGACCATGTCCATATATAGCTATAGCTAGTAACAACACAATGGTTAATTATCTACTCGGTTCATACTACTTCAGATAAGCTAATATCAATGTGTGCCTTCAGCATACCAGTCACTTAAAACAGGGCCGTAGCCGCCGGTCCGGTTAGTCCGGTTTCAACCGGATCACTTTTTCCCTCACCCGTGGCTTGCTTGGCGTCGCCAATTAGCGCCATTGCTCGGCGTACGTCCACGCAAGGCCCCCGAGCACGCAAGTATCATGTTGAAACTTGCGAGATGGCTGCAAACAGTGCGAAAAAACTCTTACGAGTCTTCCTTCCAACAACTTTCCGTTCTTCCAAGCGAACGATTGTAGTCTCGCAAGCATCACGGGCACCAGCGAAGGGTGTGGCTTGCGGGATTAGTGAACGATCGGTAGACATTCATACATGTAAAGCTGTGTCATCTGGCCGCTCAGAAGCATCATACTGGCCCTAAAATGGTCACAGAAGCAATCTAATAGCCTCCAAATTGCCAAAGTTTTCTGGGGGACCACCCCCAGACCCCCCTACCTGTATCGTACCTACGCACGCACTACGAACCTGACGACTCCAAACCTGACGGCTACGGCCCTGTAAAAGGTAGGGTTGCCAAAGTGAAAAATCAACCTCCTGATTTCGAACAACTTACACCACACGCATGAAGAGCTCACCGATGCTTAAACAATCGCACACTAAAACTTCACCCCCAAGCGTATATTGCGTGCGAACGGCACCGAAACTCATTTTCGTGACTATGGGGTTAAAGTACGGGCTGTATCAGATGTAATGTAATTTAGCACAGTGCCACTCTAGTTTCACCAAAACCTTGCTTGAGTGTAGGAGTTTCAAATTTGCAAACTTGAGTCTCAGAGGTCATTGTGCAAAGGCAGTGGAGCTTTTTCATTCTTGTAGGTGAGGAAGAAATTGCTGGAACTCTGAGAATTAGCACTTATTGCAGGTAAGCAGTTAGAATGAAGCAATCCCTCCTAGTTCAGTTTTGTGGGGTTTAGTCCAAATAACATATAAACCAAGTTTGGTAGTGATTGAAGGTTCTTTGCCGTCTGGCTAACATCATTGAAACTGTGACATTGGCATGGGTGAGGTTAGTGATAACTTTTCAGTCTTTGCTAAGTTATAATTATTGAGTACAGCTAGATTTGACATTCAATTCTGGATGTAATGGTCTTTGTTTCATCCAAATCGGTGCTGTAGAAGTGGAGATATCATTTTTTATTTGTAATCAACCACTTATGAGAATTTTATCTTGGAAAGTTACCAAACTGGTGTAGTTAATTCCAAAAATTCTTCAAAAATAAATATCTCCACTGTTACTTCACCAATTTAGATGCAACAAAAACTGTTCTATTCAGAATTAAATGATGAATTTAACTGTACCCAAAACTAGCTACTCATATAAGCTTGAAAAGGTTCTCCTGAATTGCTTTGCCTCGTCCAGACGCGTCACATTTGTATTTTTAGCCAGATGGCAAAGAACCTTCAATCACTACCAAACTTGTTTTATATATTATTTGGACCAAGCCTCACAAAAATGAACTAGGAGGGATTGTTTCATTCTAACTACTTACCTGCAATAAATGCTAATTCTCAGAGTTCCAGCAATTTTCTTACTCACCTACAAGAAAGAAAATGCTCCACTGCCTTTGTACAGCAACCTCTGAGACTCAATTTTGTTATCATGAAACTCCTACACTCCAGCAAGGTTTTGGCAAAACCAGCGTGTTAAATCGCATTACATCATCATATTGATACGACCTGTACTTTAACCCCTTAGCCACGCAAATGAGTTTCGGTGGAGTTCACACGCAATATACGCTTGGGGGTGAAGTTTCAGTGTGCGATTGTTTAAGCATCAGTGAGCTCTTCATGCGTGTGGTGTAAGTTGTTCGAAATCCGGAGGTTGATTTTTCACATTGGTAACCCTATAAAAGGCAATGTCAGTAGTGTGAAAGTCGCTAATTGTTGAAATGTTGGCACATGTCTGTCAAAACTCTCTTGAGAAGGTGGACTTTTCAAACTACGTGGTGAAGAATAGTTATTCCAGGGTCTTCTACACTTGCAGCTCGATCAACACCTCTGGAGACTTTAAAGGTATAGGACATCAAGGTAGAACCTTCTCCACTTGATCTTCAAAATCATGAGGGTAGGAAACTGTGCATGCTTGCACACTTTATAGTCTGCATAAATCTTTGAAATGGTTAAATCCATAGAAGCAAGTATACATATGTAGTATCAGAAGAATGTAGCATTGACACATACTGACTCTTTTGCACATCGTAAGTGCATCCATGGTTTCACGTTTGCTGAGATCATCAAATTGCTATTTTCTTGTTCATGAACGTTGCACTGTTTTCTGTTTCTGTTTATAGTACGTATATTCCGTGTTCTTCCTAATGATGATGTGGCATGCAACAGGTGTATAGCTAGTAGCCTTGGTTACCCACAGCCTCGAATAGTAACTCTCATGATTCCGTGCACATGCTATAAGAATTTTTTTTTTTTTTTTTTTTTTTTTTTCTATAAAACTTTTTGCATTAATGCAAGGATACACAAATAGCTGGTAAGCTAATACGAGTGTGTAACCAGTTATGAATACAAAAACAAGGGTGCAACGAGTGATTTAAATGAATTAATGGAATGTGCTGCAAGTGCTTCATGGGGTAAGTGATTCCAAACAGAAACAGAGCTAGGTACAAAAGACGACTGGAAGGCATTGGTATGTGCATGTGGTTGATGTATTAAAGGTAAGGAATAACTTTGTCTACTTACTTGAGGTACAAATACATTAGGAGGAAAGTAAAAGTAACCATGTATAATTTTATAAAGAGTACAAAGCTTTAAGTATAGTCTACGATTCTCAAAAGAAGCAGCCACCTTAGTAATGGGAGTTTCCCACATGACCTACATGCAGCAACTATATATACATATAGCGAGTAATCACACAATGGTTAATTATTATCTGTTTTTGTACATAGACAATATCACTGCAAAAAATGATTGGTTGTTTTAACCACTGAGTGGTTACCCTGGTTGCAGACAAGCTGAGGAGACAGTGGTTACGAGAAGTTTATTTTGGCACTAGAGGCTAATTGCATAAGCAACCTGAGCCCAAATCATACATTACAACTGACAACCCTCAGAACATCTGTGAGAGAGTCACTACAACTACACTTCAAATATATGATGCTTTTGTGGTGACTTTCTCACAGATGTTCAGTGGTTACTATATCTGCAAGATCATGCGTTGGGTATTGGATGCTCTTTGACACAAGCAGGTGTGACCCTTTCACAGATGTCCAGTGGTTTCTAACTGCAAGATCCTGGTTGTAAGATAGTCTGGGAAGCTTCCTCTATGGTTGTCTTATGCAATTAGCAAACATAACCACTGTCTCTTCAGTTCGGTCTGCAACCAGGGTAACCACTCAGTGGTTAAAACAACCAATTTGTTTTTGCAGTGAAATATGCGTAGCTTAGTTTTAACCTCAGCATGCTAGTTAGTTGAAAAGGTCAGGTATGACTGTGAAAAGCACTTGTTGAAATTTAGTTATGTCATATTATAATGATTGGAAGTTTGAAAGATAGGAGTGCTATGAAGATGCATTCAGCTTCAGCTGGCTTCTAGTCGGAGTAAAAAGATCGAGTGCCTAGCTAGCTGCAACTGTTTTGTTCTCCCCCTCCTAGTTCAAGCAACTGTCCAGCCTATATGGTCGATGGGGTCGAGGATAGCATGCAATTGCTTTGAAATATTTGCATATTCTACCCAGAACATTCTACGTATACAAGTGCCTTTCAAAACAAAAATCCTTAATGCAAATATTTGCCTAAGTACATAATTATATCCCATCTCAACCTCCTCTGCAATCATGTTCAAAAGGAAGCCACCTCAGTATGGTAATGTAATGGAGCTTCCCATGCAAATAATTATATATGTACAGTGACTAGATAGTAGATGCATACATTTGTAACTTGACAATGTTTAATTACATATCTGTTTTTGTAGTTAACACCATACATAGCTTTAAAGATAAGCTGATTGCATTTTATAAAATCACATGATTTTACCATGCCATATAGAAGTTGTGTTGCCACTGAGAATGTGAAAGTCAGTAGCTGAAATATTGGGTGCATATTCACTTTCGTCAAAAGTATAGCTAACTGTAGATAAGTGTAGGAAAGTGGACTTGTGGTGGAGAATTGTTCCAGAGCGGACTTCAACATTTGCAGCTCAACACTCTTCTATGGGACTTGCAAGGTGAAGGACACCATGCATGTTAGCAATTAAGGAACCACTTTGCTATTACTACCCATCAAGGGGAGGATATATACCTTCTTTATTTTCTCTTTTTGCATGAATAAGTGACTCCTGTTTATAGTGGAATAAGCAAACTAGAAACTTCTCAGGGGCGTATACCATAGAGCTATAGGGTTTCCATCGATTTTGGAAACACCTTTCAGCGTAGCCTCCCTCCCCGAGAAATATATATATACTGATTTGCTGTTTCTTGGCGGTACTGTTGCTGGTTACGTACACTCGTTGAATGTCGAGGACTTGGTCACGAATCGCCGTCAGTCTCGCATGCAAGGTGTTCATCCTGCTTTGGCGGGATTTGGCAGGGTAGGTTATGACGCCGCTTTGTACGAAAACTAACTTTGCTAGACACAAACAACATTTTATTATAAATAGCGAAGTACTCGACAGAGTGTCTGCATTAGGATTGAGCTTGGGTGTACCTAGAAAGCTGAAAAGCAACGAACGAGCTCTCTGAACACAGCATTTTTGAGCGCACTACACGAGGGAAAGCGACTCGACCCGCATGAACCTCCATTTGGCTACATACGCCACCGAGTATATAGTGAACGCTTGTTGACAAGAACCTGACGGTACTGTTCTTACGCACATATAGAGTAACCCATCCGTTATCGGACACCATCACGCGGACAGCACGATATCTCTCGGACTGCTGAACGCTATGCGTCCGTACTTGGGACGCTTCTTCACATCATCAAGACAAACAAGATAGATAACTGCCAGACTCACTCGATTAAGATCTATGCAGTCACAGCTGTAAAAGTAGCAATTGTCCGAACCATCGGTACTCGGAAAGTGACCCCTAACTGCGGACTATGTTTCTGTAGGGTTTTAGCAAATAGGTCACAGCTGCGCTACACACAAATAGCTAGCTAGCACTCCGATGTTCGATCGGAGCGTACTCTCGACCCGGAAGCCACGGCAATGTTTGCGTACATGCATGCGGCTATGCAGGCGCTCGCTGGAGGGGGGGCTTACAACCAACTTGATGTAAACAGCTTGGGTCAATGTCAACACTGCCTACAACATCTCGCAAACCGAACGGGAGTGGTTTGCCCTAGCACATGGCGCGCCTTCGAAACGAAATAGGGGAAGTGTGGAACGAGGAAATGGGAACTGGGGAACGAGGACATGGAAAGGAGAAATTCATTGATTATGTCACGGTCTAGCTAGAGTAGGTCAGATCAGCTAGCAGCTATACGACCTTTAAAGATTTGTTGTCCGACACTTTGATGGTGTCCAGAATTAAGTGGTGTCCGGTGATTGATGAGCTACTCTACTCGAAACACATCAAAGGGGCTTTCATTTGATTTGCTGAAACGAGTCGTGAGTCGTGAATCAGTGTTGTACTGTTATGTTCGCAAACACTGTTTGTTGCCTTCTCCCTAATGATGTAGCATGTACAGGTCTGTCAGTAGAGTTAGGTTTGTTGCAGCCCCTAGTAAGGCCACGCAAAGGTATTTTCTTGTTTCTAGTCAGGCCTGCAAGTCACGTAAAAATGACAAGTTGTTGTTGTTGTTTCGAGGCTAACCGCACCCCAAGTGGAAAGGAAACGGTGAATATTGTACACATCTAGAGTCTTTGGTGATTTAGTGAAACAGCCCAATTATGCATACCACACCTACTGGGGAATGAATCGGAAGCCCCTGAGAGTTAGGGACACTGACAAAATTAATGGTTTCCGCTATCGAGAGGTTCCACTGTAATATGTTCAGACTTGTCACTCATATAACAACTGACTACAGTAAAACCTCCGAACAAAGGACACATTGGGGACGGGCCATTTGTCCCTTGTAGAGAGGTTGTCCTCTTCTCGGAGGTTTTGTTTTATACTTATTGGATATCACTTAAAGACAAAAAGTCTTATAATCTGCTTCATATTCTGCTTCAATTTGATGGTTTCTTCAATAGCAAGATGGTAAGAGCAACACTTACTAGAAAAAATATGTAGAATGATGCAATTGTTACATACATAATATACAGTAATTAAATAAACACTCGATTGTGTTTGTAACAGAAATTTTTCGTTTGCGAGAAAAGTGGAAAGGACCACCGCTGCGGGTCCAGAATACGGAGGTATCCGTTACATCGGGGGCTGGTCATTCGGTGTACTTCCGGTCGGCGTGGTAATGTGTGATCGGCCGGCCTGTTGAACGCGATGAGATCGCATTTTCGGACCTCTCTGTTGCTTTACGCTGGCGAGAAAGGCTAGCACGATGAGCAACAGTGCTAATATAGTGCTCGGTCTTTGAATCCAGCGACGGTGGGGTTACGAAAGCGGTCGACAAGTGTCCGCATTATGTGGGTGTAGCTTCACTGTCCGTTTTCGGAGGTAATTTTGTATTGGCTAAGGTACGTCGGGGGCTGGTCAGTGTCCGTTGTTCGGAGTTGAGAGGTGTCCGCTTCTCGGAGGTTCGAAATGTATTAGTTCTATGGTAAAATCAATCGGGGGCAAGTGAGCTGTCCGCTGTACAGAGGTTGTCCGCTTTTCGGAGGGTCCGTTATTAGAGGTTTTACTGTAGTCCAAATTTACAGTGCATGGATGCATGTTCAAGTTGACAACTAAAGTAAAATGTCTGGCAGTTCCGGATTTGTGGTGAGCTATTCATGTAGCTATCTAAGTGCTATTTAGCATAATACAATAAAGTGATAAGAACTGGTCAGTCTTGGTCGTTACATTGAGTATGATTATCATACATAATAGTAAAAAGAAGAACCATGTATGTGCATCAAAATAAGTAATGCGACACTAACCACAAAATAAACAATGCTGCTGAATTAGCTACACACAGGTGCAGCATACAGATAAACAGTGTGTCATGTTGTATGGATAAAGTATGATTACGTCACTAAAAATAGTCACACCTACCGAAGCTAAGGCTTTGTATGGCTGAACTGAGAAGTTTATACAGCAGCTCTGACATCTATAGGATAGTCTTGCTACTACAGTATATATGCCCGACGATTTTTAAAGGGGGACCCGGAGGGGGCCCAGCCCATCCCCCCGTTTCCAGCGAGAGCGCGTAAGTTACGTATACGTCACGTATACGTTGCTCATGGAAGCACAATGACCGTAGATAAGCGTCAAGCGATGGTGATGAATTTACTAGCAAAGTGGGCACGGTATGACCATTACAAGAATCGAGTGTATGCATACCTACATAGCGCAATTATGTTTGTATTGAAATTTTCGTGTTATTTTGCGAAGCCTGATTTTATTATTTATTTTTTTGCTGTTTCAATATTCGCGATAGCAAGGTGTGCGTCCCGCATACATACTAACGCTTGTGCAGCACATGTAATTTATTAACTCACCAAAAATTTTATCCACCGCGCCCCGGAGGTGCATGCCTCCGGACTCCCAAAGGTATAGGATGTAGGCACACCCTGTTTATTCACCCTAGAATCGCCAGTGACAGTACGTACCTTACTTTGCAGACCCATGAAGACTAGCTAAAGCTTTGTTAAATCGAAAGAACGATATTTGAGATATTGCCTAAATGGCTATAACAATACCCTGTAAGTTCTTTTTGGTAAGAACGTTTCAAGCAATGAAGTACAGGTATAATGTCTGGCAGTTCTGAATGTGTTGTTCCTGCAGGTATATATTAATGTACTATCTAAGTGCTATTTAACCTTATGGCCTGTGCCTTCAATTACTGCTGCGTCACAATTTAAGGGTTGTATCTGAGGCCCTTGGGCCCTGTGTTCATACTTATAAAACTTTTCAGAAAAAAGTGCATGGAACAAAGTATACACTTTGTTTGTACTGTGAACATCCTCCTCCAACTTAGAAAGAGGTAACCATACATGTGCACACGATGTGCATGCAAGATCACATTGTAAAACTGTGGGGCCAGGTTGTTTCTGGTTTCAGACTCGCTTGCCGAGCTTTTCCACTTGGAAATTGTATTTTATCCATATAGCTGTGACCAAATACCGGGTATATTATTTCACATAATCAGTGATGCAAAGCCATTGTGCTCAATATGACAACTGTGTATTGTTCATATATAATGGATAGATGGGAAGCGTTTTCTCAATATTATTACAATGCAGTACAGAGTTCAACATCTTGGGCTCTTTATTGCACACATTACAGATAACATTGTTCTGATTCTAGATTATCAGTACTGCAGCAGCTAGCATATACATTGGAGTGATAAGACCTGGTCAGTGTTTGTTTTTCCATCGAGTATGTATGATTATCATAGCTGCATACAGCTAATGTTTAAAACTGATGTGCTGAACAGACAGATAGACATCACTGTCTACTGTATCAGTTGCAAGAAGTATAAGATATCAGCTACAAGGCTCATCATCTTAAGACGATAGTGGGTCTGGCTGTAGTATCACATATGCTAGCCATTTCTCTAGCCAGGGCAGCTAATGTAGCGACACATGCATGAACTAAGCTCTACACTGAAATCATGAGCTGAATTTCTGGCATTTATAAGTGCCGTTTATGCATTGCCCTTACCTGAAGCGACCTCAACAACCGTCACGGTGATCGAAATTTGTACTATAGCTGCCTGTGGGCAGCCTGCCGTTGATGATCTGTAGCAGCACATATCAACAAGGAGTACGTTGCCAAGCGTGCTTCAACTTCAGTCGCCTCCGCTCCGGGTCACCATGCAACGCTGGACTCTGGCAATATAGCCCTTCACCTACCGAGTGCATGAGCTCGATCTTCGTAATTTAAGTCAGAGATCAACAGCGGATACAGAAATTAATGCATGTCATAGCGATAGTACCATATTAATGTACTTCACCACTACTGCTTTCATTCTGGTTTGAATATTGTCAAAATTCTCATGACACAATTCACTTCAATGTGTGATAACATACAAAAGAGTGTTGGGTATATGAATACATTTTACCCACAACTGGCCAATGCAGTACAAACTTACCATTCCGACTGAATATAACTGGGCAGCTCTTGCTTACCCTGAGTGAGTACCACATGCACAAGTGTCTGATTTAATTTTTGTATTTAAAACTGAAACGTGATGTAAATGAATGAAGTTGAAAATTCAGTTCGATCCTTAGTGTATAACCCACTCCAGGAGCCCACATGTTGTACCCAGGCATTGTGTTCCACCACCATTGTCAATCAACATCCCCTTACAGCCTGTCTCTTCTGTGAAACACTCTAGTGATGCAATGTCTGTTGTCACTGATGGGCATCTGAACCAATAACCTGACTGTTGGTGTCAGCTATTAAGATAGCACACAAGGCATGTTATCAAGCGTGACAAACCAAACTTGAATCCTTTTTGTTTTGCAACATATTACTTCCAAATTCAGGGCCTTTTTAGGGGTATGTATGTTTAGTGTCCATAATTATATTTGCATATTTTACTTAAGATATGGTGTGGTGGAACCCTTGGGAGTGGTGTATCCGAGGGGTGGAGAGTGGGGGGCATAGCCTGCTTGAGTACCCAACTCCCTTGCTTGTGAGTGTTACCGTAAATCGGTAAATTTTCGTTGGAAAAATTTTCGTGTTGAAAATTTTCGTAGGGTCGACGTCCTACGAAATATTTTACCACGAAAATTTTACCACGTATATAGCGTTTGTACGTTATTATTCTTGCGTATTCGGCTTTCGCGCGGCACATGCACGTGCCAGAGCAGGTGTGAAGTCGAGAAGAACGTACGGAGAGAGTAACTGCCATGGAAGAGTTTTCGAAAGGAATTGTTGTATTCGAGGCTACCACGTAGGCCTATATAAAGAAATATGGGAGGCGGTGGTTGGAGAGGCGTTGGTGTGCGGAAGGGAGCCCGAAAACGCTTCCGATCGATACACTGTGGCTGTGAAAAAGGAAGGAACTATCATAGGCGGCGGAACCGGGGGGACAGTGGGGGCAGTTGCCCCCACAAAATACAAGGCGTGGGGGCATAGCCCCCACAATCACCCACAGTCATGACAGTGACACGGCAAGCCCCCTTTATTAGATACCGTATACTCACAAATTGACACCACTGCAGCTAGATAGCGTAACCATTGTCCAGGCCAACTAGTCTTGAGTCTCGCAGCATGTCGCAGAGATCCCGGCGCACGAGTGTCGAGTCTCGCTACGTTGTGGCCCCGCCCCAAGCTCAGTAGGCCTATATAGTACTCAGCACTTGAAACTCAGAGGTTTGGACTCTTCAGCAACAGCCACTGCATGGCATGTGGACGTCTATACGAATTAGAGTCATGCATGCGAAGACGTACAGATAACAATGATAACTGTAGTGCCGGTTTGGGCCAAAAGTGGCCTCAGAAGCAATCTCAGAGCATCTAATTTTCCTGGGGGAGCATACCCCCACCCCCCCTAGCATATGCGTGCTTGCGCACGCACACAAATCGTTCGCCCCCCCCCCCCCCCCCCCCCCCAATCTCAAATGTCTTCAGCCGCCGTTGACTATCATAGGACATTTGCCTCGAAAGCTGTCGCGGATGTTGCAGTGATGTCACTGTTCTATTGTTACTGTTGTATTGTTACTGTTCTATATTTAGTTATGTATGCACGTGATTCATGAGTATTTAAGTCTGGGTTTGTACAGTTTTATGAGTTCTCTCGAGTCTCTGTAGTTCTCTCTTGTTCTCTCTAAAGTCTGTCTTGTACCCAGATATTACAGTGATTGCAACTGAACCCGCATTTTAGTAGTAGGTTACTACATTGGCGACGAGAGGTCGGATCGATACGAGAGACTCCCGAACTATGGCGATACAGTTCGGTCATGTGGGCGAATTCGAGGAAGGTCGCGAGGAATGGACACAGTACGCAGAACGCCTCGGACACTTCCTGACGGCTAACGGAATCACCGACGGGGAAAAGAAACGAGCCGTGTTTCTGTCTGTGATTGGCCCCAAGGCGTACAAGTTGCTTGGGAGCCTGATCGCGCCGGCCAAACCGGGCGACAAGACGTACGAAGAGTTAGTCGAGGTGATGACGTAGCATCACAACCCACCGCCCTCCGAGATTGTACAGAGGTACAAGTTCCACACACGGCAACGATAGCCGGGAGAGACGATTGCAAAGTATGTATCGGAGTTGCGCTCGTACGTGTCGATTCGGAACGATACTCGAAATGATGATTCGAGACCGCCTCGTGCAGAGTGAACTATTGTCGGAAACAGAGCTGGGCTTGAAAGCTCTGGAGTTGGCGCTGGGAATGGAGACCGCAGCAAAGAACGTTCGTGAGCTGCAAGGTACGAGACGTGCAGCGGAATCGCAGCTGCAGAAAGACGTGTGCAAAGTTCCCTTTCAGGACCGCCAGGTGTCACAACTGTGGCAAAGTAGGCCATATAAGGAAAGTTTGCCGACAACCAAAGAGACCACCCACTTCTCAAGGGAGACAGACACAAAGGCACCCTGTCAGAACAGTGCAAGAGGGAATTGAGGACCCTAATGAGCTTCCATATGTCTTGCACACCCTCAGAGCTCAGACTGGCCAACCTCTGGAAGTGGACTTAATGTTAGATGGAAAGCCACTGTGTATGGAGGTTGACACTGGAGCTGCCGTGTCATTGGTGTCGGAGAAGACATACCGGAGTCTGTTTCCAGAACGTTGCTTGCAGCCTTCAAAAGCTTGTTTGCGTACATACAGTAAGTTAGCAATCATCGGACGACAGGTATATTCGGACACTCAAACGCGGAGGGAAAACTGCGTAAACATTCGGCGATACCACAAGACTGTAGCTGAGGTACGTGGTACCTGGTGTACCAAAAATGACGCCCGCGCATTGTTTCCTGTTGGGGCTAGAAGCGATAAAATGGCCGTCCGAAAAACATCAATATTCGGAAAAGTGTATGTATTTTCAGACACTGTTGTTTGTGCCTTCTCTGAAGCTGCTTTTGGAGAGATTTTAGCATCGATACGATGCCCCAAGACCTCCCCAATTCGCAATATATTTTGGTAGCGGTAGCTGCTTTGAACACTCAGGGGCGCAGCTGAACATGGACCAGTCCGATTCGATCGATATCGGACGGTGAAATTTGTCATTTCTTGCTGTGTTGTCTCCAAACAAGTTGAAGTCTCCACCATATTAGCATCAGTAGAATCTACAGGCTCTTGGCTACATGCTGGTACTTGTCCGGAGTTTGTGCGTTGAGTAGTTCTTGGTAAACCAGGTACCACGTACCTCAGCTACAGTCTTGTGGTATCGCCGAATGTTTACGCAGTTTTCCCTCCGCGTTTGAGTGTCCGAATATACCTGTCGTCCGATGATTGCTAACTTACTCTACTCAGGAGAGTCAATCGCAGTGATAGGACAAACGGAAGTGGAAGTGTACTATGAGGAACAGCGAGTGAAGCTTCCTCTGCTGGTGGTCAAGGGTGGAAGGTCCAAGCTTGTTTGGACGAGATTGGATGACAAAGATTCGTCTCGACTGCAGAGCAATCAATGCAGTGAAATGCAGAACATCAACCACTTTGTTGGAGAGCTACAGCTCAGTGTTTGAGCCAGGCCTTGGAACATTGCAGGGTTACGAGGCCAAGATTCATGTTGACCCTGGAGCTCAGCCGAAATATTGGTTGCACGGTCAGTCCCTTATGCCATGAGGGGTAAGGTCGAGGAGGAGTTAGAGCGCCTCGTGAGCGAAGGTATCATCGAGCCTGTTCAGTTTACTGATTGGGCAGCTCCAATTGTGCCCGTAGTGAAGGGCGACGGGAAGTCCCTCCGAATCTGTGGTGACTTCAAGCTCATATCTCGGGCTGCTGACCTACTATTCAAGATTTCTGCCAAATCTGTCATCGGAACTTGCACCACTCTACAAGCTGCTAAAGCACAATGAGCCATGGCATTGGACGTCAAGGCAGAAGAAGGCCTTTGAGAGATCCAAAGAATTACTGCTGTCGTCGCAGTTGTTGGTTCATTTTGATTCAAACCTGGAGATTTACCTAGCCTGTGATGCATCATCATACGGTATTGGGGCAGTGTTGTCACACAAAATGCCAGATGGGTCTGAGAAACCCATGGGATTCGTATCCCGTACGCTGACAAATGCTGAAAAGAAGTATTCTCAAATTGAGAAAGAGGGGCTAGCGTGTGTGTATGGAGTGACGCGTTTCCACTCATACTTGTTCGGACACCACTTCAAGCTGCAGACTGATCATAAGCCTTTGCTAACACTCTTCAATGAAAGCAAAGCAGTTTCGCCTCAAGCATCAGGCAGAATCCAACGTTGGGCATTGACCCTAGCATCATACGAATACACAATTGTGTGCCGAACAACAACACAACATGCGAATGCAGATGCTATGAGCAGGTTGCCACTCCCGGACATTCCAGTCCAGACACCTGCTTCAGGAGAGCTAGTGCTGATGGTTGAAAGATTGGAAGATGCCCCTATCTCAGCAGCACAGATAGCAACGTGGACAAGACGAGATCCCTTGCTGTCAAGAGTGCTCCGTTACATCATGGAAGGATGGCCAGACAGTGCAGACATTGAACTGAAACCGTATTGGACGAGACGTCTGGAACTAATTGCCCATGACGGATGCATCGTGTGGGGAGGGAGAGCAGTGGTCCCGGACACCACCGGGCCGAGAAAGTGTGCTGATTGAACTCCATGGAGGACACCCTGGTACATCACGAATGAAGTCGCTTGCACGAGGTCTGGTGTGGTGGCCAGGAATGGATCAGGAGATTGAGAACATGGTCAAACAGTGTTCAGACTGTCAACAAAGTCGACTGACTCCTCCCACGGCACCGCTACATCCATAGTGTTGGCCGACCCGACCCTGGACACGATTACATGTGGACTTTGCAGGTCCAATGGAGGCGAAGATGTTCTTAATAGTGATTGATGCTCACTCCAAGTGGATTCAAGTCTTTCCCATGGCAACAGCTACTGCCATGACAACCATCCAGCGACTGAGACAGTTGTTTGCCCAGTTTGGAATTCCAGAATCTATTGTGTCGGATAATGGTCCACAGTTTACTGCAGCCAAGTTTCAAGAGTTTTGTCGATTGAATGGAATCCGTCACGTTAGAGTTGCACCGTATCAGCCTTTGTCTAATGGATTGGCTGAAAGAGCTGTACAAGTGTTCAAACAAGGATTTCGCAAGTCATCAGTGATCGAATAGCACGATTTCTGTTTCAGTACAGAATCACACCACATACAACCACTGGTCTGTCACCTGCTGAAATGTTGTTGGGCGGGAACCTCCACTCAAGATTGGACTTACTTAAGCCAAATTTAGAGCAGAAAGTTGCTGAGAAGCAGAGAAGGCAACAGTTCGACTATGACAAACATTCCAGAGTGTGTCAGTTCTCTGATGGTGAAAAAGTGTTTGTTAAAAACCAGGGCAGAGGAGAAACGTGGTTGCCTGGTCATATCATAGAGAGTTCAGGACCAGTGTCATTCAAAGTTCAATTGCAGGATGGCAGAACAATTAGCCGCCATCAGGATCACTTAAGAAAACGATTCACAGAGGATCCAGAACAGTCTGATATTCCTCTCTGTGAGGATGACTTGGACATTGCAATCAGTGCTAGTGGAACGACTACCACTACCAGTGCTACATCCTCAGAACAGGACAGATCACCAGTTGGGCAGGGGACACTGCCAACTGTTGGATAGGACAGTGAAACTGTTGCACCACTACCTGAGTCTGCTATGACTCGTCGTTACCCCTCTCGAACGAGAAAGCCACCAGAGAGATATTGAACTCTCATGTACTGTTTCTTTTTGTTTTTGTTTTTTAGGGGGAGAGGAATGTAGTGATGTCACTGTTCTATTGTTACTGTTCTATATTTAGTTATGTATGCACGTGATTCATGAGTATATTTAAGTCTGGGTTTGTACAGTTTTATGAGTTCTCTCGAGTCTCTGTAGTTCTCTCTTGTTCTCTCTAAAGTCTGTCTTGTACCCAGATATTAGTGATTGTAACTGAACCCACATTTTAGTAGTAGGTTACTACAGATATGTTTGTTCTTTTTGCGACGGGGAGGTACTATAGAATGTACAGTAACTGGGCGCAGGAAATATTCGGCTGACCTGGCACAAGATGTACTTGACGAAAATTTCCACATTTACGGTATACCATTTAAATTTCGCATGTAATAACACGTGAAAGGAATAGTGGACAGACGTTCGAATAAATAGTACACTGCCATTTTCAGTGGCAAGAAAGAGTACCTTCAATGGTGTGCTGGCATGTTATTGTAGCAAGTCTTTCTAAACTTCTCATGCCACAAGTTGCATTCCTGAGGCCAACTTTATCATCACGAGAAAAACATAAAATTTTGGGGAGAATACGTTCGCTATATACCCAAATTTATACCAATAGTCTTGATTTGATTGCCAATATTGCATGCATGCATGACAATTGGCTGACATTGATTATCATCATCTTCAATTTGATGCTTTGGCAGAGAAATTTGGAAAGCCAAAGCAGATGGGTCCTCCCATTTAGTGACTCAGTGGCTTCTTAAACTTGTTCTAGTTAAGATCTAAATAATCCATTGGACATTGTACTTAAATTCAAACTTGTCACAATACAACGATTAATATCTCCTATTTCAGATCTGGACACCCAAGAATGGCTTCAGTGAGAATTGGAGCACTCCTCCTTGCTCTCTTTGTCCTCCTTGTCCCACAGCCCTCCACTGCCACCACCCTCTACGTCACACCTTCACATCACACTACATGCCCTTCCACTCCCTGCCTCCTCCTCTCTCAGTATATTGAAAATGCTACAGAATATTTTCTGTCAAACACTACCATGATATTCCTTCCCGGCAAGCATACTTTCAATGTAATAGCTAATGTAACAAGTGTTACTGGCTTCAGTATGGTTGGAGGGTCTGTGAATACAAGTACAATCGTCTGCAGTGGACTCGGATGTGGTGGCTTCTATTTTCATAATGTCACAGGTCTCAATGTGACCCAGCTTAGCTTTGTTTCGGACAGCCACTCCATCACCACCAAGGATGTGTATGACTTTCAACTTGTGAACTGCATCTTTGCCAACAGTAGCAACACTGCTCTTATTGCAAACAACAGCAATCTACTCATTGAAGGAAACATGTTCATTAACAATACGGGTGGAACTGTTCAACAGATGGCATTCATTCCAGGAGGTGGAGTCGCTGTGGTTACCAGTAATGTGACCTTGGAAGGAGAAAACAACTTCCTAAATCTTGCATGCGCAGCTGATATTTGTGGAGGTGGTGCAATGTACGCTGAGAATTCCACAGTAGATCTTGCAGGAAACACTACCTTCATCAACAACACAGCAACCAGTAGTACGAATTCTTCATTCATTGGTGGTGGAGGTGGCCTCCTTTTATTAAACACTGCTGTTAGCATAACTGGATATGTTGACATGACTAATAACAGTGTTAGTAACACATACTCCGTGGCAGGTGGTTGTGCAGTTGGTGGTGGAGGAGTTTCCCTGATACTCTGCAATGCTAGTGTAAGTGGAAACATTGTATTATCAAACAACTTGGCTGAAGGAGAGTCTGCTTGTGGTGGAGGAATCTATCTACAAAATAGCAGCATGACCATCAATGGAACTGACATGGAAGAAGGCAACCATGATATATCTAAACTAGTGTTGGATGCTCCAGCCAGTTCTACAAATGGAAATGTAACACTCACAGACAACCATGCTGATTATGCTGGTGGAGGAATTCACATGGAAAATGCCAACGTGGCTATATTTGGAACAGTGACACTCATCCATAACTCAGTTGGTTTATTAGATATTACCCAATCTTATGGTGGGGGGATTGCCATTTATGGTGGTGATATGTCTGTAACTGGAAATCTGTTAATCACTGATGGTTATACTGGTTATGCTGGTGGAGGTATTCATGTGCAATACGGCAACATCGATATATCCGGAACAGTGTCTCTCATTAATAACTCTGCATATTCGTTGGTCATTTCACACTCAGGCGTTGGTGGTGGAATTTCTATTTTTGATAGTAATATGTCCATAGCTGGAAATCTGTTACTCACACATGGCTATGCTGGTTATGCTGGTGGAGGCATTGAAATGCAAGGTTGCAATATGGCTGTATCTGGAGCAGTGTCACTCATTAACAACTCAGTTGGTTCTTTGGATGACCCATGTTCTCATGACCCACCAGGAGCTTTTGGAGGGGGAATAAACATGTTTTCTAGTGACGTGTCTATAACTGGAAATTTTATATTCACTTCAAACAATGCTGCTGGTGGTCATGGTGGAGGTTTGAATGCACAGAGTAGCACTATGAACATTACTGGAACAATGTCACTCACCAATAACTCAGCTAACAGTACTGGAGGAGGAATTGCATTTGATGGAGCCAGTATGATTGTATCTGGAAATGTGACTTTCACCAATAACACAGCTACTTGTTTTGATTCTACTGGTGGGGGTATTTTTTTGACTAATAGTAACATTGACATAGAGAATGCATTATTTGCTAATAACTATGGAATTCAAGGTGGGGGACTTGCTGCGCAAGGAGGCAGCACAATCCTGCTGACTGGAAGAGTATCATTTATTGAAAATTCAGCTGCTTCTGGTGGTGGAGTTTTCCTAGGTTGGAGTACAATGAACATTACCACAGAAGTATCACTGACTCGAAACTCAGCTCATCAAAGTGGTGGGGGGATTTGCATATATACAGGTCGAATGTCTGTGTCTGGAGGAATATTGTTGGTTGATAACAGTGCTTATCGCAATCAATATGGGGAGTTTGGTGGAGGTATGTATGTGAGTGACAGCATTATCACTGTCACTGGAACAATGTCATTTGTTAATAACTCAGCTGATCTTGGTGGAGGGGTTTATTTTGATGTTAGTAATATGACCATATCTGGAAAGGTATACTTTGTTAGGAACAAAGCAATAGCAGGAGGAGCAATCTTGGTTAAGGATTCTTCATCACTTGTCTACTGTTCCTCCAGTGTTGGAGCTGCATGTGTCCAAGAAGATTGCTTTTTTCAGATTGGTGAGAA
The DNA here is from genome assembly GCA_949130485.1 of Agelas oroides. Lineage (NCBI taxonomy): Eukaryota > Metazoa > Porifera > Demospongiae > Agelasida > Agelasidae > Agelas > Agelas oroides. The sequence goes on along the minus strand of OX422184.1, from coordinate 14,760,856 downwards.
TGCTTCACTTGATCAAGACCTGATGGTGTTTGAAGAGAATATGGCAGGAACGGGTAGTGTCCTATTAGGTGGCTCAGTTGACAGGTGTGTACTGGAAGGTTACCCAGAGGTTGATTCTGGTCAGATATTTGACATGATTGCAAACTATTCAATGCAACCTCACACCGTTTCAGTTATTACCTCTACTCCATATCGTGTATGTGTATGCAACAACTCTCAGCCCTGCAGTGCAAGTAATACTTACACAGCATATGCATATCCAGGCCAAACAATCTATATAGCAGTAGCTGCTGTGGGACAGAGAAACGGAACTAGTCCAGCAACAATCAATGCCATTACAAATCCTTCAAGGCCTTCAAACCAGTCAACATTGGGCACGTTTGAGGATCGTCAATACATTATTTATAGCCAGTGCACTGAGCTTCATTACACATTTTTTTCTAACCTTAGCGAAATTTCGTTAATATTATATGTGCATGGATCCTGTTCTTCACTAGATGGTTCAATTAATCGCCTCACTATTCCTGTTGAACTTCTTGACTGCCCTGCTGCATTCACTTTGTCACCATCAACAGGTGGATGCGTTTGTGAGGATAGACTCCAAAAATACACCAACAGCTGCAACATAACCTACCAAACCATACTGCGTGATGGAGATTTCTGGGTGGGATATGACAACCAATCAAAAGGGCTCATCCTTCATCCCCATTGTCCCTTTGACTATTGTCAAATCAAGGGAATCAAGTTTACCATGAACAACACCGATAAACAGTGTAGCTATAATCGAACTGGCTTTCTGTGTGGAGCCTGTCTACCAGGTCGTAGCCTTGCACTAGGCAGTTCACGATGCTTACCCTGCTCTGATGCCTATATTTCTCTTCTCCTTCCATTTGCCATAATGGGACTGGTGTTAGTGGCTTTCATCCTTCTTTGCCGGCTGACTGTAGCACTTGGTACCATCAGTGGATTGATCTTTTATGCTAACATTATTGGAGCAAATCAGAGTGTGTTTTTTCCACCAGGTAGCTTTCATTTTCTGAGAGTTTTCATATCTTGGCTCAATCTTGACTTGGGCATTGAGACGTGCTTTTATGATGGCATGGATGCCTATATCAAAACATGGTTGCAGTTTGTATTTCCCATCTACATATGGGGAGTAATTGGCCTCATAATGTTCATCAGTGCACATTCTCCTAGAGTGTCGAGGATGTTGGGGAGCAATCCAGTGGCAGTCCTGGCTACACTCTTTCTTCTTTCCTATGCAAAGATCTTACGTGCTATCATATTAGCTCTCTCAATCACCACCCTCCAATACCCCCATGACAAAATGCAAGTCGTGTGGTTGTCTGATGCTAACGTCAGTTACCTTCATGGCAAACATATCCCACTCTTTGTGGTTGGGATACTGTTCTTGGTACTTATTTTTCTTCCGTATACCTTACTATTGCTTGTAGGGCAGTGGCTCCAGAAGTTTTCCCACATAAAAGTCTTGTCCTGGATGAACAACCTAAAGCTGAAGGCATTTTTAGAAGCCTACTATGCTCCCTACATGATAAAGCATCGCTACTGGACAGGCTTACTACTTGTAGCTCGACTCGTACTCCTTCCGGTATTTGCAGTAAATGTTCTTGGCGACAACAGTGAGAATCTTCTTGCGATTTCTGCTGCTAGTTTTGGTCTCCTTGTTTGGCCATGGATGATAGGCAATGTCTATAAAAACTGGAAACTCGGTGCTCTCAACGCATCCTACATCTTTAATCTTGGTATTTTTGTTGTTGCCACTAACTATGTACAGCAAGCTGGTGGAAATCAGACTGTTGTTGCCTATATCTCAACTGGCATAGCATTTGTTACCTTTTTCATGACTGTGCTCGGTCATATGTACTTTCAGATCAAGGGAACTGGCTTGTCGAAAAAGCTCTGCTGCAAGACAAATGAACAACAACCAGACGATCAACATGCCGAAGCACCGGTACCAATACCCGATCCACAAGCCAGGCCATTGATTGCCCCATCAACAACCTATGTGGGTTATGGAGTCAATCAATTTCGTGAGTCTTTACTCGATGCACAATAACACTTTTCTCCACAAACTTAACTCAAGTTTGGAATGCACACATACAAAGTAAATTGAGTTTAGTTGTGCTGTAAAACTTATTATTAAGAATGTGTGCTAATTTTTCAATATTGAGTTATGTCGCTTTGCTCATTGTAATTCCTCAACACATTAAGTGTGACATTGTTATGTAGCTACACTGTGATTGTGGCTGAGTTGAGTGATTTTTGTAACCACATGAGTGATTTGAATAGGAAGTTACTAATATCCTTTCTGCATGATTTTCTACATGCTATTGTAAGTTGTGGCTTTTCTGATTTAATATGCTTATTACTCCCCAGAAAGTATGCAGCTTGTTTCAGGATGATGTCAAATTTCGTAACCATATAGTGATGTGTACAGTGTACACCTAAGGTTTGCATGTGGTAGTGACTGTAAATTTTGCTGTGGTATGCACTAGCCTTGGCTATTGCCAACATCCATGCAGTTACAGTATGCAAAAATGGACGGGAAAGGCTGGGGAGATTTGTCACCTACACAGTACGTGATGTGACATCGTTACTGCAAACACCTCTATGTACCACCAACATATTGCATTTCCTACACTCTTCCCTTCTTGTACATGTGTTGAGTGACAAGGGAGGGGGTGGGGGGTGGGGTGGGGAGACACTCTATGCATGCATTGTTTTATAAAATATATTGCTGGGGCCAGAGGTAAAATTTGTAAAACGATAAAAACAGAGTAAAATAGGGGTATATATATATGTACGTATATTAACTTAGGTGATAGTCAACATGTACATGTACGTACATCAATGATCTTGCTGAGTGACTGTGTAAACAAAAATGAATTGTATGGCTATCTAAGTTCTAGCAATGAATCTACCTCATCACTTTTCAAGCTCTCAATTCAGATTCTGTGAGTTACACAAGGCAAAATTAACTTTTAAGCTCAGTATTGTTCGGCATGTAACTAACATGGCATCCCAGCTTGTTTAGGTTTGCTCCACAATACCTGCATTCACCTAATAATGCATGTAGTAACCCTACAGTCTTCTACGTATCTAAAATGTAATTTTTATTGTTATCTGCATGTTAGTATTAGAGATGTACCATTTTAAAGAAATGGTAAAAATTGAGTAACCAGTGTATTAGACATGTACCATTTTAAGGTGGCATGCCCGTCACTCGGCGGAGGTTAACAAAAACATAAACCTGGGTTACAGTCAGGACCAGGGTTACTCCTAGGGCAATCTTGCTTCGCCTAATTTTAAAAAGGGTTTTAGTAGCTCATTAATATATTCATGAACCCCATATTGGCACTGATGGATGCATCTTCATGCTCACTGTAGGTAGCGTCCTAACCACCAATGTATCTCAAACCAATCTATGCCAGCTTTTGTTCAGAGCTATTCTCAAAGACAGGCTAGACTCATGTTTGTCACTACTCCTGGAATGGACAAAATGAATGCACATTTCAAAAAATTCACAGCTTGTCTATGGGAAGGGCTCATTCACAAGTGGAAGCAAGCATTACTAGCCCCACCTCTCCCTCTTATGTTGCTAAACAACTCACGGCTCTGTTACACACACAACCACTCTTCAGCTCCTTTGGATACTGGAGCGTTGTACCAACGATATATTGAGTCTAGTTGAAGCCCAGCCCAGCACTCGAAGCACCTGGCCATAGTCACCAACTAGGCTAGGCATATGGCCGCGAGACCTGGGCCTACTCAACAAATACAGTCTTAACCACTGCATGTGGTCTTTCTGCTGCTTCTAGACATAAGCTTGCTTTCACAAGGAGGCATTACGCACTACTCACAGCAACTGACACTACAGCACTAAACTCCTTTCTTTTTTAAGTCGATCTAAGCTTATCTTGAAAGTTCCGACCACCACATGAGGGGTTCCGCCAGGACACATCCTAACTAACTTAATTATAAACATTATTGGATGCCAATGCCAACAGGAAGCTGGGAAAATTTTACGGACAGTGAACGGATGAAGACTCCCGAAACTGACTGTTCGCTAAAAGTTGAAGAAGACAAAGAAGTCTATCAGCTTGGATTTCAGGTTTGCCGACCTTGAAAATACAGGGCTCCGTGCCACCTTAAAGAAGTGGTGCAAAATCGAGTAACTTCAAATCTGGCTTCTGTTGAATTAGCTTCGACCATGAAAAAGTCCAGGAACTAAAATTCTTCGGCTACTTGTAGGCTTGTAGGCAATTGACCGTTCTGAGTGTCTGATCTGTTCATATAACGTGCGGTAGCTAAAGGGCTAATTATAGAGAGAGGGTATTCACAAATAGTCTTATTTAGCCATAGAACAGTACAGCCAAGAGCTTTAGAGCGGCTATTCACTTTTGTCTATGTACACGTAATGGATGGATTCATACTTTGAAGGAACATGGTTGGTGGGCAATATGAGTTGCCAGAAAAGCTATCCCAATGTGTATAAACTGATTTTTTGTCAAATCGTTCAAGGAGCATAATGCTGCCTTTAATGTTCATAATTATTTCACATTTAGTTCCAACTGTACGAGATCAGCATCCCACCATAAACTTGTTCACAGACTAGCAAGAACCAACGTCTCCAAGAACTCTTATTTCTATCGACTCCCACGTCTGTGGAATGCTCTCCCCCCTATCGACCTCAATCTCAGTTTCACAAATCTCCGAGTCATGTGGACGGATCGATGGGTAATGTCTAAGTGTACACAAGATTCACAAAAAGTTTGTACCAAACTGCTTTCTCTACCTGATAATGCCAAAAAACTCAATTTTTAGTCCCTCAGCTAAAAGAAACATTTGCACCCTCTCCAAGGCTCCACCCCCAGTTTGACCACATCATCAACACACACACACACAACAAGTAAAAACTTTACATATGGATTTGTCCCGGGACCACTTCAATTCCAGCCTACAGGCCAAAACACACATTTGACCTCAAAAACAGTAATTTTGGCTATGCTGGCTTTCAAGAAAAATTTGACACACCTCCACTCAACCAACGAGCCCAGTTTCAGAAAGCTCAACTCACCCCCTACAAAACTATGTATGCTTTATCCCGCTCACCTCCAGGCCAGGGAGTTGTGCCCACAAACCTACTCCCTGTCATTGCCCCTAGAATGGAGCCAAGTTACACACATTCCCGCTAGCATAAAATCGGGCGGGGCCTAGAGTAAGTTAGCAATCATTGGACGACACGTATATTCGGACACGGCGGAGGGAAAACTGCGTAAACATTCGGCGATACCACAAGACTGTAGCTGAGGTACGTGGTACCTGGTGTACCAAAAATGACGCCCGCGCATTGTTTCCTGTTGGCGCTAGAAGCGATAGAATGGCCGTCCGAAAAACATCAATATTCGGAAAAGTGTATGTATTTTCAGACACTGTTGTTTGTGCCTTCTCTGAAGCTGCTTTTGGAGAGATTTTAGCATCGATACGATGCCCCAAGACCTCCCCAATTCGCAATATATTTTGGTAGCGGTAGCTGCTTTGAACAATCTGGACCAGTCCGATTCGATCAATAATCGGACGGTGAAATTTGTCGTTTCTTACCGTGTTGTCTTCAAACAAGTGGAAGTCTCCACAATATTAGCATCAGTAGAATCTACAGGCTCTTGGCTACATGCTGGTACTTGTCCAGAGTTTGTGCGTTGAGTAGTTCTCGAGATATTGCACGATATCGTTTGAACTCACCTATTTATGCTGCACATAAGTTGTTAAGTGTTGGAGGATTTCTTCAAAGTTCTGCCCAGCCACACTAAAGTGCCGCCAGCCCACTACAAAGGGCCGCAGGCCACATCAAAGGGACACGCCCCCCTTGTTGATTCCGGTTGCCGCCATGGGAAAGTGTAAACAAGACAACGAATTTCAATCGTGCCATTTTTTAATTTATTTATTTATTTTTTTCAATAAAACTTTATGCAAAAGGCAATGGATGCACAAAATAGCCATACACTAATAAGGAGTGCACCCTGTTAAAGGGGGACAACACAAAAACGAACACAGCACTACAAATAAGACAAAAGGACCAGGAGCAGTGAGCTATAAGTATATTATGTACAGGATTATAAAGAACTATAATTAACAATGTTACTCTTAAAATGCTGCAGAGGTAAGTTAACAACAGACTCAGGAAGCAAGTTCCACGCATGAACAGTATGTGGCACAAATGAGTGAAAATATGCGTTGGTACCAGCAAATGGTTGTTGGAGCAGTAGTTGCCTGTTTGTACGCTGACTGTGATTTGGCCTTGTGGTGATCATATTGCCATTATGGTCACCCGATCATTAATTATTCATATATCCTTCCTACCTTTTTAACCATTTAAATACTAAATTACTTGACTACTGCTCTTCCCTTTGGGACCCCAACTATGCTATTCATGTCGAAAAGCTGGAATTAGTTCAAAAACTCGCAGCTAGGTTTGTCACTGGTATGACACCCTGTTAAGCCATCTTAATTGGCTAGAGCTCAGTACTAGAAGAAAGAAGCAGAAACTGTGCAACCGCACTTTGAAAGGCTACTTGATACTTCCACCATCCTTTTTCACCCTCCATCCATTTCCACACCTCAGACATAATCACTATCTTGCCTTGTACCACCCAAGTTGCCGTTCGACTGCTCACCTATCCTCTTTTTCAGCTAGTGTTATACCATTGTGGAACGGTCTACCTATGGACATTGTTTGTGCCCCTAGTTTGTACTCTTTCAAGAAGAGGCTAAATTTCTTTAATTTCCTTTTAACTGTTCAATTGCTTCTCTGTTGGTGCTTGCACATTATTCTTCATTTGCCTTGTTTGTTTTGGGCAGCCTTTATATTAGCCGCATGGCTAGGTGGCTTCACCCTTGTATACACTCTTGGTGTTGTACAGAACTCGTATAAAAAAAAGAAAAGAAAAAAAAAAATTCCCTAAAGTAGCGTGTCCAAACAAAAAATAAAATTTTGCAATCGAAAAAAGTTAGTAATACAGGCTTAAAGAGCAGCCTTAGAGTATTTGAATGATATGCATATTGCCTGGGTTACCTATATATTTAACCCCAAGATATGGCTTTCCGAAGTCAAATGGTACCGTACCCACTTTTTACAACAAAATTCAATGGAGAGGGTGGCACCACGCAACATCATTTAAAGATCAGGTACATACAACACCTCATCCAGTTTTAAATTTTCTGGGGATCTAAATGAGTCCTGTGCTATGATATCCTAGCTTTTTTTGGAGCACAACAGCTCACAGCAGTGGTATCAGTGCATATTATGGTAGATGTTTAAAGTTTGTTTCTTTCAAGAGCTGCTGTGGGGATGACTCTGATGATGAAAATGACGTTTGTTTTGGCTAATGAGTCTAAGTGTAGCTACCAGTGAGTCCCCAAACCTGCAGACAGGAGTCACCAACATGCATGGTCATCATAATCTGCACCTTAGTGCCTGGAGTCTCTAGGAAGGGCAGTATGGCTTGTCCACCTATTCCCTTCAACCCAGTCACTGGTCATTCACCATCACATTCTTGTTTGTGCATCTCTTAATAGTCCATCTTCTTTGCAACTGCAAACACTCTCTTCTCTCCTTCATCATTCTGTGGGCCCACTTTATCTCCCAGCAGCTACAGCTGTGGATTTCATACTTTCTTTAGCTCTATTATGCATGAACAGACTTGCTACCACACACACAAGCATATGCAGTTCTTATGTCAGTACACAGCCTCCACCACTCAGGTATCAGGAGTGAAATGTTTGTTTCCAAGATCACCTGAGGTCCTTTGGTAATCATAATGAGAATAAAGTAAGTTTCAGCAGTAAATGACTGTACTGGAGTGACACTTGCTTGCAATGTCCTGAGCTTTTGCTGGTTTCTACAGTAGTGTGACTGTTTTGACGGCAAATACAACCCAAATCATTGAAATCTGCACCCCAAGAAACCTATTTCCCATGGTAAGGTTTGCATATACCTTACAAGTCCAGTTAAATTTGTAAAAAGCGGCTAAAACACCAAAAAAAAAAAACGTAGAATTAAAACAAAATGATTGTTCTTACCAGCAGAATTGAAAAGAAGAACGAAAGCGCTTCAATTTGATGTGCGTTGTAAGGCTATTGGCCGAAATTTCGACTGTGGATGCGGGTTTTTGCAAGACACGTACAACGGTGCCGCATTCAATATGGCACTTCCGCTCCGAAAAGGGTTACGCAATTTTTCACTGTTATGAATATCATTTGGACTCGTTACCTAAACGTCTCGTGGAGACTACATGTAGTCCCACCTTGTTTCACCTGTATTTCCACTTCTGCCAGGAGTTAGCCCGAGAAACTTGATCCACAGCTTCCTTCAGAAGTTCTTTGCAGGTTCATGACCCTGACCACACCCACTCATTACCGAGCGTTCAATGCACTGTCAGCCAGAGCGGTGCACCCACCCACCTCCCCCTGTCCCACCCTTTCTGCTAGCGCAGAACCTATCTTCAAAACGGATTGTGCCATGCAACTGATAACATGCGGCCGAATTTCGATGAGGAATTCGCTTTTTTCACAGCTGTTCATGTTGCACACGTCATCATTACGTCTTCTGTTGAATATTCATAAGTAATTCGTTTCACAGCGTTGAATATTCATACTTAATTCGTTTCACAGCATACATTAGACCAGACAGTGTGCTGGTCGTCTGTTGTGGCTTGTTGGCTAAATGGTTAATGGGTTAGGGTTAGGGTTAGGGCTGGGGCCAGGGGTTGCACTATAGGTGTATTTCTTTTTTTTTTTCCTGTAGTGTTATAAGTGTGGTGAACACATTTGTCTTCATTGGTACGGTAAGTGCGCGGCGGGTTACTTATGATAGGTGACGTAACCTCCACATGAATTGCTGTGAAAAAAGCGAATCCCATTTCGATAACGACTATAGTCGTCATTGGTAGTTAAAGGGTTAAATCCCATCTGAAACTATTGTTTTGGAATCATTTTGTCAACAACTTTGATCCTAATCTATGCACTCTGCATTTTCTTTGTCCATGTCACAAATGTGTTTGTACTAGAGGTCACTCTTTTAAGTAAGTAATTGTGTTGTCTCTTATATTTGTCTCACTGTATTGTTGTACCTATAGTTAGTCTAGTCTAATGGCTGTCAGCCTTGAATCGTCAGACCCTCAACACATCATACATCTTTATATCACTACCCCAAAGCTCTTCTGCATATATACATGTGTTGTAAAGCAGTATTGAAATTTTTTGAACAGGAATAAGCACACACAGAAGTTTTAATTGCTCAGATTGTAACTGGTTCCCAACCATAAATTGTTGTACAATGGCATACGTAGCCAAGCTGGAGCACACTGGGTCACGTGCCCCAGCAACCGGAGGCCGTGCCCCACCAACTTAGACTGGAATCAAGCTGTGAAGGATGGCAGTGCCCTGGCATACTCTCGTGCCACAGACGACATTGCCAGATCCTTCCTACAGAACGAATATTCATCAACAGAAGACCTCAACCATGACATTCTGCTCAGTGCGAAAGAAAAACTCAAGTAAGATTCATGATAAAACGATGTCACACCTATGCTGGAAAAGTAGATGTGCCTTTCGTATGTGGAAAGCTGCAGGAAGACCAAGGAGCGGCCAGCTGTATTATGAGAGACGGAAGTGCAAATGCGATGTTCAACGATACCTGAACCGACAGCCGGCCAACCAAGAGAGAAGGTGAATCCAGAAGCGAGATGACATGTTTAGTCAAAATTACCCTCAGAGATTCTGTTCTGGAGTAAAGAATCACACCTGCGAAAAGCTCATAGTCAACAACTCGCTAGTCACAAACACTGAAGAACTTCTGGCCACGTGGGTCAATCACTTTGAAACCAGGATCGGTCACAATTCACATTAAATGACTCTCTGAAGGATATTCAACTGAATGTCTTAGACCTAGAAGCTTGATTTTGCAAATCTTGCAGAGCCTTACGTAGAATGGACCACAGTGCTTCACATATTCTGGAGCAAGGTTGTCCGGGCCACCCGATCTTTTTGGCTTGAGGCACTTCAAAGCATGCTCCACCTCTTCAACGTTGAAGGGGTAACTCAGCACTTCATCACTTTCACAGAAGGATCCAGGAAATTCCAGCATGTTTCAAGCACGGCATTGTCATTTAAGGGCAAGGGTCATGACCCCCTGCTCACAAAAAGTTATCGCGGCTTGCCCTGATCCGCACTTGCAAAACGTCTTTGAGATTCTTCTTTTAAATCGCATGAATACAATCTTTGATGAGGCTGGAGTTCCACAACAAACCCAAACAGCCTATACAGGAAGGAGTTGGATGTATGGACTCTATCTTTGGAGGAAAGGAAGCAATCTCAAGATTCACTGCAGAAGGTGACTGCGTATACTCATGTTTCTATGATCTTGCCAGTGTTTTCGACACTGTTGAATTCTGCCTGTTACTTAAACAGCTATCGCACGCAGGAGTCAAAGGGAAGCTGTCAATGTGTTCAGCAAAAAAGTGATCACAGGGCACAGGGCACAGTCCGGAGGGACGATGAAGTCACATAGTTCCATGGGACATGTTTGGTCAGTGAAAAAAGTTTTACACAGCAGCTTGAGGTGGTTATCCAAGCATACTTGAGCTGTGAGGTTTTTGTGCCAATCTTGACCAGCATTTAGCTTTGGTCCCTTGTTGATCATGAACTTTGAACTAGTCTCGTGCGCCTAGACCCCACCCCCTTACGATGAGGCGCAGAGGCGTGCGCAGGCTAGGCACGAGATTGTCCAGTCTAGTCTAGCTCCACGTTGGTCGGTTGGAGTTGGTCCGTTAGAGGTGACTTTCTTCTTAACTAAGGTGGGTTTGATATATGTTGTGTGTGTATGAAAATAGGTCAGCGCCGTTTCGTAGCCCTTTCTGACAGTCGCTGGACGAGCTGTGGACTGGATTTTTGGTACTATATCACCGTTGCACTCATTTGCCTGTAGCTACCAAGCTAGCCTGTAGGGTTAATTAAGCTGCATGTACAATTATTGACTGCTTTGAGTATCACAAGCCAAATATTGGCACAGTGGTGAGCCTGAGGGCTCTACGCCACTACTGTACTGCGGATGTCTACAGCAAGCAAACCGAACTATTTTGATTATTTTTTCCGCCTCAGCTTCTCTTCCTCTTGGCAATAAATTAGCTGTGGTTTTCCGCTGGCAAACTGTGACTGTACAACACTCGGCAATACATGATCGCGCTTGCTCATCTCCAAGACCTATAGGTGCACCTCAGCTTGCCTTGCATGAATTGTGCTACTTGCAAGGCTGTAGTCAGAGTGTTTTAGCACTACGATCCTGTTCATTCTTTGTTTAGAGGCATTATCAGTGAGTCCAGTATCTACCAAATAGTGATGGCCACTGTCGGCTATGCTTGTTGGGCCGTCAACATTTACTGGACTGGACTATTGGACAGACATTTTTAGCGCTAAAAATCACTTTCCTGCATGTCTCTTAATGAGACTGCTTTGCCTGTAGGGTTGTGTGATGCATTCTAAGAACTCCTTGCACTGACTGATTTTGACAAAACTATTACATAACTACAGTGTAAATGCAATGAGTGTAGAACTTTTCTCTTACATAGTTAGTAATTAGCTTACTCAAGGCATCCAACAAATTTAATGAATATATATAGTTAGAAGGAGTCACGGACAGATTGATTACCCTCACTGGTGCAGTCTCACCGTCTAGCATGGAGTGCTGATGTCACTTGTACATGTGACATTCAGCCGAACCATGACTACTAATGTTAGGTGGTAAGAGAAGATGCATTTCCTTTGTGGCATAGATGAGCAGCTTTGAGACAATGATGGGGACACGATACCGAGGGTACTTGAACATTCCGATCGATGACCTAACCTTTACACGAGACGTGCTTGGAACTGGTACCAGTAGCAAAGTAAGTTTGTGTGTGTGTGTGTGTGTGTGTGTGTGTGTGTGTGTGTGTGTGTGTGTGTGTGTGTGTGTGTGTGTGTGTGTGTGTGTGTGTGTGTGTGTGTGTGTGTGTGTGTGTGTGTGTGTGTGTGTGTGTGTGTGTTCGTGTGCATGTGTGAAACCCTGCCACAGGGGTATCACATCTGATTTTCTATACTGTTGTGATATTTTTTGGTGGGAGGCTGGGAGGTTACACATTAGCATTTGGCTACTGACAATAATGTGCCCAAGAGTGAGGGGTATTTTCATTTCAAGTGTGCTCATTACCAACCCAAGCTCAAAGTGGCAAACCTAGCCCCATTCTAGTCTAACCCTAACCCTAGAGATAAAATAGGTGATTCTTGAATGAAATGTACCCCAAAAAGTGTCTGGAGTCTACCTATAATCAACGCTATGTGTAGCAGCTTCATATCTTTACCGTAGTCTCACGAAAGAGTGCTGACCCTGATTTCCTTGATAGGGTCAATGTCTACTCTAATGAGCGCCTTGGAGCAAGGTTCGTGGAGTGCACTCATGTTATGCATGTAGTTTTGAGAAGCACAGCCTCAAGCGCTATCCATATTTCGGATGAGAAACTTTTAAGTTATACTGAAGGTTGTTACACATGGCTTTGCATATGAGAGCTGCCTGGAAAAACGGTGAGAAATTGGAAGTGTCCCGAATTAGGACCCGTCCTGAATTAGGGCCCCTTACCTTCCCATGCATGTGATGTACCGTATTCCTTCGAATAGACGCCACCCTCGAATAGTCACTGCCCTCGAATAGTCGCCGTCCTCGAATAGTAGCCTTGCGTAGTAGTGGTTCGAGAAGGTTGTATAAAGGGTCGAACCACCTCAAACTCTTGTGAAACTACCCAAAAGTCCTAGTTTACTACATTATGTTGCCGGCTCTATGCAGTGATTTTGAACCTTACCACGTTATTAATATATTAATATATACCGGTGAACAGGACCTTATCTACTGCATGTTGTGCATGCTGTGTTTGACTTTTCTCATTGATAAAAGCTCCAATATTTGTACCATAGTCTTGCAAATGAGCGCCCATGGGCAGAGCACGTCACACATTGGCCAAACAAGAGGATGGATGCTCTTCCATATTTAACACATACGTACAACAGAGCCACTATATTTTAAAGTCAAGTCTGACAGCCCACAACACACTGAACCTCTCTCGGCTTCAAGTCTCACTCTGTAGAGACTTTACTTATCTCTCTATGCTGACTTTTCTTTAGTCTCGTGCCCTGCCCGCGTGCGCCTCCTGGCGAGAAACGGTCTGGTGAACGAAGTCGAATTTCTTGGGCTTATTACCCAAAAGTGGTAATGACCAATGAGATTGCGGGATCGGTAATTATTATGTAGCACCTCCTTTACAACAGTAAAATTTTTCAAATCTACTCGAGTATCCGTACCTTTTTTGAGCGGGTTTGGCGTAAAATGTTGCTAGGTGACACTGTCGCAAAAGTGTGCGCAAGCCCAAGAAATACGACTTGGTTCACCAGACCGTTTCTCCTCATGAGAGGGTGGGGTCTGGGGACGAGACTAACTTTTCTTATCTCTCTATGCTGGGTTTCAGTAATTGCATTTAGTAGTATGTTGTGTCTACTACACCTACTTAATTGCATCATGTATGGCTTCCTTTTGATACTGGTGTGTGTAAATGTACCATGGCTTCTGCTAACAAATGAGATTCAAATGTACACAGTGAAAATCTTGCACATTTATATGTGACAGTCCCGTGTAGAAATTGAAGATTATTCCGTTGCATATTTCTTTCATATCACGGTGTTCAAAGTGCTGTATCACTGAACTTCTGTGCTTTGTGGATGTGTAAATACCTAATGAGTCTATGAAGTGTGTATGAGCTCCACCCTTAAAAGAAGTTCAGCGATACAGCGCTTCAAACTTGATCGAAATATGCGACAGAATAATCTTCGATTTCTACACGGGACTGCCACATATATATTTGAACTACCGTAAATTTTCGTCAAAAAAATGTATAATTTTCGCACAGACCGAATTGAACGAAAATAATTTTACAAGTCGCGTGTGGTGGGCATTAATTGAGGAGATTGTACCACATGCCGAAGAGATGCCTTATGAAAAGGAGATGGCTTGTTGTGTTAGAGGCTACCAGGTATGCAAGAATATATAGGCAGCAGAAATTGGGGAAGTGCTTGTGTGTAGCAGGGAGCCAACCAACATCGGAATAGTTTTTGTTGTAAAATTATATTCGTGTAAAAAAATTTCGTACGTTTTCTGTGTACATAAATACTTTTACAATGAAAAAAAGCGAATTACGGCAATTTATTTCCAGCTACAACTGAGCTGTAGACATGAGATATGAACTAGGTACAGTAAGACCTCCTTTATCCGGGCAGCATGGGACCAGGGGGTGCCCGTAACTTAGAAATGCCCATAACTGAGAAACTTGTATTTTTGGGTGTGTAGTCATGTACGCAACTTATGTCAATATAATATCAATTTCATTTTCTCTTTGTGGTCTTACAAGTGATTAAAGATGCTGAATACAGACCAGTCCAGTCATGCACCCCTGACCGTTACTAAACAGAAAATTGTGGCCGAAGATAGTGCCAGGTATTATTTAGAGGGCTGGATAAAGGAGGTTTTACTGTATATGCATTGTGCTTTGTAGACAAGTTGATGTAAGATTTGTATCTATGAAGCACCTATAAGGCCTGCCCTTAACGCATGTTCAATAATTCAGTGCTTCAAACTGAGACTGCTGCTAGCACATACATAGACAGTGATTGCTCTCACCAGGACTGTTGTACACTACTGGACTATCTAGCCCTGCTATATATTTCCCAGGTGCTGAGGGGTTATTGGAAGTCCAGAGACAACAAGCCTGTTGCAGTGAAGGTGCTGTCAGCCTTCTTTGAGAGAGAGGTTTGTGATCGCCTGTAGCTTCACATAAATATAAGTTATTTGTTCGATGTTACCCCAAGCAACCCACTGGCGCATCCATTATCACCACCCATTGCTTTTCGTGTTATTCAAGTTCAAAGATTTGGTTGCTAAGCAACATCCAACAAATATATGTATGCAACTAGAAATGTGTACACAATGCACCATGTACAAGTACATGCTGCTTCCCACCATGTGGGTAAGACCAGCCGTCTGACTGGCCTTCCTGCACGTGATAATTAACAGTCTCCATCTCCCAGTCACCGCAGTGCAGCTGATGTTGAGGCCTGGCATTGACTACAACACGTCCTGCACAGTGGTTGACTGTCTATGTAACTTGTAGAGCTACCTTTCTTAGATAAACTCATACTAGGAATGTTTTTGGAGACAGTGCAAGGGTAATTGGGGTGGGCATGAGCGAGCCCCACACTAGTCAGTTGAACGGCGGAATTTCTCTCTGATATATGTATATATATATGTGTCACACGTCCAGTGCACGTGTATGCGGACCGCGTACGGACACTATGCGTGTGCCTCAACAATACTTACGCACCTAGATGCATTTCAGTTTCTGTTCCAAATTCTTTGGTTTGGAGTTGGTTTGCTACTTGTAGTGAACGTGGATACTCAGCTGAATACTTGCAGAAAAGCCCCGAGACCGCTGCAGCAAAGGAAAGACAAGCTAAGGGGGAGGAGAGAACGAGAGAGGGCTTGACGTGTGGCAGAGACAGTCAAGCAAAGGCAGGAAAGGTTAACGTAGTGGAGGGAGATAAATAACTCACTGCACGCAGAAGTAATTTACACGTTACAGTTTAGCAAGGCAGAAATTGCCCAGAATCAGCGTTGTCAAGTCTGAAGGTCAAAGTTGACAAGCGTGCTAGCAAGCCCTGGGCAGTGCCGGTGGCTTGAATTGTTTACATAGCGTGTAGCTAGGCTGGACTAGTTTATCTAAGTAGCTTATCACTGCCAAGTGAACCATTTCTACTTTTTTGCAGCCATTCTGTGCTAGCTATACATCGTAGCTGACCAGCAATTTGAAACTGCACAATTCTACCACTGGATAGTTACAGCTCCGACTTATAAGCCGGTTTCCAAGTTATATGAACGTAGAACTCCTACCTCAAGTAAAAACTGGAGGCTGTTTGCTCACTGTGTTTGAGTAAAAGCTTCATGTCTGATAGACACGGCTAAACTCGCGATCACCCCGGACCTAGCTCCGCCTCTTCCTGTCTATCCAGTGTGATGATGTCAGCCAAAAGGTGTGGTCTAGCCTCATTACTACTACTAAAGGGGCCTACCCCTGAGTTTCGCTCAGCTTCCTAGGTTCGCCGTAAAAGGCGAGTTTCTACTTTACGAGCCACTTTAGTTTGTACAAGAAAGCAGACAAATGGCCCACCCGGCGCTGACCAGAGCTTTTTTACAGCCAGCTGCAACAGCCGCCATGCACTGTCAGCCAGAGCGGTGCACCCACCCATCTCCCCCTGTCCCACCCTTTCTGCTAGCGCAGAACCTATCTTCAAAACGGATTGCGCCAACTGATAACATGCGGCCAAAAACTGACGACGCCAAAAAGCATCATCAGTTGTTAAAGGGTTAAATGTGAGGCTATACTATAGTTTGTCTCTATAAGGCCATTGGTGACCAAATACACCTGTGAAATTTCTCATCCATTAACGCCGATAACAGCCAAATGCACCAACATTTACCTTTTGCTATTTATCGTGATAGCTGCATATTTTTGGACTTGGATATAGTTGCCACGACAGAGAATATTTGCCGAGCGCCTTAGCGCAAGGCTACTAATCGTGCAGTGTAGTCAGTTCGTGTTTGTATGTATGTATATATATATATATACACATATATATCTGTCACACTTTAATTGCGTGGGTGCAGTTTCTGTGGTCTCTGTGATAACTTCGGGTTCGTAAATAACTGTATTATTGAAACTGACTCACAAGTCTATCTCTCTGTACAACAGCACAAATACATACACAAGGTTATAACATAAGGGTGAGAATACATAACACAACAACACTTTACAGTTCTAATAGCTAGCACATTAGCATGTGTACTGCATAAGGAAGGTGTACATAACTGAAAACATGTGATAACTAATTGTCACTATACTACAGTCTTGTCCCCAGACTACTAGCCATGTGGTACTGGTCCGAAAAAGATCGTGTGAGAGCCGAAATGGAACAGGAGCAGTCTAAGCGTGATTGTGCTAGAGAGCGTAAATGGAAACAAAGGGACACTGATTGGCAACAATGACTCCACCACAGCATGTATCTTTGCATTTGGAGGCTCGCACAACATTTCGCTCACTTCCTGAAACTCTTCAGACAACCGCTTTGCCATCTTCGCCACTATACCTCGTCCCCAACACCTAGCACCTACACGCTACACGTGGTTACAACAGTGCATATTTCCGGATATTCTTCTGCACGAGGCATACTCTGCGCATGCGTATTCCTAGTATATAAAGACTTAAAAAACAATAAAAATGTAAAAAGATGTAGGGATGGGGTGCCAAAAAGTATGCAAACAAGGTAGAGATGATGCATGAAAGCAAAGGTCTACATATTGGCAAAGCCCCATCCCTACATCTTTTTCACACTACAGTTAGACAGTGCTTTACTAGCAGTTCATGGCTGTAGCCTCATTCTCAGGCCATGCACTTTCTAGCTCCTCCCACATGGCCTGGGAACGAGGCTAATATTATAGGTGGCTACCAAGGTTAGTAGTTTTATGGCCAACATACTACTTGTAGTGACAGTGGTACCCTTGTTATATGCCTCTGGTATAACCTAGACAGTGAGCTCAAGTGGGCTGCAGACTGGTCATAGTAATCAGTGTGTAA
Organism: Agelas oroides; assembly: GCA_949130485.1. Classification (NCBI taxonomy): domain Eukaryota; kingdom Metazoa; phylum Porifera; class Demospongiae; order Agelasida; family Agelasidae; genus Agelas; species Agelas oroides. The sequence goes on along the minus strand of OX422184.1, from coordinate 14,743,076 downwards.
AACTCAAGCGCTCATGCACAGCGTTAATAACTGCATGGATGGGTGCAGATTCAGCTCTCGAGCACGCTGTCTAACTGCAGTGTGAAAAAGATGTAGGGATGGGGGGGCTTTGCCAATATGTAGACCTTTGCTTTCATGCATCATCTCTACCTTGTTTGCATACTTTTTGGCATGCCATCCCTACATCTTTTTACATTTTTAATGTTTTTTAAGTCTTATTTCTGTACTTTTTTTGACGTTAATCTCAGTTACAGTTAGACCTAAGCCTAAGAAGAATATTTCAAGTGTAACCACAACACCAGAACTTGAAGCGGCATTGACAGTTTAGTAGTGATTCCAGTGTGACATCTGCCCTCCCTGGAGAAAAGTGTAATAATTATGTGCAATATAGCCAGCTAGAACCTGATGAAGGGCCAACCACTCTCCGTACCAAACTTTGTGGAAACAATTTCATGATTCAGTTGTCAATCACATGACGACTGACCAGCTGCAGCACAGAAAACTATCATACTGACAACAGACCATCCTAGCTTTACAGTTCACTAAAGCTGTGAGTAGGCTATTTTTAGTGTAGCTACAAGTAGGCAGCTGAATGCAGCGCCTTACCTACGTGGTGTTCATAAGCCTTGCCCAATGCCACGGGGGAAAAAAACCGTGCCAACCATGCCCGCCTGCTCGCTTGTGTACTCTCGCTTCCAGACCAATGACCGTGGTCTTCGGTCTGGGAACGAGACTTCGTGTGCGCATGCGTACAAAATTAGTAAATGGCGTCCTTCGCAACGGACAGCAGCCTCAGAGTGTTGTGAATGGCCTTTGTTGACCAGGGTGAATTTGAAGCTATGAAGATGCTGAGTGGTTGGGAAGCTGAGCGCTGTGATGAGCATCCGTTTCATGCTAAAATCAAGGTGAGTACTTCAGCCGTTTTCGAGTTATCATAATTTACAAAGTGGTCGGAACAAAGAAAGAAAGAAGAATACGAAAAATGGCACTTATGCTAGTATGGAGCATTATTAGTGTCAAAATTGCTCGATACGGTATAGACAATACGAAGGCGATGTCTCACACGCAACGCGAACGGTCAATGTCATTCGGAAGGCGGTCTCCACCATTCGGAAGGCGGTTTATATCGTTCGGAAGGCGGTCTATGTCATTTGGAAGGCGGTCTATATCGCGTCGTTCGGAAGGCGATATCGTTCAAGGTTCATATGGTGATCTACGCAATTGCCATATCTATATCTACTGGTTCTGTCACTCATGTCCAGAGACGCCAACAGCAATCCCATTCTCGCAAGCCACACCCTTCGCAGAGAGAGGAAGGGTCTGGTCACGCTGCAACCATCGAGTTGTCGCCACGACAGAAACTTGATGTGACCAATCAGATCCGCGCTCTTCGAAGATCGCACCAGACTCTTCCTCTCTCTGCGAAGGGTGTGGCTTGCGAGACTAGAGCGTTTGCATGTGACGTCATTACCCCTCAAAAACGGGGGGAGGAGAGAGCCTGGTAACATCCGTGGGAAAGGCTGTCGACTTCCGGCGCGTCATCATTCATGTGATCATAGCAGGACGCTCCCACTTTAGTAGTAATTGTCATGTGATTTAATAAACTACCTTGCAATATCGGTACTGTATCTGGTAGCAGCGCAAGCTATTTACAATTTCGCTCTTCGTCCTCGGGCCATCCGCAGCTCTGTTGAGTTCCGTAACGCTGTAAACTCGGAGCTGCGAAGTATAGTGAGCGAGCCGGTCCCGCAAACCAACTACAGTGAACTTCGATCTTAGACTCTCTGGACTTGCGTCCCTTCCGCACATCCAAAAACTGTTTTTCACCAACTTTTGAGGTGTAGTCGGCGCTTACAAGTTCATTTCGAATTGACAATTTTTGCTGAGTGGACAAAATGTCACGTGTACATGTGGTTTCGTTCTGCAATCTGATTGGTGCCGCCAGAGCCAGGCGCCGGAAGTCGACAACTTTTCCCGCGGATGTTACCAGGCTCTCTCCTCCCCCCGTTTTTGAGGAGAGAGCCTGGGGACGAGGCTAAGATAGGAGCTTCTATGGTGATCTTCGCGAAATGAGTGCTATACTTATTATAACGCTTCTAATATGTGTTGAATCGGACAAAATACCGTTGCTACATAAGTTAAAACAGCTATATAAACGCTTACCTGTACTTTTTTTTAATCCATATCGCATATACTGCCAATAACATACTGTACAAGTTGTACACCAAGATGGCGGTTTATTTCTAGTATACGGAACTATGATCACACGATGAAGACGCTCGGGAATGCTGTTGGCGTCTCTGGACATGAGTGACAGAACTAGTAGATGTAGATATGGCGATTGCGTAGATCGCCATATGATCCTTGAACGATATCGCCTTCCGAACGACGCGATATAGACCGCCTTCCAAACGATATAGACCGCCTTCCGAACGATATAAACCGCCTTCCGAATGGTGGAGACCGCCTTCCGAATGGCATTGACCGTTCGCGTTGTGTGTGAGACATCGCCTTCGTATTGTCTATACCGTATCGAGCAATTTTGGCACTAATAATGCTCCATATGCTAGCGCACACTTTTGTGTTTAGCTGTCTTCCACGTGGCTTTTGGCCACTTGTATGAGTCTTGCTGATCACAAAGGCACTCAAAGAGGAAGCCTGGGTGCTTAAATAAGCTTTTAGCGTGTTTGTGGTGAAGTTATACGGCTTTTGCTTAAGTATTGCATATATTGCGCGTCGGCGCCATCCCTACATAGAGAGTCTACCGACTCTCTGATATCTAACCTGTATAGGCTCTGAAGCAAACATTCTCCAGCCGTATGTCTAAATGTACCCGTTGAAGCGGCTTCTGGTGCAGTGAATGTATCGCTTTAGCAACACTTTCCACAAACTTGGGAAGACATTGAATTGCCTCCTCCCTTGTCATTGGAAAAATAAGCATGGGGAAGACCAGGAAATCTTTCAAGCCAAAAATCCTCGTGCCAATTGGAAACTGACATTGACTTTGGAAATCTCCAAGTTTGTAAAGAAGCCCCTTCAAACCCTTCTCTCTCTGCTGTGTCGACAATGTACTTGTACACTTTATTTTCATGGGTCACAATAATCGAACAGTTGGAAGGCAGACTCTCTGATAATATGTCATGGAGGTTTATGTCACGATGTACAATATACATTTTGTGGAGTATTAATTAACTATTACAAAAGAGATGTAAAGTTGTGCTTAATGAAGAGACTATAAGTTACTGTTGACAGTTTGCAAGCAGGAAAGTTCATTAGTTCAGATGTAAGACAGCCACACTTTTCTGTGATAGCACTACTGAAAAGACGCTCTGATAGGAATGCTAGTTGTCACGAAGGAGAAATCGTTCAAATCTGCACATCGGAGGGTAGGGGGATCTTTGTTTGCACCACCACATAAGGGGATTTGCGTCAAGGTCAGCTGTCTTTTCAGCCTCGTATATCTCCATTTCGTTGGACACTCTGTGTGAATGCAATGGAGTCTGTCTCTGTTCTTCAACAAATCTCCAAGAAGATTGGAGACTGGACCCTTCTTTTGTTTTTTGTTTTTTCACTGAAGGTTCTTTCATTTCTGTCTTCTCTTGTTCACTAGTGGCTTGTAGAATTTTCAGTGCTAAACCCCGTCCTTTACGTCATCCTTCTTTCTCATTGAGGAAAGGTCCTTGTATCGTGGATCAAGATAGGTTGCCACATTCATGATTCTCTGTACATCCTGGTGTGCGTCTCTCTTGCAGGTAACTCTTGATTGCCTGTTTCACTGCTCTAACCAGGGCGTAGCCACGATTTTCAGAATGTAGAGGCAAAGAGATGACGTCGGTGTCACCTGGCTCAGCAGTATGTCCACAGGGTCGTAGCCGCCTCTCACCAACCGAACTGTGTGACTGTCGGACATGCTTCTAACCTTCTGGTGTACGTGTGGTAATGCATGTGTGAAGTGTGTGGCAAAATTACTGCTCTAACATACTAACCCAAGTGTCAACTGTGCAAAGACCAGTGTTGCTGTACAAGCTTATAGATAGAGTAAGGGCTTGATTGTGCTGACTGCTGGGTACTTTTCTGCTGACATATATAGAATCTTCACAAGATCTTCAATTATTGTCCCTCAGACATTAATTGTCTCACCTTTCCTTTCATCAGCACTGCTACAATGGATCGATGTCTGTCTGTAACTGGAGCACGCCCAGTGTGCTTCCCCAGTGAGTCACACATTTCAAACACAACAACCAGTGGGTCGTCCAACTTTTGCAATTTCACCCCAAGAATACACCAGAAACGATCTCAGAAGGTCAGAAATCCAAAACTTTCCTGGGGGCGCATGCCCCCAGACCCCCCTAACAGCCACCCTAGCGCTTTAATCGCATACTGGAACCCCCCTTTTCAAAATTCTAGATCCGCCACTGCTATTATAGCTCTGGTCTCATAGCTACATAGCACAAAGATCGCTTAGTAATGGTTGTGAATGATGACAAAACCTATTACGTGCTTCAAACACTTTTTCACATTTCTTGTACAGTTAAGTTTTAGCGTCTCCTGTTTCTGCTGCAGTTTGTATAGCTTGGTAGCGCTGAAGTCAATGATAAGTTTACTAGCCAGGCCAAAATTATTCCGCCATGCTGCATGTAATTTTTGAACGAGTTTAACAAGCCTGCGGCACCGACCAAGGACTTGCTGGACTGTCATCACTTTGAGGCCATTTTGATTTGAGAACTGCATGTGTGCTACACATGGATTGTGTTCGATTCCAAGCAGGCCAATAGCATTTACAATGTTACTGCAGCAGTTGTGGCACCACATACGTACTTTTTCAGAAATACTCCGGGACTTGAACATGAAAGATAGCACAAGGTTACGGGATACGGTTTGCTCATTAATATTCATGAAAAATATTACCTTCCTTTTCTCCGTGCAGGAACCAGTTTACACCACGCAGTAGAAGCGACATATAACAGTACTATGAGTGCCTTTTAACCAGTATAGTATTAATTGTTATGTACAACGTACTAAGGCGAGCGGCGACGACAAAGTTCGTGACTTTTGGCATCAGATTTTGTCTTCAGAGAGGATTGCAGGTACAACTTTTCAACACCTACGGGTAATACTCAACTTACTTGAGGGCGGCTCGGAGCAACTTCGTCGCTGTGTGCCAGGGGAAGCGAGTGACACACGTTTCTATCCAAAACCCAAGTGGTTTTCGACCACCAAGCGACTAAATCTAGGCGTATATCAAAAACGGTAAGTCGTCTCGGCGAAAACTCTTCGAGCCGCCCTGCGCCTGTCTTCGTAGAATTCGAATACAGTGTAATATACGGTAAGATGTTCTTCCAACAGGAAATAACTGACGCCGAAGTAAGTACTTCGCATGCGGACTGTTAACCGCAGGCACTGAAATTTTGATTCATGCATGAGGGTAGTCTGGGAGTTCAGCTAACCCTGGTACAACTCACACTGCACTGTAAGGTAGAAAGTGATGTACTTGCCCTCCGATTGCTACACACCTTTGCCTGCCTTGCAGATTTCTCATTACTCTTGGAATTGTGAGTGTGCTACTCTGCCTTCCAGTTACAGGGGAAACCTGCAGTACCATAAATTATGGCACCTGGTTAGTTAGCCAATAAATACTGCTTGCACCAACGTTAAGGTGGTTCCTTCACACATAGTCTGGTTTTTGGGGTACTTACTGTACTGCCCTAAGACTGTAGGGAGAGAAAAGGACGGGGGGGGGGGGAAGGAAAGGTAAGATGACTGTACTGCTGTTTGCGTTGCAAAAAGTGAGCTACTGGAGACTGCGGGTGACTGACGGGATTGTCAGTGTGCCAGTTTCTCCTGTTCTTACAGGGGAAACCATGAGGACACGGCCGTGCAGTAAAATAACCCTGCGGTTTCTAATCCAATAAATAGAGTCTGCCTCAGGGTATGTGCATTTCAATTTTAATAAAGTTCCTTCACATACATGTACAGTCTGGTTGATTGGAAATTCTATGCTAAGACTGAAACAGGCAGAACTATGAGGACCCTGCCATATAGCGAAATGCGACTACAGTTGGTGATCCAGTATATTGAATCAGCCCCCAGGCATACTTTCAATAACATCCCTTCACACACAATGTGGTTGCTGGGAAGTTCGGTGAACTGCGCTGAGACTGTAGGGAGAGAAAAGGACAGGGAAAGTAAAATGATTTTACTGCTGTTTGCGTTGACCTTGAACTGTGCACATTATGTGGTAAACTTCTTTGTAGGCTGAATGAAAGCCTAACCACATAATTGTATCATCCGCCCACCTTTTATGCTCACATTTTGCAAGGTCAACGCAAACAGCGGTACACAATATCTAGTGTCGTCCCCAGACCCTGCCCTCTCACGAGGAGAAACGGTCTGGTGAACCAAGTCGAATCTCTTGGGCTAGTGCACGTGTAACCTAGCAACGATCAAAATATTTTGCAGCCAACCCGCTCAAAAAAGGTACGGATACTCGAATGCAGATGAAGAAATTTTACCGTTGTAAGCGAAGTGATACGTAATAATTACCGATCTCGCAATCTCATTGGTCATTACCCGTTTTGGGTAATAAGCCCAAGAAATTTGACTTCGTTCACCAGACTGTTTCTCGCCGGGAGGCGTGCGCGGGCGGGCACGAGACTACACAATATCACTATTATGATAAGGTCAAGTGGGTTAAAACTGCACAACAGAAACCAGAAGACACCAAGCATTGCACACAGTGTGAGATGAAACCTGGAGGTAGATGAAAGATTATCTGTATTGCTGCAGTGGATAGAAATGGATCGGACTTATGGAATAAATAGAGTTTTAAACTTGGTCATGGCAACACATAGTTGTGCTAAATGACCATGAAGCTCTAGGTCAGAGAGGTTTGCACCACACGTAAAGGTGTACCGAGTGTGAACATCAGACCGCCAACAACAGACGTATATTAACTGTGACAGTGATAAACTTTGTTGCTTCCTGATGATAAAATCCTAGAAAACTAAGGTTCGGGACATCTACCGAATGAATACGCCAGGGAACTAGCGTCCTTTTTGCAACTTTGCGGTAGACACAGATGTTGAGCAATGTTGTTTCATCAGGTCAGAAAGATTTTTTGTTGTTGTTGTTGTTGTTTTTTTTCGAGCATAACCGCACCCCAAGTGGAAAGAAAGCGCTGACTGGAGTGTAGGTGGTAACTGCATGTGCAAAGTATTGGGTGTAGGTGGCAGGCCATTTCATCCTGCCCATGACAGACCGTTGAGCTGATCCACTATAGAGGCACACACTTCCAGGTGCATGGTAAACAACCAGCAAGGGCACAAACTTTGACATAGAGAAAGCAGACTAACCCACTAACTACACATAGTGTGGAAGCCTGGCTAGATTAGGGCAAAAGTGGAACAGGGAACAGGGGATTGGAGTTAGGTGCACGATCCAGCTTCTAACATTAACCCATTACACCCGATAGCGGCCAAATGCGCCCGCACTTCGCTTCTGCTATTTATCGTGATCGCTGCACCTTTTTGGACTTGGAGTTAGTTATTACGTGTAACAGGAAGTCAATCGAATCAGAATTAGCTGCGGTGTCCTATAGGGACTTCCCCTCAAAATCGCACTCGAAATTTGCCTGCCGATCGTAGTTGGCCACAGTACAGCTTATATCCACACGCTACTTGTTCTATCGTTTATATACTAGCTAATCATGTCAGCGACAGTTGAAACGTACCTTCGCTGAAACTGTCTGCCAACTTTTGCCGTGTATTATCGCTCATTTTCAGATACACAGCTGGTACATACGTTTCCACCGTTGTAGCTTCTTCGGACTTCACTAGCAGGTCTTCTGACTACGTTCTGAGTAAAGCAGGTTTGTTTTCAACTAAGCTATGCCTAACTATCATTGCCTGAACTCAGCTATTTCACAAGATATAACGCAATGAACCAATACTACACAAAATCGCCATTTTTTATTAGCTTCTCTCGTAACCATGCGATCGATTTCTGCACATGCACGTCGGGGTAAAAGGGTTAAGCATAGTCATTGGGTGTAGAGTGAAGTGAAGCTTACTGGTATTGGATATGAAACCATGTAGAAGAGGGGTGCTAATAGGTGGCAATTGAAGCCATGTAGAGGCAAGATAATACAAAGGCAGCCAACTTGCTGGGCAGAAGATGGTCATGCTACTGTTGTATGCATCTATATCTAAATTGTATAGAAAATAAGAACACCACACGAATGCTACTGAGAGACATCAGTCAGTGTTGTAAAGAAGCGCTGTTGCCATCAAAAGCACTGTGGAGGCATGGGATGTTCTGTAGTGCGCGCGCAGCAAGCCTGTAGCAAAGTGCGCACTTTACTTAAGTATCAAAGTGACTTGTAGCTCAGTGTGGCTGTGCTGTATTGGTAGTCTGCTGCCAGAAAGTTGTAGCTAGTAGACCTAGCTTGTTGACAGTGTACCTACCTTAGTTATTATACAAGGCTCCGGAGCTGCAAGTCAGAATGAAGTTTAGTGTGGTCACTGAAGTGTCAACATTTTTGATCATAACTCAGGTTAGCAAATGTAAGTACCTTCATGTTAAGATAGCTAGTTTGGGCACTGTAAAATCCTGTGTCACCCTAGGTCCAATTCATTGATGGCAAGTGTATGGCCCCGTGCAATCACCTTTTAATCTCTTTGCTAATGGAAGATAGGAGACTTTGCAAGTCTTCACTGTCTTGGGGGAGTTTTAGGCTTTGCATTGACTCTGACAGCTGGAGCTATTAACTTTTCTAAACTTCAATATACACGAGGAACGGGGAAAATGCACTCAATTACAGTGGAGGGAGGCATGGTAAACGAAGTCACTGGGTGGTGGGTTGGAGCATTGTAAGGACATCTTCCTCGGGAGTTGGTTCACATTGCTCCTCACAAATTTGGTCTTCCAGGGCCTTCACTCTCTCGCCAAGCCTTTTAATCTCTTTGCTAATGGAAGATAGGAGACTTTGCGAGTCTTCACCGTCTTGGGGGAGTTTTAGGCTTTGCATTGACTCCGACAGCTGGAGGAGTACATCTGTACTTGGGTGAGTCCATTCACTCCTACATTTGTCAGCCTCCATCCTCACCATTTCCAGGCATGCCAAAACATCTTCGAAATTTGTTGTGGCCGGGGATTAGCTCTCGACCTTGGCGCATGCACAGTAGGAACCTTAATGATAACTGTTTGAAGCTGTGAGGTACCTTAATGATACGACATACAAAAAAAAAGAGTGTACACTTACATATTATCATGCAAAACACATTTTCAGTGTCTGTTTGTTTTGCTTTGTTCCCAGACCTTTCTTCTGTTCGTGTTCACAGTAATGCATTCATCCATCCACACAGGCGGCGGAACTTGAGGGGGAACCTGGGGCACGTGCCCCCCCTTCAAGCTGTTAGGCGTGGTAACCTTTGTGACCGCTTTTGCAGTGAGTGATCACTGAACTAGTTTCAAAGTGAAGTACACAGTAGGAAATGTTCTTGTCCAGGTCATCAATTTGTCTGTAACATGCCCACCTCATCAGGCACGACACAATCAAGGTTGACTATAGTAACTAAACACCTCGTGACAACTGACGTGTATTGTGGCAAACGGTGGTATTACTCCTGCCATATACTCTAGTCGGACTAGTGGCATTTGGGTACAAGTATGGCTTTAGAAGTGATCTCACCGCACCTAATTTCAAACCTCAAGTGATTCTAACAACACCAGCAACAGCTCCAGCTGGTAAGCCTCATTCCCAGGCTCTCCCCACTACCCAAGAGCAAATTATTTGTGCTGCCAAGAACTAGAGGATTTGTGATCAGAGCTGCAAGCTGGAGGAAGAACGTTTACATTTTCATAGCATGTTCTAGCCACCTCTGTCTGCTATCCCCCTCCCTCAGGGAGACTAAACTACGAGGCAACACAGTAACTACTAGATCTTTTTACTGGTTTATACTGTTGTACAATAATATGCATTTTGGCATGCCGGTAATGAAAGATGTCGGTTGACAACACAAGAGACTGTAAGTTTCTATGAACATGTTCATACCCGACACCTCAGTCGGATTCTGTAGACTGTAAATGATCTCCAATGGGGTACCCCTCCCCTCACCTATGACATCACTCATGCAAGCTCCTCAGGCAAAGGCCTCCTGTGCTGTGGTGTTGTAGATCACTTGGAGGCAATAACGTGTCTACCCAATCAGATATTAACAAGAGTGCAAGAGATTCTGCCTGTTTCACAAAACTATGAAGTTACACGCTCTCACCCCTCCCCTTCCTCTTATGTGCTCTTGGATATTAAGAATGCATTGCATAGTGGATGATAGAAAAATGGAGAAGAAATAGTGTAATTACAGCACTTCCAACCACAGGTCAATGACCACAGATCAATGTATCTTCTGGAATGGCTTCATATTCCAGCACCTCCACTCTTTTCACCAGGCTTTGAATGGCTTGGGACAAGCTTTTCAACTCATGTCTGATAGTTTTCATCTCCTGCCGCAGGCTGGTAGAACTTGGCTCTATTTGTAGCACTTGCATTGATTCTGCGAGATCCATTCCAACCGGTGTACAAGTCCACATATCCCTGTATTTCTGGCACTCTTGTGCGATCACTTCAAGACAGACTATTACTTCATTGAAGTTGGTGGCATTAAACTTATGTTTAAAGTACCCTCCTCCCTCACTCCACCATAGAAGTGTCAAGTTGTCACCTGTAACAAGTAAACCCTGCAGGAGAGTCCCAGACAGTATAAAATGGTTAGATGGGTAACCTTATTCCCCTAAGTTGATGGACTTCAGCTACTACCAGCTACAGCATAAAATGGCTAGATGGATATTTGCAGGCTGGTAGAACTTGCAGCACTTGCATTGATTCTGCAAGATCCGTTCCAACCGGTGTACAAGTCCACATATCCCTGTATTTCTGACACTCTTGTGCGATCACTTCCACACAACTCAATACCTCGTTGAAGTTGGTAACATTAAACTTCTGTTTAAAGTACCCTCCCTCACACCACCGTGGAAGTGTCAAGTTGTCAGCTGTAACAAGTAAACCCTGCAGGAGAGTCCCAGACAGTATAAAATGGTTAGGTGGGTAACCTTGCTAATATAATTCCCCTAAGTTGATGGACTTCAGCTACTACCAGCTACAGCATAAAATGGCTAGATGGATATTTGTTACTTTACGAACCCCCTAAAAACCTGGCATGTGCAACAGTGAGTACCAGGCCTCTCTTTGGGGGAGGGGCCTGGGGACGAGGCTTGAGGGTCAGCTAAAAGTTAAAGTTGTGCCCTGTCTTGTCTTGTACATATACCACACTTCCATTACTGGGGTGAGCTCATGCAAGGGAGTTGAATTGCAGATTTTATCAGATCTGACCCGCTGAGCGAAAACCGGGCACTTCTCGCAAATACTGAATTTGAGTTAGAGGCAATTTTATCTGTACTGGTCGTTTCCCAGCTAATCTCAAATTATTGCACCAACGTGTCACAGGGGGCTTGGACTGTATCATACTGAATTATGAACCCCGGCTCTGCTGCTATAACGACGATATAAGCTCAAACTCAGAGGCAGGCCAGTGAAATACGGGAACGCGTTGCTATGGACAGCTTGTACGCATTTTTCAAAAAGCCTGATTTTACCAGCTTTCAGTCCATATACGGTTGTCTTTCTGTCCATAGACACAATGTAAGCCCCCTCTTTTATAACCGCTGTCTTTCCCAACTGTCTTTGCCGACTTCCAAGCTCCTTTTTTACAAGAACACATGTAAATTTACGTAACACGATAGTATACAGAGACATTAAAATTTACTGTAGCAACATAAAAACATTGCGTTTTCTCGAAAAGTTGCGTTCCGCATCCGCTACGCATTTCACTCTGTAGCTCGGGAACCAAGCAACCGATCGCTTCCATATTTTTTCTGTCGCACAATTACACATTGGTATACCGATTTCCGGTCTTATCTCAATTTTCATAATGTGCCGGGTTTTTGGTCAGCGGGTCACATAATTATGTCATTCTGTATGTCCTAAAAAACATTGTAATTTAAGGTTACGATGAACAACCTGTCCTATCTCAGAATTCAATAAATGCGCTTGAATGTCAGCGTTATAACTCTAGAGTGCTGGAGGTATTTTAGCGCTTCAAAAGCCTATGGAGATACCGAAGACCAGGCTATACACAATGCTCTTTTGGTCATAACAGCTCTAACAGCTTATAATCCACACCATCCAGCCTTCACATAAACTCTTTTGCGTCAAATATCTGCTTACTGACAGCCCTCAAACTCACCGTTTTTGGTTACTAGTCTCCTAGAACAAGTATCTAGGTCGAGTCGATGGCAATTTTCAAGCAGCGCTTGAAATGTGGGCGCTACATAAAATTTTGAGTAGCATTCTTCGTAAACCACGACCGAAAAAGCCATTTTCTGACGGTTTGTCCAGAACTTTTCTGGCAAAACTTGACGAGTCGACCTCGAAAATTTAGTACAGAAGGCCGTTGAGCTGTTATCTTCCACAGAAAATAAAAGTAGTTCGCTAAAATTGACGCAAAGTTAGTAACGGTAGGAATGCATTCGGACTTGCGGGTATACGTCATGAATATAATTATAAATAAGCGCACCACAGCTTGTTCATTGTAACCTTAAATAATTTCAGTAGGCATGCGGTAATTAGATTAGATCATGCATTGCAATGGATTCCAAACCCCCGAAAATTTTTGGTCACACAGAGATGCAAGAGTTCCTGGCCTTCAGTTCTCCAGAAATGAGGTTCTTGGTAGACAGTAGCATCTGCCACAACAAAACCTCTTACAAACTCCAAAGTAGAACATTTATGAGATAGCTATTTTTCCTGGAAATTGTTCTTGACAGCCCTTTGTTGCCACAAAATAAACTGAGACAAATGGACAACTGAGAGACTTCATTCCTGGTATTGCACTAAATTGGATCAACCCAATATTAATTAGTGGCAGCTTGTGCTAAGTTAGATCCACCCATAAATTCCCGGAATTGAATTTCTTGTGCTAGATTGGATCATGGGTTTTATTTGAAAAATTACAGTATGTACGCTGATTTTTTCATACACAGTCCTTACTTTCACAAATAGCAGAGGGAAATTGCTAGCCTTGTTCCCAGGCCCTCATCCAGCTTCCTGTCGCTTGCAGTACGGTTAAGCAGGAGAGGTCCTGGTACATTTTCTCACGTGAGTGATGTCACAGATAGGGCAAATTATGTGAACGTGGGCATCACGTAAACCACAAACAACTTCGCCCACACACACGGCGCATGTACCGGAGCGCGACTATTCGAGTCAAAAGATGGCAGCACACGAAGGTAATTTTTTGGCACTCGTCACGAGACAGTTGGGAGAGTTTTACAAAGCTAAGACAGTGAAGACACACACTGTAGCATGCTAGGCGGCTAGCACTCACTCGCTGCTGTCATGCCAAACCTATCCATGGTGAGTGCAAAAGGCACACAGTACAGGAAGCCCCACAGTAGAAGTACTAGCCCATGACCAAAGTTTATCAAACAGCAGGATTGACTGCACCACCTTGTTCCTGTGTAAACAGACTGCATGAACTAGAGCCCCCACCCCCACAATTTCCTGTATACATAGGCCTACTGTATTGTAACCAGGGTTTCATACAGAGGGGGGAAGCCCTGGGAAATCTCCCCCTAGGCCATTTCTCCCCCCCCCCCCCCCCCCCTAAAATTTTGGCAACAATCTATTATATATATATTTGCCGAGCGCCTTAGCGCGAGGCTACTAATCGTGCAGTGTAGTCAGTTCGCATTTGTATGTATGTATGTATATATATCTGTCACACTTTAATTGTGTGGGCGCAGTTTCTGTGGTCTCGTCCCCAGACTACTAGCCACGTGGTACTGGCCCGACCATGCATGAGGCGATCGAAAGATCGTGCGCGTGCAAGAGCCGAAATGGAGCAGGGGCCACATGGTACTGGTCCGACCAGGAGGCGATCGACGTGTGAAAAAGATCGTGCGAGAGCTGAAATGGAACAGGAGCAGTCCAAGCTACAGAGCGAAGACGGAAACGAAGGGACACTGCATCAGAAGAGAGTAAGGCAAAGGAGAACGAGTCTGACAGATACTCAGATGACACTTCGCTTACTTTCTGAAACTCTTCAGACGACCACTTTGCCATCTTCACCGCTATATCTCGTCCCCAGCACCTAGCACCTACACGCAACACGTGGTTACAACAGATATCTACTTGCATATTTCCGGATATTCTTGTGCGTGAGGCATACTCTGCGCATGCGTATTCCTAGTATACTAGTAAGATGCTGAATCATCCTGGGGCGAGCCTGAGCGAGTAGCAGATTGCATTTGGGATGCCCACACAGACATGCAGCTATTCGTCCAGCCGGACTACAATGGCTACACTGGCATGGGCTGAGCTTCACAGTCAAGCCATGAGCTAGCAGGGGGATCCCTGCTATGTACAAGCGGTCATGCCAAGTGCGTGCCGTGCATGCTGCCAACACATTCAACTTGAATCGTCTTCGCTCTCGCTCTCTTTCACGCCGACTGGCAGTACCCCTTCACGCTCGTTCTCACGGCTTAGCTGAAGTACACGTCGGTATGGACATCGTGAAATATTAAAATTTTGAATGCGCTCATTTGAAATTTACGGTAAGGGGTTGGTCCAAACAAGCATAGATAGTTACACACACACACATGCTCAATGCAGTCACACTAGTGTGGGGCTCGCTCAGGCTCGCCCCAATAATTATGCCGCGAGCGCCTTAGCGCGAGGCTACTAATCTTGCAGTGTAGTCAGCTCGCGTTTGTATGTAAGTATGTATATATATATATCCGTCGCACTTTAATTGTGTGGGCGCGGTTTCTGTGGTCTACTAGCCACAGTGGTACTGGTCCGACCAGGAGGCGATCAAAAGATCGTGCGCATGCGAGAGCCGAAACGGAGCAGGGGCCACATGGTACTGGTGGGAGCAGGAGGCGATCGACGTGTGAAAAGGATCGTCCGAGAGCCGAAATGGAGCAGAAGCAGTCAAAGCGTGATCGTGCTAGAGAGCGAAGACGGAAACAAAGGGACATTGCATCATAAGAGAGTAAGGCAAAGGAGAAAGAGTCTGACAGATACTTGCATGACACTACGCTCACTTCCTGAAACTCTTCAGACGACCGCTTTGCCATCTTCATCGCTCTATCTCGTCTCCAGCACCTAGCACCTACACGCTACACGTGGTTACAATGGATATCTACTTGCATATTTCCGGATATTCTTCTGCGCGAGGCATACTCTGCGCATGCGTATTCCTAGTGTATGTTATAATCACTGTTTCCCCCCCTCCAACTTAAAATCCTGTATGAAACCCTGGTAACCAATAAGTGTGTAGACATCTATGGGATATAAAGGATATAAAGGGTTAACCATGAAAGAGCGCCATGTCATGTTCACAGCGACTCAATGCCCTTGAAGCAAATAATTGGACAAACAATAACGTACAACGGAACCAGTAGCGGTTTTGAAGTCGAGTCCTGATGGCACACAACACTCTGAACAGCACCATGTCACCGTGAACATGGTGTAGCTTGCGGTGTGCACCACCCGTCTACACAAAACTGCCTTGCAGACCTTTGGTGAAGTATTACACAAAGTTTCTTACTTCAGATATGCATATCACTTGAAGCTGTGCTTCTTATACGCCATGAGTGCACTCGCAAAGCTCGCTCCAGGGTGGGTGCTCATTCGAGTAAACTTTGACCCTATACAGGAAATTGTGTCAAAAGTAGGGGGTGGGCGCTCTTTGTGAGAGTACCATGCTTGATTCCTCTCCAGCACAGAAAGACATCAGATAAGCCATTAGACATGATATAATTGCCAAGCGCAGTGAAGCAGAGCAAGGCTTTGTAATCGTGATGTAGCGTGGCGTTGCATAGGGAGTGTGACGTACGTATAAGAGGCTTGAAACTTGGCAGTTGCGTTGCAGTCTCGGCCTTGCGATGTCAAATGTATGTCACGTTTTTGCCCCCCCCCCCCCCCCCCCCCAACCCCTGCAAGCTACAGGCACACGTGATCTCCATCCGCTGTTGAGTAAGCGCTACTGTCTACCCCAATCAGAAAATAGTGGCCAGGCTCTGCTTTGCTGCACGAGGCTTTCAGTGTGCATGTACCCCTAGTAATAGGATGATGGGACATTTCAACCATCTGTCTATTCTCAATCAATCAGAGTGTGACAAACTGACATTCCTAAGTGTGACCAACATGTACATGCATACATAATATACCACGTTGACCTGATCAGAGCCTTGCCTGCTAATGCACTCGGCAAAAATTAGAGCTAACAAAAATTCAGGCAGGTGGAATTGAAGGGGGGTGAAAACCTATCAACTGATTTGGAGTGGTCTAACAGTAATATCATCTCACCGTATATGTTTCCAAGTGGTATGGTGCTGGACTGTGGATACCCACACCAATCCGTTCTCGGGTCGGTCGTGGTGGATACTTTCGCGAGTCCTACACCTGTCAGGGAAAGCAAGTGATACACCAGTATCTTTCCAGAACCATTCCTCATAAAGTTCTGGTATACAGACCCAACCCCCTCCAGAAAGTTAAAAAGAGGTTCAAACTGAGGAGGTAGGTTGCTGGCCGTGATCTCTCTGACTCCTCATCTGTGGAAAAGTCAAATAACAACAAGGTATCATATAGTGTTGTTTCAGTAAAGAGCTTACACGTTTAGTTCAGTTGTAGTTAGTTTTTAGATTCTGAAAATAATTTTAGTTTGAATCTCCAGCTTTAATAGTTGTTTTAGTTTTCAATTACTAGCGGTCAGGCTATCCTCGACAATACTGGAGCGCTCGATTTGTACCTGTTTGAAGCCGTTATCTGTAGGTGTACCTTGTAGCTTACTAGCAATTTGAAACGGTGCCAATTTTCTCATTTTTTATGTACAGCTCTGACACCCCAAGTCTATTTCCAAGTTATTTGAAGTTAGTACTCCTGCCTTATGTGAAACCTAGAAGCCGCTTGTTCCCTTTGTTCAAGAAAAAGCTTCGCGTTTGACCGCCTTCTTGTAATTTAGTACTCCTGCCTTATTGGGGCAAGCCTGAGCGAGCCCCACACTAGCGTGACTGCATTGCGCACGCATGTGTGTATGCTTGTTAACCCTCGGCGCGCATGCGCAGCGAGGGTTACAGTACTTCGTTTGTCTGTCTGTCTGTGTGTCTGTCTGTCTGTCTGTCTGTCTGTCTGTTACAACTAGCTTGGCTCACCTGGCGGCTAAATCTCTGAAGTTTGGACGCAGATAGGCTTCAAACCGAACGAGGATGTGTTTAAATTTCGCGATTTCGCCAAGAACGTTTCGTTCAAGAGTTATGCTGCGATTCGTTTGCCACGGCGAGCGCTAGTTGTAGCCTCGTTCCCAGGCTCCCCCGGAATGCGAATATGTATCGTATTTTCTACGTAAGCATGACGTAATCAAAATAGGACTAAAACAGAAAGGCAACGTTTTGCGCGTTGTTCAACCAACTATACGTTCAACGCTCGGTGTGTATGATATTCAACCCCCGATAACTAGATACATGTAATAAGTTGGCCGCTACCTTCGCTCTTTTTCCTGTTCTGAGTCTCGGGTACGCCCACGCGCAATTAAGGTCGTTCATGCATGCTCAATACTGCTACAATATGTATGTACATGCATGCTCAATACTGCTACAATATGTATGTACATGCATGCTCAATACTGCTACAATATGTATGTACATGCATGCTCAATACTGCTACAATATGTATGTACAGGCATGGTCAATACTGCTACAATATGTATGTAAGGCATGGTACATATCCAGGATTACCAGGGAGTATCCCACAGATTCCCTACTCACTACACATGCTCACTACATTAGGGAGGGGTTTGTTGGGGGAAGGTAAAGGGCTAGTAGGACAACTTGGGACACTGTTATCCTGTACGACTTTGTGTAGTCTCAGCTAGCTATCTAGTGTACCATCATACCGCATGAATTTCCTTCGCCTACTTAGCTATGTCCTGTGACTCTGCATTAATATTATGCGCCGAGGGTTAAGCACTTCAGTGCTATTCATTTGTTTGTTTGGACCGACCACTTACCGTAAATTTCAAATAAGCGTATTCAAATATTTCACGAAGATTGATTATCAAGCATGTGAAGGCCAGTGCAGGGCTACTGTCCGAGTGCAGCGTCGGCGACCAGGAGCGAAGACGACTGAAGTTGAAGCACGCGTGGCAACTTAACTCTGCTTTTTGCTTCTACCAACCAGTCCACTCACAGGCGGTACAAATTTACTCATGGACGGTGGTTGAGGTCGCTTCACTGAGGTAAGGGCCATGCATAAACGACACTAGCTAAACGCCAGGAATTTAGCTCATGATTTCGCTGTAAAGCTTAGTCCATGCATGTGTAGCCACATTAGCTGCCCTGGCTGGAGAAACAGCTGGCATAGCAATGATGTATCTCCTCCCCCCGTTATCAAGTTTGGCTTAAACAGTCGACAGTGACAAGTCCTGTGTGTGCCATGACAAATTAGTAAATCAGCAGTTTGCTGCTTGCTCAGGCTCACCCCATGATGATGAATCATCTCACTAGTGTGAAACCTAGAAACCGCTTGTTCTCCAAGAGCTGCAGGTCAGAATGAAGTTTGTGTGGTCACTGAAGTGTCAACATTTTCGATCATAACTCAGGTTAGCAGTGGCTTAAATATATTCTCATTTCTAGCAAATGTAAGTACCTTCATGCTAAGATAGGTAGTTTGGGCACTGTAAGATTCTGTGTCACCTTGAGTCCCATTTCATTATGGCAAATGTTTGGCCCTGTATAGTCTCCATGGATTACCTCTCAGGCTTAGTGGTTTTTAACTGAAAATTCTTCAATGATACATAACTGTATCCAGCTGTGGTGTCAAACTTCAGAAAGTCCTCTCAGGCTTGGAAACACAGGCTAAAACATTGGGTATACACATGCACTTTTGTGGCTTCTATTCTTTCATTCATTCATTCATTCATCACATGCTGCATGTATGCAAGGTTCAATGTGTTGCCTGAGTAGGCTATGCTAGCTTTACACTGTAGGCTCCCGTGTAAAATACTCCATGTATTTTCTTGCGTAGTGTGCGTTTCCATCTACATACAAAGCGTATGGCCATGTAAAATGCGTGAGTCAGTTCGCGTTTGCAAGCGCCACCACACGTGTACAGCTCACGAGTATGCGTGCACACGAGATTGCGCAAGTGCGAACTATCCGACAACGTAAAAGACACGGACACATCAAGTATACCGTCGTCTTCTATGCTTACCCTTTTTTCTTTTATAAAGCTATCGGATCATCGCATCGTAGAACCATAGAAGTATAAAGTGTGCATATTGTCACATTTGGCTAAGTCTTGACCGAAAGGTAGGAGTCCGATTTCGAGTCAAGCACATTCAAACCTTCCTGTTCCTGAGTCCAGGTAGTCTGAACCCCCAGACCCTTTGTCCATTTAGAAGGGTCTAGGGTCCAGGCTCTACTAGCTTCATTTGGTTTGCGTTCACAGAAGCGGAAGTGACTAAATTTCCCGCTATAGTACTAGTATGAAATTGTTTGTCATAGCTAGTGCACTGAGTAGTAGGTAGATCAAAGGCCAGAGTTAGTACCACAAAGAGCAGAAAATAGTTGATAGCTGCATATTACCATCTTTCTCTTTAACCGAACTTCAGGTTGCCTCAGTTGCTCTTTTAGTGCTGTAATTTCCGATCCCAGGTGCTGAAGAGTTATGGTTATTGAAGACAGCAGCTAGATGGAGGTCGAGAATATGACGAACCACATCATCGTAGTCACAATACATTGACGGTTGATACCACGGGGATATGTATATACAGTTGTGCTGCAAGGGACAGGCATTGGCCTCCCTCCTAGTGTAACAGAGGGGACTGGTAGCAGCCTCCCTTCTCTCTCCCCTGGGCCAGTGTAGCAGAGGGGCCTGGTTTCATCAGTATACATAACCTCACCATTTCTGTCTTTTTTTTCATCAGCTATAGCCTGCATAAAAGGAAAACAAGAATGAACGAAAGGCACTGAAGTGTCAAACCCTCAGCGCAGCAGTGCATGTGAATGTATTTGTGTGTTAACTAGAATCGATCACTGTTTCGTGAACAATAGTGTCATGATGTTTGCTTTCGAGTTGATATGGCATGCCTTTTGATATCAATTCATTTGTAACTGTCTGTCCTCGAATCTGTTCTGACAGCTAGGCACTTGGGCCTAACATTCACACAGTGCAGTACATTGTGGTTATTTTACGTCATGCAACCTCATGCTTGCTTTGTGCATTCTATCTTGCTCTTTCCTCTGCACAGTTTGCTCAAAGGTTTCAGACTCTCTCATGCGCATTCTGTGTTGTTCCAGCCTATGCAAAGGTCGCTCACGAGTTTCTGACGCTCTTTCACAGGCCTTGTGTAACTTATCTTTGGCTTTCCTAGCTGATTTCACACTATCTGATTCTACTGCTCTCATACGTTTCATATTTTCTCTCGCAAATTACACTCTGCTTTTCGTTTGGACCGAAAGACATGATCACAGCGTTCACATGTCTTCCGTCTTACAGGTACAGCAGCTTTACAGTGCGGGCATACCTTTGTCGGAGGCATACTTACTGCCAATGGCGAACTCGCAAGGAACGTCTCTCTCCCAAAAACAAAATGGCCACTAGCCACGTGGTCCAAATTCATACGCATGCGCGTTTTCCGCGGAGTAAAAAATGGCTGACTTATCATGTAGCTGTACCAACAGGAAACGCTCTAGCTTCGCAACGAAGCATTTTCAGAGAAAATCGCTTAAAATTTTCGACCTTCATCCGCCGCTAAGAAGGTTGTATCGTTTGTGGCACGAATAATCACGTGAAAAGTGAGATGTTGAGTAACAGACACACACACAGACAGACACACAGACCAAGTACGTAACCCTCGCTGCGCATGCGCGCCGAGGGTTAATAACTTAGAGAAATAGACTTGAGTTGCTTACTCACATGCCTAGCTATTCAGTATTGATAAACTGATGTCTGGCTCCTCCCTTGAGGTTTTTTTTTAACCGATTATACGCCACATTTATTGGTATTTAATTAACCTCAAACGTGGAATTTCAAAGTCACGTGGGGTCAACAATTATAAAAACTTTTTATCTGAAAATATAAGCATCAGAGAAGTTGAACATAACTTTCCAGATTTAGAAAAGGGATTGAAAGAGCTAGTTATCGCTTAATTTGTACCTATGAAGTGTTTGTGAAGCACATGGCAGCTGCATTTCGCGGAGTGCTTCTTTGTAGCTTGTTGTGTGTACCGTCTTTGGCTTTTCTCGTTGACAGCGAGATGCAGCCCAGGAACTGTCTTGATAGCTATGAAGCCTGAGGTCCACTGCACCTCTGTAGCTAGCGCTGTGTCTCTCTTCATAGGCATTGGGAAGAAAACGTGGCCAATAAGTCACTTCGCGATCGAGTCAATCGACGACCTTCTTGGATTCTCACGCTTACTACGCTCCGCCCCTTGAAGGCTTCTGAATGAAACCGCGCATATTACTAGGGGAAGCCCCACTCTAACTACAGACTGGACAGAAAGCTTGTTGCTAAGAGCCCATGGATGTAATAACGGTCAAGCGCATCCGTGACGCTTATAAGCGTCTATCGCGTATAATCGGTTAAGAAACCACAAACTCTGAACTCTAAGGCTCTCTACTTCTGGTCTTGTGGCTAAGTAGCAGTGAACTAGCCTTGTCCCCAGGCCCCGCCTGAAAAATCGGGAAAAGGGCCTGGTAGCACTTCCGTGTATTTTCTGTCGCTAATGTAAACATCATCAAACGTGTGCTACGGTAGGACACGCCTTACTGCAACTGTTGATGTCAGCTGACTATCATGCAAATGCGTGCAAGATCAAGCAAAAGCGAGTTGAACGAGCGATGCTGTAGTTTGCTATCTTCCGTGTTTATCTATCCAGTTCAAATGCACACTGTCTATACACGGATTCTGACAGATTGTCTCAGTTGATCGGGACCCAAGCCTGTGCCAACAAACGATCGGGGAGTTTGTCTCAATAACCTGTATGGGTAAACAGCGCTCTCCAATTTCGATCGTCCACCGATTTCCTGTAAACGCGCTAGAAGACAGAGACGACGCCATCACGAGCTACTCTACCATATTGCATAGTCGGCACTTTTGGCCTCGTGCGCATGTGATGGGATCACGTTGGCTCCTCAAAATTTTGAAAGGTAATGGTCGACAGAAAATGCGTGGAAACGCTACCAGGCCCCTTTCCCGATTTTTCGGGCGGGGCCTGGGGACGAGGCTAGCAGTGAACTTGGTTTCCCAAACCTACTAACAAAGATTTCACCTATGTATAGCACTGAACTATAAAGTGTTTGAGCCAAGGTAAATCTGCAGCACTAACATTCCGTGAGCATCTTGGGGTGTGGTTACTTTGCTCAAACCAGGCATACTTAACTCTTAGCACCACACATAGTTTAAAATCATCACCCATGCGTAAACTGCTTACTAGTTAGTTGCGTTGGTTCAAATATTGACCAACTCGTGCACAAGATAACATGCAGTTAAGTTGCCTAGAAAACTGTAGAAGTGCCTAGTGGCATCCTAAGAACGGTTATTAGCGACTGACATACATGTAAGCTTTGCAAAAAATATTGAAGCAAATTCCTAATATAGAGCAACATAGCCTGCTCAAAGCCCTGCCCCGGGACTTACTCAGTCATATATTCCAGTCAAGTAATCACCAAAAACTTCTATCAATCCCTTGGGGGAGTCGTATTGAGTCCATGAAAGTTCATTCTAACACTCAGATGGCTGTTTTTGTGCAAGAGCAAGCTACTCTGTGTGCCAGGCAGCCATGGCTAGTTACTCGGCATTGTTGACGAACTGCACATGCAGGCACATTGGAAGCCAACATATGCAACATACATGTTTTGTGGTTAAATGAATGCTTTATTGATCTTACTAGCTCCCTGGCTCAGCAGTTCTGGACTAAAGCTGAACACTGGCTTTCCACAAAAGGTCTTTCAACAGTTACTGTTCAAGCTTCATACCCAGGCCAATGAAGGCCAATGAACTGCATACAGTCATATGGTATTGTTGTCTATTACATAATTATTATACTGTTAAAAATAGGGTGAGGTAACACCCCACAAATTGCAGCTCATTTTGTGGAGTGTTATTAAAACATAAAATTGAGTAGTGTTAGCTAAAAGTTACGAGTATAGTTTTTAATGTCTGGCCCAATCAGAAATCAATTGATTTTAACAATAATATCATCTCACCGTATAGTGGTCTGGTCTGTGATTTGGGATATCCACACCAGTCGGTTCTCGGGTCGGTAGTTGTAGAAATTTTGGTGACACCTATCTCGGTGAGGCAGAGTAGATGATAAATAAAAAGTTTACCGGACCCATTCCTCAACAAAAAGCCATAAACTGCGCTGATTCCATGTATAAAATTGAACAGTGGCTGAAATTGAGAGGGCAGGTGGGTGGGCAGCGCTCTCCTATCACCATCTGTGGAAAAGTTAAATAACAAGGTAACATTCCAATTTTAGCTTAGTTGATTGTTAAAATTGTTTAAATAATATCCCACTCAGGTCCAAACTCCCTACTGTGCTTGGCTAGCATCGCACAGAGTGTACGATTAAAGTTCTCCACTAGCCCATCTGTCTGTGGATGGTAGGCAGTCGTATTGATTTTAGCCATCCCTGTCAGTCAACAGACATCCAGGATTACAGCAGACAGTAGGTTGGCACCACGGTCAGACAAAAGCTCTCTCGGTACCCCATGTCTGCAGATGACTCTGTCCACCAACACTCTTGCTATTGTCTCACTTGTCTGATCTGGAAGCGGATATGGCTCCACCCACTTCATTAGGTAGTCCCAAGAATACTATCACATAACAATTCCCAAGTGTCGTCAGTGGCAGTTCCATCAAGTCCACACCTACTCTTTCAAATGGACCACCAACAGGTGTTGACTTCAAAGGAGCTCCGGTCCTCCGGCCACCACCTCGATAGGCTGCACACGTCAAACAACCCTTGCAGAAACAGTACACCTCCGCGTACATCCCATCCCACCAATACCGCCTGGACAACTTCTCATACAGCCCCTTCACTGCAAAATGCCCGGCAAATCCACCACTGTGCATCTCTTCCATCAGTTTCTGCCTCAGAACCCTAGGTACCACCAACCTAGTTCTGTCCTTCCTGGCTGGATCCACATAGTATAAATTTCTCATGAAGTTCAAAAATGTAGTAAACATATCACAGCATGTCAATGCAGTAGTAGACTCAAGTTAACAAATTTGAAGAATGTAAACAATTATAGAGTCTGCTATCATTGGGGTTTGCAAACAGGGGAACCTTTTGGACAGTTCCCGGAAACTTAATGTTCCATTTTCGAAATCCATTCAGCGCTTCAGTCCGAGATAAAAATATAAGACAGCCATCAGTGGACTTTCCCCATAGCAGGTAATTACTTATTATCGACTTTCGCAGGATTATTGTCAACATTCTCTTGTAGTAACACAGATGTCAGCAGGACCATATCTTTTAGCTGATTGACATGGTCTTTTTTACTTTTTAGGGACTTGAGTTTATCTTCAATTGCCCCACACCTCAATTCCCCCACTTCAAACGGGTCTCCAACTTTGAGTTTTGAGGAGATGAAATCACTGTCTGGTGGTACAGAGATCACTGCACCCGAGGCACCCGAGTTCTTGTGCAAAATATTAATGTCCCCCCCCCCCCCCCACCCGTAAACTCACAGTAGCGGTCTGTATCCACTTCCCCAGATCTAAAATCAAACTGATCACCAAATTTTTTACGTAGCAAACCCACTGCTATCTCTGTCCTTGTAACTCCTCCAACTCTGCCAAATGTTGTGGAACATCACCTGCGTCAGCTGACACCTGAGCTACCTGAACTTCCATGTCTTCCTCACAAGGATCACTGTTATCCACAGGGGCTCTGGACAAGGCACAACGTGAAGCAGTGGCAACGTCGCCAAAAACGACAGGGCAAATCAGGCCTAGCAGCAGCAGCAATTCAGCGGCCTGGTAGTGGCAATTCAGACCCGTTTTCACTCTCGTAGGCTCATCGCCACCCGAGGCTTCTCCTCGTGTACTAGCGTCTCTGTCCAACTGATCCCGAAGGTCCGCTATAACGCACTCTTTGTCAGCGATTCTTTCGGACAGCACGCACTGCAACTCCTGGTGCGTCTTGATCTCGCGCTCCTGGGCTCGCCCCAGCTCCTTACGCAGCTCCTCTCGGCCTTTGTTCACCAACAGATCCCTGTCCTTCGCCGCCTCATGCAGTTCGCTGGTGAGGGACCTGACCTTCCCTTCCAGAGTTACGACCTCTTGCTCCAACTCTCGGATTCGATCATCGGCCGACGCTTTGGCAGTTCGGACCTCGTTCAGCTCAGCATCCAGGTCTGCCAGTCGGCGCTCCAGCTCAGCTTTAGTCGTCGACATTTCGACAGCTGCTCCAGTTTCACTGGTCTCGGCAGGACCTCCAAATGCAACGGGGTCGTTGTCCCGTTGAGTTTAAACAAGGTTTTGATTGCCTGCGCTGGCTACGTAACGGTGCTGCGCCTCAGCTCAACAGACTACTGACATTTTATTAACTGACAGAGACTGAATCACTACAACTACACACTTCCGTGATATATCAGGCGCAGGGCCCCACTTCACACATTCACAATAAAGTTCAAAGTTTACAAAAATGAAGTGTTATTACACTATCAGTAGGTTGTCTAGTGCACACACATCCTTGCAGAATAGCTAGTTAACTTGATAAGTAGCCTAACTCTTTCTTCAGTACGAATATGCACGTGAGGTCGAGAATCCGGCAGTAAATAGACGTAGTGTGATATAACTCGTTTTACGTGCAGTTGCAGTTCTGCGATATATGGACGTTGCAGGAAACGGAGTGGAGTAAAATGACATAAATTTGGTGCTTTTATGCGTGCTTACGCGTGTATTCGTGGCAATTCTCCATCAATGTCGACGCTGCATAATTGTACGCAAACTATTTTACACAGTAGGCTATGACAGCTTTACGCCGTAGGCTATGACAGCTTTACGCAGTAGGCTATGATATATAGCTTTACACAGCTGACAAGCAATCTTCTTCATGTCAATGATATTGCCGCTTGCATTAGCTGTAATACCAAAGTGTGTCCATCACTTGCTTTTAGGCCATGGTAATAAAATTCATAGTTTCTGATCATGAATTATTCATGATTCCATGCAGGTGGGCGGTGAGTTTTCATTTAATATTAACATCCCCATTTCATAAAGGAGCCAACACTTGAACATAATAAATTGTACAAACGTTTCACTTTGCAGAAGCATGCTGCTTTTTCTGTCCAGGCCCAGCAACACAGCTGCGTAAATTATTGGCTGTTCAAGCAGACAAGTAGCACAACAAACTTCAGGTAAGTACCAAAGGCAGCTACTTCTCCTAACTTTGCCGCTAGATTGCAGGGCTGAAACGGTCCTGATTGTTTGCTCGCCACGGCCACAGAAAATGGCTGCTCCTTGAAGGTCTCAGGAAACTCGAAAGGGCGGCTACTAGTTGACGGAACTTCAATACTGCCATCGTGAATTCCATGGTATAAATCTACAAGAAAGCAACATTCTTCGACCACCATGATTGACCAGGCTAAACTAAGGTGGAAACCGACAGCAATACTCACTGACACCAACATTTTCACGACATAATCATGAGGTATCTGGCAGTACTGCGCAGGTGCACCGACCTTTGAACTCTATTAAAAAAGCTAAAAGTGGCGGGTTATTTAAATGCGGGCGGTGACCAGAAACTACAAATTTTGTTACTATGGCCTTAGCTTTGAGCTTGCTAATAAGCTGCTTGTATTTAATAGGCATCTTGGAAACACACTTTCACGATTTTTTGCGCACTTTCACGCTATGCACTTTCACACTACGCACTTTCACACTTCAGGGAGTTGCCGGACATCCGGAGGGGGGGGGGGGGGGCGGGTGCCTTTAATACCAAAGTGTGCCCATCACTTGCTTTTAGCTTTGAGCTTGCTAATAAGCTGCTCGTATTTAATAGACATCTTGGAAAACACGTGAAACGAAAGTTCACAGGGTCAATTCAAACAAGGGTCAATGCAAGAAGGTCCCTGCAGGGTTACACGGTATTCACATCAAATTGTACGGCACAACTGTACAATAGGCCACAAATTGCATGGTTTTGTCGGTTTATACCCATTTCGTCTAATCCCATTTGGTCTACAAAATGTAAATATGTGCCATTTCGTCTAAAAGTGATATAAGTTAGCAGTGATTACGGTACAACACAGTGCAGCTAAAATGCTCCCAATGGCTATAAGCCTTTACAAGTTCACTGAGCGTGTAATCACCCGCCTCGTACTTCTCCTTGATGGTCACGAGTCTCCTTTCGTGGGTTCTGTACTTCCTCCTCTGGCAGTCCCCAAGCAGCTACGTACCTGCATTAAAGTCACTACAGTGGCTGCTTGTTCCGACTTGAAGAGGCTTACAACTTTGTAAATGTTGGGGTGCACTTTCCCAGCTAGCTTCCTCACTTTTGAGTGCCACCCCTCGGCATGGTTGTTAGTGTGCACGTGGGGGCCATCCAAGGAGTGGACATTCCACATGTGAACAGGGAAGTTTCCATCAATCCATGTATCCTGAAAATACTGGAAAAACTCTTCCTGGTTGGCAAACACTGGAGCCTCCCCCTTCAAACCTCTCCAAGCCACCCTTAGGAACATTGGTGGGACAAAGGCCAAGGCTATCACGGAGTTCACAAAGCACCTTGGATTTTAGACGAAATGGGACATGTGTCCATTTATTTTAGACGAAATGAGATTAGACAAAATGGGATTAGACGAAATGGGCTGACACGGTTTTGTCCCATCACTCTCCTGTGCATAATGCTGCACAGAAACTTCCTCTGTCTCCACCATCTCCACCTTCAGAATGGTAAACTGTTGGATGAAGGGGAAAATTGCACATAGTTACCAAACAGCTATGGACAATTGCAGCCTGGCAGCCAACACAAATTGAAGTCACACTTACTGTTCCCAGGACTTAACCCTTGAACTGCCGACGCGTGTGGACATGCACTAGGTGTGGCTGTCACTTTACGCATATCATTATGCAGAAAACGTATATATGATTAATTGTGTCGCAAAACCACTGTAATGGGATATAGTGATCTATCACAGCAACACTAGTTTTATTACATAAAACAGGGAGTTGAACAAACAACAAACCGTGGTGTCCTACTTCCCCTAGAAATCACTTTGAACTTAGCCTTTCCATTGTCTCCAGACCTCATCCGGCACGTATCTCGCTTCCACGCGTCTGATGGATACGGTATAGCAGGAAATTTTCACTAGGTGCCAATTTTCATGATTTTCGCAGATTGATCGGCAACCACGAAACTACCGTAGTGTCCCGTTAATATGCCCCCCCATTTTGTACACTACATCCCGCCTAAAGTTGGGGGGGGGGGGGGGGGGGCTTATATTCGAGGATGCAATTAGTCTCGACTATAAGCCCCCCCCCCCCCCAAAAGATTTTACGCAAGTGCTATGTACGCAATTAGGACACTTCCAACTAACTATGGCGACGACTTTCAGGATCGAGAGTACTGTTCGCGGACATCACGTTTACAAAGCTGCGTGGTCTCCCTACATCGGAGAAGAGCTGCCAGTTCAACGCGAGGTCAATAACATTCACGATGACTTCGCTGTAGCTGTCCTCAAGAACGGCAACACTGTCGGTCATGTACCACGGGAAATTTCCAGAGTCTGCTGGTATTTCTTGCACAAGAGTGGCAGCGAGATGACTTGCATCGTCAATGGTGGCAGAAGACGTTCTGAAGTTGATGGGAAAGGACTCGTGGTTCCGTGCGTGTACATCTTCAGAGGGAAACAAAAACACCTTGACAGACTGATGAAACCGGTTTGCTAAACTAGCAGCTTAACATCTAACCGGCTTTTCTAAAAGCCACAAAACTTACAAAAGATTCACCGACTACTATAGTCTTACTGAACGCACTTGCAACGTATAGTAAGCACGTGTAGTTTTGATGTGCCAGAAGACGCTCACCGGGGGGCGTTATAACGAGTCAAACTACCCTGTGCAGGAACTTTGGTGGAAAAGAGGGGGGGGGGGCGTATTTTCGAAGGGGGCGTATTAGCGGGACACTACGGTATAAACCGCAAAAAGAAAATAATAATAACCAGGCCGGAAATTTTGATGAAGTCATTGTGATGCACATGCATGTGTATTAGTTGCAAACAGTGCTGCACAACCACCCATCTAGCTTTTTGTCTCACTTGGAAATTTTGATTCATACATGAGGGTAGTCTGGGAGTGGAACTAACCCTCGTACAACTCACATTGCACTGTAATCATGACTTTGGGGCTTTTCCAACGATGCATGGCCACACACCGGTACCTCCCTGCAGATTGCGGGTGACTTTCGGAATCTGGCAGAAGAGCCTATTGTAAGCAATCCAGTAGATTGAAGTAGCCCCCCGGTAAACACATTTAACTTTCAGTAATGTCCCCTCACATACAGTGTAGTTACTGAAGTGTGAATGAAGTGGAAATTACTGTGTGAACGAGATGCCTCTTGGCTCTTCGCTTCGTCGTAGTTGACGTCGATTTTAACTGTGACTGACTTGAGAGGTGCCAGGTTTGCATGTGTTAAGGAAGAGGCGTGGCAATCATTTTGTAGGGGTGTGGCTTGAACGGTTCATATTTCGTGAAAATAAGAACTGCGAAAATTTCTTCTGGAGGTCTGGAGGCATTTCTATGAAATTGTGCACCAGTGATAAATTCCTGCATTCCTTCAACTCTTCCAAACATTTGGTGGTTGTGTGTTGAGTGGGGGAGCACCAACACTGCTGGCACATTGATGGGATATGGAGATGGGGCATTTATGACTTACGTAAATGGGTGGGGCAGTTATGGCAAAGTGAGTTGTTGTTTTTTGGGAGATATGGTCAAAATCTAGTCAAATCGTCCAGCAGGTATAATCTCAAAGATGTAAACTGAAATTAGCACTGAAAGCGCAAAAGTATGGATTCACCAATGACACGTGATAATTTTGAAGTGTTGTTACAACTGTGATAGCAGATACATGTTAAAGTGTGTGGCGAGCCAAACCTAACAAACTGACTTACTTCACCAAGCCGACTTGAAGTCAGCTTACTATAGCCAGTAATTCTGAAGCAGGATTTTTAAATAGTGCTATTTAAAGCCCATTGTAATAGTAAGTACAAGTATGGCATGTTCTTGAGACGAACTGTGGGGCTAGGGAAGGCTTTTTGAAGAATTATCTCCATTTTTGGCTTTGCAGAACGACAAGAAGGTACAGCCAACAAATTCTGTGCTGAATACATCATAGAACGTCTGGAGAGGTGTTTTCTGAATGTTTCTGCTCTAGTCAATCATCCTAGAGCACCTACTATTGACCAACCCTAATAGAAGTTCTTGACAAGCTCTTGGCAAGAATCCATCCAAGATTTTTGCAAGATCCTGGTCATGAAACTTATAAGATTCTTGCGCAAAAATGGAACAAGAATCATGCAAGGTGTATGCATGATTCTGGTAAGATTCCAACAAGTTCTTACAAGAATAAGGAATGGAACATGCAAGTTTCTTACATAGTTCTTGCATGGTTCTAGCCAGACAAGGCCGAATATCAAATCTTGACAGGATCAAGCCAAGTCTCGTGTAAGTTTCCTGCATGCTTCTTGAATCCTCTCAAGATCTTGACAGGATCAAGCCAAGTCTCATGTAAGTTTCCTGCATGCTTCTTGAATCCTCTCAAGATCTTGACAGGATCAAACCAAGTCTCGTGTAAGTTTCCTGCATGCTTCTTGAATCCTCTCAAGATCTTGACAGGATCAAGCCAAGTCTCGTGTAAGTTTCCTGCATGCTTCTTGAATCCTCTCAAGATCTTGACAGGATCAAGCCAAGTCTCATGTAAGTTTCCTGCATGCTTCTTGAATCCTCTCAAGATCTTGACAGGATCAAGCCAAGTCTCATGTAAGTTTCCTGCATGCTTCTTGAATCCTCTCAAGATCTTGACAGGATCAAGCCAAGTCTCATGTAAGTTTCCTGCATGCTTCTTGAATCCTCTCAAGATCTTGACAGGATCAAGCCAAGTCTCGTGTAAGTTTCCTGCATGCTTCTTGAATCCTCTCAAGATCTTGACAGGATCAAGCCAAGTCTCGTGTAAGTTTCCTGCATGCTTCTTGAATCCTCTCAAGATCTTGACAGGATCAAGCCAAGTCTCATGTAAGTTTCCTGCATGCTTCTTGAATCCTCTCAAGATCTTGACAGGATCAAGCCAAGTCTCATGTAAGTTTCCTGCATGCTTCTTGAATCCTCTCAAGATCTTGACAGGATCAAGCCAAGTCTCATGTAAGTTTCCTGCATGCTTCTTGAATCCTCTCAAGATCTTGACAGGATCAAGCCAAGTCTCATGTAAGTTTCCTGCATGCTTCTTGAATCCTCTCAAGATCTTGACAGGATCAAGCCAAGTCTCATGTAAGTTTCCTGCATGCTTCTTGAATCCTCTCAAGATCTTGACAGGATCAAGCCAAGTCTCATGTAAGTTTCCTGCATGCTTCTTGAATCCTCTCAAGATCTTGACAGGATCAAGCCAAGTCTCATGTAAGTTTCCTGCATGCTTCTTGAATCCTCTCAAGATCTTGACAGGATCAAGCCAAGTCTCATGTAAGTTTCCTGCATGCTTCTTGCTAAGAAGAAATCCTCTCAAGATCTTGACAGGATCAAGCCAAGTCTCATGTAAGTTTCCTGCATGCTTCTTGAATCCTCTCAAGATCTTGACAGGATCAAGCCAAGTCTCATGTAAGTTTCCTGCATGCTTCTTGAATCCTCTCAAGATCTTGACAGGATCAAGCCAAGTCTCATGTAAGTTTCCTGCATGCTTCTTGAATCCTCTCAAGATCTTGACAGGATCAAGCCAAGTCTCATGTAAGTTTCCTGCATGCTTCTTGCTAAGAAGAAATCCTCTCAAGATCTTGACAGGATCAAGCCAAGTCTCATGTAAGTTCCTTGCAAGATCACAAGTAAGATTAGTATTTTACTTCTAAAGTAATCAAACAATATATATGTATATACAAGAAACCAAACAAACAAATAAAATGCAAAGAAAGCTAGCTGTATGTACAATGATTTCATTAAACCTTTGTATCCCTACATTTTTGGTTTGCCTTAGATGTAAAGGTTTTAATGTCCCACTGGTTTCCATACCGTTTGTCCATTAAGCTTAGCAATTTCTCCACTCGTTCCTGGTCTAAGCCAGGCTTGTCACTTTTTTTGCTAGATTTGAATAACAATGACATAGCTAGTTCCTCTTTCGTAAAAAGGATGTCCATCAAGTGGAGGCCGTAAGCATAGGCATCTCGAGCGGGAATTCTCATGATGTTAATCCCGTTATGGATGAACTCCTGGTCCTCTGTTTTTATTGTCACTGCCTCTCCACATGGGTCATTCTTTAGCATCTTCATCATTTTTTCCATGGTTCTTTCCAATCTGTCCATTCGTTTAGCAATACTGACAATCAGGTCCTATATAATACAATAACAAAACAACCACAATTAATTCAATGTTGGGAGGGGAGGTTACAGAAAGTTGCGGGAACGAATGCATAATAAATTCTAATTACCACAAACACAAATCTAAGAGACCTGCAGTGTGGTTTTACCTACCTTGTCCTCATTATCCAGGACAGTGGCGGGATGTTGAGAAGAGTGTGCTCCCGATCCGTTGTTGGGATCCTGGAAGGAGTTGTTGTATTACATAGCTAGTGATACATGCACACTTGAGGGCATTGAGCAGTCTGGATTGCAATAGGAGGTAGCAACATGCATCCTAAAGACAGGATAATAGTTAACCTACATCTCCTTGATCTCTAACACTACTTGCAAAACATACTCTACAAATACATGCACATAGTGTAAACCCACCATTATACAAGGGTCTTCAGACGTTTTCTGCTTCTTCGGATTGGGAACGGTCTGAAGAAAAGACCATATAGCTGCTAGTTGAACTGTACTACTCCACTCAACAGGTATATGGCTCTAGCTATATATGCAGATAGGATGGCATGTACTGGACTTAATAAGCATACCTTGGCTTTTGTTAGCACATTCACTATGTTTGATGTGCCTGTGATAAGTGGTTCACTTTCTGCATCCTTCTCTCCACTGCGTGGTCGCTTTTTTCCAGTCTGCTCTTTCCTCACTTTAGCATTCCCGGGCCCAGACAAACTTTTGTCTACAAAAAACAGGGGGAGTTTGAACAAAAGCACAAGCATGAAGCCATGTTGAAAGTGCTTAGTGGTAATGAAGAATGCACAATACAACACTTACCACAGGTAGGTAACTACAAAAAGGCCAGTGATGCTATATTACACCACCAACCTTTGAACTGAATGAATGTTACTGGATATGACTTTCCCTTGTAATCCAGCATGAGATTGGTACCCCTGGTTAAGTCCTTTTTGGTCAACGGTGAGCAGTCTTCTCGTGATAGATCTTTCACTTTTGCGAAGTGCTGCTTTCCTGTCTGAGCACAGCGCACAATCACAGAGCCTACATAGTAAATCACATACATATAAAGGTGCGAACTAAATGTCATGGAGGTTTTATGCAACTTGTATACGCACATAGCTAGCAGTTTCACACTTAGATTAGCGCTACGTACTTTTTGATATACATAACCAAACTCACTAGTGAGTTCTCCCATACAGCCGTCCACAAGACCGTCCAATAGCTTCGCAGGCAACACCTTCCGCCTCGTAGGTCGTTCTTTAGAAGCAGTGGCAACGGCTTTGGCTGATGGGCGCGTTTCCTGAATCGGCGGATCCACATCTGACTCCGAATGAAGGTCACTGCATTCTCCATCCGCGCTGGAAAAGCTCAACCCAGCGTCGTGTTCTGAATCAGACATGACTTTGGCGCAAAAACGGTGATCCAATTGCGAAGGTAGGCAGTTAATCCGATGTTTATGAATGACACGCGACCAACACTCTTCTTATACCAAAACTGGGTGAGCTCGTGTGAAAAATTCCAAATAATGCACACTTCCGCCGCAAAACTGGGTATTCCAAATAATGTGCACTCTCGAAACTGTTGAACGTGTTATCATGGAGTCGTCTCATCCTACACCTTCACGAACACTACAGTATCGAAGATACCTCAGAGATGCAAGTGCTCCAATTCCACGCACAACTTTGTGGCGTCTTCGCAAGCGAGCTGCTGCTGATGGACTCGCAAGTAAGTTTCAGCATTCATGATAATTTAATAGGGGGTTGTATTGGGGCTTATCAGCGTGATGAGGAATAGTCGATCACCAGAGGCACCACACATTTTCTAATCAGAGTAGCTACACACAAACATTGAGCTAAATCTTACTGAAAGTGATCTTAACATGATCTGATAGCTTGTGCTTGTATGCATAAACTGTGCTGATGATGTGGTGCGATTTACCTTCCTTTAGGTAACCAACCCAAATGCACATCTTCAACCATTGAGCCTTTCCAACCATCCACCCCCCTTGACTTGCTGTCTCCCTCCTTGCCTGTTGATACATTGCAACTGTCCTCACTTTCTGGCTCACTTCCTTGTTCCTCGTCTCCTGGCTCACCTCCTCATTCCTCGTCTCCTGGCTCACCTCCTCATTCCTCGTCTCCTGGCTCACCTCCTCATTCCTCGTCTCCTGGCTCACCTCCTCATTCCTCGTCTCCTGGCTCACCTCCTCATTCCTCGTCTCCTGGCTCACCTCCTCATTTCTCGTCTCCTGGCTCACCTCCTCATTCCTCATCTCCTGGCTCACCTCCTTCCTCGTCTCCTGGCTCACCTCCTCCTTCCTCGTCTCCTGGCTCACCTCCTCCTTTCTTATCTCCTGGCTCACCAGCTCCCTCTCAGTCACCCTCTTCTTCGGATCCACTTTCAGACCCTGAACTCTTTACACCCTTGTACCCCGGTGCAGAAATTACACTTTGTGGAGCATTGTTTGCAATTATGCAGTTTTGTACTTCTAATAAACTTTCATACACAGCCATTGGTGAGCTCTTGAAGCTGTTGACGATTTTATGTCCCTTCCCAAACTTATTGCCAACAAGCTTCTACAAATTTCAGAAATTTTTTCAGCAGTTCAATCCGGTTCATGACCACAAAAGGATATGTATGAAGTGTGAAAAGACTGGTTGCCGGTGTGAAGATTGGTCTTGTGGTAACACAGCTCACCTCATCCACTTGGAGATGCGAAGACCACTGGAAAAAGTGATACTAGGTAAGGAAACCACATCTTGTATATTTACCAGTGTTTCATAGCATTACACAGAGAGTTTTCAAAAAGGGTAACCTTGTTCCAAGGCCAATCCAAATCAGCTCTGATATTTTGGATTTCAAGAGAATAGTATCCATTGTTAGAACTGTAAGTACATGCACAAACAGTGGATACCTGGTCTTACTCACTAAATTTTCGGATAGAGGGACAGACCTGGAAATGATACAAGAAAAGGAGATGGTACTCCTCTTCCAGATAAAGTTTATGTACAGTGTGTAATAATATGTGTATATGTACTCTTTTACATATGTAGGAAACTGGGAGTCTTTAAATGTAACAAGAGCAGGGAACGATCGACTTCAGGATGTTTGGGATGGATCTGGATTGCGCCCATTGTGTGTTCCCGGGCGTTTCTTCGCCAACAAGAACAATTTGGCTCTTTCACTGTCAACAGATGGAGTACCTCTCTACAAATCATCACCAGTGAGTTTGTGGCCTGTGTATCTCGTAATCCTGAATCTTCCAGCACATATCCGAATGAAAGCCGAAAACATTATCGTCTGTGGTCTGTGGGTTGGCCCAACAAAGCCAATAATGAATCTTTTACTCGAGCCAATTGCAAAGTGTCTCCGACAACTTTCCACCTTAGGCTTAACCATGAAAACTTCTCTTGGAAGTGTAACTATTCGTGCAAAACTTGTCATGGGCATCTTTGACCTACCAGCAAAAGCCCCAGTGCTCTGTATGAAACAGTTCAATGGAGAGTATGGGTGTTCAGTCTGCTTGCATCCAGGAAAGCGACTACCAAACAATGCTAGGGTGTACTTGCCAAACTCTGTATATCCTGAGAGAACACATGCCCAAGTGATTGCCACTGCTCTTGAAGCTGAGAGAACTCGCTCTTGTGTACAAGGAGTTATGGGCACATCTCCACTTGCTTCCACAGTCGACATGGTGGCTTCTGTTCCTATTGATTACATGCATGCTGTGTTGGAGGGAGTTACTCGTCGCCTTATGACATCGTGGTTTGCTTCCAAGTTTCACAGTGCACCATTCTACATTGGTCGTCGTGTCCAACAAATTGATTGTGAACTTTTAAAGCAACGTCCTCCACATGAATTTAGCCGCCCTCCACGTTCCATTAAGAAACATTTCAAATATTGGAAAGCTTCTGAGCTTCGAAATTGGCTTCTTTTTTATTCCTTACCCTTACTCTTAGACATCTTACCCCCTCTATATTGGCATCACTATGCACTACTTGTGTGTGCAATGCACATCATGCTTAATGATAGCATCAGTCATGCTCAAGTTGATGCTGCTGAACAAATGCTACGTGACTTTTGTATCCTTTTGCCTGAACTATATGGTGAAACCAGTTGTACTGCAAATGCACATTTACTGTCTCATTTGGCCAAGTATGTGCGATTGTGGGGTCCGCTTTGGACGCATTCTGCCTTTGGTTTCGAGAACAAGAATGGGCAACTTAAGCACCTCTTCCATGGCAAGTCTGATATCATAAATCAGCTGCTTTTCAACATTGATGTTAGTTGTACGCTACAGCAGGTCCACCCTCGGCTTGTTCAGTGTGAGTCTGAACGAACAATGACGTACATTGATCGATTAAGTCACCTAACACCAAAGACAAACATGATGTGCATAGGTGTTCATTCCTATGTGGTTGGACACTACAGAGTATCCACACCAACCATTGAACAGTCAACAGCACTGAGATACACTGGCAATATTGGGGTATTTTCAAGGATGTTAAAGGACGGAGTGCTTTACCATTCTACTAATTATGTCAATTCTACCAGTGGCAAACGAAACAATACTCACTGCTGTTACCAAGACAAAGCCAACGACTGCATTTCCTTTGGACAGATTGAACTATTTACTACTTGTCCCAGACCACATGCTTTTGTGCGTCCAATATGCCCATTGGGTGTGAGTATGCTCACTCAGGCTGGTCATCCCTGTAGATCATCTCTTGCTATTTATCAGCAAATAGACTTGCTTAGTGCATACATTGTTCCAGTAAACTTATCAACCAATTGTTCTCCACTCATAGCTGTTTCCATTGACTGTATCATTTCTAAAGTAGTAACAGTATCAGTTTTGGACAAGCATTATTGTGTTGTGCAACCCAATAATGTTGAACGCCACTAAGTCTCTCTCTTTTTTGTTATAATCATTATACCTCAAATTTCACTGAATCATATGCCGGATATATATATATATGAAACTGAACTCAAAACACAATACACACAACAGTCAGTTACTTTCTTGGTCTTAAGTTATAAGGGTGTCTTGAGGGGGGAGGGGAGGGTGGTGGGGAGGGTGGTGGGGAGGGTGGTGGGTGAGGTGGCCTTGATGGTACCTGCAAATCATTATGCATCAATACAAGTACTTCTACCACATGAATTTAGTGAAATGGCTTACTGAGTTATTTTCATAGACCTGTTCCAACAGGCCTACATAGAACACAATGTATGGCATTAGTTCTGGGTATGTAAGGATGATGAAAGCGATCCTCATGGTATCTGTGGGCATGATTTGGAAATTGAGCACAAGTTAGTACCATTTATCAATAGATAATTGACAATCTTGTTCCCAGCCAATTGACCTATCACTTTACAGTATGCAAATATTGTTGGAGGAAAGATCAGGCCATAGCTACTACGAAGGTGATGTTATGAACTATCAAAATTGGCCGCATGTGAGATTTTTACGAGTGAAGCGAGGCTATATTCAGGTTCAATTGAGATTTTTCGTCGTCGCCGTCAACAGGAAGTTGGGCTACAAATTTTGATATCTCAAGAATGATCTACGGTGTCACTATCAGACTAGCAGGCATGAAAGCTCTAGATGTTACTAAACAACAGTGCACAAACTGTGTCGGTAGCCCAAGGGAAACAGATGTAGCAGTGAGATATCCGTAAAACATGGATTTCCCCAGAACGGTAGGCACAACAGCTATCAAACTTACTTGGTATGACAGTTCCACCTGTGAGCATCCAATGGCAGACAAATAGCGACTGTACCGTAAGACAAACATGCTCTTTGTTCCTACCAACTCAAGCTTACAACAGTAGCCATTTTTACATGGTAAGACTGGTCTGGTTCCCAGGATACATGGGAAGCGGCTTCCTGTTTAATTCGACTTCGCCGCGTCGTACTACGGTAAGTTTTACTGGACAGCCCAACTCAGGCCGTCGAGCACATAAAAGGTCAGTCGGTTCTACTACTCGTTATACGGTAAATTTAACTAAGAAAAGCTTGCTTTCTGTTCGGACCTTGCTGTGACTTGCCCGAATTGAAATTGCGTGCAGGCAGTTAGTCTCGCGAGCCAGCCGCAGTTTTCGAAAGTATGAAAATGAAATACGGCTAGCTAGTGAGCTAGATTAGACCGGGGTATCTCCTACTTGAGCTTGTACACAGCATAAACCACGGCATATTTGGCTAGCTAAGACGTTGCAAAGATTTGGTTCTCCTTGCAATAGATCTAGTCAGTGCTACTTTCATAGAGCAAGGCATTTGACATGACAGTACATGTGCACATTCAGTTAGCTTATATTACAGTACGTGACTTACCCAACACGCAACAGCAACTTGTAGTACCATGAACACCAACACGTGGACCTGACGTTTGTGGGTGGAGCCTAGAAAGTGATCACGTGACATCCCCGGAATCACGTGTCATTATGAGCCAGCAAGACATCTTAATGCTGCAAATCTTGCCAGAATCACTTGCAAGAACTTGGCATTAACCAGCAAGAATCTTTTCAAGGATCTTGCATTATCTTGTCAGATGAATTCTGCAAATCTTGCTAGAATCACTTGCAAGAACTTGGCATGATCCGGCAAGAGTCTTTTCAAGGATCTTGTCAGATTAATCCTGCCAAACCTTGCCAGAATCACATGCAAGAACTTGGCATGATCCGGCAAGAGTCTTTTCAAGGATCTTGTCAGATTAATCCTGCCAAACCTTGCCAGAATCACATGCAAGAACTTGGCATGATCCGGCAAGAGTCTTTTCAAGGATCTTGTCAGATTAATCCTGCCAAACCTTGCCATAATCACATGCAAGAACTTGGCATGATCCGGCAAGAGTCTTTTCAAGGATCTTGTCAGATTAATCCTGCCAAACCTTGCCAGAATCACATGCAAGAACTTGGCATGATCCGGCAAGAGTCTTTTCAAGGATCTTGTCAGATTAATCCTGCCAAACCTTGCCATAATCACATGCAAGAACTTGGCATGATCCGGCAAGAGTCTTTTCAAGGATCTTGTCAGATTAATCCTGCCAAACCTTGCCAGAATCACATGCAAGAACTTGGCATGATCCGGCAAGAGTCTTTTCAAGGATCTTGTCAGATTAATCCTGCCAAACCTTGCCAGAATCACTTGCAAGAACTTGGCATGAACCGGCAAGAGTCTTTTCAAGGATCTTGTCAGATTAATCCTGCCAAACCTTGCCAGAATCACATGCAAGAACTTGGCATGAACCGGCAAGAGTCTTTTCAAGGATCTTGTCAGATTAATCCTGCCAAACCTTGCCAGAATCACTTGCAAGAACTTGGCATGAACCGGCAAGAATCTTTTCAAGGATCATGCAATATGGATTCTTGCCAAGACACCTTGTCAGTATCATGTAACATCATGTAAGATCTCTCAAGATCATTCAAGGCATTTGTAGTAGGGAGGATTTCTGGGTATTTGGAAATTTCCATAAATCTGCTCTGTTACACTAACCTCTGCGAGGCAAGCCGACTTTTCCCGTATAAAACATGTCTGGCACTGACCACGCTCTGTGTGGATGAGGGAGCGACGCAGGTACTCAGCTCTTTGCTTGCAAGGATTGTCCAAACGTTTGTCCATTCCAGCTAAATGCTGCGGCACGTGACTGACACAATCTCTCCCTTTGAAGTTCACCGATTGCCTCAAACAAAACAATGCAGACCGTTACCATCAAAGCGATGTTGTTTTTGACTTCAAAACCGCTCGTATGTGTCCTACAGGAGTATAACCGTGCAGTGCGGCCTGTCAGCAGGTAAACAGAGATTGACTGTAATTTTTGTGTAGCAGAGTAGTATGCAGGTTACCAAGGAAACTTGGCGCATGCACAAGCAGTGTGTACCAGGCTCTCTTTCCTCCTCCCCTGCACAAGAGGCTGGGAACGAGGCTACCATTGTCCCTGTCTGACTATTGAGCTATTTAGACCATTCCGAGTCTCAATAAGGCAAACTAGATTTGCATACTATCGCTTCATTGTTCATAATGCCTTGTGCATTTTGGTTTCGTTTGTGCTGCTGCTTGTCAATTTGGCCGTGTGGAGTGTCTTATGTCGTGGACAGTTGTTTAAACTGAGCCAGTGATAGCTCACCCTGGGTTCACAGTAGGTGCCAAGAAATAATGTAATAAGTGTAGGGTATGTTCCTGCCAAGCAGGATACAAGACCTGTTATATCCCACAGGAAAGCTCAGTGCTTGAATGAAGCTGAGGAAGTACCAAGGCTTTCGAAAACAACGACCTTTCCCAAGGGATTAACGGGTCTTGTATCACGCTTGGCAGGGATCTGAGGCAAGATAAAGCTAACATAGCAAGAAGCAAATGTAAGTAAGAACGAGAGCAAGAACAAGCAAGAAATACTGCAAAGCAAAGAAAATAGCCGCTATCCACAGCAAAATTCAAATTTAAGAGAAGCTGTGCTACACAGAAAGAGACACAAATCAGCTACACGGGCATAACAAACGCACCAAGAGCCTACCAGCCTACCTGGATTCAACACGGCGAACTGATGGTTGACCAGGCTCATACTCACGATAGCTATGATCACTTCCCTGAACTTTTTAAGTACTCTCCTTACCAGAGCACTGTCTCCAAGTGTCTCGTCTTCCCTAAGCCTCTCACAGATGACGGAGATTGCCTCATCTACAGGAACATTAGTGAAAAGGGAGGAGACATCAAAGCTCACTAGAATCTCATCACTTTCCACATGCACACTTCCCATCATCTCTGTAAAGTGCCTAGAGTTCTTGACATGGAAACTAGTATGTCCTGCTAGGGGGGATATGAGGGATGTGATGTGCTTGGATAGTTGGTAAGTTGGTGATCCTATGCACGAAGCAATGGGTCTGAGTGGGACATCAGGCTTGTGGGTTGGGGTTGGGGGTGGGGTTATGACCTGATTGAGTGCTGGGTTTGAGTTTAGCTCTGACTAGTTTTTGTCTGAGGTTAGGGTTTCTTCTCAGTCCTATGATTGGTTTGTTCTGTGAAAATGTTTTGTCCTTCCTTGGTTTATTGTGGAAAATGTAATGTAATCTTAGTTTTCTGACAAATCATTGTATGTCAGAGTAAAGTTCAAGTGGGTTGGTTTTCTTTGGTTTAGGGATAAAGGAAAGCCCTTTGTTTAATAGATATTTCATGTAGATAGACTTGCATTAGATAGGTTACAGATATTATGTGATTCTATACAAGTGTCTACATGAGTGTGCAGTTCACTTGTCAGTGGAGGCGCTTCTCTGAGAGCGATTTTCTTACGATCTTGTGAACGTCTGGGGTCTTGCCTGGCGATAGAGCGCTCGATGATCAAGTCAAGTACGTTATTTCATGTATTTGACTGCGGATCCCTCCCCCCCTACGTCCACCTCGCGTACACCTAAGCGTTGCTTAGCAAGCGGTCTACACTTATTACTACTCAACAGGGAGGGATTTACCCAAAAGCTCGCTTGGCTTCACTATTTACCGTGTAAGTTCTCCCACGCCAGTGTATTGGCGCATCGCGCTATGCATAAACAGCCCGTCCGCCAATATATTGGAGCTTCACGTTATAAGTGTTAATAGAAGTCTGCAAAACAACTGGTGTAGTGTTTTCGGGGGATAAACATCAAAAATCGACTTCCGTGTTCCTAGCACGAACCTAGAAAATTATGTGAGTGTGTAGAGTGTAGCCTGGTCATTGGGTCGTTGGGGTGCTTTTCATTC
The DNA here is from genome assembly GCA_949130485.1 of Agelas oroides. Lineage (NCBI taxonomy): Eukaryota > Metazoa > Porifera > Demospongiae > Agelasida > Agelasidae > Agelas > Agelas oroides. The sequence continues at coordinate 14,700,709 of OX422184.1, read as the reverse complement.
TTGGCTTTCTAAGTTCTTCCAAGCAGCAAAATTGGTCAAAGCCCCCACCTTGCACACTTGTCCGTACCGGCAGGAACTACTACACCCTTTGAAAGCGCAGCGAGTTCGTCATCGTCAACAAAGCGTTCGCAGTTCGTTTATGCTCTCCAGAAGTAGAGGCGTGGTCGTGAGGTTGAAGGTGTGGCAATCTCATCAGCTGGTTTGGGTGTGGTCATATTAGCGGCTGTACCGCTGGCTTCTCATCCAGGGCAGTCAGTCCAGTCGTACATGCTGAGACAAAAGTTAGAACAACAACCCATTGCTTGTTGTTATATTAAATGCGGTATCTATGGATGACGTGTGGCGCATTGACCAATGAGGTAGGATATATAACAGATATACCATGGTTGCTAGGGATTTATCGTTTGAGAACCCCGCCCTCAGGTTCGGAGTTGTTTTTGACGATAAATCCCTGCAACCATGGTATAACTATTACTTAATTACATTATGAGCTACCAGTAGCGTTTGCTTTGGCACCAAAAATTTTGCAAGCTGACTATTTGTGATGACTGCATAACGCAATTTACTTTACCTGAGCAATCTGATTGGTGCGACAACATGCCGATACGCTTGTATATTTACGCTCCAGTTTTACCAGTGAACGTGTCCAGACCCTATTTTTCGACAAGGGATTACTTGAGAGAGAGAGATTGCACCGTCGTTGTAGCGACTTGCTGGTGTGGTTCTTTAGCGATGCTTTCCAGCAAAGTTAACGGTCCTGTTACCCATGGAAGCACTCGATAATGACTGATATGGCTCATGGAGGCCATTGACTAATCTAACGCAGACATTTCAAGCATGTCATTTGTGCACTTTTAAAGTGGCTGCCATTTTTTTCGGGGTCATCCCTACATATGGCGTACTACTGTACGCCATGATAGTTTCTCTTGGTGCAGTGTAGGAGGCACCTTACTGACACTGGCAGTGCTGTTTGACCTTGACGACTCGCTTCCTGGTTGCTGGGGTGATCAAGGAAGTTGTGAGTTGGCTCCGAGAAGAACCAGTAGTTGAACTTGCTATGTTGTCCACAAAGCCTTTTCAATCGAATTTCAGCTAGTACATAGTTCGAATACGAGAAATTCTAGCTACGTAGCTGATAGTTTCTTGACATAATGGTGCATACCTATGACATCACAAGTGGGAATATGGACCAAAGAAGGTACCATAGAATTGGGTTATCAGGCACACTTCATTATTTAGTGCACATCACTTATTAGGCACATGCTGTCTTCTTGACAAAATCTGTCCAGACGCTGATCATAAGCGCATTGCTTTAATTAAACGAAAATTTAGAGTGGGTGAGGTGAAATATTCCACAGTTAGAACAACCAGGCAAAGGTAATAGCTGGTGCGAATGAGGATCACTCTGCAAATAACCAATGGGGATCACTTTTGCAAGTAACCAATTAGAAGTGTGCTAGAAATGTGAAAAGGACTATAAAAACATCAGACATGGCACCGCTTCTCATAGATTTGGTTGAATCATTTGCCATTGTCAGCTGGAATTATCATCCTTGACGCTCTCATCAACTGCTCTCTACCGAGTTTCCATTGACTCACTGCTCTCTACCTCACACCCATGGCATCTGCATCTCACTCTCAGCTTATACTCACTGGAACCTCTGTGGAAAAGACAAATAGCCACAAACTACTCTTTGAGTGCCATTCTTAAAGAATAACTTACATACACGAGTGTCATTCATCATTTTATAGCTACCTGACAAGCTCCTTGTAAACTGGTTCTGACCTGTCATCTGCATCATGGCGCGTCGAGAGCTAGCTGTCAATTACTGTATTTATTCGAATAAAATGCATGCAAATTAAATGATTTGAGTGGGCATGCGTTAAGTTAGATCCACCCATAAATTCCAGGAATTAAATTTCTTGGGTTAGTTTGGTAGACAGTAGCTTACAAACCCAGCCAAGGTAGAACATTTATGGGATAGCTCTTTTTCCTGGAAATTGTTCTTGACCCCCTGTTGTTGCTACAAAATAAACTGCTGAGAGGCTTCATTCCTGGTATTGCGCTAAATTGGATCAACCCAAAATGAATTAGTGGCAGCTTGCGCTAAGTTGGATCCACCCATAAATTTCCAGAATTGAATTTCATGCGCTAGATTGGATCATGCGTTTTATTATACGGTACCCAATGATGTCATACTTTAGAGGCGTGGTCAACCTTCGACCCCTGCTATTTGGCGCACTTTGTTATGTAGCGCATATCATTTTACTGCTATCCCAATAAGCGCATGCGCCTGATAACCCGACTCTACGGTATACAGTGGAACCTCTAAATACGGACATCCTTAGGACTAAAATAACTGTCCTAATTAGTGAGGTGTCCTTATTTCAGGGGGAGAATACCTTAATGTTACTTTTTAATTGCGCTTAATTTAATTGAATACACCTCATTTAGCGTGTATTAATTTTAGCGTTTTTTAACAGAAACCAACATTAATTCAACATATCATTATTAGAATTTATAATAATTGCGAGTACTTATTTTAACGACAATGACTCTGGTTGCTAAAATCGCTAAATTTAGTACGCGCAATTAAAAGTAACATTAACCATTCCGCTAATAATTCTTACGGTTTTCTATGTAACATTGCAATCACGCATTACAGTCGGTAAAGAGTTCAGTGTTAAGGTGGCGGGTAAATAATTTCACAATGAATTATCTGTCATATATAAAATGTCCCATCTTACTAGTTGTGCGATCACTTAAAGCCAAACCTGACATACAAATACTGCATGGCAAGTACTATCTGTGTAACAAATCTTGATACCATGGTACAGAAAATAACGCGGAGAGGTTGACTTTTGTCAAATTTCATTCGCACGGTACGAGAGCCACATCCTCCATTCTTGGTGTAGAGAAAGTTCAACAGTCGCTAGAGGGGGCTACGTTTTGGTCATAAGCTGTAAAGCTTAACGGATAGCGAGTTGAAACTGTTATTGCAAAGTCACTGTTTGTGGCATTTCGCAGTACAAAATCCCCCCAGCGTTCGTTAGTCACTACTTCTTTGCATTACCCCCTCAACTAATGATTGTAGAAACTGCTTATGGTAAAGAGTTGCTAAAGTCGTTTTCCTGATTCAAGAACCGTCGCGAAAAAATGTATCCATGGCCTTCTTGGTGGGCGTGGCCATTGGAGTACGGTGATTATGAAGTGCCTCTTGGCAGTATTGGTCGCCAGTCGTGACAACAGCACTGGGATGATGCGGAACGCCACAGAGATCGAGTTCTGTGAATTGACTCACTTCGTGAAATATGAAACGCTTAAATTCTTTTGCAGACTCTGAACCACATTTGTACAAGTCATGCATAACTTCAAGATTGTTTTTTTTCTGATCACAAACTGACTACATTGCTTGCTACATGGTCACATGAAGAGAGAGAGAGAGAGAGAGAGGCAGAAACTTCTCAGGCCTTCATGCTTTTGTCGCTTGTAGTACGACTACTGAAGCAGCTGCTGCAGTCGTTTGCTACACTCAAGAACAAAAGCCAGCTGTGGCCTGGTGGTACAATGGTGGGTGTACACCGGAAACGATTATTAGCTTACCCACCACCTTAACCCAGGTTAAACTGGAATGGTCACACAGTAAAACGTTATATTGGTGCCTACTACTGTCAAGTGCCATCTCACACAATCATGCAGAACATTCATACAAACTTACAGTCACGTCAAACTCCTCCACACCATTGGCGGTCTTGCATTTCACGGGTACACTTAAATGCAGCATTTGCTTAGTGTTGTTGGCAGTTGATACCCAGAGAGTTGGGAAAGGAGAACCCTTTGAAATCATCAACGATCGTTGCATGGCAAGAGCATGGAACTTATACCTGTAGGGTATGTATGGTACCAGCATCACAATGTGGGGAAAAACACTTTTGGGGAGTAAAGTCCAGAAAATTGGACTTATTCACCAGACTGTTTCTCACTGAGACGCACGCTCGGGTTGGCTACAAGACTAAGATACAGTAGCAGTCAAAAAAAAGTTAACGTTTCCCTCCCAATGTTAGACTATGCATGTATTGTCTGGGACCCTCATTTGAGGAAGGATCAACTGCTGCTCTAATCAGTTCAGCATTTTGCACTGAAAATTGCCAGTTGATCATGGAACTTGGACTACCAGACTCTTTGTACCCATTATGATTTGGCTCCCCTTGCGAACAGGAGATCGTACTTTAAGCTCCTTGCTAAGTTTGTTCATGGTTTTTTGTATTGCACCGGTGGTTATTACACATTCAATATAACTACGTATAAATCATTGCTACGTGTATTGAGCGCGCTACCGTGCTTTGGGCTAATACTATGCGCGTAATGTGTGAGTATAAAGCTGGTGAAGGCGTGCCTTGCTGTTCACGATTTGATAAACTGATGTCTGGCTCCTCCCCTGAGGGTAAAGCTTTTTTAAGAAGCCACAAAACTCGGAACTCTAAGGCTTTCTACTTTAGGTAAATAAATCCTGATCTCTAAAGCCTAGCAGGGAACTTCAAAGCCTACTAACAAACATTTTACCTATGTGTAGCACTGAACTCTAAAGTGTTCGAGCCATGGTAAACCTGCAGCACTAACCTCTTATGAGCATCTTGGGGTGCGGTTACTTTGCTCGTTTTCTTTATAAACAATCTCCTAACTTAAGAATTAGTCATACTAATTGGACAGTTAGTGCAACCTTTTGCTAGATGTACTGATTCTTTTTTTTTGTATCAAGTGTTAAACTTTGGAATTCTTTACCTGCTGATGTTGTCTTGTGTAGTAGCATAGGGTCTTTTAAAAATAAAATTAGGTTACTGTACACTTGCTAAGTTTGTTGCCCTTACTACTGTTCCCATGTACTCTTGTTTTACTTTCCTTATTTGTTTTTTCTTATGAAGTCCCTTACACTAGCCATCGGCTATGGGACCGACTGTACCCACTTCAACCAATCTGTGGTCAGTTCTATTTGTACACCACAAGTGGAAAGAAAAAAAATTATAGTAAATAATGAATGAACGAAAAGCCACAAAAGTGCGTGTGTATGCCCAATGTTTTAGCCTGTCTTCCCAAGCCTGAGAGGACTTACTGAAGTTTGACACCACAGCTGGATACAGTTATCATTGAAGAATCTTCAGTTAAAGTACTAAGCCTGAGAGGTAATCCATGGAGACTATATACAGGGCCAAACATTTGCCATCATGAAATGGGACCTATGGTGACACAGGATTTTACAGTGGCCAAACTACGTATCTTAGCATGAAGGTACTTAACATTTGCTAAAAATGAGAATATATACGATTTTTTTTTGAATAACTGCTAACCTGAGTTCTGATCAAAAATGTTGACACTTCAGTGACCACACTAAACTTCATCCTGACTTGCAGCTCTGGAGCCTTGTATAATAACTAAGGTAGGTACACAAGCTAGGTCTATTAGCTACAACTTTCTGGTAGCAGACTACCGATACAGCACAGCCACACGGAGCTACAAGTCACTTTGATACTTGAGTGAAAGTGCGCACTTCACTACAGGCTTGCTGCACTACAGTACATCCCATGCCTCCACAGCGCTTTTGATGACAACGGCGGTTTTTTTACAACACTGTAGCATTTGTGTGTGGTGTTCTTATTTTCTATACAATTTAGATATAGATGCATACAACAGTAGCATGGCCATCTTCTGCCCAGCAAGTTGGCTGCCTTTGTATCATCTTGCCTCTACATGGCTTCAATTGCCACCTATTAGCACCCTAGCCTCGTTCCCAGGCCCCGTCCGATAAATTGGAAAAGGAGCCTGGTAGCACTTCCGTGTATTTTCTGTCGCCAATGTAAACGTCATCAAACGCGTGCTACGGTAGGACACGCCTTACTGCAACCGTTGATGTCAGCTGATTATCATGCAAATGCGTGTAAGACGAAGCAAGAGCGAGTTGAACAAGCGATGCTATAGTATGCTATCTTCCGTGTTTATCTATCCAGTTCGGATGCACACTGTCTATACACGAATTCCGACAGATCATCTCAGTTGATCGGGACCCAAGCCAGTGCCAACAGATGATCGGGGAGTTTTTCTCGATAACACGTATGGGTAAATAGCACTCTCCGATTTCGATCATCCACCAATCTCCCATAAACGCGACACCATTGCCGCACATATGTAGGAGACACAGATGATGCCATCACGAACTACTCTACCATATTGCATAGTTGGCACTTTTGGCCTCGTGCGCATGTGACGGGATCACGTTCTGCGTGGTTTCATTCTGCAATCTGATTGGCTCCTCAAAATTTTGAGAGGTAATGGTCGACAGAAAATACATGGAAACGCTACCAGGCCCCTTTCCCGATTTTTTTTGCTTAATGTTAGAAGCTGGATTGTTCACCAAACTCCAATCCCCTGTTCCCTGTTCCACTTTTGTCCTATAGCCAGGCTTCCACACCATGTGTAGCTAGTGGGTTTCTCTTAGTCAAAGTTTGTGCCCTTGCTGCTTGCTCACCATGCACCTGGAAGAGTGTGCCTCTAATGGATCTGCTCAACGGTTTGTTATGGGCAGGACGAAATGGCCTGCCACCTACACCCGATACATTGCACTTGGGATGCAGTTACCACCTGCACTCCAGTCACCGTTTTTTTTCCACTCGTGGTGCGGTTATGCTCGAAAAAAAATTTAATAAGTAAATCAATAAAAAGTGGGACCAATTTCTACCCCCAAAAGGCTTACACTCTCAGCTTCTCGTCATAGAACAATCCAAAAGTCAGGAGGGATGACGTGTACGACTTGACACGATCATTATGGAATGACTCACGCACAAGCTTGCAAGTGTCATACACATCCAACAAATGGGATGCCAATCTGCCACACTGCACATCCGAAAAAAATGACGTGCGCTGCAACAAGAGAAAGAAATTAGACCACCATATGGTTTGATGTGATGAGGTAACTAAAGCAAGTGTCAAAGTTGCCAGTTACTAACTTTGACACTTACTACTCTAATTAGCAAGAAAACAATTTTTAACGGAAACCAGAAAGTACATGTAAGAAGGAAACACTAGGTACTGAGGCAGTTACAGGTAGACCAAGCAAGAAACAATGCGTGTAGATACATTACCAGACTGGCAAGTCGCTAAAACGGGCAAATCGTCTATCTTTTGGGTTCTTTCTTTTCCTTCTGCAGCCAGGCTAACACGATAACGGCTGAAGCTATTACAACAATTCAGACGCGAAAAACTAGCATAAATCACTGGATATTGCACTCACTACTTATCATTATCGTAGAGCTCGAACTATTCTTCAGTGATTCTCAAGCACTCTGGTGTTAATGCTCAGTGCTATTCGCCATTTTGTTAGAATAACCATAGCATGTACGCCCCCGGCCGGAAGCTCAACTGAACACATGTTTAGTTACCGTGAAAGATGAAGACGGCAACAGCCAAGGCCAGGTAGTATAACATAGATCGGGGACGTGCATGTTACAGGGTATTGCTATTACTTAGAGTTGATGGTAGCGTTTTGGCTGGTGTCTTCTTAACATCCTTCTTTTGTGTTGTGCTTGAATCTCCATGTTCCTCTGACGCAGCAAGTAGCAGCCTATTGGTACTCAAACTGCTTTAGTGCAGCTGGTAGCACCAGTGGCTTCAGGTTGTTGAACTCCATAGATCCCTATGCTGTGGTGTCAACCCAATTGAGAATACAGCTACTCACCGTCAAACTGTCGCTGTAATGTTGTCCTTACGACTCAATACTATGTGACCTTTGTGGTGACAAGCTACAGAGAGTTTTTCAGTGAAACTAATAGTGGTCCACATGAAGTGAGCGGGGGATTTATAAGCCCTAAACCCTCATAGATCAAGAAGTGGGAGGTATGGATTTACGATTTCACTTAGAATTATGATGATTCTTAGTTTTATGTGAACAAAAAAGTTGACCATGCATCTTCCCCCACCTTTCTTCTCTCTTACTCATGATTGAGACAAGTACACGTGTAGTTGCACGAAAACTGCTGGCTATAGCAGCCGTAAATCGCAAGGTAGACCGGTGTAGCAGATTCTCAGAGTGTCTGACGGGCTGAATGGCAAGAATTTTTGTGATGTGTTGTGTATTTAAGGTGGCGGGATACTGTTCTGTGTGTACGGCGCGCGCGTAGCAATAAATTAAGATACCATATATCCCACCTACTATACTTCATGCATAGGCCAGAGTGGACTTTAACAGACAATTTTTGCCATGTGTAGGTACCTACACATTATGCACAATGCAAATTTCACGCATACCTCCCTGCGTATATGTTTATGACAAGTACCGTAGATTGGGAAATTTTCGCCGTTAAAATATTTTCGTCAGTGCGCGGGAGCGACGAAAATTAAACGTGCGAAAATAAAATATATGTATGCACGCTACATTGCGGAACCATCGAGTGACGAAATATATTTAATGCGAAAATTTAAAACGCGAATTATTTTTACCGCGAAAATTTCCCGATCTACGGTATGTACTTGCTAGCCTGGTCAGACTTGACAAAACTGCAGCTTCTTCTATTGGGGGATCCCCAAACATCACCTTGAAGAACTCAAAGCTGTTTTGTAGTTCTTCCGTTCGACATTCTCTCTTGAATCTCCTTGTTGATGATAGTGGCCTGAGTGCAGACACTTCCTTTGACATGGAGCGCAACATGCTTGCCCTTTTCCTTCAGTCGGTGTACCTTCCACTTATGTTTACACATCATTCATTAGTGACTTGGTACTTGTGAAGCCTGAAGGTGTTGGCAAAATGTCTTGGCAAACTTGTGATCCCCTGGACTGACCAGCATGGTGCATGCCATCATTATGAAACTGAATCCATCATTGCCAGGTTACAATGTGGAAATCCCCCAAGTAAAAATGCCAGAATGCTTAGAAAATCGCATTGTGTGCACATTTTGACCCACCACAGATAACTACTCCCTTCTACCATTCTCTTCCCTTCCCCTCCTCCTCTCAATGTTCAAGAGTGGTGAAACCTTCCTCTTGTGTCACCAGTGTTCTATTCAATTGCACGATGCTATAGGGAAGCATAGCAAGGGACATGTAATGATCCCACTAGCACTAAAGGAGGTATGTGGCACAAATAGAGCAGGACCGTAGCCACCGGTCCGGTTAGTCCGGTTTCAACCGGACCACTTTTTGAGTCACCGTGGCTTGCTTGGCGTCGCCAAATAGGGCCAATGCTCGGCAAACGCCCATGGCATGCACACAGCGTGGTGACATGTTGCAACATAATACGAGATGGCTGCGAACAGTGCGAAAGACCGAGTCTTCCAACAATTTTCCGTTCTTCCAACCGAACGATCTGCGAAGGGTGTGGCTTGTGAGATTAGTGAACGATCGGAAAGCCGAAACCATGCAGTGCTATATTGCGCAACGGGTAGAAGGGTAGATGTTCAGGCATGTAAAACTCTGTCGTTTGGCCTCCGATAAGCATCGTTTTGGCCCAAAAATGGTCTCAGAATCAATCTCATAGACTCTAAATTCCCAAAATTTACGATAGCGAGCCAGAATCCCGTACCGTACGTTAACCGTTCGCCCATCCCCCTAGTTATTGTAGGTTGATGTGATGACTCCACCCATTGAGCCCCACCCCCAATTTGTTTAGTAATTTGAATGTTTATAGCACTGTGAATGCCCATAGCACTATGTGCCAACCAAAAGCTGGGCTCCTCAGAGCAAACCTTGGGCGGGGAGTGGTCCCGCCCTTTCTGTAGTGGGCCGCGGGTCGGGAGTTCAAAGGGACCGAAACCCGTGGTCATGCGAGGACCGGAAAGGGTACTCCCCTGAAGACCAGTATTTTTTTGAGCATATCTCCCAAAAACAGTAACTAACCGCCCCATCCATTTGAGCCATAAATGCCCCACCAATTTAAGTCATAAATGCCACACCCATTTTAAGCCATAAAATGCCCCACCCATTTAAGCCATAAATGCCCCACCCATTTAAGCCATAAAATGCCCCATCCATCAAGCCATAAATGCCCCATCCCCATCTCCCTTTATGTTTTAACTTCACACTTTATGTATGTGTGAAATTTTGAACATCGATGTGCCAGCGGTGTTGGTGCTCCCCCACTCGACACACAACTTCTGGGCGGACCCCCCTAGCTCTTGCGTGCTTACGCACGCACCACTAACCTGACCACTCCAAATTTGATGGCTATAGCCCTGACAAATAGAGTAAATTTTCAAGGTGTTTGCCATCACATTGGTGTATATATATATAGTACAAGAATTGAGTGTTGAGGGAGCTACTACACGTTTCCAGTCTGTGCTAGAATAGGGTGTACTGATAGGCGATATGCTACATCCACTCATAGCTTCGAAATGCGTGGCATCAGATTGTCTGTCATGAAAGAATGAAACATTAGATAAGAAGAATTTGCTCCACTGAACTTCTAAATATGTATACTTACCAATTGAGTGAATCTTTTTAATATGGGTTACATACCCCGAACCGGACAAATAGGTCTTGCCACATATCTGCATAGGGAATTGGTAATGTATGTAGTAACGTAAGTGGACTTCGAGTATATAGTTTCATATCAGCCAGTTTTTTTTTTTTTCAGTTTTGAACTTGGACAGACATAAACGAACCAGTAAGAATTGAAGCTGGAACAGATAGCTATGAGGTAGGTTCCCCCTGTGAAGACCTAGTTAGCCTTTACGTTTGGAAATTGTCGGCAAAATCAATATGTATACGTCCCATATATTTCCGTATCGAAAGATGTAGCCGTTTTCCCCTTAAATTACCTTCAAATCCATGAAAGTAGAGGATAATCATCGTGTCAATGAAGGCGAAGAAGCTTTCTTGCGGCTGCCAACTAGTTTCGGTATGATAACAGTGGTTAAAGGTTTAAAAGTTGGTTGGAGGTGGAGGTTTGCAAGAGATATATATGTGCACGATACAAAACCAGTTAGTGTGCAATGCATTGTTTGATGCGTACTTCTTAGGTAACTTACAGTACAAATTGCTGAATGTTCTTTTGATTTTAACCGTTTCTTTATTCGGGTTATGAGTGACAGCTGTGATTTTGTAAAACCAAGAATATAGATGGGCAATTCCACCGTGACGGAAGTACAAATCAGGCAACAAATTCAATCATATGTAGACCCATTAAGGTGCAATTTTTTAAATTAACATATACCAGCTTAAGGGCTTACCACAGTGTAGACTAGAAAAAAACCTTACTTAAATTACAGGAGTAGAGGTGGGACTAGTTAAAAGTCCGTGACGGAAGTACGCACACAAATAAAGAATTGACGGATACATGGGTTCAACCTCAAAGTTCTGTGAATGTACAAGTAGAAATTTTCCCCTTGTCACATATTCTTGTAGCAACATACTAACACTATGTTTTGATCCCCTAGGCTCACCTTACATGTTTTTGTTTTCTATAAAAAAACACTAATCAGCTTGTGACGGAAGTACGCTTAAACCGTGACAGAAGTACATGTCTGTTTTTAGGCAGAAATTCCTTTTCAAAGAGGAAGAAATTCCCTTTCAAAGGAATTTCTGTAATGTACTGCTTACTATGACAATGTTCACAATCACAATGTTTATCACTAGAGTTCCTTGGCTTCTACATAAATTCATGTCAATCATGTCAAAAATCACTAAAGGTAAACTGTCCACGATGACCAGCAGCCACAGGAACACTGATTATGCGGAGGATGTCACTTTTCTCGTAAGAAATCATGTCTCTGGATTGCGGCCACTTCCAGCAGCTTCCACTTTTGTGCATCACATTCACTTGAACACCATTGGTATGGATCGACATTACTTCTCCTGGGTATTGTACCCCATCATACTGTACCGCAACCCACTGTCCGACTTGAACGTCCACTTCCTCCTCTTGCTCGTCTTCCTCTCCTTCCTCTTCCTCGTCTTCGTCTTCCTGCTCCTCTTGCTCACCTTGATCCTCTTGGGTGGTTGTGGTGGTGCGGATCACACACACTCGAGCCTCGCCACCATTGGTAGTGTCGGAGACCTGGACTCTATCACTGCCATGAGATTTCACACAGTGAACGTGGTGGGTTCCAGGTACAGGCTTGGTATTACTCCATTTGGTGTCCAAGAAACTCGTCAGTTCTGCGATTTCTTCTTTCGAAACAAACTTGATGTGTATGTTTGGGCAGAGCCGTTTCCCCAAGGTGGAGTACTCACTGGCATTTGTCACGTGTGCTCTTTCTGCCTTTACATGCCTCCATACCGCTCTCTTGACTGTTCCCCCGATTCCATCAACCACACCTTTCCCGTGAGAGGTGGCGAAGAAATTCCACGTGATTTTTAGGTCGTGCTCCATCTCCCAGGCATAGATCCCCAACCGTTCCCATTTTGTCTACTTTCTCGACACGATTGTCGACACTCTGCCACTGCTGGTAACAAACTGGGTGGGATCTGTTGGCTGGATCATACTTGTTGATTGCATTTGCACACTTGGAGCACTCGCCACTCATGCACACTTTTGCGCTAGGATCACAGGTGACTTGCTCAATGAAGGAGGAATATCCATCCCTCAAGGTTGGCCTGACCAAATTCTGTGAGTGGCGTCCTGCTCACGTGAAGCTGTTCGACCAAATCCCTCATCAAGTGTGCGTGTGTAGCTACCACGAGAATGTGAGGCTGTTGCTTGTGGCACTCAAGGAGCACACGACCCTGAATACTGATTTTTCAGCATTGAACTTGCTGTAGGCCTCTCTCAGTGACATGAGCATGAATCGAACTTGCTCCGTTCTCTTCACTCTCTCTCCCTCTATCGTCTCCCTAATGATCACCCGATCTTTGCGCCCTTGAGCTTGCCACGAAATGTCACTGTTGTTGTAGAACTCTACTACACACTTTTTGGTGTCAGTGCTACACTCGCCTACATCCCGGGCTGGCTTCTTTTTAGCACGAAGTTTTCTCATTCGAATGCGCTCTTTCAGGAGAAACTCCTCTCGCTCGTCATTGGTCATCTTCGCTTTTTTGTTCTGAAGTTGCAATAGCTTTCGCTTTCCATCTTTTTCAAGATGGGCTTTGTAGAGCTCAGGATCCTCTCTTATCTTTGCTCTGCATTTGGCTTGTCTTTCTTTAACGCTAGACATGGCTGTGAGGTGTTCATAGAGAAGGTATTTCACCAAGAGTAGATCTCAATGCGAAGACAAAATGGTAGAAACATACAAGCACTTGTGTACTCTAGGCTAGCAGGGGCCCTGGGGCCTGCACGCAAAGCACAAAAGAACCTATTCAAAACTAGCTACAAAAGAACCTATTCAAAACTAGCTACAAAAGTGAGGCCTAAGTTGGTGCAACAATCCTATGCATAAACAATGATTAACAGCTAAACAGTCAATAGTCCAATTGTTCACAATGGCTTACCTGAATTTGGCTGAAAACTTGATCACAGCTAGCTCTAACTCACGGCTGTTTTTCGCGGACATTTAGCGATTAATTAAACGCATGTAAGTACATTTACGGTACGCAATGGACACGCCCCCAAAGCTAATCTGAAACTTCGACAGTTTATAAAACTCTCAGGCATGCTAGCCATGCCAAGAATTCGCCGATTTACATTCCTAACAGTTCATACATGCCATGGTTACAGCCCTGGCTGCAACTGCGCAACTGGAGCGTTTTACAAAACCATTTGCGCAGCTGCTTCAAGGCGGAACCTCGCACGCGGGTTCAATTAGTACCAGTGCATGAAGCCTTATATCTTACCACGGGAAGCGCTTCAGCGGGACTGCTCTGCAGGAAACAAGTACTTAAGGATACAGGTAGTTAATTTACCGCCGAGCTAAACAGTACTTATTTTTTCTAGAGAGTTACAAGCTCTTAAAATAAAGATAAATTTACTCAGTAATGTATGTGAGGAGAGGCTGCTAAAGGCAAACAGCAGTGTATAAATGTACATAATAGGTGCTGAGAGTTCTGTTCCAGCTTATGTGACAACTGATGGACTTGATGACCCCCCAAGATTGTTCTACAGTGGCAGCTGGGCAACTGTGGTGAGACGTTCAACTGTCGTCTCCATTACTGCACCAATGTTTTCACCTAGGAGAAACACAGAGAAAGAGTGTATAGTACATAACATACAGCATACTCTACAGGCTCATTGCTATGTTGAGATGAAAATAAGTTTTTTTTTAGTTTTGAGCACTAGACACAGCATACAAGAAACCATCCATAGGATGATTCGGCCCGAGAGCCTTCGTCAGTGTGTCCTGCTGTTCTGATGATCTGGCAGAGTTGCTACTGTGATTAGACTTTTGAAGTCTGTGGTCTGAGAATAAATTCTGTACTCCTGTATGCCAACTCTACTTAGGGTTTTAAAATCAGTATACTCAGCTGCCATACGATACCTTAGAGTGTGCCAATTACTGCTGCACGTGGATCGAGAAATCTAGAGATGTGTCATGCTTCCACCACCAGCTTGACAACCTCACTGTGTATCTGATGTCGCAGGACCCGCTAGGCCAGAATGTTTATAAAGCAGCATCATGAGCATGTTCGGTACACTCTGGACTGACCAACTCAGTTTGAATTTTAATAATCATAAACCGCCCTCAATCCCCAGGTGTTAACCTACCTTCACGGCACATGTCAAGATCACCCAGCCCTTCCCCTCCCTATTTGCACACTGAAAAAAAGAAAGTGGATGTCTGTGAATGAGACAATGGAGTCAACATACCAGGGGTTAGTCTCACGCCCACTGGCTCGCGAGACTAACCAAGGCTTAACAGCGTCGGATCCAAACCCAGGAACACGACTGAAAAAGATAATCAGGGAACTAAACCAGAAAAATACTTTGTTGGTATCCTAGCTAGTTTGCTTTTTATGTATCTTTATAGACCCCCTCTTCTCCCAATAAAACCAGCCTTGCTGCATTACCAGGCATCAACGGGTGAACATGCCTAACGGGTACATGCAATATAGTACCCCCCCTTTGGTAGTGCATACCGCGCTACAAAAAATAAGTACTGTATTAGCTTTATACCAACTTACAAGTTCATGCTTTTCTCTCGTAAGAGCCACTCTCTGCTTCTGCTGAAGCGCTTCTGGTTAGCGGTGACGGTGCCAGTTACTTGAAGAAGCATCGCTTGACGTTGGACAGCGTATCATCGGCGTCCTTCATCGGATTTCGCTATTTTTTTCGCTGAAATGTACAGCTGGCTCTTCTGTACAATTCTAGTTAGCCCACGTGGCTCCAGCGGTCACGCTCTGATCACGCGAAGCCTGAGAAAAACCCAGGAAATAAACCGGAAGCGTGGTTGCTATGCGTTGCTAACCGCAGGAAAAATTTGGGGGGGCGTGTCTTAATGTCCACGCGTGAATGTGCGGAAAACAGCCGTGAACTCAGAACACAGTTTGAAACTGATGCAGCTGCCTTGTGTTGAAGCTGATGCAGCTGCCTTGTGTTGAAGCTGATATGCAGCTGCCTTGTGATGTACATGTACTAATCACAAGCTATGTAAATAGATTGCAGCCAATTTGATATCAAAATTACTCTTGTGACGGAAGTACGTGACGGAAGTACGCAATAAGTGTACTTCTGTCACGGCATTACGGCAATTGTAGTAGGTGTGGCCTTCTTTTGATTAGTGGATATTATACCCATTAGAGAACTAAAAAAATTCTAAAATTGTTTGCTACCAGTTAACTGTTGTGATGAAATATCCAAGTGAATGGTACTGTTTCTGTGACGGAAGTACAGAGGCCTAAAATCCTAAAAATCTATGACGTAATTATTACGCAGGCAGCTGTCATTAATTAGATTTTGATGAATCACTTCATAAAACTCCTGGGAGGTCCAATCATGCAGTTTTTTCAGTATTTATATGTACTTCTTAGGATGAGATAATCTGTCACTGATATACACCAAAAATGGCCATGGATACGATTCATACCGTGAATGTTGTACAGGCGACCTTAATTAAGTGCAAACCATGAAAAATAGAAAAACTAATTGTGAAACCTAAAACTACATGCTTTGGGCTTCAAAATGGTGTATTTTGTGTTAGGATTTGACTAGTTTTAAAATTTGACCTCAGGGTTTCACTTTTCATGGAATTGCCCTCAGGTTTGAAATCTGCATGGAAGTTACAGCATTCGTTTAGCTCTACACTGCTTTTTATTTCATCTTCATAGCTTGTGTACTTTTCGAGATTGGTCGCGATAAACTCGGCCCTGTCGATTGCGATAGAGTCTTGCGCCCTGTAATGTTCAACTTCCGGCTCGTACGTTGTCTATTTGCAATCCCATTGTTCACGTTTAGCTTCCAGTGGGTGCAATGAATATGGTTAATAGCATAGACAGTGCCTTATAAATAGCTACACTCGAAGAAAACTCCAAAACTACCCATGACGCGTATACGCGTCATTGGTCGTTTAGCGGAAAGTTGATTTATGACGCGTATACGCGTCTTTGGTCGGTAAAGAGTTATTAACGCATATATGTAGTTAAGTCCTCACCAGAGATAATTATATAATTATCACCATAGTACGAAGCTATACTGGAAGTTTGTTACCATCTGTATTGTTACGAGTGCGCAGCATGGGTAACAATGCCAACGGCAACAAACGAGTGATGTTTTTTTCCGGTATAGCTTGGTACTGTGGTGATAAAATCTTTATCATACAAACCTTCAATTACATTGCATGTTCAGTTGCAGTGCACGTGACTTGTAGTACCTGATACGGATTCTCGTGTGACTTGTAGTACCTGATACGGATTCGCACGTGACTTGTAGTACTGATACGGATTGTCGCGTGACTTGTAGTAAAAAATACAGCTTTTTATAAACTGTGCATAGCTGCAAGGCTTCCCCATTGACTCCCATACATTAGCGTGAGTTAGACGTATGATAAATTACATATGCCAGCCATTTCTCCAGCCAGGGCAGCTAACGTGGCTACACATGCATGGACTAAGCTTTACACCGAAATTGTGAGCTAAATTTCTGGCGTTTATGAGTGCCGTTTATGCATGTCCCGCTACCTGAAGCGACCCAGTCAACCACCGCCCATATTTAGTTTGTACCACCTGTGAGCGGCCTGCCATCGTCGGTAGAAGCACAAACCAGTGCCACAACTTCAATCATCTTTGCTCCAGGTCCCCGACACTGCACTCTGACAGTAGCCGTCCACTGGCCTTCACGTGCTTCATGATATCGCATATCGATCTCCGTGAAATATTTTAATGCGCTCGTTTAAAATTTACGGTAAGTGTTCGGTCCATAGATACATACACACACGTGTGCGCAATGCAGTCACACTAGTGTGGGGCTCGCTCAGGCTCACCCCAATAAGCACACGACGAGGAATCAATAACTAACAACAGTAATTTATATAAACTAGCAAAGAAAATTATCAACAACAGTAACACAATTAAACTAGCAAAAAGATTATAGCAACTGACAACAGTAATTTTTAATGTACAAGCAACAAACCAGCAATGAAAATGTCCAAAATTGGCTGTCATTCACTTTCTGCTTTTGTGCGATCACAGACTCTCTTTTAATTATGGCTTGTCGAACAGGAATTTTGTTATAGTCTGCATCCGAAAAGCCTGGAAGCAGATGCCTCAACATTTGCTCATTGAATAGCAAACCCTCTTCAGTTAGTGGTTTGTGGCCATGATGTCAATGCCGAAAATGCTTTCTCGAGCTAAGGCAATAGCCAGTCTCCCAATCCCTGTGGGGCTCAACAGCTTGCTGGTGTATCCTATTGCAAGATCTACCGGCTTCAGGGTCTGTTTCGTTGGTGAAAAATGGTGATCTGGAGAGCGGAACACTAGGTTGGTTACGGATATGGTGGCATGGGAGGGTAACTGCTAAGAGGGTGGTGAATCACTGGCTGGAGGCGAGGGAAGGATGTCGGTAGGTGTGGGAACACAAGCAGTGCTATTGAATAAAACATGAATAACATGTGAATTACATGTGATTAGCTTAGTTTTGGTGCAGTAAAATAGATAGAGCTACTAGTGAAGAAGGCTGCCTACATTTTGACATTGCCTACAAGAAAAACGACAGCAGCTTGTGTGCACGCACTAGAGCACAACGCTGCTTTACAAACATGGGTCATATGAAAGTAATACCTGCAGTAGAGTAATATTAGATAAGTATCACCACAGCAGCAGAGGCTTTTCGAGAACACCTCGGAAAGGAAGCCCACATGTACAAATCGCCTCCTGATGATGTCACATGCAAGCCCTCTATATTATGTTTGCTGTTTTCTTTTTGAATATTGTTCGCAGGCAGAGTTTGGCCTACAAAACACGATGCGGCAGTTCCAACAAGGAGCTGCTGGCAACTTTGGGGGGTTCAGGGGTGGAAGATGATTGCACTGTCATGTGTTTCTGGTAGGCTGTAGAATCCTAGTGTATGAATGAGATGTTATAAAGATAACAGCCGATAAAGAGTATTGTTAGGAGCAACAAGCTGACACTTTTGGACTAGGACAACACCAAAAAAGTTGTGCTCAGGATGCAGGGCGCAGTGTACATGTAACAAAGCTGAGTGACAAGGCACAATCATTTCTCGGAAGATATAGTATTGTAGACTGCTTAAAGGTTCTCTTTTGGTCCACAAGATGTCACACAACTATGCAAAAGTACACTGCTTATATACTACTACACACCGATGATCTAAATATGTGGGTAAGTAATTGTGACTCCACAACATCCTAGGTAACAGCATTCTGGAAAATCAACTGAAAATATTACATATGTAAGATACAGAAACCAAGTCAGAACATGCTGAGAAGAGGGACATTGAAACAGGCAAAGGCTGCTACTGCACAAAACAGCAAACAAAAATGATATAAAGGGAGAAGGTATTGGTGGGGCCACAGCTTCTCAGAAACGAGTCAAGAGCCATCACCCATAGTGCAAGAAAATTTTGGAGAAAAAAACACTAACTGACTACTAACTACTCCACAGAGAATAAAAATCTATCCTGTGTCATTCTCTCTACTAATGTTTCAAGAAAAGCATCCATAATGCTTTTAATATGCAGAAGGCCTTTCTGCATACCATCTGCATGATGTTTAGACGGCATTTGCACAAAGGGTGAAAGTAGCTGCATTTACACAACTCACATCCACAATTGAGATTACAGCTAAACAGTAGCTTTGCTACATCCCTTCCCCCTTAGAATGGCAGTCAGGGATTCCCACGGGAATGACTGGATGTCATCCCAGTTGGCTCTATCTCCAGAGCACCACGAGACAAGGCGTCTGCATTACCATTTTCTTTACCATATCGATGCATCGTGGTTGCCATGTATGGCTGAAGGCCCATCGAGTAAGTCGGGGATTCATACTCCTCATTTGACATAACCAAGCTAGCAGTTGATGATCTGTATGGATGACAAAGGTTTGGCCATAGAGTGGAAGAACTGTAGTGCCTGCACAATTGCCAGACACTATTTCTCAATGGTGGACACAAGGGAGCACCTTCTGGTGGGTGTAGGCAACAGGGTGTTCATCACCCTTTTCACCCTGAATGAGACTAAATTCACTCCTTTCTAGTTGTTATTGTTGGGATTTAATCTAAAAGGCTTACGTCTTCATATCCTCCACACCATGAAGGGCGAAATTGAGAACCGCACGGAGCAAGAGCTTTGTCTTGTCATTACCATAACCTTTTGAAAGGGTAAGGGAGTGGCTGTCTGCCAGCTCACTCAGCAGCCCTTACCTCCGTAGTCAGCGCTGTGCCTCTGCTGATTGGCATTGAGAAGAAAACGTGACTGATATGTCGTTAGCTCGATCGAGGAGATCGACAACCACCCGGGTTATTATTACTCACTATGCTCCACCCCTTGAGGGCTTCTGATGGAGGCAACTTGTGAAGGCACAAGGAACTTCTCGAGTACTTTTGATTGTGAGGCCGCGGAGGCGGAGGGTACCGGTATCGAACGATCCTGCAGCAGGGACTGAAAGGGGTTAGTATAGTATTCAGTAATGGTTTGTATATCAGTGAACTCTATGCTCATGCATTTTTTTTTTGGTAATATATTATCTCCATGCATTGTTTTATCATATTTTATGAGATGACGCTCAGCTGTGCCGCCGTTTTTGCTCTGCTGCTCGCTGCTGCAGATCTTACGTCAGCAGCGATGGCAATCAATTGCACTGTGCTGCCAGAACGTTTTGAGTGTATTTTAACCAAAGTTTACACCGCCGGAGGTGCTACAGTCGGAGTTACCCTTGCCATAGTCGCCGTCATTTTTATCGTGGGGGATGGAGGCAACTTGTGAAAGTGCAAGGAACTGCTTGATGGAGGCAACTTGTGAAGGTGCAAGGAACTGCTTGATGGAGGCAACTTGTGAAGGTGCAAGGAACTGCTCGATGGAGGCAACTTGTGAAGGTGCAAGGAACTGCTCGATGGAGGCAACTTGTGAAGGTACAAGAAGCTGCTCGATGGAGGAAACTTGTGGAGGTGCAAGGAACTGCTCGATGGAGGCAACTTGTGAAGTTGCAAGAGTTGTTCATTAGTCATTGAGATGTGTTGTTCTAAATGAGATCAGCAATCAAGCGTCTGGCAATCAATTGTCTCGAGGAGATGGATGCTGCATTTGCAGGGCAGTAAACGTCCGTATTGTTATTGCAAAGCATAGTACACAGCCTAGTACGGACATGCCTCACGTAGCGTTGCAGAGCGTACAATGGGTATTCTGTTAGTGAGAGTAAGTTAGAGCTAGTGTCAATTGTTACTGACAGCATGCACAAACAACGTCGAACCAGAGTGGGGAGAAGGGAGGAGGGAGAGGGAGATCAGGAGAGGAGGAACAGAGGGGGTTAAAGAGAAAATGAGAGAAGAAGAAAATGAGAAAAGAAGAGGATAATGACAGCAATATGAAGCACACAGACATTAACTACCTTTCTCAAAGTAAAACTTTGGAACCTCCAAACCAGATACAAGATTGCAATTACTTTCAGGGCTGATAGTCATCATGGAGTCAAACTTCTGAAACTCTAACCCGAGTACAAGATTAGAACAATTCTCTGGTTGAATGCATGTCATGGTTTCCGAACATAGCTTTCTGCATGACAGAGAAACCAGTATCACCTTCTTGAGATGGCTGATGTACTTTCAACAAACAGCTGGGGTGAGGGTTTTCCAAAATTCTTGAATGACCAGTTTTAATTCTTCAGTGTTCTTGGGCTTGATGTGTGTACGAAGATACAAGGAACCCTAAACAAGCTCAGTTAGATTGAGATCTGGGCTGGATGCAGGAGTTTGTTACCAGTTGATGCCTTTTTGTTTAAAGCCTGTGCCCACCGACTCATGTGCTTAGGATCATTATCGTTACGGACGTGGTGCCCATCAGGATAGTGCTGTACGAGAGCAGGTAGGAGAGCAGGATCAAGTATTTGGGTGTACCTGGTTGCTAGCACTGTCCATGTAGACATTACAATGGAAGTAACACCCCCTGAAGATAGTCCTCCCCAGACATAAATCTTTGGTGGATGCTTGGGTCTTCTAGCTAGTTGTATCAGTCGGCCTTCGTTTTGCTACATGGTTTTCTCAAGCTGAATTCAACTTTGATCAGTCCAGATCTCATCTGATCCCCCTCAGCACATGGTCCAAGCACCATGTCATTCTCATTTCTTTGTTCACTTCACTGATAGCGCACAATATGTCGTCTTCTTTGAACTCCACCCCCAGTGCTTTGCGTGCATGTTTCATTGAGACACATATACATACAAACAAATTAATTCATTTCTTTGTGACTTGCTCCTTCCGTTCTTTATCGCTCACTTCGCTGGCACTCTTTGTCCTCAAAGTCGATTCTTTTAAATCCGTGACAACATTGTTCAAGAGAGCTTCAGCAACAGAAAGCAATGAGCTAGGGTTGAGATAACCTCGTACCCAGGCCGTTAATTAGGAAAAACGGCCTGGCAACTTACCCGGGTTCAAACTGTATACGGATGTGACGTGAAAAGATTACAGCTGTACCCATACAAGCCATGAATATTGGATAATGCATGTGATATTTAATCGTAGCCACGTGACTGTTCGTAATTGTGCAAGCGCGTTGTTGTTGCCAGTAGACTCGTTACAGGCTTATATTGGATGGTTACTGTCTTACTTGTCATCTGTAGACGAACTGCTTGCAGTAGACTCGCTCTCGCTCACCGATGTCGATGTGTCCGACTGACAGTAAGTACTAAACTAGTACCTGACACTGCTACTCTCGAACTGGTCCTTTTTTATAAAGAATCCGTTTTGTCCGCAGGCACTGTAGTTGTTGCACACAAGTCAACGGAAGGAGTTCGAACAAAAGCGTCATTCCAAGCGCTAGCGGTACTACGGGACGGGTGTATTAATACTGTGATGCATTTATGACGCAATTAAAATTCTGTACAACTGTCACGTGAAGCGTTCTGAAATCTGATTGGTACTGACAACTCCAGTGCAGCGGAAGTCAACAGTTTGAACTCGGAGAAGTTGCCAGGCCGTTTTTCCTAATTAACGGCCTGGGTACGAGGCTAGGGTTGAGATGGAGGGAGGGTGGCAAAGTATGTGCTTTTAACTTGTCAACTGGTGATTCTGGGACAATTCCGCTCTGTAAATGAACATAAACAGCAATGAATGACAGTACTAATGCTATCTTTATTATTATGCTTACCAATTCTACTGAACGAAGCACTGGAGAAATACGTTCACTATTGTCCCCAAGTACATCGGCCAGGATAACACGCTGACAACGAGAGGAGATTTGTGCAAAACCGTCTGCATCTCCAACTTCGTCTTCCAAAAGTGTCTCAAGGCTGGTGGTAAAGCAGGTAAGTAACCGTGGTTCATCAAGTATTAACAAGTGTCATTTCAAACTCACTTCAGACCAGAAGTGTCCACACGCTTCAGTAGTTCATGCCATGATTCTGGAATTATACGCAATTCTTTAATGATTACATTTTGAAACTATCCAGCAAGAAAAAACATACTTTTACGCCTTTTAGACGATGGTGTAGCCATATTACACTCAACACTGAAGCACCCCACCAACTTAGTCTAGCGGGCTAGCCCCTCGAGGCCTCGAATTTCCCTGCACGGATCTACTCACGTGACCGCATATGCAGCTTTGCACGTGCTTGTCAAAATCGCACGTGATAGTTGCGGTCAACTGCAATAAAATTACGGGTATTCCCCCAAAGATGAGAATAGGGCAGCGCATTCAACAGTAGAATAACAGTAGGATCATCAGTAGAATAGAAGTAGTATCAGCATTAGAATGGGAGTAGACAGTGCATTGCGGAATTTTGGAAAGTGCACTTGTAACTTGTCAACATGCTGGTTGGTGTAGGATGTGGGTAATTTCTCATGAGTTCAGGGTGGTTCAATCCAATCGAACCTCCTCGAACCACTGAGCTCCAGAGGGAACAAGGATCATAGGATAATTTCTCATGAGTTCGGGGTGGTTCAACTCTTCCGAACCTGTTCGAACCATAGTACAACACAGGGAACCTGTTCGAACCACTTTGTTACAGGGAAGGCATATGCTCCTCAAACCACAGGGAACAAGGACCATACGGTAATTTCTCATGAGTTCGGAACCAGACCTGCGGTGGAGTTTGACATCAGTTCGGGGTGGTTCAACCATACCGAACCTCCTCGAACCACTGAGCTCCAGAGGGAACAAGGATCATAGGGTAATTGCTCTTGAGCTTGGGGTGGTTCAGCTCTTCCGAACCTGTTCGAACCATAGCACAACACAGCAAACCAGGCCTGTGGTGGAGCTTAACATGATTTTGGGGTGGTTCAACCCAACCGAACCTCCTCGAACCACTGAGCTTCAGAGGGAACAAGGATCATAGGGTAATTGCTCTTGAGTTTGGGGTGGTTCAACTCTTCCGAACCTGTTCAAAACATTGCACAACACAGCAAACCAGGCCTACGGTGGAGCTTGACATGAGGGGTGATTCAACTCTTCCTGGTTCAACCCTACCTCACTCCCTCCTTCCTTCAACTCTTCCGAACCTGTTCGAACCATGGCACAACACATGGAAGCACACCTGCAGTGGAGTTTGAAATGAGTTCGGGGTGGTTCATCCCTACCGAACCTCCTCAAACCACTGAGCTCGAGAGAGAACAAGGATCGTAGGGTAATTTCTCTTGACTTTGGGGTGGTTCAACTCCTCCGAACCTGTTCGAACCATAGCACTACACAAGGAACTAGGCCTGTGGTGGAACTTGACATGAGTTCGGGGTGATTCAACACTACCGAACCTCATCGAACCACTGACCTACAGAGGAAACAAGGATCATAGGATAATTTCTCATGAGTTCGGGATGGTACTCTTCTGAACCTGTTCGAACCATAGTACAACACAGGGAACCATGCCTTGTTTCCTCTGGAGCTCAGTGGTTCGAGGAGGTTTGGTAGGGTGAAATCACCCCGAACTCATGTCAAGCTCCACCACAGGCCTCGTTGCCTGTGTTGTGCAATGTTTTGAACAGGTTCGGAAGAGTTGAACCACCCCGAACTCAGCAGAAATTACCCTATGATCCTTGTTCCCTCTGGAGCTCAGTGGTTCGAGGAGGTTCAGTAGGGTTGAATCACCCCAAACTCATGTCAACCTTCACTACAGGCCGGCATCCATGTGTTGTACTATGGTTCGAACAGGTTTGGAAGAGTTGAGCCAACCCGAACTCATGAGAAATTATCCTATGATCCTTGTTTAGAGGCTGCAGGCCTGGTTCTCTGTGTTGTACTTTGCTTCAAAAAGGTTTGGAAGAGTTGAACCACCCCAAACTCCCGCACTGTTTGTTGAAACTTCTACCTCTCTTCGCTAACACTCTTTGTCACTCTTTGTCGTGCTTTTGCATTCACTTCACTACAGAATCAATGAAAGGCACGGAAGTGCCAAACCCTCGGTGCAGCAGTGCATGTGATTGTACTTGTGTGTTAACTAGAATCGATCACTGTCTCATGAACAATAGTACCATGACGTTTGCTCTCGAGTTGATATGGCACGCCTTTCAATATAAATTCATTCCTAACTGTCTGTCCTGAAATCTGTTCTGACAGCTTGGCACTTGGGCCTAATATTAACACAGTGCAGTACATTGTTGTTATTTTACATCATGCAACCTCATGCTTGCTTTGTGCATTCTATCTTGCTCTTTCCTCTGCACAGTTTGTTCAAAGGTTTCAGACTCTCCCATGCTTGCTTTGTGCATTCTATCTCGCTCTTTCCTCTGCACAGTTTGCTCAAAGGTTTCAGACTCTCTCATGCACATTCTGTGTTGTTCCAGCCTATGCAAAGGTCGCTCACGAGTTTCTGACGCTCTTTCACAGGCCTTGTGCAACTTATCTTTAGCTTTCCTAGCTGATTCCACACCATCTGATTCTACTGATCTCATATGTTTCATAGCTTTCTCTCGCAAATTACACTCTGCTTTTCGTTTGGATCGAAAGACATGATCACAGCGTTCACATGTCTTCCGTCTTACAGGTACAGCAGCTTTACACTGCGGGCATACCTTTGTTGGAGGCATACTTACTGCCAATGGCCAATAATCGAACTCACAAAGAACGTCTGTCCCAAGAACAAAATGGCCGCTAGCCACGTGATCCAGATTCATACGCATGACCAACAGGAAACACTCTAGCTTCACAACGAAGCATTTTCATAGAAAATCGCTTAAAATTTCGACCTTCATCTGCCGCTGAGAAGGTTAGTATCGTTTGTGGCACGAATAATCACGTATAAAGTGAGATGTTGAGTAACAGACACACAGACCAAGTACTGTAACCCTCGCTGCGCATGCGCGCCGAGGGTTAACAACACTCACAGGATTCGGATAAGACAAAGAGTACATGGCACATAAAATGGAGAGTACCTGTACTTATCCGAGTACCTATATAAATACAGTGAAGGAGGGGGGGCTAAGCCTCCCCAGTAGTTGTGAAGGGGGGGGGGGGGGGGGTACAGCCCACCTAGCCCCCCTCCCCCCTATTCTTACGCCCTTGCCTACAGAGAGCTAAAAAGTGCAGCTACTACCCCCAAAGTCATTTTATCTGCTAGGGATGAGCAGCAAGCAGTTCAGTAATTCTTATTTGTACTAGAGGTGTTATCAAGAAAGAGATGGACACGCTTCACCCAAGAAGGGAGTGAGCGGATGTAGTGCAACAAGAATGATAGTGTATGGTCGGTGTTCTTTGGGCCGACAGTCTCATCGAACAAGTAAACTGCACTGGTGTTATCAGCATGGTTGACTATACCAAACAGATCGTGGTTCAATTTCTGCAGATAGTAGGTAGACCCCGGTTGGTCGGACATACCCCAAAACGGCACAAGTTTACATTGTTGGTATTCAGCACACAACACTAGGATAAACCCCTGCTTTGCAACAGCCAGTGTTTCTTTCTCGTCATCACTGAGAGTCGTCTTCTCCTCGAGCTCTTTAATTTGCTTCCACTTCGACGCACATTCGGTCGTTACTTTGACATAGTATTTTTGTGCTGTCTCTCGGTGACTCTCTTGCTCTTCCTTAAGACCAGCTAGCTCTGTCTCTAATCTCTTGATCTCATCAGGTTCACAATTGCTGGCTTGTCTCAAACGGTTGATGGTAGTTTGCTTAGCATTAATGCTAATTTTCTGCTTACTGCATGTGTCACAATAGTCCTCGCGATGAGGACAGATTGCTACCTTGGGTCTATCTTGCTTTAGCCACTTGTGTGAGGAGCCATTAGAACACTCTGTAAGTCCACCCTCGCGCTGGGTGCGGTTAAACTTTCCGACTACAGATCTCTTCACTCGCTCCTGATAATGATGGACACTTTTCTTCGGCATCTGAATGGAAGTAAATTTGGGACTGAAATAGAAGGTCAGACCAGAGGAATCGGCAGATCGACCGTTCGGTTCACTGTTCATGCCAACAAACTCTAGAAACTTCTCGTGGGTTGCCGTCTTTGCTGCGTGAGACACTTTGCCTCATTACCGTGTCTACCGTGTGGTGTTCGTACTTCAACTTCATCAGTAGGCTCAACAGATCTCCACCAAGACTTAAATGAGCAATCCAAGTTAGCAGGCATGACAACTCTTTCCCCAAGACGTTGCTCCTCCACTTCTGATTTGGTCATTTTAGCAATAGGCTCAGAGCATTCTTTACGTTTAACTTGTCGTAGGCGACTTAGTCTACTACCAGATACATCAAAAGCTGCTCTGATACAAGAACTACAATAAAGGTAGTTCCCAAGGCTATCAAAGACATTACTCTTCAGCCAATTGTTCTGGCAAACTATGTCTCGATATTGCACAGCCCCAGCACGCTTTGGGTTAGGATTTAGCCTCTTTCTTTTCTTCAACTCACTGCCAGTATGCACCATATTCTTAAATTCAGTTACATGGCGTGAGAGTACAGGGTCACACTGAGCACAAACCTGTTCAGTCTGTGAGCCTCAAGAGTCTAGTGACCGTCTGATCGTTCTTGAATGAGTGTGAGGCTTCCTGGCTTTTCCATGGAGGTAAGCTTGGGTATAACTCTCCCTCTGCTCTTTACTTGTTCTGCCCATTGCTGTTTTGTAGTAGACTGTTGATTACTAATACTTTGTGTGCCTTCGCAAACGAGACTTCCCTGGGCAAGTTTGAACTTGCATGCTCTTATCAGCCATGCACCTGTCAGTTGATAGATGTCCACTCCTTCCACACCAGACCCCGTGTCAAACTTGTGGCTACAGCCTCCCTAGCCCCCCCCCCCCCATTCCTATGCCCTTGCTGACAGAGTTCTAAAAAGTGCAGCTACTACCCCCCAAAGTCATTTTATCTGCTAGGGATGAGCAGCAAGCAGTTCAGTAAAGCAGTGTATGACAATTGTACATGAAAACCTGCCAGACTACAGGCCAATCAACTGTTGCACACTAAATGAACAGTGTGACACTTTGATTGCTTTCTGAAACACTCTTGCTCTCTTATTTGCCACCTCATTTAGTGGCTATCTAATTTACACTTCAAATGCACTTTCTGTGCCATTCGTGTACAGTGTGCAGTCACGCATGTGCAGTCACACTCTGCGAGATGTACCTATGAGCATGCGTATACCTAGTACTAGACAGATGATTGTCATCGTGAGAGCCTAAGCACAGTGCAGTGCTGATCCCACAGTTTGTGTACAAAGTAGTAGCATCGGCAGTCCTTACCAGAGGTACATGGCCACACATGAAACTGATTACACATGACCATGAAGCTATGAGAAGAATCTCTGCTGTCTGTGTGCACGCAGTCAAGCTAGTTATTTGTCACATCCGGGTAAGTCACCATACATGCTATATACACACTGCCTATTCAAATGTGGTGTGACTGTGTGTCCAGCTATGGACTGTATAGCAGAATAGTCTCACGCTACCTTTCAGCAGACCGGCTTATCTGTCTTGCTTGAGAGAAAACTCTGCCGTCCTCTGCATTCTGTGAATAGCTTGGCTTCCTACTTCTCCCCATGCGCAATCCGTCATGCACATTGTTATGTCTTTGACACACACAGGAGGAGTTTAACTGACTCAATCTGTCTTCATGCGACCATGTAGCGATGTATTCTACTTTGTGATCAGAACAAAACAATCGGACATAGCTTGAAGTTATGCAAAAAAAACGTATAAGTATCAGCAAATGTGGTTCTTGGAGTCTTCTGAGCAACTGGGAGGGAGGGGCGGGGCTACGGGTACTTGAAAATCCCTGCAGTCATCACCAACAGCTCCACATGGGCATCCGCCATCCCAAGACCCTGTACGTGGAACAGGATTCTCAGGTGGCCGCAGCCGGCATGCT
The DNA here is from genome assembly GCA_949130485.1 of Agelas oroides. NCBI lineage: Eukaryota > Metazoa > Porifera > Demospongiae > Agelasida > Agelasidae > Agelas > Agelas oroides. Next base: position 14,671,909 of record OX422184.1, on the reverse strand, counting down.
GAGACCAAGTATTGTACCCAGTGTCAACTGTCCCAGAAAACGCTTTCGTCAGATGCTGCTTAATTTTAAAGAACTGCATACCCGTCAAATGATGCAGTACTTCTTGACAGTACTGGTCCCCAGTAGTGGCAACAGCAGTGGGGTGATGAGGAACCCCACACAAGTCTAACTCGATAAATTGGCTTATTTCTCAGAAAATAAAGTGTTTCAAGTTCTGTGCCGACTGCTGTTCCGTTGCACCTATTCAGAAAATATATTTATATTGCAGTTATACATTTCCACAAACACACCAGACTCTAACAGAATATATACCTTGAGCAATGGGGGAACCTGCAATCCCCAGGGCATGATGAATGACAGCATTGTCTGAGTACAATATGATAAGTGCTGGGTAGCAGGAAGTGTCCAGTTGGTCTGCACTGTAAGCCAGCATGCCTTACACTCAGGTGAACTAAGGCATGCGACATGTCATTTTTTGGAAATCTAAAAAAGACCAGATGAAACTTGATTTGTGTATACATGAAGCTCTAAGCACAGTACCATGGACACTGTATTTGTAGGTGTGGCTATCAATTAGCACTAATATCAAGCGTCTAACTTACTTAGAGTACGCCACTACAACACAACTTTTCAAACCAGGATGAGGATGAAACAACTTAGCAATGAGCTATTCAAATGATTGCAATGCCAAAACTTCTGTCTACTGTGTGAAAAAGGCAAAACAAGCTTCATCTTGGCTGTTCGGTGGCTCAATGCACCCTTGGCTCCACCTGCTAAGCTGAAATTTAGGCCCATCCGCACAGGTATGACCTGGTACCACACAATAGACCTAGGGTTTCGGAGAGGGGTTAGGTAGAAGCTGTCATGCTCTACTTTTGGCAGGCGGTGTGCACAGTACGCTTTAAACAACCGAACAAAACATCTCTCAGGCCTTTGGTAGTTGGCATGGTGCTTCACCTTTTTTGGCTTGATTTTTCTATGCTTAAGCCCACCTGGGGGCGATTTTTCGACACATTTTCAGTGTACTATATGTATGGCACACCCCCAGGGGGTTCCACCAGCTGGAGCTGGCTAAGTTGCAGGTTACGATGTTCCTGCCCACTACGAAGAGCAAAGTACAATCCACACATGTACACCATAGTATCAAGCAAAGACTGAGGGGTATGTGCACCCAGCACCCCCGTTTTCCACATTTACTCTTCTTCTTCCGGTAGAATTGGCTCGGCTTGTTTTCTATTCACTCCTACCCCCTTTCCTTGTAGTTCCTTCATGACACCATCCAGTGTACGTCGGAAACCATCAAAATCAGGATCGGTGAAAAAGTTAATCTTGGGGTTTTCCCCCCTGACATATCGCATGATCCCACAACACAGCTGGTACAGCGTGTTTGGGGGATGCGGTTTACCATCTTTTCGCCGGGCCTCAATGACAAACCTGCTCAACCAGTGGTCAAGCTCTTGCTTCCTGCACACCATCAGATGGGGTGGCAACTCCATAGGATCGTTTCTGAAATGTTCCTGCCGTCCTTTGCTCCACTCTGTCCAAACGGTAACAGCCCAGCTAGTAGACTTTTTCGTAGTGGCTGGAACCGCGTGCTCTTGAGTCTCCTTTACAGCGGCATCACTTTTATACACAAAGTGACAATTCTCAGCATTGCTGGTGAGTTCAGAACACTTGATTCTTCAATTTGAGCGATAAGCTCATCGGACTCGTCGCTTCGGGGAAGCTGCAACAGGGGTTCGACATCACCCTCGTACCCGCTCAGTAGCGATTGAATACAAATCCGTACCAAGTCGTCTGAGAGGTCATCCATCTCACTCATAACAGACCGTTACAGCACTCCCACTCCACATGAACCCAGCTTCAACAACTACAGAGAAAGCCCGCGCTGAACCAAGCACTCATGTCCAAGTTTGCCATCAAAATTCTCTGTCCACTTAGGATTGTCCTACCTGGATGTCCATTGTATGGGTGGACTGGACAGGACAGTGGGACAAGCCTGGTCTATGAGGGTGGGATGTCCGATGGATGTCCCATGGACATCCATTGGACAGGTAGGACAATCCTAAGTGGACAGAGGATTTTGATGGCAAACTTGGACATGAGTGGTTGAGTGGTACCTGGTTGAGTACCCCATCTCGATCCTGCTGGACTTGTGTGAGCATTACCTGGTTGAGCAGTACCCTAATCCCAGCCTATATGTCTTGCCAACCAACTTATAGTGCTTGGAACTAACATACATATCTCTGCTCGAGAGGCCTTAGCTATGTCTTTATTCACTTCAATAGTTTGCTAATAAAGGGTCAGGAGAAACATACTGGTGAAAGTTAGGCATTACAGTTGGTAGGCAATAATTGCTGAATCAGCAATCGTAATTTGCAAATACAGCGAATTATGGAACGGAAACGCTTGCACTGTAGAACAGTTGTATAAAATGAAAACGCAACTAACTTTTATTGGAACCTACTGCATCTATGGTGCTAGTGTGTGCTATAGTGAAGCATTAGTATTTACCAGTTGGTATAGTTAAGTAATAGTATGGCTATAGTCGTGCAGATTATGAGCAAAGATGGTTGAATTCATCAATTGGCACTCACTCTTCTCTGTATTGCTAGAAAAATTTGTAACTTGGCAGCCATACAAATCAAAGGCACCCACTGCCTGCAGTTTATATTCAATACTGTGAAGATTGTCCCAACAAAGCTCTTCTAACACAGTTGATAAAGCATCCTTCACAGTAAGAAGCCTCTGTGTCATCCAAGAAGGTAGAACTCCATCGCGTTGGACAGTCTGAAATGAAATCAGTCTTTCCACAGAGGGAAACTAGCCTTTCAGTTGCCTCGGAGGATTTGTACACTTTCTTGACTAATACATGTGTACTTGCATGCACCTTTTTCAGTGATGTTAACTCTTTGAACTTGTGCACAACCAGTTGTAGTGTGAGTGCTAAGCAACTTAGTCACATGATGAAGCCATGAAAATCAAATTTGTGGTTGCTTTTCTTCACATCACACAATCTATCTCCACATTGCTTTCCTCTACCTCCTCTTCTTCATCCTCTGTTGCCTTTCTCGATTCCATCACGGATAGATTATTACACCAACGTGTCACAGAGGGCTTGGACTGTATCGTACTGAATTGTGAAGCCCGGCTCTGCTTCTATAAAGACGATATAAGCTTGAACTCACAGGCAGGCCAGTGAAATAATACGGGAACGTGTTCTTATGGACAGCTTGTACATGTTTTCAAAAAATGCACAAAAGTCCGTATACGGTTGTCTTTCTGTCCATAGACACAATGTAAGCCCCTGCTTTTATAACCGCTGTCTTTCCCAACTGTCTTTGCCGACTTGCAAGCAACCGATCGCTTCCATTCTTTTTTCTGCCGCACAATTACACATTGGTATACCGATCTCCGGTCTTATCTCGATTTTCATAAAATGCGTGATGTGCCGGATTTTCGCTCAGCTGGTCACAATTTACCAATTGGTCAGCAAATACTTGCTGACAGCCATCAGGAGTGTGGCAGGCTGAATAGACCTTCAGTTGGAAAGTATAAAAACCCTTTGATCTGCCATCCCTACAACCAGCTTTACTATTACAGTGTAGATACGTACCCTATGTAATATGATGTACACTGCATACCACAAACATTTTATCTGTAATAATTGGGGCGAGCCTGAGCGAACCCCACACTAGCGTGACTGCATTGCGGAAGTGTGTGTGTATGTTTGCTTGCGGCAATATACCGTAAATTTTTAAATGAGCGTGTTTAAATTTTAATATTACAAAGATCGAGCTCGTGCATGCACTCAGTAGGCAGTAGGTGATGAGCTGATGAGATCAACAGTGAAGGACTACTGCCATAACGCAGCGTCGGCGTGAAAGAAACTTGGAACGAAGACTACTCAAGTCAACGCACGCCTGTGGCAACTGCAGACCGTGACAGACAAGGGCAGGCTGCTTACAGACGGTACAAATTTACGCACAGTAGTTGATGTTGCTTCAGGTAAGGGCCAAGCATAGTCAACACTCATAAGCGCCAGAGATTTACCTCATGACTTCAGTGTGAAGTTTTAGTCCAAGCGTGTGTGTAGCTGTAGTAGACCGGAGAAATGGCTGCAATTTGTCAGCATGTATGATCATCTATATCTGTTGAGAACTGTACCGCTTGGCTACATGAAGTTTTGCTCATGGAACAGCAGACAGTGGTATCAGCTTGCTCCCATAATGTTCTACATTTTCTAGTATAACAGTTATGGGCACGTATCAGTAACAAACAGTTCAGTTTGCTGACATTGAAATTGGGCGGTGTACGTATGTCTTCTATGAAGTCCTTTAGTTTTAGGTAGGAGACAAGTGGACCTTGAAGATGTAGCATGGTCACCACAGACAAATGGCACAAACCTCTCTGAAAACAGTCTATGTTCCATTGGCTTCTTCTTTGGTCGAAACACGCACAGGGAGAGGGGGAATACAGGACAAAACAAGTGACAAGACAGAAACAACGATGCAGTGTGTAGTATACATAGGGCAGAGATGCCTTTGTCACTGTCTCAATGTCATTCCAGGCGAGAACACCCCAACTGGTACAGCTGCCCGCATTACAATTGCCAACTATGCAGAATTACTACAAATATGTCAAAATGACTCAGCACAATGTGCTACATACTGGTAATCCAATAAGCGAAATCTTTGCAATTTGTTGGCAGGCTATAAAAAATATATATATCACTAAACCGTCTCTACCTCATGGTTGTAATGTCTGCAACCATTGTGACATAATCTGGTTCTCTGGGTGACATCCAAACTAGAATGGCTAGGTCAAAGTGTCTCTCCTCTCTAGCTGGATGTATGACTAAATGATTTTCAGTGTTGGATTTTTTAGCGCATTATACATAGTACAGTTTGCTGTAGTAACATGGTTTAGCCTCATAGAACCTGGTATAACCTCATAGAGCTTGGAGAAGCATGAGAAGGTACCCTCGGCTTCACCTTGGCCTAGTTAGAGCATACCTGCAGTGCTCTATACTACACTTTGGCAAAGGACCAAGGAGTTGAGAGCTTAGCAAGAGTAGTCAGCAAGGTAGAGATTCCCAGATTGTTGTCATGAGACCACAGGAATGTGAATTTTGCACAAGGCAAATGTGTATGTAAAGAAGCAAAAAAAAAAGAAAGAGCTAACAAAGATGATCTGTCAAGAGTTTACCAGGGCAAAGACACATGGGACTGGGCCCAGCAAGCTATTCAGGGAATTGACAAGAATTAGAGTAATGATAAGTATGTAGATGAAGTGCCCATTAACGCTGAGTAGAATCAGTTGTACCCCTTGGTGTAGTTAATGTCAAAGACATATAGTATGCTCCCAGAAGAGCCGGGACAATTTCACTGGTGTTGCTACCATGCACACTACAACTTGGTCAACCACCGGCACTGCCGAGCCACCATCTTTGTTGTAGAGAATTGTTGGTGTCTTCTCAGCATTTGTTGCAGCATGCTCCATGTCAACTTCACTCTGTGTGTATATACGTACGTCTGTAGTAACACCTAGGAAATGACCTAAACCATGCACAATCATGTTACAAGCCATCTATACAAGAAGTACAGAATAGTATGCACCTACCGAAATGAAAGTACTGGCATAAGGGTATAAACTGATCGGATTTCTGTGTGTAGCTATAATAATATTCTATTTCAGTGACTTGAGTTTATGCTACCAGCCGACACCATGGCTTATAAGCTACTAATATTACAGACAGTATAACTGCTGGCAGTCATGAGATATGAATTATAAACACATTACAGTTGAACCCCGCTCTACAGATCTAGATACTCCCGAAAAGTAGCCATCTACGATATTGCGGACACTTGCTTTGGTCCCGAATGCATTTACATACGTTTGTGTACAATCAAAACCACCGAAATGCAGAAACCTCCATATTCCGTAAAGTAGACAGGTTCTCCAACAGTACCTGAACTGTACAAAATTCACTCAACAATGCGGACACTTATCTACCACTTTCATAAGATTTTGCACCACCTCCAGTGGATTCAGAGACCAGGCATTATATTAGCACTGTCGCTCATCGTGCTAGCTTTTCTCAACATCGTACAGCAATGAAATGGTCCAAAAATGCGGCCTCTTCATGTTCAACAGCCCAAGAACACACTACCACGCCTATTGGAAGTATACGTACCAGAAGCCCCTGAAATACAGATACCTCAATATTCCGGACACACAGTGGTGGTCCCAAAGGTGTTCGCTTTAGAGGGGCTGCAGTGTATTTAGCTATTCTTAACAATGCATGAACAGTTAGTTAATGTTCACTACGTATATCTACTGTAGATGTATTATGCATGTACATATGGAACATGCATACACCATCCTGGAGCACCGTTTGCATCATCCAAGAGTTGGGCCACAGGAGTCTACCATCTTGACTTGTGTGAGAGGGTCACTACTTTAATCTTTCCCCAGGAATGCCAGTGTTCGTTTGCTGATATCAGGTTGGTCCAAAATAGTAGCAAGCTCCCTCAGCAGCTAATTGATGAATGACAGTCATTCACATTAGAATGATATAAAAATGCCTCAGCTTTATCTGCGCCTCCATTATCATTAATTATGCCAACACTCAGTCTCAGTATATGACAGCAGTATCCTTTTCCATTCCCATAAAATACACAATGTGCAAACAAGTCTTACCTACAAAGGAATTAATACCCTTCTCCTTGAAATCTGCCTTTATCAACCAATCCGCGACATAAGACTCATCCATTCCCAGCGAAATTCATGGTAGCTCCGTTGAGCTCCGTACAGTCCGGCTGCCAGCTCATTATCATGCTGCACATTCAAAAATCATAGCACATGCGCAGTCTAATACGGATGTGTGGAGGCGCAGTCAAGCTGGGGATGTGATGGCGACTGCGAATGCAACTACTCCTACCGTTGTCAAGTGTTTCCTTGCCGTTCCTTCGCTGGATCCACATTTGTAGACGTCCTGCATCACATTTTGCTCAGTGTATATATATTGTTTCCTGTTTATGGTCATGTATTTGGAGCGAGCCCCACACTAGTGAGTTGAACGGCGGAATTTCTCTGATATATATATATATATATATATATCATACGTCCAGTGCACGCGTATGCGCGTGATCTATAGAGATGGGCGATACCAGTAAATACTAAACCGATACGATACTGGGTATTTTGTTGCAGGTATCGAGAATATCGATACGTAATTGATACGATACCGGATGTACAAATACAGGAAGCCACACCTTAATAATCATTGACAACACTCCTCTTTCACTTACTCATAGCCGTTCTCAACTTCTCACTTCTAACAAGTTACAAGAATTGGTGCTAGATCAATAGACTCATAGACTGTACTCAGTCTCAGTTACGATCACATGCACAGGAAGTGCCCATGTGGCGCACGTGACATGTCACATCAAACTAATACTAATTCTAAGTATCGATACCAGTACCAGTGACGCCATTATTAGAAGACAAATGTACTGTAGATGCTTCAGACCATCACTTAGAGGTGAATGTTAGGTTGAATCTCCACACACTTTTACCTCCAAGATGTACATACATGTGTTGATTTGCCATCAGGGGTGAGGAATTTTCCCACGCTTCTTTCTTTTCACCATAGTGTATGTCACCCACTTTCACAGTTGCGGTTCTTTCCACTGAATGTGGCTCTTGTTCACTACAGATGGTGTTGATTGTAGAACTGAGTGCATGTTCTGTACCTCAGTGTGCTTTGTCAGTTTGGTGGAAAAGTTTTTCCATGTCATAGTTATCTTGGTGAGGCAGCATGGGTCTTGCATGATCGGGAAAGCGAATGTGCTAATGGAATTGATGTCAGTATACCCTTTTCAGCGCTAAAGGCGAAGGAGGCCTACTGCCCCTATCATGCAAAACATATATGTGACTCCATCGACCCCAACTGGATGGCGAGGCTGACTGTGAGGTGCCCAATTTACAGAAATTGCAACCAATGACCTCCTCAGGGAGGCAATGACCTGACACTGCCATTGTCATCGTCACTGTCATTGCTGTGCCTCAGCCATGCTCTGGACGGTGAGGAAAGCAACGCAAGCAGTGGTGATCTTGTCATTCACCTGCTTGTGGTGTCTTTTGTTCATGTCGTCCCTAATGCTTCACCAGTTCACTCTGAAATGCTCAGCAATGTCCTGCAGTGAGTACAGTGACGTCTCCTCTCCATGTCTTTCACCTGATGGATCATTGAGGAATTGTGGTAGGTCGCTGATGCTCTCCGCCTTTGACATGCTGGAGCTGGAGGTGTAACTCGATAAAAGAATACTACAGCTTTTACAGTGTAGAAATACGTAGAAAAGAAAAAAGAAATGACAGTATGTTATTTCAACATTAGGAAGCTGAGAGTATATTTGTTTGTGTGTGAGAGATGCTCTACAGTGTTGATGAGCAGCAGACTGAGAACGTTGTGGTAAATAGGAAGGAAGGGTCTCGAGGGGGTATTTTAGTGAGTAATTTAGTAAGCATGCAGTCATTCAAAACAATAGTGCTCATGTACGTAGATACTACAATAATATTTTACATACATGTACAGTATGGTATTTCCTAAGTGTGTGTCTTGCATGACAGTACCCAAGTTTGTTCTTCACCTACACAGGCTCGAGTGCTGGACTGTGTGGATCATGAAAACATTGTTCGCTTCTACGCTGCAGTGGTTCAGGTCCCAGATTCTTACTTGGTGATGGGTAAGAACCATAGCATACAGTTGAAGTTAACTGCTGCATACTGCATGTTCAGAAAACTGAGCAATGATTTACGATTGGTGGCTACTGGGTCTGAAATTGAGTCAGGCACAATGTACTACAGCATAAATGAATGTGTCACTACTTTCTCATCACTGTATACATCATACCATATCATCATGTACGTATGTCCAATATTTGCACAGTATGTATCAAAGCAGTGTTGAGATGGTGAATACTACAAGTTACTGATGCATTGACACATTTTCCCACCTTTATTTTAGAGAGTGATGGGTCCATTAATACAAGAGTTAACATATGTGACAGTCCCGTGTAGAAATCGAAGATTACTCCGTCGCGTATTTCAATCGCATCGCTGTGTTTGAAGTGCCATATCGCTGAACTTCCGTTAAGGGCGGGGCTCGTATGTGCTTCGTAGATGCATGAATAGCTAATGAGTCTACTAAGTGCGTATGAGCCCCGCCCTTAACGGAAGTTCAGCGATACGGCGCTTTGAACGCAGCAGTGCGATCGAAATACGCAACGGAATAATCTTCGATTTCTACACGGGACTGCCACATATGTATGAATCAGTCTTTAAACCAAATACTAGATTGTCACCACACAGTGTCCAGAGTTAACAACATGTTTTCTATATACTTACACTGTCTTACAGAGCTGTGCGATGGAGGGAATTTGTATGATTATGTCATGGATAAAGCTAAACCCTTGGAACTGGAGCTGGCAAAGAAGTGGGCAATAGGCATTGCCAAAGGTGAATTGCGCAATATGTGCATACTTATATTCTGTATACATTTAGCTACACTTCTGGGCAGTGGTCAGGTCTGACTACTTCTCAGCCTCTCTGTTCACTACTGTAAGCACTTGAAGGAGGGCTTCTTAGTAAACAGGCTACACTCAATCTAAGGGGTGTTCATTTCTCATTAGTTATATGCTGTAGCTTCGGATCATGCCATGCTATATACTCTCCATGTGTCTCAATGAGAGAAGAATATACATATATCTGCATGCCATGTTTCTTTCCATAAGATGCACAAGTTGATTTAAGTACAATATAAATTGGTGAGTTTGACTGATATTGTGCAATATCTCGATAACTACTTAATACACAAACATCGGATAAGTACCAGCTAGCATGTAGCCAAGGGCCTGTAGATTCTAGTGATACTATAATATTGTTGAAACTTCAACTTGTATGAGAACAACACAGAAAAAGAATGACTGTCCAATTCTTGATTGGATGAGCCTGGTCCATGTTCAGCCGCGCTCAAAGCAGCCACCATGATGAAAATTGATTACGAATTGGAGGGATTGTTGGGCATCGTATTGATGCTAAAAAAAGGAGTTTCAGAGAAGGCACTGACAACTGTGTCAGAAAGTAGATACATTTATCCAAGGATTGACTTTTTTCGGACAGTCATTTTATCACTTATTCTAGCGTCAGCAGGAAAGAATGTGCGGGTGTCATTTGTGGTACACCAGGTATTGCGTACCTCCGCTACAGTCTTTCGGTATCACTGAATGTTTTTATTTCATGCTTGAGTTTCCAATTATACCTGTTGTCCGATGATTGCTGACTTACTGTATTGAACTTCAAAAATTTGGTTGCTAAGCAACATACAACAAATACTATTTTCACAATCAATGAGTTAAGGAACCTTGAAGTGAATATTGAGTTGACTTGACTTGACCAAAGTTCTCATGACTAGCATGAAGGGTTGCTTGGAGGTACGTACACAACCAATATGACAAGCTCCTCTTAATTGACATGCGCAGAGAAGCATGACTTATGAAATACATAGTTAAGCTACAAACTTTACATGTGGCAGTCCCGTATAGAAATCGAAGGTTATTCCGTCGCGTATTTCGATCGCATCGCTGCCTTCGAAGCACCGTATTGCTGAACTTCCTTTAACTCTTTGCACGCGAAGTGCAGATTGATATGCATACGTGATTAATTTAGCCTACGCGAAGTGCACATAAATCTGCACGGGATCTTGGGAAATGCAGAACTGCACAATAGTAAAGCCAAACAAGAAGTTAGGGTAAATCCCTGTCTATTGAGTAATAATAAGTCTAGGCCACACCTTTCCACTTACGTTGATCTCGTAAAAGGCAGGAAGGGGCGGTGCTAGTTCGCGAGTGATCGTGAATTTGACCAAGGGCTGCTAAACGCAAAGCTTTCTCTTCAACACGGGGAGCAAACGGCCTCCAGCTTTCACTCAAGGTTGGCGTACTAACTTTAGATAACTTGGAAATCGGCTGAATCTGTCAAGGCTGTTGGTAACAAGTGAGAAAATCGGTGCCGTTTCGAATCGCTGGTAAGCTACGATGTAAAGCTGCAGATAATGGCTTCAAACAAGTACAAATTGCTTACCTAGCAGTGATCAGCTATTTAGATAAACTAGTCCAGCCTAGTTACACGCTGTCTATGCAAATCAGCCCACTGGCACTGCCCAGGGCTTGCTAGGCAACGCTTGCCACTTTGACCTCAGACTGATAACATTAATTTCCGCGTTAATAAACGGTGACGTGTAAATCATTTCCGCGTGCAAAGAGTTAAGGGTGTGGCTCACATGCACTTCGTAGAATCATTAGATAGTCCTGCATCTACGAAGCGCGTATAAGCCCCGCCCTTAACAGAAGTTCAGCGATACGGCGCTTCGAAGGCAGCGATGCGATCGAAATACGCGACGGAATAACCTTAGATTTCTACATGGGACTGCCACACATGTTAAAGAAAATTGTTTCATACAATTTAAAGAATAGTGAAATATGGTAGAGGGAGCATACCAACTGTGCATGATTTCAACAAAAACTGAATATCTGTAACAGTTATCCTAGATGCTTTGTGCTCTAACTTGAAGGGCAAGATTTGCTTAAGTAGACTGACAATACAACACAGTATAACAGAGCTATTCATGGTAGGTGCACCATGGCATTGCAAGCATGATTCCATAGAGGCTCATTGCTATGTTGTTGACTCAGTCAGATAGTGATACATTATCATTATGTAGCGACCAGTCTTGTACAGCCAATGAACTAACTGGCAAAAGATTATTATTTACATAGCATAACTGTTTCAAGAACAGGACGTTTCAAGACCGAGGTCCCTTCATTGTAATTATAAGCATGTTTGTACAAATGTAAAGTGGTGTTAAGCCACTTTGAATCAAGCCAGAGGATCATGTTAAGGCATTCCCACAAATTCTACTTGCCTCTCCTCTGCCGACATGAGATCATTACTTCTCCTCCTTCTCACAGGAATGCACTACCTTCACTATGAGGCACCAGATAAGCCAATTCTCCATCGAAACCTATTAGCAGAAAACAGTAAGCTGGCACCTCTTTATACCTCCTTGCATAAAATGGTAATTTTGTGATTGGCATTAATATGATACATTATTATTACATGTACATGTACTGGGGAAAGCACAATGGCCACGCAACCTTGGCTCCTCTATGCTGTAGGTCACTAGTATTATCACCTATACACTACAATAAACGGTACCACTATAAACAGGTTACAAAAATCCCACACTCCGATGGAATTCCCAGTGACTGGTTTCCTTTCTAGACTACCGCAATGGCATGGCAAACAACTCCTATCTCTGTCGATTCTCTGTCATGGGAAAGAACTCAGGGCACCTGGCAACCAAATCCATGAATCTGACATGTCTGACATGTCAAGCAATTTCTAGAGAAATAATTTGTAAAAAAAAATGAGAGAGAAAATCGGCATGAAGGGTGCTACCTTGCTTTAAGATGTTGCCACTTTCATATGGATAAGATCACTTTTCTTGCATGAGATAGCAGTTCCATTTGTTGGTTGCCCAAGTGTAGCTGATGAGGCCTAGTTTAATTGCCATAAAGCAGTGGATGATTTTACATCTGGCCTGCCTTTTTAGTGAGATGTGGCTCATTGATGTTCCAAAATGGTACTTTAACCCAATATACGTACCTGAAATTGAATGGAATGCTAACACAGAAAGAAATGAACTTTGTGTAATGGCAACTTTAATAAGGTTGTTATCCAAGGATTATAGCATGTGGGAAGTGAAGCAATGCTCTACAGACTGAAAGAAGGAACAGAGAAAGGTTGTATAATTATAAACCTAGGAATATTTGGAAGTACAATATAACTGTTTACAGAGGATGCTAACCGGCTGCATGTTGTGTATACTGTCTTTGGCTTTTCTCATTAATAACCATGGCACAGCTCTAGTACTGTTTTGATGTTTTTGAAGCCCAAGAGCTTCTTTGCATCGGTAGCAAAATGTTGTACTTCGACTTATAAAATGTGGCCAATAGGTTGTTTCTGTGATCACGACAATTGACAACCACCCTGGCTTCTAGTGTTTATTGTGCACTCAGCCCCTTGAAGGCTTGTAAACAAGCCCACTTGTATTAATGGAGGGGAAGAGAAACTAAACACAGACCAGATAACCAAGCTTGTAGCTGTTTGCCTTGGGCTGTGACAAAGCTTAGCCATACCCATGACATTTTAGGGGTCATTCTTCATTAAGCAAAATTAATGTAAATTAAAGACATTTTTAGTTAGAAGTCTTGTGTGTATAAAGGGTAATTCATAAGTGGGATGTTACTCCTTTATTACTGATATGATCATTATTAACATGACTGTTCACTGTATCTTGGTTCTTTGTTGCAGTTGTTCTGTGCAAGAAGGAAGAGGAGTTAGTCCCAAAGGTATAGACGATGGTGTCTAGATTGGTTGTGCTTGGGAAGTGTGTGCACTTTTGGATTTATGACCTGGGTATAAATTTAGTCAATAGAAGTATCTAGGTAGCTAATTTGGCCACATCTGTAGCAACTGTTTGGCCTTGTGCAGTAGCTACAAATTAGTTCTCAGCCTTGAACCATAGATGTTTTACTGACAACTGCTGTGATATCAAACCAGTGTATTTTAACCCTAGCTTAACTGTTGCAATTTGCACTTAGTCTAATAGTTTTAATAGTGTTTTGCCCCAGTAGAAAAAGAAAATCCTTTAAAGTTTCAGTAATCAGTGCTGTACGAGATTTAATGAATGCACTCCTATAAACGTAATGCACTCACAAAAATTGCAATAAAATGTGGCAGTCCTGTGTAGAAATCGAAGATTATGCCGTCATGTATTTTGATCGCATCGCTGCATTCGAAGCGCCGTATTGCAGAACTTCCATTAAGGGCGGGGCTCATACGCGGTTTGTAAATGTGTGAACATCTAATGAGTCCACGTACCGCATATGAGCCCCGCCCTTAACGGAAGTTCTACAATACGGCGCTTTGAATGCGGCAATGCGATCAAAACACGTGATGGAATAATCTTTCGATTTCTACACGAGACTGCCACAAATACTACTAATTGCTTTTAGAAAATTTATGAATATTCAGGCTTGATGTGGCACACACTAATCTGGTGAAGAGACCTGCTTTCAGGTGTCTTACTAGTAGAAGCTAGCGTCTTACATTACATGACCACTAATGACATTAAACTTCATGAAACCAAGCAAGACCAATAGTGCAAAGAGTAACAGCAATGAGAAACAGGTTTGAACTGCCCTGCTGTCCAAAGTTCAGGTTGATTGTGAAGTTAGTAGCACTGCCAAAATGAATACCAGGAATGGAGAGTGGCTTTGCAAAAGGAGATACCTCTGGAACAGTATTTTCTGAACCAGCCACATCACTGTTCTTCTCTGCAGACTCTGAAATTGGCTCAAGCTTATGCTTCTTCTGAGTGTTCAAGACACTACCTGTAACCACAAATGAAATTCAGATGAAAAAAGTGATTTGTGGGCATACAACCAATAGGAAAATACAGCAACATCAACTGTACTGACCACCTTGATTTGACAAGACTCATGTTGAAGGAGCCTATGCTCATCTCAACTCCTGAGAGCAAAGTACAGCCCATTCAAGTAGACAAGAGTGTCTATAAGAGCCCTGTGACTATGGTCACCCAACAAGCCCTTTTCCCAAAGTCTCTCTTCCATCTCTATTGATATAATGCTGGCTTTCCTCTTCTCTATGTAGTTCCCAGTTACATTTTGCCTCTTCAAACACACCACAAAACTCAATAAAGTCAGGATCATCCAGTATATTCACTTCAGCACGATTAGCCTCTCTCAAACTTCTCAGCAGTCCACAGCACAGCTGGTGCAAGCTATCCAGACAATATTCCCACGTTTTGTCCTTACTTCCAGCACGAACTTTCCCAATTTATAGCCGGCACGCTCATGGTAGTAAACTCAGAAAGCAGCTCATACTCCCTACCCATCTCATCCTGTGACAAGTTCTCCAGACGATACAAAGCCCAATCGTGCCATGTCTTCTCGGCCCACTCAGTGTTTAGCCTCGTCATCTTCGGAACTGCAGACTTCCGTACCTTCTCAACAGCCTTAGCACTCTTAGGAGAGCCATAACAGGAACTTGGATCACTTGCAGCAACTTTTCTTCTTGTAACTGGCACGTTAGGCATCCCGCTCACAATACACTGTTTGGAGTCGTAACTTTGAGATGCTTGGAGAAACAGCTCGTCAAGTTTGTCACTTCCTTCCACATTTACAAGTTCAAACACCTGGGAAGCTTTGAATAACAACAAATCTATATCTTCTTCGACAATGAATCCAGCGTAATCATTGGCACTGCCACTGGGAACTGATACCGGCGGTACCTGCGGTACCTGGCCTAGCAACTCCCCCCAACCAATGTCAAACTGCGGAGGAACAGGCTTATTTACATCTGTCCCTTGTACTAGTGATGGGGCAATCACATCATCAAACCACATTTCTAAGCCAGTTCGACACTTGCAGTAGGTTTCTCCTCGGATTTAAATCCTCGAGTGACATCATAATAACCTCGGCTTCGCCTCGGTGGTTATGACGTCACCCCTCGGGTTTCAAATCCTCGAAGTAACCTACTGCGAGTGTCTAACTAATACATAATGGTAGCCTCATCAAGCTGAGCCTCATACATGTGAGTAGCAGCTATGACATGGAGGGAGTGATTGGTGAAATATCCTTCTATCCCAGGACTTTTCATCAACCTAGATACAACTTCAGCCAGTGTGCCATGCCCAATAGGAGAAGCTTTGTACCAGCAATCTTTTTTCGGCATTGCAGGAGGAGTAAGGTAGAAGGAATGAGCTGGGCGATTCTTCAAATTATACATTTTGTACAGACTTATCAAACAGCGAGAAGGGTTCTCACAATTAGTGTGGTGTACAACCTCTTTTGGGATTAGTTTCTGCTGCTTAAGTCCACCTTGATTCGTCTTGGATATATCTTCACGTTTCACAATATATGGTAGCCCTCCAGGAGTCCAGTAGAGAGAACTGCAAAGGTTCATGTCATAGACGTCTGTGCTCTTCACCACTCCTTAGTAAAACACACCATCGTGTCGACTACAATGTATGGTGACTTGTCACCCAACAACCCTTTTTGCCACAAAATTCTTCCATTTCCTCTGTTATTACCTCAGCTCTCTTCTTATGCACATACTTCCCAGTTGCGTTCAGCGCTTCTTGGTGATATCACTGTCCAATCTAAACCCTCAATTCTCAAATGCTTTGAGCCCACTCAGTGTTTTGTAGTGTCGGTATGCATGACTTTTTTACAGCATGACGTTGCCCGATGTCTTAGCACTGGATTATCGAACAGTTCAATGTCGACTTGTTGTTTACCCAATGGATGTACAACCATTAAATTGTCAAGCGGTTCAACGTCAAGTAGCTGAGATGCCTCCTGAAACAGCTCATTCAATTTTTCCTCAGTGCAATAGGTCTCGTACTGCTGCGACGACTGTTCGTACTGTTGCGACGCTGCCATTAGCAGTTCGTCCAGTTCGTCCGACATACAACAATCGGTAGGGTGGCCTCGCTGTTGAACAAGTCCGGCACACTGCTCGGAACCCAGATCGACTGGCTCCCCAAGAAGTTCTTCCCATTCAATTCGCAGATCGGGATGTGTAATGGCATCGGGGTCAATGTTTGCCAACACCAACGGGCTAATAACACACTGATCGGTGACAGAGCTAACCGTTTCCATTTTCTAAACAACTAAGACGCTTGGAATGAGGTTTTCGCCGAGGTGATTATATACGTCATCCCTGAAGGATTTAATTCCTCGAAGAACCTCTTGCCAAGTGTCTTACCTATACTTGTAATGCTGTGGGAGTGATCACGTGGTGGCAACCATTTAGAATCAAAAAAAGTAGAAGTGAGGCAGAGGTACTAACCAGGCTTTACTTGTGTATGATACCATAAGCTGCTTCCATACAAGCTTCATGCAAGCATACACCTGGTCCTAGCTTCTCAATTTACTTAGCCCACTTCCGTTTTTTGATTTGACATTATAAAAGCAACTAGATGTTCATGATTGCCACACTGCAGGACAGCTAAAGCAGGACAAAATGACAATGCACTCATTACTGATTTTTGCTCTTGTCCCCTGCCATGATCCAACACTGTGTTCTTCTCCTTCTGCTACACATGTTCCACTACAGCCGACTTCGACTACAGGGGATGTGATATAGCATTGTTTACCTAGCAACACTTGATTCTTCACGCTTGTCAACATGGTGCATACAGACAGTCCAGACTACTTCTAATGGCAAATATTTTGCTCTTCCTGTGTCGTAACTACGTACTTGATTGTATCTTTCCATCAATATGTAGGTGGGTCCGCTCATAATCCATGTACACTAGCTAGGTACGTAGCTAACTGGGCAATTCTAGTAAAACATTAAAAGAATGCACACACATTCTGTGTGGGTGCGGAGCTGTCCACACCTAATTAAGTCACACAAATCATGACCATTTATTCAGAAGAGAATGATATTGTTTCTTGCCTGCAGATTTGTAGCTTCGGATATGCTAAACCCAATCAGCCCAGTGTATTCACCAGAGCGAAACATGATCCCTCAGTATGGAAAGGTCCTGAGGTATGTACGTCTGTACAACATACACACCATTTAATCTAACGACCTCCTTCAGCTACAGTATCTTGTATGCTGTTGAAGAATTGTCAAATATACCACATAACACAACAAGGAGCCTTTACATCATTGTGTGTCCGTAATCTTTTCCCATCTGTTGGAGTGGCGTGGGACCAAGAATCATTCTTTGTCTGTAAGTACGTACATATACACCGCACTACATGCATATTGAGCTACTGTAAGCAGTAAGAGGACATGCAACATGAATAGACAGTAAATTGCCATGTGTTACCAAACGTAAAATTCATATTTGTAAGCATGTGACCAATGTTTAGTATAAAGGTTGCCATGCACTACACTGCTAGAAAAGTGGAGGAAAGGCAAGAAGGGATGGTACTAGTTTGTGAGTGGTCGTAAATTTAGACAATGACTGCACAAACTGAAGCTTTCTTATAAACAGAAATAGCAAACAGCCTCCAGCCTATGACTTATGATGGAAGGTACCACCTGGAAATTGGCCAACTTTGTCAGGGCTATAAGTATCAAATCTCAAATTTGTAATTGCTAGTCCCTATGTATGATGTGTAACGCTCACTCAGCCATCAAAATGTATTATATCTTCAACGATCATACAGCGAGTTTTTATAGCAGAAATAATAATTGGTGACATGATAGGTCACAATGGTGATAAAACAGAACAGTGAAAGTTCATACTTCATGGAAGGTTCTGGAAGGATTACTGGCATCTGACATTGTCCATTAAAATGCAGGCTCTGAGTATTGTCTCTGGCTTGTTTCGGTATAGCCAGCAAAAAAGACCTTTACAAAAGTAGAAACAGCTATGCTAACTAGTGATCAGCAATAATTTTAGGTCAACTAGTCTATACCTAGCTACACACTACCCACACAAATGAGGCCACTGACCAGTGGCCATGACTTCAATACTGACTTTGACTTCTTGATTGATAGTGGAGGAAACAACTTCCATATTTATAAATAGTTACTTATATTCAGCTACTTCTACATTCCAATGCTTAAATTTTCGTGACATTTAGCACCATACCGTCTGCATATGTGCACATTTTCATACATACCTTCGGTAGCTCGATGCACTTTGACATCATCATAGCCACCACTATTTTTTCTACTATCAATGTCTTTGTGTTCATATAGGTTTTTAATGGGAACAAACCAGTTATGAAGTCTGATGTGTACTCATTCTGCATGGTGCTATGGCACATGTTATCCAGAGAAAGGCCCTTCCAAGCAGAAGAGAAAGAATTGAGTCTTCTTGCCAACATTGCAACCAAGGGAAAGGTTGGATTGCCACTGTAGTTTTTTTTTGGTGCTATGGGGATACTTGCATGCGTACTGTCTCATGCAATGTATTACTTGACAGTACAGAAATGTTACTACATAGCTATTCACTGTCAGAGTATATCGTATAGATCTTTGCCCGTTCACAAATTGGGAAGCAGAGAAGTTTTAGTAAATTGTTGCCTATTATACTTTCATTTACATCTCATGGCCATGTTCGTTGTTAATTTACAGAGACCTCAAATTCCTGAGAACTGTCCAGACAAGTGGAAAGAATTGATGACTAAAGGCTGGAAGGCTGAACCTGAGGTATAATCTGGAACTAATATTCATAGTGGGATGTTATTAACACTTTGCACACAGAAATTTTTCGTGCTGCCATCCAGCCTCATTTTGTCTATCTCTGAGCTTACTGTAGATTTCGAGGAAATGTTTTGTTGGGAATCCCATGGAACATGTGGTCTACATACAGTACAGTTGATAATTTTTGTGAGGACTTTATTGTTGTGCTTTTCATGAGTAGAGAGCTTTTGCAAAAATTAAAACTGCATTGCTTGACTGTGTTCTTCCGATAACTCCGCTAGCAGCTTGTCAGCAGTTGTAAATTGAAGTGCCTTAAAATTCAGGGCTTAATATTTAAACAGTCAAATTGTTTGAGTAAAAGGCAGGCGGGAATATTGGGAACAGTCGCCCACTCCACAGGACACATTCAACCAATTCTAGGCCTCATCAGCTGGGATTGGGAGAGACCAAGAAAGAAACGCAAATCAGTATGCAAAACAAGCAGTCAGATGGTTGGCCTTATCTGTATATAAGAATAGCGAAAGTAGTAACCTATTAAAAGATAATATACTAAAGGTCTTCCCTTCATCATAATTATTAGGAGCGACCTGACTTTATAGCTGTACTCAATGTTCTGGAAGGAAAATCTGACGTGCAAGTGGAGCAAAAGCCAAAGCAGACATCACATGTAAGTTGCAATGCATTGCACCTTTACAAGCCAAAGTGACTGGTCACTAGCTTGCACTCTCACAAACCAAGATAGTTGGTCACCTATCTAGCTGTAATTTTGAGTATGTAGCTTTATTGGGTTGTACAGAGGTTTGGTACTCTCGCAAAACAGCATCCATGGGTGGAGCACCTTACAAGTCTGCCAGAGAGGGGTTAGGTGCTCTTTCAAGTGTTCCCACATTTAACCACAAAAGAGCGCTCATGTCACTCGATGGCATAGAAGCAAATAATTGTACAAATAACAATATACAATGGAGCCACCAGTGGCTTCGAAGTCAAACTCTGACCAAATGTTATCACAAGGCTACTCTGCGATGTAGGGTGTACTCCGCAAGCTACACCATGCTCACAGTGACAAGTTGCCATTCAAAGTATTGTGTGCTGTGAACATTCATCCCAAGTTTCTCACCTCAGCTATGCATAATGCTTGAGGTGGTGCTTCTCAAACCCCACAAGTGGGCTCTATGCATGCAAAGCTCACTCCAGAGTAGGCACTGATTTGAGTAAACCTTGAGTAAACTTTGATCCTATACTGGAAATGGGGCCAAAAGTAGGGGGTGGGCACTCTTTTATGAGACTACAATAACCCAATACATGCGAAATTGAATGGAATGCAATCAACCTCAAACCCGGAAATAATTTAACTTGGCGTGATGGCAACTTTTTTTCAAGAACTAAAGCGTCAGGAAAGCCAAACGAAGCGCTGCAGAGTGAAAGAAGGAGCGGAGAAAGGCTTTATAAAGTTATTTTAAACCTAGGTAAGCTTTTCAGAAGCAATATGTGACTGTTTACAAAGGACACTTACCTACCGTGTTTTGCGGGTAGCGTCTTTTGCTTTTCCCGCTGATAACAAGGTGTAGCTCCAAAACTGTCTTGATATTTATGAAGCCCAGCTGCCCAAGGGCTGCTGTACCTTCTTAGTTAGTGTTGTGCTTCTGCTTTTAGGCGTTGAGAAGAAAGCGTGGTCAATAAGTCATTTTTACCATCGAGGTGATCGACGACCACCCTGGCTTCTATCGTTCATTGCGCTCCGCCCCTCGATGGCTTCTGGACCAACCCACTTTTATTAGTAGGGGAAGCCCCAACCTAACCACAGACCGGATACAAAGCTTGTAGTTATTCGCACTGGGCTGTGAGAACGCTTAGTCGTAACCTTGACGTCTTTAGACGTCATTCGTCATTAACGCATGTAAATTTTTGACGGATTTATCCGTCATTCGCGTATAAAGGGTTAACTCTGTCAATATATGTGGTATTGCTTAGGGAACTGTATGTATTGACAGAATCCACCCTGACACATGGGACATACAATGTACTACAACTGATCAATGCTAGATTCACAGTATAGGCTCGGATTTATGTGCTTTACTGCGTACATGTTTCAGAGCTATCATTTATGTAAGTACTAAGTGGTTATTTCACACAAGCTTGGGTGTACCTTTGTGTTGCAGGAAGAGCAGACATGGGACATCTCTCGTGATAACATAGTTTGCCATCACGATGACAGTATTGGTGGCAATGAGAAGTACAGCTGGGTCATCAAAGCAACATATTCATGCACGGAAGAGCTAGCTGTTGCTGCTAAATCACTAAACATGTATGCATGTATCAATAATGAAAATTTGACACGCTATCTTGAAGCTGTACACTGCTCTAAAGTAGACCACAAGAATATTTTACGGATTCTTGGTGCATATGTTGATGGAACTGTGGTCAGGATCATAATGGACGTGATGCCAACTAGCCTTAGAAAGCACCTTGATGAAAATGGGCCTCTTGAAGATATGCAGCTGAAATGCATAGCCTGTGGCATAGTTGATGGATTGCAGTACCTTCATTCTGACAAAACCTCCCTTGGATTAGCCCATGGTGGACTTAGCAGCAACAATGTTCTCCTTGATGTAAGCGATCTTGATGAACGCAAATGGGTTGTAAAACTTTCCGACTACTACCTCACTACCCTCACGGCAGAAGGTTCGGTATCACACCAGAAAGGGTATGCAGCTCCAGAAATGCTCACAAGTTCAGCAATGGCCATACCCACGCCAAAAGCTGACATTTATAGCTTTGGTGTCATCTTAGTTGAGATGAATACTGATGTGCTGCTTCCCACTCCAACTGAGACCACTGACTCGATTGACATACTTCAGGAAGTGAAGCGTAATTGGGAAGCACTCTACCACCTTGTGATGAAGTGTGTCTGTACTGAGGACAAGCGGTTTGCAAATATCGATAGCGTTCGCGATGAAATGGACGATAACTTGAAGTGAAAATTGAACTCATAGTAGTATATGATGTGTTTTTTTATACAGTATTATGCGAACTCTGTACTGAGGCAATTTTACTATTATACTTTAGAGGAATACATTATCATCTTGAAAAATACGCTCACGAACAATGAACTTCATTTGTTCTTTGAAAATGGGGGTGATGTGTAAACCAGTGTGTTTGATATTATTTTTATGCACTTGTAGATGTACCCACCCACCTACTGCACATGCAAATAATAGTCTAACTCCTATGGCTGTGTCTAGCAGCCTACAACCTCGATTTAATGCATCAATGAACTACTCACATCGAGGAAAGTAGCCTAACAATCTTGAGTGAGTATATACTCGACTCAATTTGGATTGCAGAGTCATTGGGACTTACATGAAGGCCTTGTACGTAACACCCATTGCTCATTTAGGAACCATTGGTAATAGCTTAATCCTCAGCAGATTTCCTCTCGCATCCATTTAGAAAAATGGATTTGCAGGAATGCTCCTCAAATCTAAAACAGTCTACATCAGTTTTCTGATGATCTCATGTTCTGCATGCATTACATGATGACCCTCCAAACCAACAATTTATACCAAACATGCCTGACTTTGTGTTATTACTTTAAGTCTCCATTCCCAAAGATTCATTGAGCACCTCACTCCTAAATGTTAGCAAAGCAGCATCCAAACACACTAACAATGAACCAAATTTGTGCTAGCATATCAAGCTACATACTGTACACAAATAGTCCTTGTCTAGTAGTAATGGTATTTAGGTAACATTGAAACTGAAATCTAAAAGTAAACTACAACTAAACTAAAAGTGTACTGTTCTTGTATACTGTCACACCCAAAACAATCTCCAATATTTCAGCCACTAGATGTTAGTAGACCTGCCTTGCACGGTAGACACCAAGAGCAAAGCAATAGATAACAATGAAGATCGAGGCAACCAATGCCAAAGTAGAAACCATTATTGTATACATGACTTTGAGACGAGCCCGAGTGCTAAGAACATGGATCTTGATCGTTCCCTTGGTCTTGACACCCACCCCAACAGCTGTGTCTGGCGATGCTGCAAATACTGCAGTGTACTTCTCTAGAGATATTTCAAAGAAGCTATTTTCACTATTCATGGCACTGTCAGCCAGGTGTGGTAGCTTGAGGATAATGGGGATGGTTGTGATCACAACATACATGTGCTGGGAAAAGACCACAATGGCCAGGGTCGAGATTCCTCCCATGATAAATGCAAAGATGAAATGCGATGGTGAGACCAAGCCGATAACAAACACCACTAGGAAAATCCACTGGAGGCCTACAAAATACCAATAGCAAGTGAGCTTTCGTTCCTTGTCTTTGGGTATGTAGCCATGGCTTGCTTTGATATAGTGGTTTGTTCTATCGTAGATGTTGTTTCTGATCCAAACCTTTTGTGTTGTGTTTTTTATTTCAATCCTGTCTTGCTCCCTGAAAGCAACCCCAGCCTCCTGGTTTGCAATGTAGCCTGAAGTGCTTTTGTCAACACTGATCGCCATGCTCTGAATATTGTGTATGTTCTGTGTGCACAAGGGACATACATACACGAAATTTATGACAGTGCTTTACTGGGTGCTCACTTGCATGTAATTTAGTGTGTCCATACATGAAAGCCACACTATAATAGTCTGTGCTGCAAAGCTATTTTTAAGCAATTCATCTTGGACTTGAAGGGGTTAAGTGTCAAAAATTGGGCGATAATCGGTTCAAGTGACTTTTTAAGCCTCGCTATGAAACTAATGGTATTAATGGATTTCACTTGATGTATCTTGTGCAAAAATGCCTGGACCACTCAAGTTCACAGCTGTCAAGAGTTTATGTTGCAATACATTTTTCCAATAGATTAGTAATTGATAGTTTGATGTGGCTTTTGAGTTTAGATAAGTAAATTTAGTTAAGTACCTGTGCAATTGATTGGCTAACATTTAGGGATGCGGCTAATATGCGGGCATAGTTTTCGGAATAACCGGTAGTTCTGCAGAGCGAGCATAATCGGGAATAATCGGAAGGCAACATTGAGCGCGCGCAAGGTGCTTCCGCTGCGCGCGCATGGGTATAAAGCTGTTAGAGGTGTGCCTTTCTATTCATAAGGGATGTTGCATGTCTGACTCCTCCTTTGTGGTGAAGCTTGTTTTGACAAAGATCATGATAAAAGCAGCTAAGTAGCTCTACACTCTAAAGGGTGGATCAACAGCGCTAATTTTGTTGGTGTGAGCATCTTGGGGGCACAGTTTTAACTGAATTCTATTAATTGATTAACTTGCTACATGAGCATATTGGGACACACCAAGAGCATAATCGGACATAGTTTGAAGCATTCTAGCATAGCATAAAGGGTGAATTTTTGAGCATAATAGCCTCATCGCTACTAACATTGGTACAGTATAAAAATAGGTGGACCACTTGCATAGATGTTCCCTGTATAAAATCAAAAATCCCCATATTTTGGCACATAACCTATTTTTCGGAAGAGCGAAGGTCATAAAACTATAGTTTACAAACAAGGGCACTTGGTTGTTGGAGTTCAGCATACTTAAGTCAAGTTTATTGAATCTTTGATTTTCCTCGGCCCTGAATATGTATAGACTTCAAGTTCAAATATCTGCCTAATCATGTACAGGTCAATTAGATAAGCATCACTAAACTGTTTCTGGGGATTACAACCATAATGAGCAATTTGCTTCTTGCTATGTAATTAGGAATACCATAGTACGAGACAGTTTTAGTAGGCATGTTTTGTTACTACAAAGTACATGTGCTTGCCACATGATATGATATGCCTTTCAACCTATGTATCATCCATAGAGCTATGGAGTTTCAACAATCAAGAGAAATGTGTAAATCTACAGTGTGTCATTTTCGCTCCTTAGTCATCACTATAACTGTCTCTTGCCTTAGCTATATAGGCCTTTGAAGCTATTTTCTTTCTACCAAATACTGCTAGTTAGACAGTGAGTGTACAGCACTACACAGTTTCAAACTGCACACTACTAGCCAGATGACATGCAGTGAGGCGGCCTGAAGCAGGCTGATGAGAAACAAGTACCTTACCATGGCCCCAGCTTCCAAGTTTGCCAAGAATTTTAGCTGCCATCGTAGTTGCCTTCAAAACTCAGGCACTAAATCGCTTTGGGAGGCTAGTTTTTTTTAGCTCTGTATTACATTCTCAGGTTTTTATGTCTATGTTTAAAAGAATACAGATATACCAGTATATAAAGGGGAGCGTCACACACATACACTACCTTGGTTTAACTTGTCTTTGTACAGAGTTTGGCAAGCCTTTGGTAAAATTGGAATTGTTGTGTCCAGATTCAATATTGGTAAAGCTTAATGTCGGAAGAATAGGAATTTCACTCTAATTTGGCTATTTACTTAGCAGCATTCCATTATTGTGCTCACACTTTCAGGGAAAAAAATTTTTTTTAAATGTACTCGTTAGCTAGTTACATAACAAACTTCCCCTAATGTCATCATAAAGTTATGAACCTCATTAACAGCCTTTAGCTTTTATGTCTGGCATATTTGTGGGTCATGAATTCAATTAACAGCCATGCATAAACTGGTGACAGCCAAGTCTGTGCAGAAGGTCTTTACTTGACACCGCCTTAACTTACCTGTCCCCACAGTTCTCATGAATAACATTAAATGGCTGCTTTATGGGCTGTTTTGTTCTCTGATTAACCCTTTAACAACCGATGACGCCTTTTGGCGTCGTCAGTTTTTGGCCACATGTTATCAGTTGGCACAATCCATTTTGAAGATAGGTTCTGTGCTAGCAGAAAGGGTGGGACAGGGGAGGTGGGTGGGTGCACCACTCCAGGTGACAGTGCATCGTGGCTGTTGCAGCTGACTGCAGAAAAGCCCTGGTCACCACCTGGTGGGCCATTTGTCTGCTCTCTTGCACAAACGGGCGTAGAAAATGCTCCTTTCCCCTTGTAGGGACTCCATTTTTCTTGCAGCTTTTACTCCAGAGGAGCGTTCTCTGGTCAGAGGGTCCTGACTATTGAATGCTCGCTAATGAGTGGGTGTGTCCAAGGTCAAGAACCCACAGAGAATGTGTCAATAAAACCTTGACTCAAGTTTCCAGTGCTAGCTCCAAGCAGAAGTGAAAATACAGACCATGGAAGGTAAGCTACTGTACACTAATAGTCATTGTACAATGAGAAGATAAGTGGTAATGATTATTCAGCAACAATGTTTTCTGCCTTTTTTTATTATAGTAGTTATGTCAACAGCTGTGTTGGGCGATGCTGCAAACACTGCAGTGTACTTCTCTAGAGATACTTCAAAGAAGGCATTTGCAAGTTTCATGGCATTGTCAGGCAGGTTTGGTAGCTTGAGAATTATGGGGATGGTTGTGAACACAACATACATCATACATGTGCTGGGAAAAGGCAAGGATGAACAGAATCGAGATTCCTCCCATGATAAATGCAAAGGCAAAATGCAATAGTGAGACCAAGCCAACAACAAACACTGCTAGGAAAATCCACTGGAGGCCTGTAACATACGCATAGCGACGAAGCTTTTGTTTCATGTCTTCAAGCACATAGCCACGGCTCTCTTTGATGTAGTCTTTGATGTAGTGGTTGGTTTTATCGTAAATGTTTTGTTTTAGCCACACCACTTATAATTGCACATAATGGGCAATTTGTTTCTTGCTACGTAAATAGGAATGTCATAGTATGAGACAATTTTAGTAGGCATGTTTTATTACTACAAAATACATGTGCTTGACACATGATATGATATGCCTTTCAACCTATGTATCATCCATAGAGCTATAGGATTTCAACAATCAAGAGAAATCTGTAAATCTGTAGACCGGTGGTGTATTCACTTGAGTCGCTTGTTGCTACATTAACTCTTTAACCACCATAGGCTATTTAGCTGCCTAAAATACCAGAAATGGAGTCCTTACAAGGTGAAAGCAGCGTTTTGTACGCCCGTTTGTGCAAGAGAGCAGACAAATGGCCCACCTGGCACTGACCAGGGCTTTTCTACAGCCAGCTGCAACAGCCCCCACGCACTGTCACCCGGAGTAGTGCACTCACCCACCTCCCCCTGTCCCACCCTGTCTGCTAGCGCAGAACCTACCTCAGTTCACGCCAAAAAGCGTCATCGGTGGTTAAAGGGTTAAGCTTAAACATGTGGCAGTTACATACAATGGCTTAACATGCATCTCACAATAGGTAATGGGTATCTTCTGTTTTTTGCACCTGAGCTTTGTACTCTATTTCTTTTTACAATCCACTTTTTAATTTAGATGTAGTTTTAGTCACGAATAAGGAGTGAGAATGACACATTGGTTAGTAGCGAGAATCCAAAACTTTCTGTTATTACAAAAAGTACCTCTTAGCTATGCCTTCGAAGCTATTTTTAACCCTCGGCGCCCATGCGCGAGGAGGGTTACAGCAATTGTCCTGTGTATCTGTGTGTCCGTTTTCCCTATTCTGCCTTCTTGGGCTTTCAGGCGTCCAACGAGAGGTATCAGCGGCTACAGCGCGGAAAATGGAGTAAAATAAAAAAAGTTTTTTTTCCTCTAAAACTGCTTAGATCAAAAGTTAGAAGCGTTATAAACTTACCGCGACTAAGTCAGCCATTTTCTTCACGTGCAATGTTTCCGTATACCTCTCCGTAACACGTACGTAACGGTAATGAGTGACACGTAACTTGGAGCACGCGGTATTGTGGTTTTTACGTCGAACTTAGATGCTTGTGACTGTCTTTTACGAGAGGTTCAGAAAAGGTATGCCCACAGTGTAATACCGTAGTGCACGTGAAGAGGTCAGTTTGTGACTCTGGCCATGCCTTCGCATCGAAGAAAAGGAAAGCACGGTGTACTGCTGTTGGGGAGCCTGAGAACGCAATGAAACGTAGAAAAGCCTTACTGTCTGAGGAAGAGTTAGTGAGAAAGAGAGAGACAAAATCCACAAAGCGAGTAAGAGAGCTTCTGAAACGCGTGAGCAGACTTTGCACAGGCAAGAACAGAACCGAACACATATGGCAAGCATGAGAGCTTCTGAAAGATTTGAACAGACTATACACAGGCAAGAACAGAACCGAACACATATGGTAGCGTGTCCAAACAAAAAATTTTTTTTTTACAATACACAAAAGATGGAATTACCGGCTTAAAGAGCAGCCTTAGAGTAACTGAAAAATGTGCATATTGCCTGGATTACTCCATTTTACCTCAAGATATGGCTTTCCAAAGTTAAACGCCGTCGTACTCATTGACTGAAAATAAAAATACGGGCAAGAATTTTTCAAATGGACGTTCTTACCAGTAGAATTGGAAAGAGGAACCAAAACGCTTCAATTTGATGTGTGTTGTGAGGCTATTCATCAAAATTTCGACTGTGGTTGCGTTCTCAAAAAAGGTTACGCAAATTTGCAATTATCAGCGAATCCAAACGAAAAAATTACAATACAGAAAATTTGGAATTACTGGCTTAAAGAGCAACCTTAGCGCAACTGAAAAATATGCATATTGCCTGGGTTACCTTCATTTTACCCAAGATATGGCTTTCCGAAGTTAAATGCTACGTACCATTTTTACATAAAAAGCGGTTAAAGCGAAATTAAAGGCAAGAATTTTTGAAATGCACGTTCTTACCAGCAGAACTGGAAAGAGGAACTAAAGTGCTTCAATTTGATGTGTGTTGTAAGGCTATTGATCAAAATTTCGACTGTGGCTGTGACCGCTGCACAATTTTGCGTTTGGACACGCTACATATGGCAAGCATGAGAGCTTCTGAAACATTTCAACAGACTTTACACAGGCAACAGGAGGATAAAGTACATAAATCAAGCACAAGAGCCACAGAAACACCCAGTGAATCATCAATCACCTATTAAAACCAATTATGATAAACATATCATCTAGCTTGCGCCGAGGGTTCTGCACTTCAGTGCTGTTCATCTTTCTAGCAAATGTACATACACTGCTAGCTAGATAGTGAGTGTATGGCACTACACACTCTCAAACTAGCTACACACTACTAGCAGGGGCGGATCCAAGAGATTGAAAAGGGGGGGGACATACATATAGAGTGGGGATTGGTGCTGCGCGCGTAGCACGCAGTTGTCCGTGTGGGTATGTATCGAGCAGTCTTGTAGGGGGGTCTGGGGGCATGCTCCCCCATGAAAATTTTTAAATTTACACCATGTGAGAGCGCTTCTGAAGCCGTCGGAGACCACCATAACCACGCAAGTGTAACTCAGGCGATTCATCGTACCGTCGTTTCTCGGAGCCCCTTCTCTTCGGTATCAACTTTTGTACTTAAGGCACTGCCACGGAACAGTCTCTTGGGAGCTGCGCTCTATGTTTGAGGGACATGAAGCAGTGATTCATATAGAAATGTGCGTTTCATCGGAGTAACTACGTGCGCTAAGTGCGCGGTAAACCTCCGCGTTTCGCGCGCTTGCTCAGTCCCGAAGGTTGGGGGGGGGGGGGGGGAGCATGGGCCCTTCCATGTCCCCCCACTGGATCCCCCCCTAGCTAGCCACATGATATGCAGTGAGGCGGCTTGAAGCAGGCTGATGAGAAACAAGTACCTTAGGATGGACTAAAACGCTTTCTTTTAGGGAGGCTGTTTTTTTTTTTTTAGTTCCATATTCTCATTTTTTGTAATATATGCATGTCTGTATACAAGAATACAGATACGTACAACTAAAGAGGAGCTTGACACGCATACAATACCTTGGTTAACTTGTCTTTGTACAGAGCTTGACAAGCCTTCAGTAGAATTGCAATTGATTGTGTGTCAAGACACACAATACTGGTAAGCTTATATGGTGGGAGGATTAGGAATTTTTACTCTAAATTTGGGTAGCTATTTAAGTATAGCATTCCAATATTGTGTGGTCACGCTTTTAGTGAAAAACTATTGTATCATTAGCTACTACATTTATGCAACAATCTTCCCTTAGTCTAGGTGACCTAGTGAAAGTCTAAGTATGCTG
Organism: Agelas oroides; assembly: GCA_949130485.1. Taxonomy (NCBI): domain Eukaryota; kingdom Metazoa; phylum Porifera; class Demospongiae; order Agelasida; family Agelasidae; genus Agelas; species Agelas oroides. The sequence continues at coordinate 14,641,613 of OX422184.1, read as the reverse complement.
AAATCAAAGAGCCAAGTGCATGACCCTGTTTGTAAATTACAGTTACAATAGTTTTGATGACTTTCATTCTTCGTACATAGCCAAGAGAAATGTCTGGACTTTTGCTATTAACATTAATTTTGTTGTTCTATGCTATGGATTACTTCAACAGTACTTATACGTATAAGATACCCGCTGCTGTCCAACAACTTCACCGAGCAGCACACCTACATTGCTGTTGTTTCAGTGAATGGCAACACCAAAGACCCTCTGGTCAAAAACTATCTTGTGCACAGCTGTAAAAATATTATTACTTGTGTTATGCTATCATGATGTGTTAACCAATAGCAAAGGAGTGGGACTATAACTGTATTACAGCACATAGTTTGTGGGGGAGCTTGAAGGGTAAAAGTAGTGTGAAGCATCTTGTAGTTTCCTAGAGAGATCCATACCCTTGTCTTAGTCCATGCACTGGTACAGTATATTAGCAGTACAGTCTCATAGTGTGTACATATGAGATGACTCTGCATGCCCATAGCCTCATTCCCAAAGCCACTCCCACATTTTATGTCACAGCCTTGGAGAAAAAATCTCGGAGTGGCCTGGGAATGAGGCTAGCATGCCCCAGTTGAATGAGTACAGTCAATGTTGCAACCACCTACTGTATGTCAAAATTACTACACTTAGGTTAGCAACATGATTGCATTATGCTAAGCAAACGTTAGTATTACTTTCTCATCCTAGGTAATCACTATGCACAGTAGAGATGGTAGCTAGGATTTTAATTATAGTTTGTAATGGCATTTTCAATGGGTAATGAAACTTTGCCAAAACTGAGTAGTGTAGTCTATTTCTATCCATCGATCATTGCTGAATCTTGCATAACGTAACAAGAAAAGTTCACACAGACAGGTTAGAATGACCATGGATGGGGATGAGAAATTACCAAAGTAGACTGCTTCCATTTTGCTATTTAATCTATATAGATCTTCCTTGAAATACGATATTTGACAGTTGAGGTAGTGCATACAGCATTGATGTTCTGAATTAACTATGTATATTAAAGGTGCCGGCAGTCATTCTGCGATGAGCCTCCAACAAAAAAAAAATTCCAGATGGCTGCTACTTTAACCTTTTACTTGTATAGACCACTCGACTTCAGTCATGCACACCTGGTGTGTTCATTCATAGTATAGTGAATCTCCTAAAAGATTAACAAGTCATGCGACACTGCTTTTAGCGATTAACCACCATATTGTCCTGCACTTGTATGGGGTAGTTAAACCATTCAAGCACCATTAAAGGACCTCCTCTGTGCAACTGCCCACCCTCAATTTTTGATGCTTGAGCTGCGAGCACCCACCCATGTGTGCAGTCAACATACCCTCTCCCTCGTTAAAGCCTTAAGCCTAAAGTTAGCCCCAACCCTGAGGTTAGCCAAAAAGCATAGCCATTGCATGTGGAGTGATCCTAAATCACTGTAAAAATTAATCTGTCATTACGGCAAAAATTGTCATAGTTACACAATGTTGATACTAGACAACACAATATTTTATAAATATAACAATATGTGTGTATTTGTGACTAAGTTTTTGCTATAACTTTAAATGCTTACTTTAACAAATGTTTTGATGTATTGAAAAATTTTTAAATGCTAAAGTGGCAAATTTATTTGCTGTTTTGTCCTGTTGTTGTAACAGATTCTTAGTACTGATAAGAGAGTTTCTATGATTATGAAGTCAACATGTTACTGAAACACAACATAAAATGTTTATTCAACAGTATAGTATGAAATACAGTCATGTGTTTTGGACATGAGACCGCATCGTGATATAAACTAAACTGTTTCCACGTACATAGTGACCATATAAGGGGTGGGTATCAACAAGTTGATCTAGTGTAGTTAGCTGTTGTGCTCCTACTTTAGATACTACAAAACTATGGAAGTGGCGGTCAATTCTAACTGTGGTGAACTTGCACACAATAAGAAACAAATTCTTGTCTACCACAATTATATCTTGTATACTGGAGAAGGCTGGTAAGTTATCTTCTTGCCATCCAGTAAGGAGGAAAGCTGAAGAGCGATATACTTCTCCGTTGCACTTTACCCATTTTGGCCTGCATGAATGTAAGCATAAACAATCAATGAAGTATACATCTCTTTGAAAAAAGGCTGGCCTACAGATGTTATGCAAAGTCACCCACTTTCGCCCAATACCAGGCCTCATCAGTTGCGCTGGGATAACTGGGAGATGCATGCACGGGGACTGCCATCTGATGCACAAAGTGAAGTCAGGTACAGCTGGCCTTGTCAATGCATATGACAGCAATTATAAATCACCTCTAATGCTAATTAGTGCATGTTTATCAACAGTACCAGTTATCCTATGCAACAAAAAGTGGAAATGCCTCTTCCCCACCCCCCACCCCTTCCCCCATCCATCTCTGCATATAAACCTTTTGTGTTCATAGTTTAATTGGTTATCATCTTTTTTGCTTTAACGGTAGCCATCTGCACAGTGCACAGATATATAGTTCTTCCATGTCAATTTCTGAATGTCATACTTAACCTGTAAATGTGATATTCCTTGCTCTTGTCTGGCAGGAATGAGTAGATTTTGTCTTTGTATTCAGTGAACTCAGACAATGACACTGGTTTTCCAACTACATGCAGGACAGAAAACCCAAAATTATCTCCAGATATGCATGCATATTAGCCTCACTTCTGGTCCTCTCTCCCCATCATCTTTGGATCGGAATGAGGCTACATGAGGCTACATGAGGCTACTTACATGCATTATAGACTAGACACACACACATGCATGTATAAATGATGTGTGTGTATGTGCATATGTGTATACATGTATGCATATAATAATAAAAAGTTCTACATTTTTTTTCACAGTAATTGCTGCTTACCTGCACCACATTCCAACTGAGATGAAAGGAAGTCCTGACTCTGCAGTTGTGCACACAGCAACAACTGGTGTCGTTTGGCTACACTGTAGGCAATATTTTTGAAATTTCCTATTTGAGAAATTGATTTAAAATAACTGTTCTTTGCTTCCATTCGCATACACCATGCGTTAATTAATGGGCCAAGTCTGAATGAAAGAAAGAAGAAAAATAAAAAGTAGAAGCTATTATTATGAATACTGTGTTTAGCCTTTGCCTACTAAACATCACTTTATAGTTAAAAAACTCCCCAAGAAACATAGAAATTCACTACATCACAGTGGGAGGAGGAAAGGGAAAGGAACCCTGCAGCTGAGATGTTGGAAAAGGGGAACTTGACCTTCATGCACAAGCTGAACGTGATTAAATTAGAGATTGCTTGTGTTATTTACTCACTTAAGAAGGAGAGATGGAAAGTGTACCATGTAGTGTTGCATGGGTGTGAGACTGACTCCAGGGTAGCAGGAAACGAAGGTTTGATGGTGGTGTTCAACTAATGCTTCTAAGTTTCCTGCGAGGTCAGGTGACACTATACGGCTGGTACATATCTGAATGATGTCAAGAAGTAGGAGGTAACACTCCCAGTGGGGATTATCCAATGGAACCTTGTCAGCAACAATCAAGGGCAGGTATGTAGCAAGCAACCACATTTGAGCAGCTGTAGAAGAAACAAGTACCTTATAGTCATTAATAGCTGTACAATAATTAAAGAGGAAGGCGTGGGTTTGCAATTGTGTGTGTGTGTGTATCTGTCTTTCTGCCTGTGAGGGGATACATTGTAGGAAGTTAACCCTCTACTAATACTTAGGCCACACAAAGTCAATTTCCTGTTTCTGGTCAGCATGATTATGTAAATTAAGGCCCCACAAGGTTATTTTCCTGGTTCTGGTCTTCTAAAATAACCAGGCAACCTGGCATCAAAACAGCTGAAATATAAGAGCCTGGATGGCTGTGAACACTGTCTTTGCATCTTATTACATAGGTCATACTGACCACAAACAGGAAATTGACTTTGTGTGGCCTGAGTATTAGTAGAGGGATAACTTCCCACACTCAGAGGCTTCACCATCCAGGCTTCTATGCTTCAGATGCTTACCTGACTGATTTAGACTTCCACCAGTCATGGCGTTTTGGTTGATAGCAGTAGGTTTGTCTCTGAGCTCTTCCTGGCTAAATGGGAAACATCTTAGCCTCTCATTTAGCTGATCAAGTGAGAAGTAATGTTGTACGTTGATAAACTCATTCAGGAGGAGTTTTGTTTCCATTGGAACAGTTCCTTCAAGCATAACGTAACATCTTGTGGAAGTTGGGAATTTGCTACATGAAAGTATGGTAGATCGTTCAGAGGACTTCTGAAATTGATGCCATATGTAACTGAATCTTCATGAGCAAGAGGTCCATTCAGTAGTGAACAGTGATAGTCATAGGATGATGGATCTCGCGGAGTGAAGTATCGAGCTCTAAACTGTATTATGAAGAAAGGACAATATGTGCTACTTTATATGGTGATGTAGGTTTAGTCTCATGCCCAGACCCACCCAGATCATGCAAGGAGAAGTGGTCTGGTGTCACAAGTCAAAATCTTTGGGCCAGAAGTGTAGAACTGACAATCAAAAGATTGGTGTTTAGCGGAGAAGGAGACCAGCACCGCTGAAAGTACAATGTACTGTTATGAGATTGATTATCCAACACTGACCAATTTGTAATCCTACACTAACAATTACAAAGCTTCAACACTTCTGCAAGCCTGCATGGGTCTAGTCTGGCACGAGGCCAGTAAAGTAAAGTGAATGTGAGAAAGTAATAATCAATCCCAAACTTCAAACCTTTGTAGACATGGTGTCTCCTGTTGCCAGACAGTCACGACACTTTCGTAGAGCAAATCCAACTCCAGCCTTAAAACCACCAACACTGTGTGCTGCAAGTGTGTCCGCTAGCATTACAAGAACGGTACCTTGTATTCTCACTGTATGACCCTGGACTGTGACTTCAACACCCTATACATAAGACATATGAAATGCATAGTTTAATCGAGGCAAACTTTTTTGTAAGCCAGATAAACTTCAATATCATTCTGAAACTAAAGAACACGAAATGTACATGGACCAACAATCTGACAATGACCAATTATGCATATCTCCAGCTTTGTATCCCAACCCGCAGTATTCACCTTTCTCAGGCTGAAAATAGATTGGAGCAATGATGTTTTCATGCAAGGTTGTGCATACTTCCTACATCCCTTACTCTAAGTGCAGAACACATCAGCATGACAGTGAATTGTCACTTACGACACACCTCTGCAAGACTGTTGGCGTCATCAATAAATGGCTGCAGTACCTTCTGAAACCCATATTTCTGCAGGTTTACATGTGTAACACATGCAATCAACTGGATGGTCCTCAAAGTTGAGCGCAGGCTTGGACGGATATTTCCAAGAACATAGTAAAAGAGCGCTATAAAGGAAACAAATGCATGTCGAGAGTTAATACATATTATGTTATATAGTACAGAGATAATGTAAAAATTAATACCATTTACCCAGTTTGTGGACGCCACGATGTGCCTCAAGAGGATTACATACCTCTACATCATCGTAATATGCAATCAACTGTAGGGCATGTGGATCAGAAGCAAAGAGTGGGTGTGACTGATATAGTGAACCATCACAGAAGTCAGCTAAGTGTCCATCACTTCGAGCATGGGTTTTGCAAATCTGTATTGTAGAATGGTAAGGTGATAATTTTGACATGCAGGTAAGTTACAAGCTAAAACTAACCTCTTCGTACACTTGTGGATTTTGCATCAGGGCTTTCAAGTTAGGAATTAAGGGGACATACTGGAATGTGTCTCTCTTTTCGACAAGGCGCCGTTTCACACCACTTTTCTGGTAGCTCCATGTTGTACCAAGTTCAACTGTTACAGGTTCCTATACACATAACCAAGCAGCTGACATGGAAGTGGTGACATGCATGAATTGTAGCCTAAACACAACTGTCCATGCATGCAAGTGCACAACCCAAGGACAACACTCATTAGGATGCATGTATATGCACAAATTTGCTGGCAATGAACCCGGGAATCTCAATGCAGGTCATTCATTATGAGTCATTCCAAAATGCCTTACCACAAGATTGAAGTGGCTTTTATAGAACTTGGTTTGTAGGTACTCCGTCTCCAACCCACTGAAAATATCAGCGTGTTCAAAACAGCCAGTAAGATCTGGTATATCTCCACTCTGATCTGTCATGCAGAGAGTATCTGTCACAGACTGCTTTGATTGTTCACACACTAACGATATCATCTGTCTGACATAACCAACAGCAAAATCAACTGCAGATTGGGTAAGTCGGTACTTCTCTTTCAGAATTAGCAAAAATATCGCTGCAGTTTTCTGAATGTCTACGCCCTCATCTGCTGTGTGCATGTCATCATCCATGCTTGCAATTGGTGGCATCATGAAATCTTCGTGTTCTGGAGGGATACTAGGAGTGGCAGGATCTGCTGTGGTTTCATCATCTAACATTTTGTGTCTCCAATTGGGGTGGGTCCGCTTTGCATGTGTCACGAATGAAGAGTATGTAGCACCAGTATGAAAGGTGTGAGGACAGCCTTTGATGCTACAAGTGTATGTGAAGCGAGGTTCAACAGAATGTACTTCAAACATATGCTTCACAAGGGGTAGGCGCTCCCTAGATTGGAAGCTGCACAGTTTGCAATTGTACACCATCCCTTTGGTCTCTCCTATGCTGCCAAGCAGCAAGAGTACGATGATCAGGCTAGAAATGACTAAACAATGGCATAACTGCTCCAGCTTGAATCGGTCTTCTGCCATGTCGGTCATGTGTTAGGAGTCTCTTCCCCAGTCCACGCCGGGAGGCGTGCGCGGGCTGGGCACAGGACAACACTATAGTATAGTAGTGTAATTTAGTACTAAAGGTCAATCAATTATTGGGCTACACATGTATTCCTAATTGACGCCGGGCAGGTTTGACCGTTTGAGCCTGCAGTCGCATCCACGAGAAACGATCCTAAACCATGGCGTTTGAGGAGAAAACTGTAACTGAAATGTGTGCGTGGTTGCGTACTAAGCCTTGGGTCTTCGTGGAAGAAGTAGTCGAAGCTTTTTCAGGTTAGTCTGGCTAAGTGAAATGGTGAAATGTAGTACAGTGCAACTTTTCCAAACGATTAGTAGTAGTAGTACGTTGTCTAACTCCCATGTTCTGTATTTTCTTTCAACAGATCAAGATATGGATGGTGAAGCGATCGTGACGGCGTTCGCTACTCTTCCAGGCCCCGACTGCCTCCGTGATGTGCTGGGATTTAACTATTACAAAGAACCTGAGCATCATATTTTAGTAATAGTTAAATCCCTCCCTGGGGGGTGGTTGTTTTAAGCATTGGTGTCAGTAGCAGACACCAATATGCAAAACCACACCCCAGGGAGGGATTTAACTATTATATAACCTGTTACCTAGGCAACATCACTGTACAAGAGAGATATGAGCAACATTCTTATACGTTGCCTAGGTAACGGGTTATATCAGACTTTTCAGAACTTGGACAGGTTTATTCTTGCTTCCCCCAGTCCTGCAGATGACTGAACGCCAAGTTGCAAAAATAGCTGTGAAACCATGATTGTTTCTGTAACAGCCCACCTTTCAGTCTTCAACAGATAAATATTCCACTACTAGTGCTTCTGCAAGGTAAAACCTGCTACCATTGCTTGGGACATCAATATTGTGGAGTCTGACACCTTGGTGACTGGCAATGCCAGTGGCTTAATTTGTGTACCTTGTGTGTGATTAGGCTGAACTATAGTTTATCAATTACTTGCTGTTATTTGTGTGTTAGGCAAATTTTGGCTGGTCATTTAGAGTGATGATGTAAGTCAATAGGTGTGGCCTAGCCTTATTCGTGAATTGCTTTGCTTTGCACAAAAAGCACTTCAAGTTTTTGTAAGAATATACTAGAGTATACACAGGAGAGCCTTGTGGGAAGCGAGTTATTGAGCTACTTTGCACAATATGTAACAGTAATGTGTGTCTACGTCGGTCAGCCCCTCATCAAGTGTCACTGCACTCGTACATTATCCACGATACGAGTGCAATGGCACCATCGGAGGTAGCAATACAGTCTACACACAGACCTCGAAATTTATTCCACCCGTGTAACCGCGTGACGTCATCAAATCGGGTATGAATAAGTTACGTACTTTTGCCAGTGGTATTATGTTGGAACCTTGTCACTTGTTTTGCAGACTAACTTACAATCTCCACATCCGAGCCCTCAGCCTATGAACTTCAGTGAAACATCTAGCTATGGGTTTTCTCCAAGGGTGAAGGTGTGTGCATGTATCTAGTGCGGCTATTATCAAATGCATGTGTTGTGTGTAGTATCTGCTAGGCAAGGTGTTTTTTTATTTTTTATTTCACTGCTTCACTTATGAATGTGTGCTTTGTCCTAAACAGGCTTATGCAAGTAATGGGAGGAAGAGTCCCACTCCGTACCCCCTCTCACCACAGTCTAGTATAACAAACCCTTATGAGAGGAAGACGCCAACTCCATACCCACTCTCACCACAGTCTAGTATAACAAACCCTGATGAGAGGAAGACGCCAACTCCATACCCACTCTCACCACAGTCTAGTATTACAAACCCTGATGAGAGGAAGACGCCAACTCATACCCACTCTCACCACAGTCTAGTATTACAAACCCTGATGAGAGGAAGACGCCAACTGCATACCCACTCTCACCACAGTCTAGTATTACAAACCCTGATGAGAGGAAGATGCCAACTGCATACCCACTCTCACCGCAGTCTACTGCTACACACGGATCTTCTGAGTTGAAGTCTACCACTACTTCCTCTACTCCGCGAAAGCGACTTGTGAGATCTTTAGATAACCCCAAATTGCCACAGTTAGTATTTCCGATAAATCCACATCAGATTGCTGATCAAAAGTCACTTGAAAGTGCACGTGCATGTACACTTCCACTAGGTAGGTTACCAGACACTCCTTTTGAGTATTTTATTCCTAAACTATTCTCTACTGCTATCTATTGGTGATTAGAAATGGTACCGATTTTCTCACATAATACTTTCATTTCTGACAAAGTCAGCCAATTTTCAAATTGTTTCAAGGTAACATTCCTACTATAACTGAAAACTGGAGGCCATTTGCTCTCCCATTTGTGTTTGGCAATCCTTGTAAAAATTTATGAGCTAGTACCAGCCCTTCCAGTCTTTCCTGAATAGTGATGTAAGTGGAATGGTGTGGCCTAGATGAATTACTACTTAACAGTCAGGGGTTTGTCCGAAAGCCTTGCAAAGCTTCTTGACTTTGTGCGTTGAGCAATACTTTAATGCCTTGTTACATATATGCAATAGCCGTAGTTAGTGCATGCTAGTCCACATTGCATATGAGCAACAACCACAGTTCAAGGGTTAATTCTGTAACCACGGTACTCAAAGCACTGGTGTAAATGAAATTTCTCTTTTTTAAATTTAGGACAGTAGCCATGTTGTGCCGAATCCATTTCCAATACCCAAATTTCGACCAGCTACAGAGAAAAATCTGGAAAGGAATGTGCTGACAGATGATGATCGCAAATGGATTGTCCGTACCATGAGCACAATTCTAATGACACATGTCCAGCGTCCAACTATGGCGGATTGCAACGTTGTTGCGCGAGCCTTGGTTGATAAATGGAAGTTTCTTGCTGATGATGAAGGCGAGGGACAGGTACATGCTGCATGTGTTCTTATCATATTGAACCTTTAGTTACTCTGTCTCTTTCTAAACAGCATTCGTGGAAGTGGTTTATATACCATCGATGCCAAAACCAGAATCGGGGTTCTGGTGCAGCTGATGGAGCTGAGCCAGTCCGAAAGCGCTGTAAGATTGAGAAAACAAACAAGCATCCCTATCCAACTGTTCCACCCTCTACAGCTGAGGACGAAATCTCGTGTGATTGAAATTTGCGCCTTCTTGATGCTGAATGTTTAAAATCCAAACCCCGGCATGACCTTATGAAGGAGTTGATGGCTCGTACTTTCACACAGCGACTCCACTGGATAATGAATGAGACCTCACTCTCAGTCAAAGATATCATTGCCAAGTTCCCCTTGCTGAAGAAAGGCAGCTTTGTAAGTATTATATAAGTGTAGGTGGATACTGCCAGTTCATGACACACTATAGTTGTTAATTAGGTGGTGATGTAATGTTTTGTGGGGAGTACCCTCAAAGAAATACTGTATAGCGCTAAAGTTTTGCGGGTCTTTAATTTTGCGAATTTTCAAACGTTTGCAAAAATATTTCAACGAAAAGTTTTGACAGGCAGCGTACAGCGTGCAACGAACTCGCGAAATTATTTCAACGAAATCTTCAAAAATCGCTATTCGCGAAAATTTAGACCCTCAAAATTTTAGCGCTATACGGTATGCCTTTAAAATGATCACAGCTGCAGTGTTTGCTGAGCGAGCTTTGTTATTAAGTGCTATTTTAACATTAACTACAGTTGTCTGTATTTACATATTACACTCTAATTACTATACCTTGCACCTGTGTACATCCCTCCCTGGGGGGTGGTGGTTTTAAACATCAGTTTCTAATTAGCACCAATGTGCACCCCAGAGAGGAGCATAACTATTACCGAAAATACATCCCCACCCTCCCCCCTCTTTAACCCCCAATTTCTTGCATAGTGAGGTTTGGTTTAGCTCTGTCATTGAGTGTGTTTGTGTACACGTAGACATGAAATCACTATAGCCTTGTTTGCTTGTTCGCTGGCCAGCGCCGAGGTTTTCGTTGCTCGCAGTATGAACTTAGGTAGGTCGTCCCCTGTCACCACTGACAATGCAAGTTGCTTTGATACCTCTTGGCTTAGTTCCTGAAGTACACGTTCAGCGAAGCTGTCGTTGCTCCAGAGAGCCGTGGCAGTCGTCGTGATTGTCAACATCGCGTGTAGCATCGTGAGGAACTGGGCTAATTAGATATTTCTCTTCTTGTCTAGGTTGCGCAGGAGTTTGCCCTTGTAGTGCACAGTGAAGATCTTCGGGAGAAATTTGATGATGACTACCTTAAGTGTGCCAGAGCAGTTGTGAGCTACTGCAAAGAAACACAAGTGACAAGCACAGCAATTCAGGGACTTGTCAGCGAATACACTGAAGACACAGATCATGGTAAATTAAGGAATGTGTGCATGTGTATGGCATTCTAAAGTAGTAGACAATGACCTAACTTGGGTATTTTTGATCACGTACTATATAGTGGGAAATTTTTGGTGGTAGAAAAATTTGCAGAATGCCTCCAGACCCTTCAGAAGAAACTTTCGCCGGTTTTATGTTTTCATTGAATGAAGTGCCACCCTCAGACCACACCCCTACCAGCTGAATGCCATGCCTCACATGCAAACCAACTCAAAGAAGCAAGCTGGTGTAACAAGGCTGAGTCTTCCTTTTTTGTGCAGGCCATTGTGTTTTCGAAAGTATCTGGACTGCTATGTGGGTGAGAAACTGGCTTCTCGAATAGAAGGAGTCAGTCCTGCTGATCTTGACTTTACAGCTTTGGATCTTCTCTTAGGCTTTGTTGGTATCCTGTACAGTATCAAGCTGATTCTGCTCTACAGTGGCTATATTTAGGTGGCAAACAGACTGTACACTTTAGAGAACTATTCACACAGGTACTTGTTCATATTGACATACACACGCTTATGGTCAATGTAGTGACACCATCAATTTACAGAAGCAGGTCAGTCTGCATAAATCCCGAAACATCCATTGCACATTTCCCATTATACAGTAGTGAAATTTCACCACTGAGTCATTTATTTGATGTGAAAATATTTATCTGCTGTGTAGCAACCCTGTCTATTAGGCAGGATGCAGTTTCTAATTGCTTTTGGTACTCTTACTTATAGAAACCTGTGCAGTGATGGCGTTGCAGTGCTTGGGCCTCTTGTTCATCCCCCAGAAAGGAAAGACTTCGAGTGACATTCCTTTTATTCTCAGGATTGTACCTGTAAGTGTTATTGAATAAGTAAGTGGGGCAACCACGAGCAACCTCCACCTGTAAGAATGAGATTACTGTGGAACCCCGCTTAACGGACGTCCCTTAGCAGCAGACACCTAGCCTCATCCTCTCCTCAAAAGCAGGGGGAGGAGAGAGCCTGATAACATTCTCGAGAAAAGCTGTCGAATTCCGGTGCATCATCATTCATGTGATCAACGTAGGACGCTCCCACTTTAGTAATAATTGTCATGTGATTTAATAAGCTGCCATGCAATATCGGTACTATACCTGGTAGCAGCACAAGCTATTTATGATTTCGCTCTTCATCTTCAAGGCGTCCGCAGCTCTTTTGACTTCCGTGGTGCACTTTGTACATGTAAACTTGGAGCTGTGAAGTATGGTGATAAAGTAGTGTGCTGTTCACTACAGCCATTTTGATCTGGTCCTCAATTTGAAACATTTACTGTGAATTTAGTTACAATGTCAAAGAATCAACTAATATTTCTGATGGTGATGTAGCAATTAGCGGCCTGGATCCTCAATGATCTTTACCCAATAATATAATCTCCACTTTGGAGGAGCCAGGATTAGAAATTAGGGCCTGAACAAATAGGGGGAATCCCCATTCGAATGTTCAGTAACTCATTCGAACAACATTCGGTAGAATCAAGATATTATGTAACAAGGGTGTGCTTGTGGTTTCTGCATGAATGCACAATGCATGTTTACTTTTACTTAAAAGTATATTTAAGCCACTCGGCTGTCTACGGAAGTGTCTACTGTGGGGCGGACCGACCGCTGGCAGCGACGATGGACATGCCAGGTACTTTGTGGAAGCACTCCGCTTCCTTGTCCCTCACTGCTGAAGATCGCCAGTCTACCGCTAGTGTCGGGAGCATCTCTCCGCCATTCTACACTCGGCTATGCCAAAGGCCTGAAACGTTTATCCACCATCTTGCAAGGTTGCATGTGGGGTGTGCATTGATTAGAAATAGGTCACTTGCGAATATAATTTTACCTTCGAACGTTTGGGGATTCGAACGAATGTTCAAATGTTAGTACATTTGTTCAGGCCCTAATAGAAATGTAAGTTAACTATATACTTCCCAAAGTTAATATTTATGTCCTTCTATCCATAGTCTGGCACCCCACCAAGTGATGTGGCTTACCACAACAAAGCAAAAGATGTGCTCCTGTTCCTGCAGGGTAAAGTTTTTAACCTTCCGTGCTCGCATGGAAAGAGAAGTGCCACCAGCATGGCACACACAACAGGAATCTCACGATATATGGAGCAAGATCATGATGCCGATGAGAACATGGAACAGTGACAGAAGGTTATTCTTTCGGTTTGGGTTGCATTTTGGCTCTAACATGCATCTAGTTTATTCAAGACTTTCTGCTTATTTTTTTTTTCATTTTGAGCATCTGCTGTTCATGCATGTAACCTTGTTACATCAATCAAGTTCGCAAATATAATTGTACAGATATGTTGGCGGTACAAGCAATGGGGTTTGTGATTAAAACATTCTCAATGGCTAGTATCAATATTTATTACAGGTAATAGCAGCATCATAGATCTGTAAATTCTATAGAAAAAGTCATCTTGACGACAGTCGTTTGCTACTGTAAAACTACTTTGTCCAAGTATACACAAAATTTTGTTACTGGTACAAAAATCATTTGCTATTATGACGTTTACTAATACGCATTCAAATATACAAAATGTCAATTTAACAAACCTAATTTGCTATCATACCACAATTTTGTTCAAAAATACACAAACAATGTCTTTTGTTACTTATTAAAACAGTAATTCACTCGAATATACATTATAGTTTTGTGTCAGCATGACACTTGTAAGTGTATGTAAAATTAATCCATAAATACTCTGTTAAATGCGATTCATTATTTTGACGTACAAAAATTGTACTCTTAACAGAAACATTTTTTACTGTGAAGAGACTGGTTGAGTACATTGAGGAAAACTGATGGTTTCTTGTTTTGTCATTGCAAAGTAAATTATTTTAAATTACGGGTGACCAACACCAGTTCATTCCAAAGTGCGGTTTCTTTAACCACCACTATTGAGGAAAAGTGTGATGATGACAGTTTCCTCTTCTGCCATTGTAAAGTAAATCATGTGTTGTAATATTATTGATGCATCGTTACTAGCTACTACTGTCTCTCAGACAGAGGTGAAATAAGAAACACCTTTTCAATCTCTTCTTGAATTAAGTCTGTATTTTCACACAAGACCTAAGAAATTTAATCACAAATGACTAAATGACTGTAGTTGCTTAGTAATACTCAACAAAGACGGGCAAAAATTACCAGGATAATAAATATCAAACCTGAATAGCTGCAGATGTGGCGCCTCGTGGATAACGTAATGTGAACTTTGAACTCAGTACACGTGATGCGACTTTTGGTTTCGATGAGGAACGCGAAGCCAGACTCTCGCCAGAAAGAGTCTGGCTACGCGAGACTAGAGGAAAGATGGAGTGCTTCAGCATCGAGTCTTGTGTGGGAGGTTACCACGTCTACAAAGCCCGAACTCCGTTGGGGCTCTCATACCTGAACGAGAGGTACTGGCCCCGTATTTTGGCCGTGCTTCTGCCTTGTTCAGTTCTCTGTTCACTTCCTCCATCACTACACGCGGGACAGCTTGAGAAAGGGGACCCTACGGATCAAGGGCACTGTCAACAGGGCACAAGTAGCGAAAACAGCGACGGCCCGAATGTTAGCACGTTTAGTGTGGGTGGGAAATTTCGTGGGTGGAAAATTTCGTGACACCTGGGTTAACCATAAAATACCGAAAATTAGCACCCCACGGAAATAGTCCGCTATATAGTAATTTACCCCAAACGCGGAATTTTTAATGTCACGTGAGGTCAACAATTATAAAAGCTTTTATCTGAAAATATAAGCATCAGAGAAGTTAAATATATCATATCGAAATTCACTTGACTAAATTCGTCATATGTATGAATAAGTATGTCATTTTAGCTGGCACTTGATTATTATCTAGAGCTCCTTTAGGCGAACATTCATTTGACCTTAGCATGGCCTGTAAAATTAAATGCATGCCACCATGGTATTCTTTTCCATTGCTCATTTATCCCATTTTCAAAGAATCTTAAATAAAGAGGGAAAAAATAGCCAATTAACTTATTCCTCCAACATAGAATTCTGAGATCAAAGTTAACTGCATGCCTTCTGCTCACGTGATGATGCTATGCCACATGCGTGCGACAACAGCAGAAGGATGGAAGATGGTGACTTTGACGGTGAGTTTGGGTATCTGAACAAATCTATCTGGAGTGGGAAAGCCTTCCATACTCATGGAGAAGTTGTGAAGAAGCTGGCCAGGAAGTGAAATGGAGAAAAAAGCATCAGAAATGCGGAAGGTACAAACAAGTGTAGCTAATGGCTTATGAATATTAGTTGGTTCAGATACGAAGCACACACTCTATTTGTGTCAAACCATACCATTCATGTAGACTTATGATGTAAATCATTTAATTGCCACTCATTTTATGCTAAGGAATGGCAAAATTGTGTGGTGAAGGCATTGTTAGCCAGAAATTTGAAGCTCAATTATGATGCAACCATACGTGCATGAAAATAAGGAATGTTTTCAGCTGCCACTATCCATAAAGTGTGGGACTTGTGTACATTCTTTAGCCCCTTTGAATCTCATTGTACAGTCGGTTATGGCTTTTAGAGAAGCCATTTTTGAAGTTAACTTCAACTATGTATGTATGATTTCAGCTGCCAACCCACACCCAAACACACTTGGAATTTAGCTGCTTGAGTGTAAAAGCAATGGCTCTATTTTCACGGCTAAATCTAAAATTGTGCCACTTTACATGGAATTAAAAAAGTGAATTTCAGATTTCCTATCATAGCTATTAGCTCAGACAGAAGTCACATTCCCTCCATCCCTGTTTTCAGCTACAGCTCACAGAGAAGCCGCTGATACAACCCAGCCTGCAACATCCCAGCCTGCAGCAACTCGACAATGCCCACAGCAGAATATTGTAAACCAGGCATTTTGCCTAACAGAATCTTCATCCCGACCACCTCCAACCCAGATTGTGAGCTGGACATCTTGCCCACATGCATCCCGACCATCTTCAACCCAGGTTAAAACATGGGTAACAAGGCCACCTGCACACCTACCACCTCCACCCCAGTAGTTCACTTGTAGCCCAACCATCTCCACCACAGATGATAGGATAGACTGGGCTTCAGTAAGGGCATCCATTCCAGAAGAAGAGAAGGACTATAGAAGATGGGAGGAATTTACTGGTAGATACTCTGGATGGAGGCCAGGTTAAAGCAGCTAGCCACTGTTCATCATAAATATATGTGAGTTCATCCTGTGCCACCCTTGCCCTCTACAAACGTGCAACTGCGCTAGTCGTCCGCCATGGAAGGGGAAAAGGGTGAGTTTGGCTATGTGCAGATTCTCCTGCCATTCAACTGCGACATGCTCATGTAAAAAAAAAAAGGCTCAGGTGGTGAAGAGGCTTATGGAATAGTTCATCGAATATGAATAAAAATCAAGCTGGAATACTGTTTTGAAATGAAATTAAGTTTGAAAGACCCAAAACAATGGTATCATCTTGGATTGCACACGTTGAAAGATTGGACAGGGTATTCCTTTTTTATACCTAATTTTAGCCTGAATGGCATTGATGAAAACCTGGCCTTGTCATGTGAGTAGGTGCTATGATTTTTTTCTGCTTTACATAACTTACTTCTGGTAATGATAATTGCTAGCGAACCTACCTGGACACAAAGGACAGAATGGGAGTCGAATCATCAGTAGAATGGGAGTAGAATCATCAGTAGAATAGGAGTAGAATCATCAGTAGACTGGGGAAAACCTGGTCTTGTCGTGTGAGTAGGTGCTATGATACCTGAAAGCATGTGCCTCTGCTTATTGGCGTTAATTAAGAAGAAAACATGGCTAATAAGTCGTTTTCTCGATCAGGAGATCGACAACCACCCGAGCTGCTATCGCTCACTATGCTCCACCTCTTGAGGGCTTCTGGACCAGCCCACTTGTAATAGCAGGATACAAACCGGATACAAAGCTTATAGCTATTCGGCCAGGGCCGTGATAACGCTTAGCCGTGCTTGTGACGCCAATTGACATCTATCGCATTTTGTGACATACGTACGTATGACGCCAATTGGCGTCTATCGCGTATAATCGATTAAGACTTCAAAGTGGTGTTCAGCTCTAGTTTACTTGTATTTGATGAACTGCCACCAGCGCTGACTATGGAGGTACAGCATCTCTTGGGCTTCATAAATATGAAGACAGATCTAGACCTGTGCCTTGTTGATCGCGAGTAAAGCCAAAGACGGTACACACAACACACAGTAGGTAAGCGTCCTCCGTAAACCGGTTACATATAACTTCAGAAAACATAAATAGGTTCAGAATAACCCTGGAAAGCCTTTGTCTGTCCCTTATATACCTGATTTTTACTTGATGCGTTCACATATCTACTGCACAGGTGGTACTGAATGCCTCAGTCACACACCTGGCAGCCAATCAGTATGTGCCCTCAGAACTCCATTTGGGGTTGACTGAAAAATTCTCTCCATCAGGAAAGAACCCATACTGAGTGGTTTTCTCACTCCAAATGCTCATTCATTCTGTAAAGCTTTGTTTGACTTTCCTGAAAGTTTTCTTTTTGGAAAATTTTTTAAAAATTGCATCACGTGTAATGAAACTATTTCTCCCTTTGAGGTTAATTGCATTCCATTTCGTATAATTGGTTAAACTTGTGAGTTATTACCACTTATTAATGTCTCACAACCCGCTAAGGATCCACTGTGGTATGTCATATGATGGAAGACAAGCTGATCTCGTTATGGGAGGTGATGAGATCTTTTTGAGGTCAAAGGTGAAGTGAAGTTACTCAACTTATAAATTGGTACAATTTAGGAGTAGAACTAAAAATAGCCAGCATGACCTCAATACATGATGTAAATTTGAGGATAGAAATGTCCACAAATCGGTTCACGAGAGCTGTGTGAAACTTGTCTTTGTCTACATTCCTTATACATGCTTCCATTTTGCCCTCAACTTCTTTTAGCTAAGTTCCTGCAATGGTAGGTACTCCACCATAAGTCTCATTCTAACACCCACAGTGCAACAGTACATTTTCATGTTGAAAATCTGGAGAAATTTATGGTACCCAGAAGAATGTTTCCTTGATATCTGGTTTTGTTCTCTGCCA
The DNA here is from genome assembly GCA_949130485.1 of Agelas oroides. Lineage (NCBI taxonomy): Eukaryota > Metazoa > Porifera > Demospongiae > Agelasida > Agelasidae > Agelas > Agelas oroides. Next base: position 14,623,405 of record OX422184.1, on the reverse strand, counting down.
ATGGTCAATTGCTCAGCAAGCTTTATGGTATTGTCTCATCAAAACTAAAACAGAAATTCTCCAGGAAGGTAGAGGCTGAATTAACACTTTGCACGCGGAAATTATATACACGTCACCGTTTAATAACGCAGAAATTAAAATTATCTGTCTGAGGTCAAAGTGACAAGCGTTGCTTAGCAAGCCCTATGCGCCTATCATTGTGTCGCCCCACCCCACGTAGTCAGGGCTGACATGGGGCATAGGTGGGGATTTGACTCCTTAATTAAAACTGCCCCCACCCCTCAGTCCCTCATTAATAATCAAATCCCCTCCTTTTCAGGTGGAGCCATTCAAGTTGAAACGTCCATCAACCAGTGGCGTAGCCAGAGTTCAGCAATTACCTGGGCACTTGGTGGGCGTAAGCCCACCACACTCTAGGGGGGTTTGGGGGCATGCCCTCCCAGAAATTTTTTTCAATTTTAGGTGCTCTGAGGTGCATTCTGGGGCCTTCTGAGACAGCGTAGTTCGCAACCGTCGCTCATATTTGCTGCTGAAGTTGACGGGCAAAGAAGCTAAAATCGTACATAAGGCCAGGCAAACCAGATTTATTGTTTTGCATCAGCGCCCGCTTTTAATGGCCATAGCGCGGTGGATTTGCCGAGCGTGTATAGCGTTTGCTAGTAACAAATAATGAATAATGACCGCCCGCCCGCGCGCAAATCGAGCAAGTGGCTGATGCGAAACAACAAATCTAGTTTGCCTGGCCTAAGCGGCATTGGCAGCTTTATTCTACATGACATAATTCTATATATATATACAGCAACGCTGTTGCGGTTCAGGTAAGTTGACCTCGCATGATTTACCAGGGCACTCAGAAATTCACCAGGGCCTGGGCCCGTATGGGCCCGGGTGTAGCTACGCCACTGCCATCAACATCATTTTTTTGTTTTGTACATATTGATATAAATATATGGAATGTCAAACCATGCATGATATATGCATTACACATTATACATTATATTACATATACATAAATGATGTAGTGCCCAGTTTCGTCAACTTTAAGTTTCAGTTGCACCCCAGAATGAGAACCACTGAGGGGGCATGATGATTTCTTAGCAGGGGTCAATACTGTACAGACTGGAGCTGTGGTAGGTGTTGTGACAATCACAACGTCTGATACCACCACATCTGCTGATGCCACTACCAATGGCTAGAGAGAAAGGGCCAAAAATGAATGCATGATCTCTTAAGGTTGTCTCCAAAGACAACTGCTTTTATAGGATCAGCTATAAAGAACGGACAGACCCTCCTAACCCTATTAACCCTCCTAAGCCCTCACCCTAACCCAAACCTACCCTTGTCCGTTCCTTTTATAAGATATAGGAGAGCCAATAAACGGATATAAACGTTGATGGGATATTTAAAATTGATATCTCCCAGGTGCCACATACAAGGCTCAAGTATCAAAAATCACTCAACATGGACAATGGTTTGTGTACGCTAAAAAAAATAACACCAGCTCACCTGTACTTCCTTGAGAACTACTCGAAGTACGCTCTTGTTTGGAATAGGCTGTCCTCGGAAGACGTCCACATATCGATTCCAACTGTTGTCGAATACTTGCATAAAAAAAGGAGAGGGCGGGGAAGAGAAAACGTCACGAAAGGTTTCTTCCACAGCAGCTGTGGCATTCTCTAGCTCATCTTCGCTTTCTTGAAAGGTTACGATTCTAGAGTGCCCCTGGAACTCTACGATCACCATTTTGTTGGCCATTGCGCTTTTATATCGCATTGAGAATATGGCGACGGCCTCAATTCAGCAACGTGGCTTTGACGCATGCGCATTATGGTCTACACAAATCCCTTCTAATCCCCCTCTAGTGGGGGACCAAACTGGCGGCAAACTCCCTACAATCCCCACCCATGTCCCTACACTGGTTAGGTGGGGCATTGCATTGATAAGCGCACTACGCCTTGCCAGTGGCCTGATTTGCATAAGTAGCATGTAACAAGGCAGGACTAAATTGCTGATCACCGCTAGGTAAGCGATTTGTACCTGTTTGAAGCCATTATCTGTATGTGTATATCGTAGCTTACCAGCAATTTGAAACGGTGCCGATTTTCTCCTTTGTTACGTACAGCTCCGACAGACTAAGACCTTTTCTAAGTTATTTGAAGCTAGTACTCCAGCCTTATGTGAAAACTGGAAGCTGCTTGCTCCCTATGTTGAAGGAAAAGCTTCGCTTTGACGGCCCTTCTCATAATTTACGAACGATCACGAACTAGCACCGCCCCTTCCGCCTTCCCTGCGTGGTGATGTAAGTGGAAAGGTGTGGTCTACACTTATTACTACTCAACAGGAAGGGATTTACCCCAAAAGCACGCTTGGCTTCGCTACGTACTGCGTAAACTCTCCCGCGCCAATATATTGGCGCATCGCGCTATGCGTGTACAGCCCGTGTGCCAATATATTCAGTGGCGGATTTAGGGGGGGTAAGGGGGGTGCAAATGCACCCCCCTTTGGCGGCTAGTAATGTATTTTGCGTACATAACTGCACGAGTCCATCAAATGATTATGCAGCAGTGGCATGCAGCAACAACAACCAGGCACAGTTACACACTCACGTATCAGTTCCTTACTGATCTCCAGACGTTTGACTACGCCTAGAGTTGCTTCGAGATATTCAGTTCGGCCCGAGGGGTCCGTCACGGCGCGCCTCGGCGTACGAGATCTCGAAATCCACTGGAGTTCACGTGGATTTCGGATTTCAGAGTGGATTTCTGGATTTCACAGTGGATTTCTGGATTTCAGTTTGGATTTCTGCCGACAGGTTTCTTCTTGTATGTTCTTGGATATTTTAGTTATAGTTCCCAGCTTAGCAAAAAATTTTAGTTAGTTGTGGTTTTGGTTAACTAAATTATAAAAAGGCCATACTAAAATGTATTTAGTTAAAGTTATAGTTAACTAAAACAACACTGTCGGACAGTGTACGAGATTTCTTTTGTGACGGACCCCTCGGTTCGGCCTTCCAGCTATTATTGTATGAATGCGTTCACGTGACTGAAAGTGGGCGTGGCAACCCCAAAAATTTTCAGGCGCGCTTCGCGCGCCAGTGACTGAACCCCCCTTTCTAAATTTCTAGATCCGTCACTGATATTGGCGCTTCACGTCTTAAGTGTTAAGCAACTTCAAGGACAATGATCAGACTTTTCAATGTAAAGAATAGAGACTCTGAGTATTTATTTCCAAGGGGCTCTGCTTTGAATACACATCAAGGCAGGCTTATCTGACCATTTTGCAGTACCCAGCACTTTCAGTATAACCAGCGGGCAGCGGCATGTTATATGGGAACAATATATGCACTAGATGAGGGCAGTTATGATTTAGAACATAATTATTACCAATTGTTCTTTTATTCTTTTTGCTCAAGGAAGCTCTATGCAATAGGAGGGGAAAACGGCGTCCAATGGTACAAGTCGGTGTGGCACACAGGTAACTTCAACAGTGGCTTTTGTGAAGTCAGTGCTACCTGTGGGATGTAGCACAGTGGCTTAGATTTCAGATGTAATCAGACTGTGTCAAGTAAATACTCGACTTGATTATGGTCTGCATGTTAGAGTATATGATGATACCATTTGCAAGTCAGAAAGTGTCCAATGAGAAGGTCCATACATGAGTTGACCAACTTAGAAAACTAGTGAAGCTTGCCTACACAAGTTAGCACGTGTCAGCTGGTATGTGGACTAAAGTTGAAATGCACATACCCTGGGGCTGATTTGATTTACTGGATTACCAACCCCCAGGATGATTTTATCGTATGACCGTGTCCTCGTGGTTTCCCTTGTAACAAGAGGAGAAAGTAGCACACTGACAATCCCATCAGTTACCTGCAGTCTCCTAGGCAGATACCAGTGTGCGGCAACTAGGACAACCCCCAAAATACACCAGCTTCACTAGTACAGTGTAATGTGAGTTGTTCCAGGGTTAGCAAATAAACAAGAGTGCACGAGAGGGGTGGAGAATAGGAGGTCAGACGAAAAAGGCTTACTCATCAATACCTATCCAAGACTAGACTGACTGAGACAGATGTTATCTACTTGGCTACAGAGGGACTATAATGTCTAAAAATTTGGAGAGCCAACATGGGTGATAGATAGTTGACTTTTTTTTTCGCTGGGCTCGTTTCTGATAAACTGCAGTCCCGCCAGCTCCTTCATCAAGTCGTGAATGAATTGAACGGCCACTTGTAATGTTTCCACCTTCGTGGTTCTTCTGTTCTCGTCACCGGCCCCTAATGCAGCTCACAGCTGCTTGTAAGCGGTGGCTACCGCCTCCACCCTCTTCTTCTCCCTCGTGTTCCTTTGATCTGCTCTTCCTATGCGAGGAGGTCAAGGTTGAAGATGCTGTGATACATGTGGTATATGTTTATCAGTAAAATTAAAGCTAAAATACTGCTTTGAAGTGAAAACAATTTTTAAAGAATGTGAAGAGCAAACAAGATTTCATATGAATATGATGGTAACAAATTCGAAACTCAAACAAGAGCTATGATGCAGAAGTGGCTGGAGATTTCCGAGTCACCATCAGAGTGCACATGGCCAGGTGAAGTAAAGCAGGCTATTACAACTATATACTAACAGCAACACAGCCTTAGCCTTCCACTACAAGGAAAAGAGGACATTGAAAGTCCTTGAAAAGGCACTGTAAATTCTATGAAATTCGTTACGTGGCCTTGAAATCTCCATGTATTTTTGCGTCATGGAGTTTTCATGGACTGTTTGTATTTCATGAAATTTCCATGGAATTTTATCTTTAGATTTGGAAACCACTATCTTACCATGAAAATTCCATGAAAGGTTCTGATTTCAATTTCATGAGCAATGAAACATACATGAAACTGCAGTTGTCACACTGAGACCACACTGAGACCATGGAAATCCCATGAAGTTGTCCTGTTGTATGTACATATATACATATATGACACTGGGGAAGTCCATGAAAACTTCATGAAAATTAATTTAAGTTGATCATGCATATATATGGCTTAATTTGCCACTGTACGTATCAGTACTAGGGTCTATATATATTATATGCAATTTGGTTGGTGTTCTTTTACCACAAAAAAGTACAGTCTGATGTAGTGCTTGTCTCCACCAATATCAATGGTAAATGTTAGTGAAATGTTATCTGAACATGATCAGGTTCTAATGCATCACACACAGTTCGAAAACCATAAACTTTGGTTTTCAAAAGCAACCACTAGTGGATGTGAAAGTATGTCCAGAGGTACAACAGACAGATGATCATGAGGCCGAGTGAGGTTCACAACCCACAATCTTGACTCTACATCCCTCTGGGGAGAATCAAAGTGTTGCAGTACAGCCAATTTATAAACACAGCTGCCAAACTGATGACTGAACAACTTCTTAATGCGACCAAGTACAGGGTAACAAATTAATCCATCTTTTAATACTCGCACAAAAGAACACAAATGTCGACTTGGAAAAGTCTCATACTGCTCTGAAGAATAAAACACCATTCTTCCCGTCTGAACATCTTCTCTTGACATCTTTTTGTAAACGTGAATGTGATTTTGAGGTCCACAAAGGAGTTCCTTGTCACCCATCTGGTAACCTTGTGCAGGTATCCACTGAGGCATCTTGGGAAAAGTGGACTTGTTCCTCGCATTTTTGGCTTGCTGAAGAGCATGTTCATATTCACGACACAGCATAGAATATCTAGGGTTAGTCTCACAATAAAACGCATCAAGTAGGTTTAGTTCTACATCGGTTAACTGTGAGGTAGCAATAGTAGATGTAGTGTCCTTATCACTCTTCTTGAGAGAGACACGGCCAGAAGACAACATGTAATGGTACCACTCGTAGATCTGCAAAGGATATTAAGTTGTGGATTTAAGGAAAATGCTCTTTCCCTTTCTCCACTCTTGTATAACAGGTTGGACAAAAAAGCTAACAACTACTATATAAATACACTCAAAGTATATTTTTTATAGTACAAATCATACTTAATATCTTACTCTGTATGTTTCCATGATGGTAGCCTCAGGGCGAGATCGATTCATTGCTCTACGTGTCATCCAACTGTTAAAACGTTCATAGGCGAACATCCACGTCCCATATACAGGACCATAGAGCTCAATCCCACGGGCAATGTGGTGCAGCAAATGCATTGAGATGACCTACAAAATGAGAGATCAGAACGTAACGAATTTTCATCCTAAGACAAAGATACACATTTTGCTAGCATGCACTGATCCCCCACTCAATATTCTAGCCCTCTCCCCCTTTTTTGTTACCCATGCCAAACTAACTGGGTCTCTACATCCCAGGGAAGCAATCAGTTAAGCTTGACAGGGCTACAACAATACTTCAGCTTCTTATTTAAATTGGTATTCAAAGCAAATAATACCTGAATGGCCATGGGAAAATCCCGTTCAATTAGGGCAAGGGCCATGTGGACCTTTTGTGTCACCTCAGGGAGTTTGCCACTATCATGCACCTCTGCCAGAAGTAAAGTTAAGGCATCAAGAAATTCGAAGAGTGTTGAACGCTGCTGTGTTTCCAGCATTCCCCTCAAACAATATTTCAGGATTCCTTTACAAATCAACTGTCAAGAGAGACACAACAACAGGAACATTATTAATTTAGTTGTGCTGGAAACTCTATAAGTGTATATAATATAGCCCAATGAACTCATGAATGGGACATGTGATCTATACTTCAGCTAATAATTGCCAATAACTAAGTGTATAGAAAGTATGTGCACCCAGGACAAGTTTCTAATAGCTGTTTTCTACACAAGTGCCAAGTATGTGCAGATATGAAACTTGCTAACTGTATAGATTACATAAAAAGCTACTACACACCTCTTTCCAGTCATGTGATTTGAGTCCTGTAGACTTGGTAAATAAGTTCATTTGCGAGTTTACTTTTTTTTTCCTGAGTGGACAAAATGTGACGTGTCGTGTTTAGTTCTGCAATCTGATTGGTACAGCTGTTTGCTTGTCCTATCAAAATGTGAACCAAAAAAGCTGTGCCCATGAATATAATTATGTGGTTAGGCTTCCTATCAGACTCAAGTTTTCCACATAATTATATTCATTTGCAAAGCTTTTTGGGGCAAGGTCAACGCAAACAACTGTACTCCAGAGCAAGGTGCCAAAGTCGACAACTTTTCCAGCGCATGTTACCAGGCTCTTTCCTACCTTGAGGAGAGAGCATGGGAACGAGGCTAGCATGAAAGAACCAGGGCACACTGATGTCAGTCTGTATGATTTCTAGTAATGTCATCAATTTCATAGGTTAAAAGTATGTGCCCACAGCTTGTTATTGAGCGTAGAAGACTGAGGACTATGCTCGGAGAATGTCTAATGAATAGAAGGCAGTATCTTCGTTCCCACAACAAGAAGACTCCTGTCAGAAGAGTCCCGTAAGTCATTTTTGTTTTTTCTCAAAATGCCTTAGCCTTACTTTTGGTCTTGTTACCCATCCAACTTGAGATCACTTGTTAACCCTCGGCGCGCATGCGCAGCGAGGGTTACGGTACTTGGTCTGTGTGTCTGTCTGTGTGTGTGTCTGTGCGTCTGTTACTCAACATCTCACTTTATACGTGATTATTCGTACCACAAACGATACTAACCTTCTCAGTGGCGGATGAAGGTCGAAAATTTTAAGCAATTTTCTCTGAAAATGCTTCGTTGCGAAGCTAGAGTGTTTCCTGTTGGTACGGCTAGGCCTACATGATAAGTCGGCCATTTTTTACTCCGCGCATGCGTATGAATCTGGACCACGTGGCTAGCGGCGATTTTGTTCTTGGGAGAGACATTCTTTGCGAGTTCGATTATTGGCCATTGGCAGTAAGTATGCCTCCAACAAAGGTATGCCTCCAACAAAGGTATGCCCGCAGTGTAAAGCTGCTGTACCTGTAAGACGGAAGACATGTGAACACTGTGATCATGTCTTTCGATCCAAACGAAAAGCAGAGTGTAATTTGCGAGACGAAAGCTATGAAACGTATGAGATCAGTAGAATCAGATAGTGTGAAATAGCTAGGAAAGCTAAAGATAAGTTGCACAAGGTCTGTGAAAGAGCGTCAGAAACTCGTGAGCGAACTTTGTATAGGCAGGAACAAAACAGAATGCACAAAGCAAGCATGAGAAAGTCTGAAACCTTTGAGCAAACTGTGTATAGCAGTGGCGTAGGAACCGTAGCGGCCGTAGCGGCTTTGGCCGCTACACTTTTTAGGGCGCAAATTAATATTCATAACCTGCTAATGTTACTATAATAGCTAAAGCTAGCCTCGTTCCCTGGGAACGAGCCTAAGCTCAAGCAGCCTCTTCGTTGCACCAGTCTCATATGCAGTTACATGCGTACATTTCCGCTTAAAGTACACTACAAAGCAATCAAAATCTTGGCAGTGAGATGGCTTGGTACGAGGCTAGTGCACATTTTCACAGAGACCTACTACTACAAGCGACGAAAGCTGGGCGGTCTCCTGGGAACAACGACGAAGTCAGTACGTATAATCTTACTGTTTTTCAAATATTTTACTGGACTGTTGGGAAGGTCTGAAAGCTTCTACCCTTGAAAAAAGGCTTTATTTTGCAGTCTAAAGGTGCACACTTTGAAAAAATTCGCCGCCGCGCATAGCGCGGCGAAATTGTTTTACATTTTTCCCGCCGCGCTTCGCGCGGTACAACATGGCCTCTACACTTCAAATTTGCTTCCTACGCCTATGTATAGGCAGGAACAAAACAGAATGCGTATGGCAAGCATGAGAGAGTCTGCTGCGCCGAGGGTTTGGCACTTCAGTGCCTTTCATTACAGTAGAAATTAACACTGCTCGTTTATCTGGAAGCGAGCCTGGACAAGCATAGTTGAGATCCAGCAGTAGAGCATCAAGATCAAAGAGAGTGCTTCCTGTCATGGCAAGTATCACCTTAAATTTGTATTGATGGGGAGATCTTAGCACCTTGTAGTATAGGTGTGTGTGGCTTAATCTATGCAGTAGTAGATGTGGCTTTACCATTTAGGGGATTCCTCTCAATGGGGAGTGAGTAACTTTGTAAGCTGCAAAAAAAAAAATAAAAAATAAAAAAAACTCCTCAAAACTCACACGAACCCCTGCCATCTTGTGCTCTACATTTGGTCAGCAAACTCTAAGTTGAGGCAGTTGTAAGTGAAACTCACAATAAGTAATTATATACCTGTGAGCAATACCACAAACAACAACGTAGGACAAGCAGAACATTATATTACAGCCAGCTGTCTACACTTGCATGGCATGCTACACTCTCCCACGCTATCATGCTTTCTCTGTCTTTTCATCTGAGGCATATAGCTCATGTGGAGTGGCTTACTGGGTGCTATTTCTCATGAATGCATTATTTGACATATACCAGCAGTCACATTTGTACATTACGAGCGAAGTAACCGCACCCCAAGATGCTCACGGGAAGTTAGTGCTGCAGGTTTACCTTGGCTCGAACACTTTAGAGTTCAGTGCTAGTTGTAGGTAAAATCTTTGTTAGTAGGCTTTAGGGGAGGTGCTACTTAGCCAAAAGACCTGGATTTTGTACTGCAAATTTACTTGGAAGTAGAAAGCCTTAGAGTTCAGAGTTTTGTGGCTTCTTAAAAGCTTTACCCTCAAAGGAGGAGCCAGACAGCAGTTTACCTGCTTTATACTTGCTGCGCGTTGCGCGTAATATTAGCCTGAAGCACAGTAGCGCACTCAATACACACAATGATTTTATACGTAGTATATTGAACGTGTGCTTCGGGAGTCGCTGTGAGGGTTGACAGTGGTACTTGATATTTCTTTTTGCAGGAAAGTCACTACTAGTAGACGGAAGTCAGCAGCGGCAAGAATGCTATTTGACAAAAGTTCCACATCTACTACACTCAAAAGCATCGGGGAAGGGTAGGTCTCTAATAGGTTACCTCTTCTAACTTGAATGTGTTAAGTAATTGGGACAAGCCTGAGCAAGTTCCACACTGACAGGACTGCATTATGCATGTATGTGTGTATGCTTGCTTGCTGCCACTTACTGTAAATCATAAAGCTTCTGCGGTGAGATAACAGCCCTAGAGGTACACTAAATAGTTCAACCTACACTGAGCAGCACCAGTTACACGAGTTAGCTAACTGTATATGTTCACTGTTCCATTCCATTTTACATTCCATCGTTCCATTCCATATTCCAGTCTGGCGACTAGAATGAGCGTTTGTACATGCATTGTATGGCTTTGTGAGACAATTATAATTTCACGTGAACTGTGAAGTTCAATTACTGGTAGTAGCTCTAAGGTTTCACAAGAGGATAGATAACAGATTTATCCTCTCTGGCATATTGAAGGTTACTGTGGAGATGCACACACCTTGGTAGTCATATTCCCATTTCCTAACTGAAACTATACAGAGAAAAAGGTCTCAGTAGTTGTACCCCTGTAACAGGGATAACTGTGATAGTGCTTTTGAAAGAAGAGGGGGGATGATGGCAGTTGTGGATGAAGAGTGTGAGTAGCTTGAATAATAGGGTCTCAAAGCATTCGTTTTGTAGATTTTTAATTATTTTTAAACTAGCTTGCATTTTTTTTTTTTGAAAGAAAGAGGTAATGGTGCTGTTCAATCGGACAAAGATTGGGAAAGGAGTTTTCCTGGGTGAAGGTGAGTTTTTGTCTACCCACTTGAGTGGTATGCAAATTGTGAGTTATCATGTCTGAGGGCTAAGCATCAAGCCTACCCAGGGATGTGCCAGTTAACTGAAATTACCTAAGGAGCTACTGCAGTGAGGACACCGACTTCTCTCGTATAAAAGCTGCCTGCCACTGACTACACTCTGTGTGGACGATGACGAGGGAGCGAGAAGGTACTCAGCTCTTCGCTTGCAGGAATTGTCCATGCGTTCGTCCATTCCAGCTAAACGCTTTGGCACGTGACTGACGCAATCTTTCCCTTTGAAGTTCACCGATCACCTTGAACGAAGCAATGGAAACTGTTACTGTCAAAGCAATATTGCACAGGGAGTATAACTATGCAGTGTGGCCTTCAGCAGGTAAGCAGAAATTGACCGTAATTTTAGTGTAGTGGAGTAGTATGCAGGTTACTAAGGGAACCTGGCACATGTGCGAACAGTGTGTACCAGGCTCTCTTTCCTCCTCCCCCGCACAAGAGTCTGGGAACGAGGCTATGTGTTTGGTAGCCCTTGGCCAAATACATGATTTCTCACAAGCTATTTTTAGTTATTTCAAAGTGATGATGTCAATCCAATAATTATTCAGGAAGAGTGCCTTTTAACTGTTGTACACTTTTTTCTAGAAAACGAGATGTATGGAAAAGTGCTTCTGCTGTCTATCAGCACTACTTTGAAAGAGATTAACCTTCCTAAGCCTGTGAACGGAAAGACCTTTTTCCATCAGTTACAGGTGTGTTTACTACCTTACTGATTTGCGTAACTGCTCCCAGCTCCTCTTTGGAACTTTATCACTAAACTCCACAATTTAGTCATAACCTCATTCCGAGACCTTTGCAGTGTTCATTGCTTCACACAAAATTCAGGTACATTTCGTTATGTCACAACCTTAATCAATGGCATCCAAGATATGCTAACATTGAAAGAGGTTGTCATAGATCTAAGTGATCCAGTGTGAACATAGCTAGATGCTGTGAGATCTTGCTACTAGGTTGTACCTACTGTGTAAATTTTCCATGGCAAGCCTGGGAACAAGGCTGCATAGGTCCCTTTAGTATTCAGCAATGTATTGTACTGAAGTATACTGTGAGGTCACCCTGCAAGATTTTGAAGTCATACAAAACTATGACACTTCGAGGCAATTACTTGTCTATATTTCTACTGTTTGATGTAGAAGTTGGATCTCTTCACGTGGAAAAATAGTCAGTTGCAACTTGTGGGGTCAAAGGAAACTCTGCCAATGGTGAGTCAGACAAGCCTGTTTATAGTCACGTTATATGACACTTAGGATGCAAAGCACCAACATATTGGCACATGCCTTGTACACATGCAGCACAGTATATTAACATGAAAGAGCATGATTAGTGGTGGTATTTCAGGGTAAGTCCCTGTCGTTTGTGTAGTAAACACCACCTTCCGTCTACACCACACTTGGAAAAGGCAGGAAGGCTCAGGGCTTCCAAAGCAACCCTTGTCACTCTGACCTCTGGCTGATAACTGTATTTTTGATTAATAATAAATGCATAATATCAATTTTTGCATTCAAAATGTTAATGGCTTGTTAGTAATAGTTACGTGCCTCCCTGGTGAGCGAGGGATATATGTTATATCACATCTACGAGGGATGTATCCGGGTTTAAATTGTGACACCTGAGGGGAGAGTGGTTTAAACCGGATACATCCCTATTAGGCATTAGGCGGGATATGTATATTTGTGTCACCGGTTGCTAAGCAAATGATGTCAAACATGGTTGTTGCCATGCATAATGTCATGCAAATGTGTTTTGTTGACTTCTCAATTGAACTGTTGTGGCCGGGCAGTTCAGCTTTCAGCAATGTCGTGTGTTGAATGAATAACTGTTAAGTTTTTTGGCTCGGACAAATCAAAATCACTTTTTACACAGCTTACATGCATGTACTCATGAGCTAACCTAGCTAGGTCGGGTGTTAAATAATGTTATGTGCAGTCTAAAGCGTTCCTGCACTTTGTACAAGTGGTCGAGACAAAAGTGCATCGTATTGTGCTACCAACAAATTTGCAATGCCTCGATTGAACGCTGTATGAGGAGTATGCAAGCCACTTTTTTCCTTTGTCTTGCTTCTTTAGCAAGACAAAGAAAGGAGTTTCCAACTTTTGTAGAGCAAAAAATGTACTGATTAGGGACCCCTCCTCCCCTCTGTCTACCTAGGTAGATACTGACATCATTCACGTGATAAAATGGACCAGACCTTCCCCCTCCATTTTTGCATACTGCAAGTAATCAAAAAAACTGGATGGTTGGAAGGCCTGGGAATGAGGCTAAGTAAGTGCCTTCTGCGCTAGTGCTGGGTGAATGTGTATAAGGGAGTAACTTGTAAACAGCCTCAAATTGGTAATGGCTCGCAAGCGTGTACTCCAAAGGTGGTTACAAATATATCTCTGCTTCCTTGTAGACTGGGCAGAAGCAATTGACTACTGGTACCAAAAGGTATACTAATTGCACGTAGCATTTATGCATGCTATGAGTACAACCATTGTGTACATATACTTGGGAAAGGCAATCACTATTGTATCTCTACCCATGCAAATGTTTTCTTTATTCTACCAGTCAAACACCAAATCAACATGCTCAAATGCCACAGTCTGCGCATGATAGCTCCTGCTCCAGCAGCGGTGAAGACAGTGATGGTCTGTCACAGTATGAGCGATGGGTAAATGAAAACAGGAAAGTCGTCAGAAAGAAACTTGCAGATATCATGAAATCAGTAAGTACTTTGTGGTTATTTACCTTTTACTTGTGAGGCCATAGTCGCAGGGCCATAGTCTCAAGGACATTTGTGGATACTTAATCCAGGAAACGTTGGCTTCATGTCGTATTGGCGGTCGTAGCTTTTAGCTTGTGATCATTTTAAGTGTATTTCTGCTGGGATCTAGCACTTGTGATTTTATGCACAGGTATTTTCAACCATTCTGTTCAGATTCATAACTCAAACCATACCAATCAGTAAGCATGGCTCTTATACAGTGAATGCTTGTCCTTATTGAAAGCTGCTTACAGTACCAGAAATGGAGTCCATACAGGTTGAAAAGAGCATTTGTCCATTTTGCAGAGGAGAAAAATGACACACTGATTGATTTATAGCTTTGCACCCCTACCTAAAACTCCCCCTATACGTACTAGTATTGTTTGCTTGCAGCCATATACCGTAAATTTAAAATAACGAAAATCAAACTCATGGGTATTACCAGAGTGCAGCATCGGTGACACACAGCGGTGATGACTGACAGTACCAGAAATGGAGTCCATACAGGTTGAAAAGAGCATTTGTCCATTTTGCAGAGGAGAAAAATGACACACTGATTGATTTATAGCTTTGCACCCCTACCTAAAACTCCCCCTATTCCACCCTATGTGCTAGTGCAGAACCTTATAAGTGCATTGTGCCAGGTGATGTCATTGTGGCTGAAATCTGATGATCACAAAAGTGATTGTTAGTAGTAACCATTTATATGACAAAGTAATTTAAAATCCATCATTACAGAGTCCTGAGGTCAATGCACCCAAGAGGAAGAAGAGAGAACAACCTGAACCAAAAGAGGCAGAGAGGCAGGAACCTGATGCTGAGATAAACCCATCTGAGAGTGTGAAGAAGAAGAGGGACGCTTGGCCTAAAGAAACGAAGACACCTAAACAATCTGGAGACAGGAGTGTGCCTGGCAAGGTGAACCACAATTCTTCTTAATAATATATGTAGTGGTAGCGTTGACGTATCAAACAAATATAATCCAGGGGATCCAGGTTCTAACGTCTCAAATCCACTTCTAAGTCATTATTGGGACGAGCCTGAGCAAGCCTCACACTAGCGAGACTGCATTGCACATGTGTGTGTATACGTACTAGTCTTGTTTGCTTGCAGCCATATACCGTAAATTTAAATATTTAATGAAAATCAAACTCATGGGTATTACCAGAGTGTAGCATCGGTGACCCACAGCGGTGATGACTGAAGTTGAAGCATGCATGGCAACTTCTGGTTTGTGCTCGATACACTTATGTGTCATCAGGTTTGGCTTATTATGCTCATGTAATAGTAGACAGTGACAAACCCTTGTTTGTGTCATGACAAATTAATAAATCAGCAGTTTACAGCTTACACAGGCCCCACAATGATGAATTATACTAGTATGTGCCAATCCCGTGTAGAATAATACCGTTACATAATTGTTTCGAGTACATCAAACTTCCATTAAGAGCGGGGCTTACACACTAATAGAAGTTTAGCAATACATGCACTCAAAATTGAACTATTAATTTTTTTCCAAGGACTGTAACAATCATAATTATTTACTAATTTGTTGTGCTTTTCATAGGGTAAGCAAAATAGTACAGTTTGCTGTATGCTTTGAGAAGATTAGGAACAGTTTTTTCATTCCTTTTCAGAGAAAGAAGCATCCTATGTGGACCTACATAGAGGTAGATGAAGTTGAAATGGGACCGTCTCTGATTATGGAGGGAAAACGTTCAAGAAAACCGAAAGTTCGGGATTACTAGTACTGATATCGATCATGATATAATTATATGCAGCTATGTTTGCATTGTGCATCATGTTTTGGCTCATTTATTATAACAGTTCACTTCTTATCTTTTGATGTGGGTGTGGCCTGGTATCATCCATTTGATGAATGCAATTAAAATCAATGGCCTGTCTACATAAATCTAGTACAAAAAATAATGGGGTTTTCATGGGTGAATGTGCCAATTCTCATGGCATTTTAAGTACATAAATGGTATTCTATAATTCATGGTATTTCCATGGATAAATAACTAAATTTTCATGGTGCTTTCATAGGACTTGTTTTCCATGGTATTTCCACTTGTTTTTCATGGGTGTAAGCCATGGTGATTTCATTATGTTTTAATTGACAAGGAGTATTCATGGGGTATGAAAAGTCAAGATTTCATAGCCAGTATACCATGAAACTCATTGGATAAATCAATTCTTCTGCCATTGAAATTTCAAGGATAATTCCTTGTGATTTCATTGCATACCTGCCTGGTAGTGACAAGTGTATGTGAAGCGAGGTTCAACAGAATGTACTTCAAACATATGCTTCACAAGGGGTAGGCGCTCCCTAGATTGGAAGCTGCACAGTTTGCAATCGTACACCATCCCTTTGGTCTCTCCTATGCCGCCAAGCAGCAAGAGTACGATGATCAGGCTAGAAATAACTAAACAATGGCGTAACTGCTCCAGCTTGAATCGGTCTTCTGCCATGTCGGTCATGTGTTAGGAGTCTCGTCCCCAGTCCACGCCGGGAGGCGTGCGCGGGCTGGGCACAGGACAACACTATAGTATAGTAGTGTAATTTAGTACTAAAGGTCAATCAATTATTGGGCTACACATGTATTCCTAATTGACGCCGGGCAGGTTTGACCGTTTGAGCCTGCAGTCGCATCCACGAGAAACGATCCTAAACCATGGCGTTTGAGGAGAAAACTGTAACTGAAGTGTGTGCGTGGTTGCGTACTAAGCCTTGGGTCTTCGTGGAAGAAGTAGTCGAAGCTTTTTCAGGTTAGTCCGGCTAAGTGAAATGGTGAAATTTAGTACAGTGCAACTTTTCCAAACGATTAGTAGTAGTAGTACGTTGTCTAACTCCCATGTTCTGTATTTTCTTTCAACAGATCAAGATATGGATGGTGAAGCGATCGCGACGGCGTTCGCTACTCTTCCAGGCCCCGACTGCCTCCGTGATGTGCTGGGATTTAACTATTACAAAGAACCTGAGCATCATATTTTAGTAATAGTTAAATCCCTCCCTGGGGGGGTGGTTGTTTTAAGCATTGGTGTCAGTAGCAGGCACCAATATGCAAAACCACACCCCAGGGAGGGATTTAACTATTATATATACTCCACTTCACCCTTGTTTCTGTGGCAACAGGTGGGTATTATTTTCCATATACTGACAGGAAGTTGTAGGTTCTGTAGATTCTGTTCCATATACCACAGGAAGTTGTAAAATGATGTTTCCTATAAGCTACCTTGTTTAGAGTGTAAATTACTTTACATGTTTACTAATAACATACCTTGTTTACAGTGAAAACTACCATGTGTATTTACTAATAACAACAAGGACCAATCAGAGTGGAGAATATAACAGATAAACCACAGTAGACAGGGATTTATGGTCCATAAACAACCCTCGCCCTCGGGCTGCGCCCTCGGGCTCGGGTGGTTTATGGACCATAAATCCCTGTCTACTGTGGTTTATCTATAACATAACCTGTTACCTAGGCAACATCACTGTACAAGAGAGATATGAGCAACATTCTTATACGTTGCCTAGGTAACGGGTTATATCAGACTTTTCAGAACTTGGACAGGTTTATTCTTGCTTCCCCCAGTCCTGCAGATGACTGAACGCCAAGTTGCAAAAATAGCTGTGAAACCATTATTGTTTCTGTAACAGCCCACCTTTCAGTCTTCAACAGATAAATATTCCACTACTAGTGCTTCTGCAAGGTAAAACCTGCTGGCTCATGTCTTTGAAAGGGTGTGTGTCAAGGGAGATTACCATTGCTTGAGACATCAATACTGTGGAGTCTGACACCTTGGTGACTGGCAATGCCAGTGGCTTAATTTGTGTACCTTGTGTGTGATTAGGCTGAACTATAGTTTATCAATTACTTGCTGTTATTTGTGTGTTAGGCAAATTTTGGCTGGTCACTTAGAGTGATGATGTAAGTCAATAGGTGTGGCCTAGCCTTATTCATGAATTGCTTTGCTTTGCACAAAAAGCACTTCAAGTTTTTGCAAGAATATACTAGAGTATACACAGGAGAGCCTTGTGGGAAGCGAGTTATTGAGCTACTTTGCATAATATGTAACAGTAATGTGTGTCTACGTCGGTCAGCCCCTCATCAAGTGTCACTGCACTCGTACATTATCCATGATACGAGTGCAATGGCACCATCGGAGGTAGCAATACAGTCTACACACAGACCTCGAAATTTATTCCACCCGTGTAACCGCGTGACATCATCAAATCGGGTATGAATAAGTTACGTACTTTTGCCAGTGGTATTATGTTGGAACCTTGTCACTTGTTTTGCAGACTAACTTACAAACTCCAAATCCGAGCCCTCAGCCTATGAACTTCAGTGAAACGTCTAGCTATGGGTTTTCTTCAAGGGTGAAGGTGTGTGCATGTATCTAGTGCGGTTATTATCAAATGCATGTGTTGTGTGTAGTATCTGCTAGGCAAGGTGTTTTTTTTTATTTTTTATTTCACTGCTTCACTTATGAATGTGTACTTTGTCCTAAACAGGCTTATGCAAGTGATGGGAGGAAGAGTCCCACTCCGTACCCCCTCTCACCACAGTCTAGTATAACAAACCCTGATGAGAGGAAGATGCCAACTCCATACCCACTCTCACCACAGTCTAGTATAACAAACCCTGATGAGAGGAAGACGCCAACTCCATACCCACTCTCACCACAGTCTAGTATTACAAACCCTGATGAGAGGAAGACGCCAACTGCATACCCACTCTCACCGCAGTCTACTGCTACACACGGATCTTCTGAGTTGAAGTCTACCACTACTTCCTCTACTCCGCGAAAGCGACTTGTGAGATCTTTAGATAACCCCAAATTGCCACAGTTAGTATTTCCAATAAATCCACATCAGATTGCTGATCAAAAGTCACTTGAAAGTGCACGTGCATGTACACTTCCACTAGGTAGGTTACCAGACACTCCTTTTGAGTATTTTATTCCTAAACTATTCTCTACTGCTATCTATTGGTGATTAGAAATGGTACCGATTTTCTCACATAATACTTTCATTTCTGACAAAGTCAGCCAATTTTCAAATTATTTCAAGGTAACATTCCTACTATAACTGAAAACTGGAGGCCATTTGCTCTCCCATTTGTGTTTGGCAATCCTTGTAAAAATTTATGAACTAGTACCAGCCCTTCCAGTCTTTCCTGAATAGTGATGTAAGTGGAATGGTGTGGCCTAGATGAATTACTACTTAACAGTCAGGGGTTTGTCCGAAAGCCTTGCAAAGCTTCTTGACTTTGTGCGTTGAGCAATACTTTAATGCCTTGTTACATATATGCAATAGCCGTAGTTAGTGCATGCTAGTCCACATTGCATATGAGCAACAACCACAGTTCAAGGGTTAATTCTGTAACCACAGTACTCAAAATTTCTCTTTTTTTAATTTAGGACAGTAGCCATGTTGTGCCGAATCCATTTCCGATACCCAAATTTCGACCAGCTACAGAGAAAAATCTGGAAAGGAATGTGCTGACAGATGATGATCGCAAATGGATTGTCTGTACCATGAGCACAATTCTAATGACACATGTCCAGCATCCAACTATGGCGGATTGCAACGTTGTTGCGCGAGCCTTGGTTGATAAATGGAAGTTTCTTGCTGATGATGAAGGCGAGGGACAGGTACATGCTGCATGTGTTCTTATCATATTGAACCTTTAGTTACTCTGTCTCTTTCTAAACAGCATTCGTGGAAGTGGTTTATATACCACCGATGCCAAAACCAGAATCGGGGTTCTGGTGCAGCTGATGGAGCTGAGCCAGTCCGAAAGCGCTGTAAGATTGAGAAAACAAACAAGCATCCCTATCCAACTGTTCCACCCTCTACAGCTGAGGACGAAATCTCGTATGATTGAAATTTGCGCCTTCTTGATGCTGAATGTTTAAAATCCAAACCCCGGCATGACCTTATGAAGGAGTTGATGGCTCATACTTTCACACAGCGACTCCACTGGATAATGAATGAGACCTCACTCTCAGTCAAAGATATCATTGCCAAGTTCCCCTTGCTGAAGAAAGGCAGCTTTGTAAGTATTATATAAGTGTAGGTGGATACTGCCAGTTCATGACACACTATAGTTGTTAATTAGGTGGTGATGTAATGTTTTGTGGGGAGTACCCTCAAAGAAATACTGTATAGCGCTAAAGTTTTGCGGGTCTTTAATTTTGCGAATTTTCAAACGTTCGCGAAAATATTTCAACGAAAATTTTTGACAGGCAGCGTACGGCATGCAGCGAATTCGCGAAATTATTTCAACGAAATCTTCAAAAATCGCTATTTGCGAAAATTTAGACCCTCAAAATTTTAGCGCTATACGGTATGCCTTAAAAATGATCACAGCTGCAGTGTTTGCTGAGCGAGCTTTGTTATTAAGTGCTATTTTAACATTAACTACAGTTGTCTGTATTTACATATTACACTCTAATTACTATACCTTGCACCTGTGTACATCCCTCCCTGGGGGTGGTGGTTTTAAACATCAGTTTCTAATTAGCACCAATGTGCACCCCGGAGAGGAGCATAACTATTACCGAAAATACATCCCCACCCTCCCCCCTCTTTAACCCCCAATTTCTTGCATAGTGAGGTTTGGTTTAGCTCTGTCATTGAGTGTGTTTGTGTACACGTAGACATGAAATCACTATAGCCTTGTTTCCTTGTTCGCTGGCCAGCGCCGAGGTTTTCGTTGCTCGCAGTACGAGCTTAGGTAGGTCGTCCCCTGTCACCACTGACAATGCAAGTTGCTTTGATACCTCTTGGCTTAGTTCCTGAAGTACACGTTCAGCGAAGCTGTCGTTGCTCCAGAAAGCCGTGGCAGTCGTTGTGATTGTCAACATCGCGTGTAGCATCGTGAGGAACTGGGCTAATTAGATATTTCTCTTCTTGTCTAGGTTGCGCAGGAGTTTGCCCTTGTAGTGCACAGTGAAGATCTTCGGGAGAAATTTGATGATGACTACCTTAAGTGTGCCAGAGCAGTTGTGAGCTACTGCAAAGAAACACAAGTGACAAGCACAGCAATTCAGGGACTTGTCAGTGAATACACTGAAGACACAGATCATGGTAAATTAAGGAATGTGTGCATGTGTATGGCATCCTAAAGTAGTAGACAATGACCTAACTTGGGTATTTTTGATCATGTACTATATAGCGGGAAATTTTTGGTGGTAGAAAAATTTGCAGAATGCCTCCAGACCCTTCAGAAGAAACTTTCGCCGGTTTTATGTTTTCATTGAATGAAGTGCCACCCTCAGACCACACCCCTACCAGCTGAATGCCACGCCTCACATGCAAACCAACTCGAAGAAGCAAGCTGGTGTAACAAGGCTGAGTCTTCCTTTTTTGTGCAGGCCATTGTGTTTTCGAAAGTATCTGGACTGCTATGTGGGTGAGAAACTGGCTTCTCGAATAGAAGGAGTCAGTCCTGCTGATCTCGACTTTACAGCTTTGGATCTTCTCTTAGGCTTCGTTGGTATCCTGTACAGTATCAAGCTGATTCTGCTCTACAGTGGCTATATTTAGGTGGCAAACAGACTGTACACTTTAGAGAACTATTCACACAGGTACTTGTTCATATTGACATACACACGCTTATGGTCAATGTAGTGACACCATCACTTTACAGAAGCAGGTCAGTCTGCAAAAATCCCGAAACATCCATTGCAAATTTCCCATTATACAGTAGTGAAATTTCACCACTGAGCCATTTATTTGATGTGAAAATATTTATCTGCTGTGTAGCAACCCTGTCTATTAGGCAGGATGCAGTTTCTAATTGCTTTCGGTACTCTTACTTATAGAAACCTGTGCAGTGATGGCGTTGCAGTGCTTGGGCCTCTTGTTCATCCCCCAGAAAGGAAAGACTTCGAGTGACATTCCTTTTATTCTCAGGATTGTACCTGTAAGTGTTATTGAATAAGTAAGTGGGGCAGCCACGAGCAACCTCCACCTGTAGGAATGAGATTACTGTGGAACCCCGCTTAACGGACGTCCCTCAGCAGCAGACACCTAGCCTCATCCTCTCCTCAAAAGCAGGGGGAGGAGAGAGCCTGATAACATTCTCGAGAAAAGCTGTCGAATTCCGGCGCATCATCATTCATGTGATCAACGTAGGACGCTCCCAGTTTAGTAATAATTGTCATGCGATTTAATAAGCTGCCATGCAATATCGGTACAGCCATTTTGATCTGGTCCTCAATTTGAAACATTTACTGTGAATTTAGTTACAATGTCAAAGAATCAACTAATATTTCTGATGGTGATGTAGCAATTAGCGGCCTGGATCCTCAATGATCTTTACCCAATAATATAATCTCCACTTTGGAGGAGCCAGGATTAGAAGTTAGGGCCTGAACAAATAGGGGAAATCCCCATTCGAATGTTCAGTAACTCATTCGAACAACATTCGGTAGAATCAAGATATTATGTAACATGGGTGTGCTTGTGGTTTCTGCATGAATGCACAATGCATGTTTACTTTTATTTAAAAGTATATTTAAGCCACTCGGCTGTCTACGGAAGTGTCTACTGTGGGGCGGATCGACCGCTGGCAGCGACGATGGACATGCCAGGTACTTCGCGGAAGCACTCCACTTCCTTGTCCCTCACTGCTGAAGATCGCCAGTCTACTGCTAGTGTCGGGAGCATCTCTCCGCCATTCTACACTCGGCTATGCCAAAGGCCTGAAACGTTTATCCGCCATCTTGCAAGCCCCACCAAGTGATGTGGCTTACCACAACAAAGCAAAAGATGTGCTCCTGTTCCTGCAGGGTAAAGTTTTGAACCTTCCGTGCTCGCATGGAAAGAGAAGTGCCACCAGCATGGCACACACAACGGGAATCTCACGATATATGGAGCAAGATCATGATGCCGATGAGAACATGGAACAGTGACAGAAGGTTATTCTTTCGGTTTGGGTTGCATTTTGGCTCTAACATGCATCTAGTTTATTCAAGACTTTCTGCTTATTTTTTTTTTCATTTTGAGCATCTGCTGTTCATGCATGTAACCTTGTTACATCAATCAAGTTCGCAAATATAATTGTACAGATATGTTGGTGGTACAAGCAATGGGGTTTGTGATTAAAACATTCTCAATGGCTAGTATCAATATTTATTACAGGTAATAGCAGCATCATAGATCTGTAAATTCTATAGAAAAAGTCATCTTGACGACAGTCGTTTGCTACTGTAAAACTACTTTGTCCAAGTATACACAAAATTTTGTTACTGGTATAAAAATCATTTGCTATTATGACGTTTACTAATACGCATTCAAATATACAAAATGTCAATTTAACAAACCTAATTTGCTATCATACCACAATTTTCTTCAAATATACACAAACAATGTCTTTTTATAATATTATTTGCTACTATAACAATTCTTAGTATAGGTAAGACAAAGTATATGTCGTTTTCACAAATAAGTTTGCTACAACATCAGTGAGCGCATCAAGTATGCAAAAGTTGTGTCAGTATTGCAAAAACATTTGTTCTTATTAAAATATTTGGTTGAGGTGTACATAAAATATTTGCGTCAGTTTTACAGAACTTGTTACTTATTAAAACAGTATTTCACTCGAATATACATTATAGTTTTGTGTCAGCATGACACTTGTAAGTGTATGTAAAATTAATCCATAAATACTCTGTTAAATGCGATTCATTATTTTGACGTACAAAAATTGTACTCTTAACAGAAACATTTTTTACTGTGAAGAAACTGGTTGAGTACATTGAGGAAAACTGATGGTTTCTTGTTTTATCATTGCAAAGTAAATTATTTTAAATTACGGGTGACCAACACCAGTTCATTCCAAAGTGCGGTTTCTTTAACCACCACTATTGAGGAAAAGTGTGATGATGACAGTTTCCTCTTCTGCCATTGTAAAGTAAATCATGTGTTGTAATATTATTGATGCATCGTTACTAGCTACTACTGTCTCTCAGACAGAGGTGAAATAAGAAACACCTTTTCAATCTCTTCTTGAATTAAGTCTGTATTTTCACACAAGACCTAAGAAATTTAATCACAAATGACTAAATGACTGTAGTTGCTTAGTAATACTCAACAAAGACGGGCAAAAATTACCAGGATAATAAATATCAAACCTGAATAGCGCAGATGTACCCTTTATCTAACCATCACATTTCTGCCTGCAATTGCATATCTTATCATCACAGATAACCCCCAGGCCCTTCGCGGGCTAGAATACAAATCATTTAACCAATTATACGCTACGTTTATTGGAATTTACCGTATAGCGGGTTATTTTCGTGGGTGGAAATTTTCGTGAAGAGGCCCTCAGAATTAAATTTCGTGGCGCAATATTATACTTTTGCTCGCGGATAACGTAATGTGAACTTTGAACTCGGTACACGCGATGCGACTTTTGGTTTCGATGAGGAACGCGAAGCCAGACTCTCGCCAGAAAGAGTCTGGCTACGCGAGACTAGAGGAAAGATGGAGCGCTTCAGCATCGAGTCTTGTGTGGGAGGTTACCACGTCTACAAAGCCCGAACTCCGTTGGGGCTCTCATACCTGAACGAGAGGTACTGGCCCCGTATTTTGGCCGTGCTTCTGCCTTGTTCAGTTCTCTGTTCACTTCCTCCATCACTACACGCGGGACAGCTTGAGAAAGGGGACCCTACGGATCAAGGGCACTGTCAACAGGGCACAAGTAGCGAAAACAGCGACGGCCCGAATGTTAGCACGTTTAGTGTGGGTGGGAAATTTCGTGGGTGGAAAATTTCGTGACACCTGGGTTAACCATAAAATACCGAAAATTAGCACCCCACGGAAATAGTCCGCTATATAGTAATTTACCCCAAACGCGGAATTTTTAATGTCACGTGAGGTCAACAATTATAAAAGCTTTTATCTGAAAATATAAGCATCAGAGAAGTTAAATATATCATATCGAAATTCACTTGACTAAATTCGTCATATGTATGAATAAGTATGTCATTTTAGCTGGCACTTGATTATTATCTAGAGCTCCTTTAGGCGAACATTCATTTGACCTTAGCATGGCCTGTAAAATTAAATGCATGCCACCATGGTATTCTTTTCCATTGCTCATTTATCCCATTTTCAAAGAATCTTAAATAAAGAGGGAAAAAATAGCCAATTAACTTATTCCTCCAACATAGAATTCTGAGATCAAAGTTAACTGCATGCCTTCTGCTCACGTGATGATGCTATGCCACATGCATGCGACAACAGCAGAAGGATGGAAGATGGTGACTTTGACGGTGAGTTTGGGTATCTGAACAAATCTATCTGGAGTGGGAAAGCCTTCCATACTCATGGAGAAGTTGTGAAGAAGCTGGCCAGGAAGTGAAATGGAGAAAAAAGCATCAGAAATGCGGAAGGTACAAACAAGTGTAGCTAATGGCTTATGAATATTAGTTGGTTCAGATACGAAGCACACACTCTATTTGTGTCAAACCATACCATTCATGTAGACTTATGATGTAAATCATTTAATTGCCACTCATTTTATGCTAAGGAATGGCAAAATTGTGTGGTGAAGGCATTGTTAGCCAGAAATTTGAAGCTCAATTATGATGCAACCATACGTGCATGAAAATAAGGAATGTTTTCAGCTGCCACTATCCATAAAGTGTGGGACTTGTGTACATTCTTTAGCCCCTTTGAATCTCATTGTACAGTCGGTTATGGCTTTTAGAGAAGCCATTTTTGAAGTTAACTTCAACTATGTATGTATGATTTCAGCTGCCAACCCACACCCAAACACACTTGGAATTTAGCTGCTTGAGTGTAAAAGCAATGGCTCTATTTTCACGGCTAAATCTAAAATTGTGCCACTTTACATGGAATTAAAAAAGTGAATTTCAGATTTCCTATCATAGCTATTAGCTCAGACAGAAGTCACATTCCCTCCATCCCTGTTTTCAGCTACAGCTCACAGAGAAGCCGCTGATACAACCCAGCCTGCAACATCCCAGCCTGCAGCAACTCGACAATGCCCACAGCAGAATATTGTAAACCGGGCATTTTGCCTAACAGAATCTTCATCCCGACCACCTCCAACCCAGATTGTGAGCTGGACATCTTGCCCACATGCATCCCGACCATCTTCAACCCAGGTTAAAACATGGGTAACTAGGCCACCTGCACACCTACCACCTCCACCCCAGTAGTTCACTTGTAGCCCAACCATCTCCACCACAGATGATAGGATAGACTGGGCTTCAGTAAGGGCATCCATTCCAGAAGAAGAGAAGGACTATAGAAGATGGGAGGAATTTACTGGTAGATACTCTGGATGGAGACCAGGTTAAAGCAGCTAGCCACTGTTCATCATAAATATATGTGAGTTCATCCTGTGCCACCCTTGCCCTCTACAAACATGCAACTGCGCTAGTCGTCCGCCATGGAAGGGGAAAAGGGTGAGTTTGGCTATGTGCAGATTCTCCTGCCATTCAACTGCGACATGCTCATGTTAAAAAAAAGGCTCAGGTGGTGAAGAGGCTTATGGAATAGTTCATCGAATATGAATAAAAATCAAGCTGGAATACTGTTTTGAAATGAAATTAAGTTTGAAAGACCCAAAACAATGGTATCATCTTGGATTGCACACGTTGAAAGATTGGACAGGGCATTCCTTTTTTATACCTAATTTTAGCCTGAATGGCATTGATGAAAACCTGGCCTTGTCATGTGAGTAGGTGCTATGATTTTTTCCTGCTTTACATAACTTACTTCTGGTAATGATAATTGCTAGCGAACCTACCTGGACACAAAGGACAGAATGGGAGTCGAATCATCAGTAGAATGGGAGTAGAATCATCAGTAGAATAGGAGTAGAATCATCAGTAGAATGGGGAAAACCTGGTCTTGTCGTGTGAGTAGGTGCTATGATACCTGAAAGCATGTGCCTCTGCTTATTGGCGTTAATTAAGAAGAAAACGTGGCTAATAAGTCGTTTTCTCAATCAGGAGATCGACAACCACCCGAGCTGCTATCGCTCACTATGCTCCACCTCTTGAGGGCTTCTGGACCAGCCCACTTGTAATAGCAGGATACAAACCGGATACAAAGCTTATAGCTATTCGGCCAGGGCCGTGATAACGCTTAGCCGTGCTTGTGACGCCAATTGACATCTATCGCGTTTTGTGACATACGTACGTATGACGCCAATTGGCGTCTATCGCGTATAATCGATTAAGACTTCAAAGTGGTGTTCAGCTCTAGTTTACTTGTATTTGATGAACTGCCACCAGCGCTGACTATGGAGGTACAGCATCTCTTGGGCTTCATAAATATGAAGACAGATCTAGACCTGTGCCTTGTTGATCGCGAGTAAAGCCAAAGACGGTACACACAACACACAGTAGGTAAGCGTCCTCCGTAAACCGGTTACATATAACTTCAGAAAACATAAATAGGTTCAGAATAACCCTGGAAAGCCTTTGTCTGTCCCTTATATACCTGATTTTTACTTGATGCGTTCACATATCTACTGCACAGGTGGTACTGAATGCCTCAGTCACACACCTGGCAGTCAATCAGTATGTGCCCTCAGAACTCCATTTGGGGTTGACTGGATCTCTCCATCAGGAAAGAACCCATACTGAGTGGTTTTCTCACTCTAAATGCTCATTCATTCTGTAAAGCTTTGTTTGACTTTCCTGAAAGTTTTCTTTTTGGAAAATTTTTAAAAAATTGCATCACGTGTAATGAAACTATTTCTCCCTTTGAGGTTAATTGCATTCCATTTCGTATAATTGGTTAAAGCTTGTGAGTTATTACCACTTATTAATGTCTCACAACCCGCTAAGGATCCACTGTGGTATGTCATATGATGGAAGACAAGCTGATCTCGTTATGGGAGGTGATGAGATCTTTTTGAGGTCAAAGGTGAAGTGAAGTTACTCAACTTATAAATTGGTACAATTTAGGAGTAGAACTAAAAATAGCCAGCATGACCTTTGAGGATAGAAATGTCCACAATCGGTTCACGAGAGCTGTGTGAAACTTGTCTTTGTCTACATTCCTTATACATGCTTCCATTTTGCCCTCAACTTCTTTTAGCTAAGTTCCTGCAATGGTAGGTACTCCACCATAAGTCTCATTCTAACACCCACAGTGCAACAGTACATTTTCATGTTGTAAATCTGGAGAAATTTATGGTACCCAGAAGAATGTTTCCTTGATATCTGGTTTTGTTCTCTGCCAATGGCCAATTGCTCAGCAAGCTTCATGGTATTGTCTCATCAAAACTAAAACAGAAATTCTCCAGGAAGGTAGAGGCTGAATTAACACTTTGCACGCGGAAATTATATACACGTCACCGTTTAATAACGCAGAAATTAAAATTATCTGTCTGAGGTCAAAGTGACAAGCGTTGCTTAGCAAGCCCTACGCCTTGCCAGTGGCCTGATTTGCATAAGTAGCATGTAACAAGGCAGGACTAAATTGCTGATCACCGCTAGGTAAGCGATTTGTACCTGTTTGAAGCCATTATCTGTATGTGTATATCGTAGCTTACCAGCAATTTGAAACAGTGCCGATTTTCTCCTTTGTTACGTACAGCTCCGACAGACTAAGACCTTTTCTAAGTTATTTGAAGCTAGTACTCCAGCCTTATGTGAAAACTGGAAGCCGCTTGCTCCCTATGTTGAAGGAAAAGCTTCGCTTTGACGGCCCTTCTCATAATTTACGAACGATCACGAACTAGCACCGCCCCTTCTGCCTTCCCTGCGTGGTGATGTAAGTGGAAAGGTGTGGTCTACACTTATTACTACTCAACAGGAAGGGATTTACCCCAAAAGCACGCTTGGCTTCGCTACGTACTGCGTAAACTCTCCCGCGCCAATATATTGGCGCATCGCGCTATGCGTGTACAGCCCGTGTGCCAATATATTGGCGCTTCACGTCTTAAGTGTTAAGCAACTTCAAGGACAATGATCAGACTTTTCAATGTAAAGAATAGAGACTCCGAGTATTTATTTCCAAGGGGCTCTGCTTTGAATACCATTTTGCAGTACCCAGCACTTTCAGTATAACCAGCAGGCAGCGGCATGTTATATGGGAACAATATATGCACTAGATGAGGGCAGTTATGATTTAGAACATAATTATTACCAATTGTTCTTTTACTCTTTTTGCTCAAGGAAGCTCTATGCAATAGGAGGGGAAAACGGCGTCCAATGGTACAAGTCGGTGTGGCACACAGGTAACTTCAACAGTGGCTTTCGTGAAGTCAGTGCTACCTGTGGAATGTAGCACAGTGGCTTAGATTTCAGATGTAATCAGACTGTGTCAAGTAAATACTCGACTTGATTATGGTCTGCATGTTAGAGTATATGATGATACCATTTGCAAGTCAGAAAGTGTCCAATGAGAAGGTCCATACATGAGTTGACCAACTTAGAAAACTAGTGAAGCTTGCCTACACAAGTTAGCACGTGTCAGCTGGTATGTGGACTAAAGTTGAAATGCACATACCCTGGGGCTGATTTGATTTACTGGATTACCAACCCCCAGGATGATTTTATTGTATGACCGTGTCCTCGTGGTTTCCCTTGTAACAAGAGGAGAAAGTAGCACACTGACAATCCCATCAGTTACCTGCAGTCTCCTAGGCAGATACCAGTGTGCGGCAACTAGGACAACCCCCAAAATACACCAGCTTCACTAGTACAGTGTAATGTGAGTGGTTAGCAAATAAACAAGAGTGCACGAGAGGGGTGGAGAATAGGAGGTCAGACGAAAAAGGCTTACTCATCAACACCTATCCAAGACTAGACTGACTGAGACAGATGTTATCTACTTGGCTACAGAGGGACTATAATGTCTAAAAATTTGGAGAGCCAACATGGGTGATAGATAGTTGACTTTTTTTTCGCTGGGCTCGTTTCTGATAAGCTGCAGTCCCGCCAGCTCCTTCATCCACCTTTGTGGTTTTTCTTCTGTTCTCGTCACCGGCCCCTAATGCAGCTCACAGCTGCTTGTAAGCGGTGGCTACCGCCTCCACCCTCTTCTTCTCCCTCGTGTTCCTTTGAGCTGCTCTTCCTATGCGAGGAGGTCAAGGTTGTCAAAAACAAAACAGCAATTTTCCATGTGAAGAATATGGACTCCGAGTGTTTATTCCCAAGGGGGCTCTGCTTAGAATCCACATCAAGGCAGGCTTATCTGACCAGTTTGTAGCACTTATTTGCTAGTACAGTTTAACCTCTGATAAAGTTCTCCCTCTTATGAGGTTCACAACAGTGGCTTTCGTGAAGTTAGTGCTAGCTGTGGGATGTAGCAAAGTGTCTTAGATTTCAGATGTAATCAGACTGTGTCAAGTAAATACTTGCTTTGATTACAGTCTCTTAGAGTATGTAGCAATACCATTTGGAAGTCGCAAAGTGTTCAATGAAACGGTTTATTTATACATGAGTTGACCAACTTAGAAAACTAGTGGTAAAAGTTCTGTCCAAGTCTTACAAAACACTAAATTGCTCAAATGCCAAAGGCATACTGTTTTGTCCTTGAAACTTGGGGACAATGTTTTATGCACCACACTTAATTTCCTTAATGACTGGAAGCCACGCCCACACTAATTAGTATTGCGTAAACAACAACATGCGCAAAAATTTTGGTGGTAAAAGGCGGACGACCTCCCACTCACGAAACAATGTGCAGCCCATATCCTAAGGAAAAGGAACCAATCTAGTTTCAAATGACCAAAGGAGAAGTTGCTGCTGTTTTTACAATAGCTGCCAGAACTATTTTAAGGCGAGTTGTGCTCTACATAGACCTTTTGAGCACATAAATCAAAGCATAACTTTTGAACCCAGCTACTGCTATTCTTCCCCCTGGGCCAATAGCTGAGGATGCTATAAAAGTTCGTTTGTGCAGTGAATGCAGCACCTGAGCCTGCTGTAGTGGTTGCTACAGAACTCCAGCTTCAAGATCTAGCTCGCTTCTGTACATCATCGTTTGAATTTTCCACCCTCACAGTAGATCCCACCTTTTGCCTGGGTGAGTTTGATGTCACGCTGATCACTTTTCGGCATCTTCTCCTTCAGTCCAAGAGGTTCAAAACACCGCCAGTGTTTGTTGGTCCGGCTTGCATCCACTAGAAAAAGTCCTTTTCGACCTACCTCTTTTTTGCGTCCACTATCATTGGACAATGCCGAAACCTGGAGGTGGGCACAGATGGAAAGCAGCCTCTCATTGATGCATTCATGCATGAATTTGGCTTTGCACAGCACTTGACATGCTTCATGCATGTTCGTAGGAATGTGAAAGAGCGATTGCGTGTTTGTAACGTACCAACCCAACACAGTATCGAAATACTTGATGACATATTTGGCAGGAAGTTGGGAACGGTGTACATAGAAGGATTTAGTGGATGCATGTGACACCCCATTGATCTTGACAACAAGGTAGAGAGGGCTGTTTTGAAGTGGAGGAACTTTGATCATCCTCGTACAACTGATTTGGAGGGCTTTGTTGGCTGGTTTCAAACGCGCAAGGTACCAGTGATACGAGACTCAATGCTTCAAACAGTGAGAGAGGAGTGTGGGCTGGGATCTCCACCAGATCCTTTTACGCCCAATGCACTACATCTTCCTGTATGATGCTGTCGAGTCTTGGTATATTCCTATTCATTTCCTACCAGAGAGAGTCTTCGTGAGTCTAGTAGTCCAGTCCAGTAGTCCAGTCCACTGAATAGTGACGGCCAGTAGTAAGTTCACTTCAAGCAATATTATTAGTGTGCTCAGTTCTCATCTCTAGTTTGTAGATTTTTAAATCACAATGTTTTGCAAATAGCTCTAATCTACCTTTCACAATCTTCTCTCTCCTTTACACTCTGTGCCACTAGAAAGGAGTGAGTATTATGTGCTTGATTCCAAATCAGGGGTGAACTTTCTGTGCCAAGGCAAATACTATGATCATTGCAAGTTGCCATTTTGAATATCACGATTATCAGATAATTGCTCTTGATCATTTTTTATATAGTGAAGAGGATGATGAAGGATTCCCTGGCTAAAAACAATCTCCTTGGGGAAGAAGTATAAAGCCGATCACCATGGGCCATTTGTCCACCAGGCTGGTGGGGGATCCACCCTCAGTGATGTAGAGGTAAGGACAAACTGGTTGTGGTAGTTGTAGATACACCCTCAAAATGCTGTGTTTTTACATGAACACAAGTGGAAAGTTTGACAATGACAGAAGGATTAACAATACAGTATTTTCACTGATGCCTAGTAATTTTTGTACTTGTGATTTTAGGATGCACCAGATGAAGTGATGACGCCTTCCACTCAGGTATATACTTACCATCCATAGGATGTGTGCAAAGTGTTTGTTTTGCATCCATTGTACACCAGGAGTGCAATAATGGTGAATCAGCAAGCATTTGATTGGCTACTAATGTGCCAACATGAACTAAGTAGTGTAAGTTTGTTGTGCATTCATTGTACACCAGGAGTGCAATGGAAGATGGTGAATCAACCATGGAAGCATTCTAGCTACTGATGCCAACTTATGATTGTGGTTTTACAGCTTGCAATTTCCTATCAGTTCCACCATCTGATGGAAAGTGCTGGTGCATTAGAGGAACATATCGATGATCTTAACATCGACGAGGTGGATGCACTCAGAGTAGTGGCCCAACACCACCAGTGTGATGTTTGACAGCAATCATTGTACCGTCCTCTGGGCCCCTTCTACACTCTAAAAGCCTCAATGACCCCGTCAAAACTCTCACCCACCCTCGCACACTCAAAGTTGGCGAGAACATACCTGGGTACAACGTTGCTATTACCGTATAGCCGGTTAATTTCGCGGGGTGCAAATTTTCGCGTTTTTCGCGAGTCGGGACCGATTCGCGAAAATTTTCTCCCGCGAAAATTTAGCTGTTCGTTGAAAGTAACACGTGAAAGAGTCCGAGTGTCATTTTAGAAGTCTGTCGTTGTAAAGCAAAGTTCTAGATGTCTATCGTTTCCTGTGTCTTACAATATCGCTCCCTTCAGGGTTCAATACTGCCACTGCAAAAGGATCTTTTGCGTTTCTACGTTCCTGTGCACACTGTAGTTGCTCTCCAACTGTTGCTACCCAAACAGCGCTATATGTGTGGTAGCCTCGAACGCAGCTTTCTGCTTCAAAAGTCTCCGTTGGTATCATTCGCACGTTTTGCTTCTCTGCTGGCAAGTTACGGTAGTTGTACATGTGCGCTAAATAGAAATTTATGACGACGCACGTGTGACCGCGAAATTTTAATTTGCGAAAATTTGTGCTGAGGCATCTTTTGATCGATTAGCGAAAATTTGTACCCGCGAAATTAACCGGCTATACGGTATTCAGGGCCAGGAAAATGCCCTGGCGTATCACGTACTTTGAAAAGAACTTTCCCCAGACTATCGTGGTAAGTTGGAGAGGAGCTGTGACAGATCAAGGTTCCATGGTAAGTGATAAGGTGGGGGGAATGCCTTCAGGTACACATTATGGAAGTACATAATAGGCACAAGATACAAGTTTGCATACCTGTGTTAATAGCAGAATGTGACTTGGATGTTCACATGAATGATGTGAAACGATTCATGTGTGCTACCTTTGCCACTGCTGCCTGTGAATCATTAAACCTCTCCAGACTGAAAGACCCTTGTGACTTGCATTCAAAATCCTTACTTGTACTTCAATGATTATCAGTGGAATACATTGCTAAGTAAATATGCATTGCTTCCTAAGGAAGAATC
Source organism: Agelas oroides (assembly GCA_949130485.1). NCBI lineage: Eukaryota > Metazoa > Porifera > Demospongiae > Agelasida > Agelasidae > Agelas > Agelas oroides. Next base: position 14,590,167 of record OX422184.1, on the reverse strand, counting down.
ATGCTAACCACTTGCTAATCTGATCTTGTAGAAATTTCTCTGTTACCACAGTTCATGCAAGTACACCATGAATATACAAAGGTGGAGTAAGTACTGTAGCGAGTCTGCTTAGTCATGATGATTTAGGAATATCGAGTGTGTAGCACAAAATACACTGGCAGACCAGATAATGCATACAGGACCACTAATCGTTAATTGGAACAAATTTTACTTTTTTCCCAATGGCTCCACTGCATTGCTACCGTGTGAGTGTGAGTGTGAGACCACCAGATACACCATCTCCTGTAACCTTTAGCACGCGGTCATTTATTTCATTGACGTAAATCTTGACATCTTTAGATTTAGAGAATGCACAGTGCATTTCAAAAATACTGTCAAGGTTAATGAACAAGTTGGATGGTGGGATGCTGGAGTGTTTCAGGCTTGTTGCCACAACACTCAGGCTAATATAGCTGCACAGTAAAATGTGGCGACGCAAAGTTGGTGCTATACAAAAAGGAAGAGATACATAGCTGAAACTACAATGTGAAGAAGTTTGGGAAGCCAACTTAGCAGAGGTTGAAGAAGCAGTAGATGGATCACTGCAAGCGTATACACTAGTAGCACATACTGGAAAAACTACGCAGCTTGAATTATTTCTGAGTTCAGCAAGAAATACGATGACATACAGACTGCGAGCAACAGTATATGCTGGACCCCTGGCATCAGTGTGGTTTGGTGCTGGTTACACACCCACACACTGCACCAAGAAAAAAGCTGGAAGAGAAGCAATGCTGTTAACTACTCCTCCTACACTCGTCCGCTGCTGTTTTAGCTAGTTTCCAGAGTCGCTTGCTCTCTGGTTGTGAGATCGTATCAATGTCCTATCTCAGCATTAGTTAAACTCTACATAAGTATTATTAACTTCGGTTTAGTGATGGAGTACATAATCCCCCGCTAGTAGAGCTGCAGCAGGGGCCAATCTAGGATGAAATATGACAGGGGGCTGAATTCAAGCAGGCCAGAGAAAAACGTAACCTGGCCATTCCTGTCGTTCCTTCAATTGCAAGTCGATCTTTCATATGTTTTGTATAAATAGAAAGGTTTAGATTTAACAAATTCCAATATTTGACCAAATAGAAGTGTTTTTTTTTTAACTGATGGTGAAATTCTGTATGTTATTAAACAGTGCCCAGAACACTGGGGCTATTACAAATTGCCAAGTGAAATGTGACAACTTGCTTTGTCATTTTAAATTAATTGTTAAAGGCTGAAAAGCATGCTAAAACTCTCTAAAGCTCAGATCATTTCAAGAAAAGTTCTCAGATGCCAGTGGCTCTCCCTCATAAAGAAATAGGTTAAACTGAACCTTGATAATGAGTTCTTTCTCTACCAGGCATCTGTCAGTTCTACTTTGGAGCTGATTTTTGAAGAACACATAAATCACGCCTGGTACTAAATCTGCTACTCCTTCAACCAATTCACTTCCTACATTACTGGAGAAGAGGGAACAAGTGGTGAAGGAGGCAGTAACACGAATGAGGTGGCAAAGACCATCACGCAGCAGATAGAAACTAAAATGGTTCAGATTTTAATCAATTGACAAACTAACTAACCAAAAATTGTGTTTATAAGTAAATTACGACATCAGACAGGCAGTTGCCTTGATACAACAGACATATCTATTGTATACTAAGTTGTAACATGACACAGTATGCCATGGTGTGCATAATCAGGGCAAGACAGAGTAAGTCCCACACTCTTCACTGTCACCAAAATCAAAACAACCCCCTCACATGTCGATTGTATGCCAAGACCCTGACAACTCTCTCCACTGTGTAATTATGTGATGTAATCTGCAGGAGGTGGCGGAGCTGCGTCGACGCGCCACGGAGTCGGAAAGGGAGCTGAATGAGGCGACAGCCGAATTGTCTATTGCACAAGACAAGGTGGAGGATCTCGAAGCTTCTCTGCATGAAGCCCAGTTGAGAAGCCGTGCAGGTACGACCGCGGAAGGCGGACCCAACGATTTAGAGGTGGGTTCATTGATAAGGGATCTAGAGGATGCCCGGGACGATGCCTTCGAGTCCTTGAACCGTTCACAGTGGGAGATGGATAGAATGAAAAGGGACTTAGAGTATCAGTTTATCAGTTGTTGAAGGTCCGGGAAAGCATGAGGGAAGAGCCTGAATTAAAGTATAAGAGGGTTATTAAGACACGTGATGAGCTTATTGAGTTGTTGAAAGCTAAAGTGTCTGAGGGTTCCCTAAAACTACACAGTGGTGAGCACACAGTCTCCGTCATAAATGGACGGGAATCGCACAGCTCAGGAGGCAGGTCAAATGAGCCAGAGGCTGTAGAGGACCTTAGCCGTGCTAATCGTTTGAAACTTCCTGCACTACCAAAGTTTAGTGGTGATGACAGGGATAATGTTGACTCGTTAAAGAGATGGTTGGCCAAGTTGGAGAATCATGCTGAGCTGCAGTGTTGGACTGAGCGGGAAAAGTTGGTCCAGTTTGAATTGCATTTGGCTGGACGTGCTGAGCGTGTGTATGAGGTTTTGCCAAGCCATGTCAAGGAGAGCTATGTTAAGGCAACAGAGGCTCTACAGGAGAGGCTGAATCCAGTAGAGAGAGAGGCCTTGGTGTCGGCTCAGCTGATGCGCCGCAAGCAGCAACCGAATGAATCTGTGGACGAGTTTGCACAAGATTTGGAGAACTTGTTTGAGCGTAGCTATGGACGCAGGAAGGGAATGGATGAGAGCAGCAAGGAGATGCTGAAAAGAGATTTTTTTGTGCAAGGTTTGTGGTTGAAGTGGCAGGAGAAGGTTCTACCGTCAGCCAAGACCTTCCATGATGTATTGCACCAAGCTCGTGCAGCTGAGCAGCAGGAAAAGCAGCTCTCGAGTCTCCATTGCTCAGGGTCAGGTACAAAGTTGAACCTGAATGTGAAACCCATGGCCAGTGCAAGGACACAGAAGACTCAAGTAACATTTCATAGAGAGCCTAGGCTGGATACTGCACCCAGAAAGAGCAGAGTGTCTGGCCTATGCTATGAGTGCCGTGGACCCGGTCACCATTGGCGTGACTGCCCAGAACGCAAGCCACCTAGCGAGACTCCGGGAAAGAACAGAGTAAGTCAGCGAGCAACCAGTTCAGCAGTTTCGGCCACCCACTCACATGAGACGTTGGAAGATCGATGCCAAAGACTAAGGCAGGAGTTGGTTGATGCTGAGTTCTTGCTCGTTTCTCAGGGCTATGAAGGGAAGGCCAACGTTGACAAAGTTGCAGGGGCTGTTGGTCCTTTGTATCACTGCACAGTGAACATTGCAGGAGAGCCCGTCAAGGCCATGGTAGATACCAGTTCGTCGGCGACTATCCTCTCATGGTATGTATTTCAAGCCATTGGCAGAAAGGCCCAGGTTCCAGCGAGTGCTCTGTATAAGCCTGAAGTTACTTTGCGTGACTCCAGTCAGAGGCCTATCTTGGTGGGAGCAATGGTAGACCTTGAGGTTGAATTCTGTGGGAAGAATGTTGTTGTCCCTATTTACTTGTGAGCTGCAAGACACGCTGGATCAGAACCCTGTCTGCTTGGGAATGTTGTTGGTCCTTTGGGTCTGATGTGCCCAGCTGTTGGAGTGGAATCATGTAGAGGGGATGACAGATCCAATTTCACTGCGATTGTTCAGTTGGTACATTCACAGAGGGTGCATGCCTAGCCAGAAAGGAACATTTCTGGAAGCACAAGTTGAGACATCACCGTCTAGCCCACTATTGTTTGAGCCTAACCGAGGCTGGATGGCTTCGATGGGAGTGGAAGTTGAGGACTCCGTGATTCACTCTGATGCTGAAGGTCGAATTTGGATACCTGTTAGCAACCACTCTACCGGGACAGTTGAGTTGCAACCGAACGTTCCCATTGGGAGTGTGGTGGCACTGTCAGAGAGAGAAAGTACTTTGTGTGAAGAGTCTGAGATAGACCTGCAGGTTTCACAGCTCGAGAGTGCCTGTGCAGCAAGCATTTATGCTACCTATTCAGAATCTGATGAACAACGAAAGAGGAAGTTGACGTCAATGTTGCAGACACCCCAGTGTAATCTCACTGAAGAGCAAGCTCAGAAGCTGATTGATTGTGCTGTTGAGTTTCATGCTGCTTTTGCATTGGATGATGGTGAAAGAAGTGAGGCTAAAGGTGTTGAACATGTGATTGACACTGCAGATAGCCAGCCCATACGTCAGATACCTCGAAGAGTACCTTTCGCTTTGCGGGAGGAGATATCCAGGATGGTTCAGGAAATGTTGAAGGGGGAAGTGATCCAGGAGTCAGCGAGTCCATGGGCCGGTTTATTCCCACTTCGTCAATTCCCACTTTGTCAATTCCCACTTCGTCAATTCCCATTTGGTCAACTTCCCACTTTGTCAATTCCCATTTGGTCAATGTTGACAAAGTGGGAATTGACAAAGTGGGAATTGACGAAGTGGGAAGTTGACAAAGTGGGAAGATTTACCATTTTATATATACTTCTAGCCACTGTTGTAGATCAGTGAATTTTTTAGTGCATCAGTCAAATCTACTGTCAGGAGATGACAAAACTGTATGGTGCCCCTGGGTGTGATAAAACAGCTGTCAATTTGTCTCCATTCCAAAACCTTAAGTCATCGCTCTATCGCAGCAGGCTTCAGAGGTTTCCAATGTTGCCTCAAATACGAGAAGAGATTGAGTTCAGGGGAGAGTTGGCTCAAACAGCCTGTTACAAGGACTTCCTTCTAGTGGACACCGGGTGAAATGATCAAACCGCCTTGTTCCCTTTGTAACAGTCGACAATTTAGAGAAGTTCTGCGAAGCTGAAAGCATCTATACTGATAGAGCTTTCAAGGCCAGCCCATAGTTGTTCTATCAGCTCTTCACAGTACATGCTGTGTATAATGGCCAGCACATCCATCACAATTCTCTTGTTTAGTTCAAATGTGAAAACGGCCGTATTATCCTTAGTCTAAAACACCACAAGTGGAACGAGACTGACGAGTCATCCCGCTTTATGGGTGTTTCCTCAAGTGCAGAGTTCGTGGCTAAATGGAATGCACAATGTGGAGTTGTGACCTCCAGTCCTGAAAGCTCCACTTCACAGGCTCGTAAACGCTCTCTATCACTCAGTCCTACTCCTACTCCAACTACCACGAATCAGCAGGCATCAACTTCTGATCCTTATGCCACCCATGTCACTCCTCCCGAGGATGTCTCACCATCCAAAAGGATGAAATACATCAAAGAGGGAATCGATGAGTCAATTGAAAGGGCTCGAAAAGGTGAGGTATAGGTACCTGTGTATTTGATCATATTTTTTCAAATGGAGTATCACCATCTGTCTGTCTGCTGTATTCATATCTACTGTGATATGTGCTCTATGTATAGGTGTGACGGACATCCCTTTGTCCCAACTGCACCAGCCACCACGGGTGTCCCGTTTGCTGCAAGAGGCAGATCCCACATTTGTCGCCAATTTAAAAGCGAAAATGATCAGTGACCCCTCTGCTCCAGGCAGCACCCTCATGGCAGTTCTATGCAAGGACATAGAAACAGTCAGTGATTTCAATCACAAATACAAGAACGTGTACAAGTACGAGGTCTTGGGGGGCCTACACACTCTAATGGCTAAACAGCAGTTGCTTCAAGAATATCCGGACAATCCGTTTTATTCAAGTGTCCTTGCAGACGTCTATGTTGGTTTGACTGACGAGGAATCGTTAAGACTAGTACAGCGTCACAACCAGAATTCGCATTTTATTCATAAAGTCACACACCGTGATCTGGTATGTTATCTTGCTATGTGTACTCATATTGGTGCAGTATTTTGGCTTTGTATGTATGTACAAACAGTTGCAGGTGGGTTGTCTAGTTGCATGCAGGTTAATTAGGATCTGTATCAAGTTACCTGTGCACATGTACTGCACTGCTGACCTAAATAATTTAGCTAAGAGGATGGCCGATATTAATATGGACTGAAACAATCAACTGTGAACAAGGCAACGTACCTGCAGCTGTCCACAGTAGATCAGGAAATTTTCGCTGTTAAAAATTTTTCGTTGATAATATGCAGCGACGAAAATTTGAAATGCAAAATATTTCAATGCTGAATAATTAGAGTGACAAAATACGCAATACACACGCCATGGGTCATCTTCGAAGATGGAAGTGTACATGAGAGTCATTGCTGCATTACAGGAGATCCATATGTGGTCTTCCCAATCCTTGCTGGCTCCAAGCCGAGCTGCAAACCCCACCGCAGCCAGCTAAATAAAGGGTAAGAACTCAAATACTAAGTACTAAGTGTTTATAAAGATGTGTGCTAAGTTATTACGGAGATGCTCATCCACAAGTAGTTGATAAGTTCAGGTCTTGTTCTCACAACCACTTGTATCTGCAGTCATTTGTGTTCAGTGTGTGCTTTTTGATTTCTGTAGAATATTTTGCTAAGATCTGGTTTGTTTTGCAAAAAGTTTGAGAGTATATTGCCCCATACAATATGTTCTCTTGTATGCACATATAGACACGAAGGAGAAGACGTTCAAACATTTGTATACAATCAAGTATGAAGCTTCATATCTATATTCTTGGTTTTACAACATCACAGTTGTCACTCATAACCAGAGTGAAAAGGAAACTCAGATCAAAAGGAAACTCAGCGATTTGTACTGTAAGTTACCTAAGAAGTACGCATCAAACAATGCATTGCACACTAACTGGTTTTGTATCAGTGCACATATATATCTCTTGCAAACCTCCACCTCCAACCAACTTTTAAACCTTTAACCACTGTTATCATACCGAAACTGACAAAAAAAAACAGAGTGCCACTGAACGTTCTGAGATTGCCAGGCACGCCTGCCAGCATGGGGCAACTGCAACAGTGCTGCATTTCTCTAGGAAACTAGACAAGCAAGTGAGCGAGAATACCATGAAGTCAATAAAACATCCGCAAATATTTTTGCATTGTTTAATTTTTGTTGGAATGGACCAGGGACGAAAATTAAACAACACAAAAATTTATCAGATGAAAATTTACAAACACGAAAATTTCCTGATCTACGGTATTTACCTATTTATAGGTAGTACAATCAATTTGAGCTAGCTTCCCTAGATCAGTATAGATCATTCTACCTCTGGGGACAAATACAATCCTATCTTTAAAAACCGCCACTGATTTCATTGTACCTTGAATGTGTGTTGTGTAGGTGGAGGTGTGTACTCAGGGGACTTAAGGCCTGGGTCTGTTTTTCGCACGCGTGCGCACCGAGATTGCGTGCGCACGCCGCATGTGGTTTTGTGGTTTACGTAATAATCACATGACTTAGATGACTAGGTTTGGCCATGTTTTAGCAGTTGTTTCTGCTTCGTTGTTTCGCTGCTCCTTTGCAGCGACTGGTGAAGCGATAATGAGAGCAAAATTGTCGAAACCTATGTTGGGTGACGGTAGTATAAACAGAAGGCGGACCAATACCGAACGAATGACAAATGATGCTGCTGACTTCTGGAAACCGGTTAAGTCTTTCCGTAGTGATTTGCTGACACCGAGAGATGGTGTATTCAGTGCTCCTAGAATGGTAAGCAGACCAGCTGGGTACCCACGTTGCATCTATCAGCCAGTTTGAAGCCCAAGCTGCATAAGGCACGTGATCTAATGGCCGCATGTGCGTGACAATGGCATGACTGAACCAGTAAATGGCCACACAAAAGAGGAATTCAGAGAGATGTGTAAAGGCGGAGCACAAAACGCCACCGTATGCAAGGTCCATTCTTGTAGCATTGTAGAGGTTGGAGAGATGTACTATTCTGTCGGGTGGCTTTTGAAAATAATGTCTACAAGCCGAATTATAGCGCTTGAAGTTGATTAACCATGGCTTCCACACCTCCAAGTTACCGGTTGGTATGGTTAGGAAGGTCGTATTGAGAAGCCATCCGATGGAATGTCAGCATACATCACATACACCAGTTGCATACTGTTCAGGTAGCATAAGACCATCACTAAGACCTCCGCCTTGAACTACTAAGGGTACTTATGGATGCTTGGAAGAACACGTCCCTCCTATGCAGAAGCAGGGGGTGTGATCTGGGTGTGGTCAAGGAACAAGTAGATGGGTGGGGCTCATATATAAAGTAAACTCTCTGTGGTTTTACTTGTATCTTCATGTCCAACAACAGCCATGAATCAGGTCAAAAAACATGATAAAAGTACTGGAGTCAGGCCTTAAGTCCCCTGAGTAGAACTTGCTTGTACAGAATGGAATCCAGGCACATGGATGAGGATACACCAGTCCCCACAAGTGCATGGAGGGAGTCATGCAAGAAGGCCATAATTCCTGAGGTATACCTAAATATATAGTACTCCCTCCACAACATATATGGAGTACAGTATATGTACACCACAGGGTGATATGTATATCCCTGTGGGTGCCTTTGATAATGCTTCCCTTGCAATGTATAGGCTTGAAATGAAGGCATTAGTGCTTTTTGATTTATCTCCTTTCAAGCTCAGTGTTCAAAGGGCTATTAGTAGATAAATGTATCAAACACCCACCGTGACGCCATTCTGTCACAAGCAGTGTTACACAAGAGGGTGTGGGATCTGGTGATGGAGGTCATGGATTTGTTTGAGCAGGCTAAACTGAAAGGGTAAAAGCTGAATTTGTCCATGCTGCTCTCTAAACCCGAATTCAAGCAGCAATACCTTGCCCCTATAAGGGTACTAGAAGAGGAAGAGCAGTGTCAGCTTTTGCAGAAGTTGCTTGACCGTGAGATTTCATTGCAACAACTCAAAGGTGAAACAGACAAGTCAGAGCACTTCACACAGCATTTATCCGTCTCACAAATACTGAATCCTGGGAGGAAGCCAGAAAACAATTTCCCCACTTTGCAACAGATGAGCAGATGAACAAGTTCATGCACTGTGACCTCAAGAAGGCCGTGCCGAAGAGCTTTATGGACTTTTGTCAGCGAGCAAAGGATTCAGTAATAGGTGAAGCTTCTGCTGGTTCCGAATCCTATCCTTTCTCTGTCTCAATTGGATCCATAACTGCTACTGTGGTGACCTCGAAGCTTACTGAAATTATTGGGCATAAGATTCAACGTTCTACCAGAACCTTTCAGGGTACCAACCTGGCAATTTCATCAATACACACAGGTAAGCGTGTGTAAGCTATAAGTAGGAAGCTGTTACTATGGCTAACCATAGGCAATAATGTGTTTGTGCCTCCACAGTTTTCTATTTAATGCTACTCCATTATTTACTGACTCACATGGTTAGACATTCGTAACCCAAGTACACTCTGTTACTGTGTATATATCCCTTAGGATTCTTCTAGAGAAGAGGTCGAAAGTCTCTTGTACACTATCAAGGAGGTCAATGCAGTGTGTGGGTGTGCAGTGTATGGTGCAGCAGCGATATGCAATCCCTCGTCATATTTCATGGTTCATGAAGTTTGGAGTAGGGTTTGCGTGCACACGGCCTTGCTCTTCACAGCAAATGATGCACTACCAAGGAAAGGTGAACTAGTATAGGGAGGTGGAAAGCCTGGGAGATTAAAACAAAATTTAGACAGTTTTGGAGCAACAGCTTCAAAGGGAGGAGGGAAAGGGAGTAGGCCTGTCAACTGTTATTTATAAATTGTTAACCTAATTTTTGTCATTAGTAATTAGCTGCAAGCAATGGTGTATATCAAACCTCTTAGTGTAAGGTACTTGGATTAGCCACCCTTATGCTTATTGTCCTTGAGCCATTGGCACATACACTGCATGCAATTAAAGATGTCTGTCAATTAAGGTTTAGAAATTGGAGGTTTACAGGACTTCCAAGTTCAATAACCGTCCCCATATTGCTGTACCAGTTTATGGTAAATACCAAGCTTTAATGCACAATACCACAAGCAGCCTAATCCTCCAATGTCAAACATTCTTGCTAAACTTCATCTAGCCTGCTCAAGGACCAGGTCTTTTATTACATCAACAGGCACAATCCTGACTCCGTGCATGAAGGTCGTGGTCCTCTGTTTTCATAGTCCAGATGACACAATGCATGATGAACACCTTCACTTCACCAAGGAAGACCCCAGGCACAATTTTCTGCTTGCTGATGAAAAAGGCCTGATACACCACCTTGTGGAGCACTTTTCTCCACCAGGTGGAACCATTCTTGACCTCACAGGATTGCAAGGTGCGGATAGTGCAGTACATGCAATACCGTATGGACTAAACAGTGATAGTTGTCGTAAGTTACATACAAAGCAAAGCATGATTTAAGGAGCCCATAACTATACCTATCACCTATATATATTATTCCTTAACAAAAATGAACCACGAGCTTTTGTTCTCGGTCATAAGAGATCGTATGATAACACCAAAAAATAGCATCCCAGATAGCCATAACTAGCTGTTGCATTAACAGTAAAATCCATTGAGTCGAAACAGTGCACGGAACTCTCTTGTCCTTGACACTGTATGCAATAGCAGGTTGTACTCCTAAATGGTTCCAAAATGAGTGTGTGGGGGGAGGGGTATCAGAAGTTCTTTATGTTGACATCTATTGTTACACCCCAAGATACAACTTAAAGGACCTGCGTAATATAATATAATATAATATGCAGGCCAAAGGAAGCGTCAGCCATCCAATTGAGTTGATATTCGTTAATGGCATGGTGCCTTACCCCATGAAAGAAACTTTGGTACACCAACAACTCTCCCTTCACCAGCTACACCACCGTCACCCCGCACAGCGACTCCCGAAGCGCTTACGTTCAATATACCTACGTATAAAATCATTGCGTGTATTGAGCGCGCTACCGCACTTTGGGCTTTTATTACGCACGTAGTGCGCGAGTATAAAGCAGGTGAAGGCGTGCCTTGCTATTCACGATTTGATAAACTGATGTCTGGCTCCTCCCTTGAGGGTAAAACTGTTTTTAAGAAGCCACAAAACTCTGAACTCTAAACTTGCAGCACAAAACCCTGATCTCTTCTTAAGCCTTCTACTTCAGGTCTTGTGGCTAAGTAGCAGTGAACTCTTTTTCCCTAAAGCCTACTAACAAAGATTTTACGTACGTATAGCACTGAACTCTAAAGTGTTCGAGCCAAGGTAAACCTGCAGCACTAACCTTCCGTGAGCATCTTGGGGTGTGGTTACTTTGCTCGTTTAACTTAGCATTTTTGTAGTCATTTTAACCAAGTATTTTTTGCAGTGTAAGAACTTCTCTGCTGCCTGGATTACTGGCTCCACCAACCAGAAGCTGAGCAACGTCCTTGATCATGCGCGCAGTGACCAGCATAAGCTGTCGATGTCTCTATTGTGTGTTGAGCAAGCGAAAGCCACGAATGCTCCTGTCACCGCGTACGCTCCGATTGCTCAGAGCCTACTGTCCATGGATAGATCGCTTCAGGAGAGAATGGGGAAGAAGTTTGACATTTGCTACATGCTGGCAAAGGAGAACCTACCCTTTCGTAAGTATCCAGCAATCCATGAGTTGGAGAGCTGCCATGGAGTGATCTAGGGCAGTCCTATGCCACTAAAGATTCCGCCAAATTGTTTACGCACTGCATACCGGAGAGCCAGCGCAGTGCTTTTGTGGAGAGCCTGTCGAACAAACGGTTCTACAGCTTTCTCATGGATGGAACAACTGATGCCGGTAATGTTGAGGATGAACACGTTGTCATCATGAGCTTTCACAAAGACGACGCAGCTGGGGAGGTGGGGTCTTTTGCTAGGTATTTCAGCATTGAAGTACCCACAAGAGCTGATGCAGATGGTTTTATAGTGTGCCTCCAGCAAGCACTACAGCCGCTTGGGGTTCAAGATGTGCTGAGTAAGGCTAGCGTGTTGGGAGCCAAGTCTATCCTAATTGGTGGTGGCGCCGACAGAGCATCGGTAAACATTGCAGATCAGAACGGGATGAAAGGGAAAATGCAGCAAGAACTCCCGTGGCTCTTCTGGGGTTGGTGTTATGCCCACAGGTTGGAGCTCGCATGCAAAGATTCTTTCTCCAGCAAGCTATTCAGCAGCATCAGTGACATGCTGTTAAGTCTTGCTATCGTAGTGTAAATGGATATTATGTACTTGAGTTGGAGGTGTTTGCTTTGCATTTACAGTTACCTACTCTCATGAAAGGAAGCCTGGTATGGGATGTGATTAGTGCCAAAACCTTCCTTTCAGATTTGGATACTGAAATTACATTTGGATGGTCAATCATGGAAGCAATTGCCTCATTTGAATGGTCAACTTCACTATCCAAATGTAAATGCAGTCATTTGAATGGTGAACTTGTATATTCAAATGGACACTGCTGTTTGAATGGTCAACTTCTATATCCAAATGTAAATGCAGTCATTTGGATGGTCAACTTGTATATCCAAATGTAAATGCAGTCATTTGGATGGTCAACTTGTATATCCAAATGGACACTGCTATTTGATGGTCAACTTCTATGAAATACAAGTTCACTACCTTTTTACCTTCCTCCCTGAAGCTGGTTGTGCTATTGTGATACACTTTTAGTGCTCTTCATACGTATTTTGCTAACTACACGCCTTCTCTTACTGTGAGGTTATGAATTGCACTCAATATCAATTAAGGCTTACCAATATGCTTTTCTTGGATAACTTTGTTGACCTCTGTTTCTGTCAGCTCATACTTCTTCTTCTTAGGAAGAGATTAAAAAGGGAACAAATTACAAAACATTGGATTCAAGAAGCCACTGGGAAGCCCTCATAATTGCATAAAAATGGCAGGAGTCTTGGCAGCATGCAGTGGGGAGCGCAGATATGTACTAAATTTGCTTGTACTGTTGGTGACGGCTCTGTCGCTACTGGATAAACTCTGTCACTGGACTTGTTTCTAAGAAGCTGCAGCCCCGCCAGCTCCTTCGTCAAGTCATGAATGAATTGAACAGCCGCACGTAATCTTTCCACCTTCGTTGATCAACTTAGAAAACTAGTGAAGCTTACCTACACAAGATAGCACATGTTAGCTAGTATGTGGAGGATCCCACTAAAATTGAAATGCACGTACCCTGGTGAAGACTCAATTTATTGGATTACAAACCGCAGGGTTATTTTACCGTATGGCAGTGTCCTCATGGTTTCGCCTGTAACAACATGGCACATCTGTGGAGAACAGAGTTGGAGTTGTGGAGGACCTTCATGATTAACTGTAGGAGTTGGAGCTGCACATGGAGACCAGCCATTATCTAACCGTATATGGAGAGCAACAGGATATCGTCTAACAACATGTCACCTCTGTGGAGAGCAGAGTTGGAGTGGTGGTGGAAGACATTCATGAATAACTCTAGGAGTTGGAGCTGCATGTGGAGATCATTACCGTATATGGAGTACAACAGGATATCATCTGGAGAGCAGAGTTGGAGTGGTAGGAGTTGGAGCTGCTTGTGGAGAGCAGCCATTATATCATCTAACAACATGTCAACACAACAATTAGTTTTGTTAGTTAGCAGTAGCTCCACATGTTATCATACTCTTTGTCATTTTAAAAAATCAAAGCAAAAGTCTCGTATGTTTATACCATAGCATTTATTCGAGGTCAGAGTAGCTAAGCGTCAGTCTGATGAGTTACTTCGAAGGAGAGAAGCTGAGGCCAGAGCAGCTAAGTGTCAGTCTGATGAGTTACTTGGAAGGAAAGAAGCTGAGGCCAGAGCAGCTAAGTGTCAGTCTGATGAGTTACTTGGAAGGAAAGAAGCTGAGGCTGATCACACTCACTCCAGGATGCAGAAGAGAGGAGACAGAGAGAAGCCAAGGCAAAGAAGAGGTAACATAGAAGTTGGAAATAATGAAATGTATTATCAACACATGGGTACATGCATCTACATAATTGATGTATGTTACTAATCCATTTAGGTGCATAGCTTCCTCTTTAGCTTCATAGGCACCATTTGAGCTTGGGACAGCAATCTCGGAAGAAGGGTACACACGGGCGTCAGGTCTGTGGGTACATTGACGGCTGGTCCATGAATCACACGCTGCTTGCCACAAGTGAGTGCCACCATCTTCATGAAGCAGGTGAAAAATGCAAGAAGCAGGAGAGTGCAGCAAAGAATCAGGCAAAGAATCAGGCAAAACTCTATTTCACAAGGCATAGAAGTCTCTCAGGTTTTCATGTCAGCTACAAAGGAAGGACCTGACTACATCTGTACCTGTTGTCATCGTCTGATGTACCGAAAGACAACACTTGAATTTGAGATCAGCAAGTATCCTAGAGCACCAGAGAAATTTGCAACCATGTCACGATTTACTAGTGCAAAAGACAAAGTGTGGGTATGCAAAACATGTGATTATGCTCCAAGACGAGGGAGAATGCCTGCTCAAGCCAAAGCCAACAAGCTGGATCTTGAAGGTATCCCCACAGAGTTGTCTGATCTGAATCCATTGGAAGAGTGACTCATTTCATTACAGATCCCCTTCATGAAGATGGTGGCACTCCCTTGTGGCAAGCAGCGTGCGATTCATGGACCAGCAGTCACTTGTTGACATGAGCGGCAAGCATGCCTCTGTCCCAAACTACAAGCCTGGATTTGTCTTTACAGCTAATGCTGTCAAGAAACTTGCAGGGGGAGGTTCTGTAGATTGTCCACAAGCATCCTAGTCTTCTGTACAGCCTCTCTAACCAAACATATGACTATGTGAAATGAAAAGCAGATATATCAATGCAGTTACGTATGCTCTGAAAGAAGTCACCGAGGAGATTATGCAGTTTACCTAAGTTGATCATCATTTCCTGATTCTGTATGCTATGTGTTGTTCTTAGTCTCAATCCAGAACATTTTATGGAAGTTCCCCTTGGGTAACAGAATTATCCACTGGGTCATGTAAAAGAATATTCACTTATTTAGGTGCTTGGCTCAAGGCCTGTGGAACACATCAGCAAGCTGAACACAGTTTCATAAAACTTCCAGATCTACAGTAGATGTGTATTCACATAGGTTGAGTATGACTGTAATTTATGGAAATAGTTGTAAGATCTCATAAGAATCTTACATGACACACAGTTTCTTATAATATTCGGTCATTTTTTACAGTATCAAAAATTTTTGATAGTAGAGTAAGTTAGCAATTATCGGACGACAGCTATATTCAGACGCTCAAACGCGGAGGGAAAACTGTGTAAACATTTGGCGATACCACAAGACTGTAGCGGAGGTACGCGGTACCTGGTGTACCAAAAATGACGCCCGCGCATTGTTTCCTGTTGGCGCTAGAAGCGATAAAATGACCGTCCGAAAAACATCAATATTCGGAGAAGTGTATCTATTTTCAGACACTGTTGTTTGTGCCTTCTCTGAAGCTGCTTTTGGAGAGATATTAGCATCGATACGATGCCCCAAGACCTCCCCATTTCGCAATATATTTTGGTAGCAGTAGCTGCTTTGAACACTCAGGGGCGCAGCTGAACATGGACCAGTCGGATTCAATCAATAATCGGACGGTGAAATTTGTCGTTTCTTGCCATGTTGTCTCCAAACAACTTGAAGTCTCCACAATATTAGTAGATTCTACAGGCTCTTGGCTACATGCTGGTACTTGTCCGGTGTTTGTGCGTTGAGTAGTTCTCGAGATATAAATATATTTCATGTTTCTTTCCATAAAGTACGCTGGTTGATTTATGTGCAGTATAAATAGGTGAGTTCAAACGATATCGTGCAATATCTCGGGTTACCCAATGCAGGATACTTGCAATTAGCACTACTGTACAGATCACCTAGTGTGTCTTTGGCAACGTTAACCACTGTGCTACATAGATTGTTGAGGCATTTGTCACTGAGTAACACACCTTGTGTAATACTAGGAGATTTTAATGAAGATGTGTTGCACCAGCAGAACTCGACACTCCAGAGCTTTATGTCTGATTCTGGTTTTACATTGTTAGTGAAATCACCAACAACAGACCAAGGCTCACTGATAGATCATGTGTACTATAGAAATCCATCTCGCAACATTACAGCTGAAGTGCAAGATACATACTATAGTGACCATGACACTGTCTATTGCAGCATACAATTCAGTTTGATTCCCCACGTACTTTTATGTCGATACCGTACATCAGCTATAGCATAACAGCCCAGTGTCTCCATATATACCATAGACCATACATAACTCCACTTTTGTTTTCAGATGTGACCCTATCACACCTGATATCAATGTGATCATCGTTCAATACAGGTGAAGGCTGAGATGCATTTAGCCAGGTCTCACAAAAACACTGTATGGTAGTGGACATAAGACTGTTGTCAGCTTTTATGTCTGGAAGTTTAGCAAGAAGTGATCTCACATTTAATAGAGCTATGGTAAGGTGAGAGAGAGAGGTTGAATCATACAACACTTGAGGTGTGTTCATAGCCAATAGAGGTCAACAGGAGACCACTTAACCCCTACTAGCTGCAGACATGCATGACCTGTATGCTGTAAGCTGGTAATAAAACTGGAGCAGTCTTAGCCAAATGATGCTGCTGTGCATTGCCTGCTCATCCCACAATGTTCTACATTTATACTAGTATATACTACCAGACTTGGCAGTCGCGCCTATAACCATGTATGCCTTCACAATGTGCGCATGCGCATTCATCATAGCGCACTTCGCATCTTATTTCCGTTCCGCGGTACGTTCCGCGTTCCTGCGTTCCGGCTTTCACAGTTGCCTCCTGTTTGGAGCCGGTACTTGGATCGATATTCAGGTATGGGCTGCAGTAGGTTTCTAACCATTTCATTCTCTACATCAATGCTCTTTTTAATGGCTTTGGGATTGAAGTTTAATATATGCAATCCTTTAAGTGTTTTGACACGACTGAATGCTACATAGGCTTGTCCAGGGCTGAAGTGACCACCTTTCATGTCTATAACTTTTTCATCAAGTGTCAGGCCTTGAACCTTGTGTATGCTGGTAGCCCATGCTAATGTCAGTGGGAACTGGAAACGTGTTACTTCAGATTCTCGCCTCCTTTTTGCAAGAAAAACAACTTTGTATTTGTTCAAAGGCACAGCATGAGGGAAGGCAGTATGATGTGGGCTGGATTGAATTGCTTTAAGACCAACTCTGTCATTGTCAAACTTGATAGGTATTGTGGTAACCTGGTTATCATTGTTGGTAACAGTATGGACCACTTCACCTCTAGCACCATTAACAAGGCCATCTGACACATCAACATTTGCTGTGAGCATCACACATGCTTTAACAGCCAGCTTAAGTGTACTATGGGCCACCTGTTTCAGACCTCTTGTCAGATAATCTGGAGAGACATATGTGACTGGTTTGACCAGCTATAGAATCAATAGCTTTAATGGTATACTGTGCACTTTGTGGAGCTAAGTTATCTAACATTAAGGCATTCCATGAGTCAACATCAGTGTTTAGCCTGTATACATGCAAAGCTTGGGTTTAATAATTCGCTATATCAGGTGCTATTAGCCTAGATTTGAGGGTCTCAAGATCTTCGGATGTGCAACTGTTTGTTCTCACTCTGCACAACAACTCTGAGAACACACTGTCACCTCTCTGTCTCATTACTTCCGTTAGCTCAATCATTTGGAATTGATCCACCCACAATGAACCAGAACCATACAACTGGGCATAACAGTCACTCACAGGGCTGAACAGTTGTGCCTGAGCAACTGGTGGTAACTGATACAAGTCTCCTACAGCTAATATGCTGACACCACCAAACACAGTGTCATCTGACGCACCTTTAATCTGTTGCAATCGTTTGTGGATCTCTAGCAACATGTTGGAGCCAACCTAGCCTCGTCCCCAGGCCCGTTCTGAGAAGAGGGACTGGTATCCACTGTTCGCGCATGCGCTTAATTAGTGCGTACAGCTCACGTGAAATTGTGCAAGGATGTGTCAAATGACGGCCAACATCATGTGGTTATGAACTATGACGTTCATATATGGGCTTTAATAGTATAACGCCAAAGAGACGAGCGCTGCTCTCCTAGCCCTTTGCCCAGGCCTTCTGACCCCAGCGCTTATCGCTTGAACTGCGCTGTCGACGCAGTACCATCTTCACACTACAAGTGTAAGCTATAACTTCGTAACACGAATTATAACTTGCCAAAACCCATATTTAATATGGGTACACAAGCATAAATGCTGCAGGAAGGCATACAACACGGCAGAATCAACGCCTTGCACAGAAATAGCCATTATCAGCAGTGTACGATTAAATATACGGCAAAATACACGTACCTGACGTCATGGCACACGGAGGTAACACGGTATTATCCGGGATTCCCGGAATGTCGGGAAATTAAGCGCATGCGCAAACAGTGGATACCAGGCCCTCTTCTCCGATTTTTCGAACGGGCCTGGGGACGAGGCTAGAGCCAACCATGCTCACTTCATCAATAATGAGCATCAAATGTGAGTTTGGTTCGTACTGTGTTTAGTTTATCATGGCTAAGGGGCTGAAAACTATTGTACTTGCTGCGTCCCAGTAGAAGGGCAGAATGCAGTGTCATGCCATTAATATTAAATGCAAAAGTGCCTGACAGCTTCAGTAATTTCAATGTATCAGAATGGATCAACTTCATCACATGTGACTTGCCTACACCTCCAGGACCACTTAGGAATACATGATATGGCTCAACTGGCTTGCCCTCTTTCAATGCTATTACAGCCTTCCTACACCAGTCATGATGGAACATTACTATGGATCTTTGCTGGTCATTCAACTCCTTGAGGTACTGCCTGTATTGGTCAGGGGGAATCTCTTGTTGGTTGGCAGCACCCTCAAACCTGACATGCAAGTTACTGCTTGTTGATGTGAGGATATTTTCATTGTCATGCAAATCTTGCTGGGAGATCTCGGTTAGTTGCTCACAACCCTCTGCTATGGAATGTATCTTTCTTCAGTAGATGGTGCAATGTTACTCCATAAGTGCTCAGGTGGGCCATCTTCATCTATTTGTATGTCTTCAATATCAGCCTGGGTATACTTGCATTCATTTCTATGCACAACATCATACACATGTCTATAGTGCTCTTCATAGGTTGAATACCTACCCAATAAATCTGCCTGCTCATCATACCATGGGTAGTATTGGCATGAGTTTAGCTCTGCACCAATTACTAGGCTCAGCATCTTTGTTATACTTTCTGAACCTGATCACAGCTTCATGTTTGCGTTTGTTCATTTTGCCAAATCTATCAGTCAGTGTTATCTGAGTTGAAGTGGTTTCACTGTCAGCGGCTGGCAGTGCATCACATTCACTATTCGGATGAAGCACCACGTGAAAGCCCATTCTTTAAGCTGCAAGATGGTGTAATTTATTTTACAAAGCGACTTAAAATGGTAAAGTTACAGGGAACTAAATAGTAGTCAGCGTAGAAATTTATTTTTAAAGTCGAATTTTTCATTGGCCTTAACCAGGAAGCCATACAATGAATGAGAGTGAAATTTTGTCTGGCATCACAAAACTAAAGGTACTACTTGCATACAAAGTTTCGTCCAATTCTGAGACGGTCATGTGAAAATTTTTGTTGAAATGACTTTGAATGACCCATAAAGAAATTTTTATGTTATGGTGTATATCTTCATCGTCCGACTGGTACAGAGGACCCATAGGATCGTAAGGATCCTCATCTCCCATCCCCAGGTCATCATCACTTCCTTCAAAACAAATCTCAGAAAGGCTTCCCTCCTCCCCACTGAAGTATTTGATTACACTTCTTGGTGAAATCCAAGCCATCTTGAGTTGCGTGGGTAGTCACGGTACAGTAAATTCGCTAATACAGGATGCAATGCCCACGCAAGCAGGTGCTGTGTTGATTATCTCTTCCGTGCTTTTTGGGGGGGAAAGTTCCTGGTTATATTTATACCGCATTAGGTCGATCAGTCTAAAGTTACCGCTCATTGGAAAGAAAATTGTAGTAAAGTTTGGTGAGTAACTGCAGTCTTGCGGGAGTAAGGTACTACTGGAAAAGAGAAAGTAAGCTCTTGGTACTGCAAATGTGCGACTATTGTCGCTATTGTCCTGTAATGAACTAATATTTCGCGCGACTTTTGGCGCTATGAGCCCTAAAGAGTTAATTAACTCACCATATCTCCATTTCTGTCCAAGTTCTGACTCCAAAACTGAACCCAAGTCCACTTCCAGCCATAACAAGCAGACTTGTGACCATATCCAAGCCCACTCATTAATGAGCATGCAATAGTCAGCACTCTTGATTGTCAAACACCTGCTCAGAGCCCAGGCAGCCTTCCCTGCCAAAAATGAACCCCCTACAATGTGAGAGTAGCATTTTCTAAGCCTGTTCATGCAGCCACGGCAGGAATTGGCCTACCCGGTCCCAAACATGGTGCTTTGACAGCCAAGCCTAGCAGCCACCACGCGCATGTCACCCTGCGGGTGACACCACCCACCTCCCCATCCCACCCTTTCAGATGCAGTACTGGCGTGCAAGTGCGAGGAGACTATCTTTTCTGCGCAGGGTGCAGTACGATGTAACCAAAAGTGCACTATAGGGTTTAACTCATTGCGCGTGGTAAGCCTAAATAAAGGTTTACGTGCTACAACTAGTCTACGCGGAAAGCCTAATAATAGGCTTGTAAAGTAGAACTCACCGTTTACCGCGAAGCTAACAAAGCTTAGTGAATCTCCGGGGTTGGTCCCTTTATATTTAAAAGTAATGAGGCTAGACCACACCTTTTGGCTGACATCACTCTGGATAGGAAGGAAGAGGCAGTGCTAGTTCAGGGGTGATCGTGAGTTCAGCCGGATATAAAGCTTTTACTCGAACACAGCGAGCAAACAGCCTCCAGTTTTCACTTGAGGTAGGAGTTCTACCTATATATAACTTTGACATACTGTTGAATAAACATTTTATTTGTAAAAACATCTTTGTTGTGTTTCAGTAACATGTTGACTTCATAATCATAGAAACTGTCTTATTAGTACTAAGAATCTGTTACAACAACACGACAAAACAGTAAATAAACTTGCCACTTTAGCATTTACATCATGCTAAAGTAAGCATTTAATGGAAACCAGCCTATAAGTCGGAACTGTAAGTATCCAGTGGTAGAATCGTGTTGTTTCAAATTGCTAGTCAGCTTCGTTGTATAGCGAGCACAGAATGGCTTCGGAAATAGCTTAGTTGCACGGCATTGATAAGCCACTTAGATAAACTAGTCCAGCCTAGTTGCACACTGAGTACACAAATCAAGCCACTGACACGGCTCAGGGCTTGCTAGCACACTTGTGAACTTTGACCTTCAGAATGACAACACCAATTGTGGGCAATTTCCGCATTGCTAAACTGGAACATATAAATTACTTCCGCGTGCAAGTACTTGGTAGAAGCTTCAAAGAAGGTCTACTTGCCAAGTGTAACTGTGTGTAACCAAACTTGATGATCATATTATTTTGGCTACACTAACACTAGTCACATTTCATCAGTTACATTACGAAAAGAAGCTACCAGTAGCACACTTCACCGGCCACTTTGTGAAAAGAAGCCACCAGTGGCACACTTTACCAGCCACTTTCTGGAAAGAAGCCACCAATGCAGTGGCACTTCTTTTGTGTAGAAAATATGGTGCAGCTACTATTAGTGACCTGTAAGTGCTTAATGTATGCTAGCAAGGAGGAGAAATTGATATAGCATTTAGCAGAAAAGAAAGGTAACAAAGAAGGGATCCAGTTGTATAAGTGCCATAAAAGCAGCACTTGTACAAGCCAATGGTGGAGTGGGAAGACAAATGCACCTGGTAGGTAGGCCTTGATGGATTATGCTAGCATAATTAGAAGGTACAGCGGCCCTTGAGCTTCAAGACAGTTTTGGAGCTACACTTTGTTATCAGCAAGTAAAGCCAAAGACGCTACCTGCAAAACGTGGGAGGTAAGCGTCCTTTGTAAACGGATACATATTGCTTCTGAAAAGCTTATCTAGGTTTAAAAAAACTTTATAAAACTAGACAAAGTGGGTTTCAAACAGTTACACTTTCTGTGTACATTCATAATCTGATGTTAGTTTTGATTTTGGAGTAAGTATTCTGAAAATAGTGTAGGTACGGTTGTGATTTTACCACTTGTACATATGAAATTGTTAATTACAAGTCACCATTGTGTACAAGTGGTCGCAGCCTTTAGCTACGCTGTTAGGGGACACTTCCAAACTATTTGAATGAAATTAACGTCATTAAGGTGGGGAGGGGGTTAGGGCCATGACGCCAATTTTAGCATGAACTTCGAACCATCCTTTTTAATAATAGGCCTTGAGCTTGTGTCTACACGTAGCTACACATGATAAGTTCAAAGCCTTTTGTGCAAGCATAATATCATGTGTGCACCTATTAACTGCTTTCTATGGTATTTCATCTCCAGGCCCGTACTGGTGAATAGAATCACCAATTTTTTCCCTCCTGCGGAGGAAACCTCCACAGAGAAAAAACTGCGTGATGCACTGAGTAATTGCTTGTCTAATGATGCAAAAAGAATTGAGAATTATTCAAGAATAATCAGTAAAAAAATTCTAATAAAAAAAGAATAATAGATCCTAGTTTTGTAGACTATACCTAACAGCAATTGGCGTTGAGTCTAGGCGTGCATGTAGCCTCGTCCCACAGGCATCTGCCGCCAATGAAAACATTGAAGCCAGGGGGGAAGGGATGAGGGTAGTGCGCATGTGCATCTCCGGTCACGTGTAGTAATGTAGGAAGTGAGTATGCCATATGTGGCAGAGCAGAGCTTCCAATGTATTTGGCTGCTTCTGAGGATGTTTCTACTCAAACAGACGCAATAGCGAAGTTACATGAGACAGAGCTTCCAAACTGGGATAATGCTTGCAGGCTGATATTGCTTGTACAACCGTCATCAGCAGCCTCTGAACGAGTTTTTTCTATTCTAAATTCCTCATTTTCATCCCAGCAGGAATCATCTCTTGAGGACTATATTCAGTTATCAATTATGTTACAATATAATCGTCGTTCATAATTATATATTTGTACAGTTTGTGGGGCTATCTGTATAATAAGAATCTATTTGGTGCACAATGTATTGTATTTAGACTGGGAATAATAGGCATGATGAAAAGAATATTAGGTATGATAACAATAATAATAGGTAAAAATTTTGAGAATACAAGAATAGAATAATAGGGTAAAAAAAAAGAATAATCCATCAAGGCCTAGTAGAAGAGCTTGTTTGGTTCATATGTCAACATGAAACAAATGCAAAGAAATGACATTATACCACATTGCATCACTTTCTACATATTTCATTGGACGAACAGTGGAGTACGACAAGTGACATAGTCCTATTACGTACAGATTGTAAACAGTAATTTACACAAAATTGCTACACTATGGTCCCAAGTGTGTCCATATTAGAGAGGTCCCACTGTAATCTGACGACAATAGTAGGTAAATGTGCACCCTGACATGCAACAAGAGCTGCTAGTGCCACACAGCTGGCAAAAACTGTCTCATTATGACTTTCTGGCGCAGCTGCAATACAACAGCTGGCGCCATCCGGGACAGCCACCATTATCAAAAGTGACATTCCTTACTTTACGACGTCGCTTGAACCAGGTTCCACTACACTGCTTAGTACAGCCGCTATGGCTACACAGACGACCGATCCATAACTGCCATGTCAACTTAGCCTGTTCCGTTCTGTATTGTGTACTGGCTGCATCTGAGTTGTGTGAGAGCTAAGAACCGTACTGCGCAAAGCCTATTGAGAGACGTTGGTCTGAGTTGTGAAGAAGTGCTGTTGCCATCAAAAGCGCTGTGGAGGCATGGGTGATGTGCTGTAGTCGTAGCGTGTCTTAAACAATTTTGCAATACATAAAAGTGAGAATTACTGCTTGTCTAGATTAAAAGGGTGCACTGTGTGAATAAGATTAGCAATAGGAGCAATAGACAATCAATTCACAAAGTTGAAAAAAGTACACAAGGTTTTCTCTATGTGCAGACAAAGTAGGAATGCTGACGGCACCCATAGTTTTATACGCTTTACTACATCTTTCCGCTTGGGGTCTAATCTTGCTTGTTTGATGACCTGCTATCCTTTTTGGAGGAGGCGGTCACACTACGACCAGAACAAGTGAGTGAATTTGTGTAGTTGTCTCATATTTATATCCTGTGTTTTGTGTGAGTGAGTGACTGATCGGTGAGGCATGCAATCTTATTGCATAGGTAAAAGGGGAGTCAAGATCTACAACTCCAAGAAGCACGGGGATGTTAGAGTGGCTCTTTGCTTGGGGAAAGTAGGGGGGGCACGCAGGAAGAAACTCATGATGGCATTTACCAGGAGTGGGGGGACACAGGGGAAAATGTGAAAATCATAGTGGGCAAGCATAAATTGATGCATCATTTTATCATCCACTACACATTATGCCATAGTAGGGACAGTTAACTGGAGGAAGGGGTTACGCTTTTGCGTGTTTCTATCATGGACACAGGGTGGGACCACACAGAGGGGCCAGCAGGTTATTAAAGACTTAGAGACAACTGTCAGAAAAAATTCAATCCGATGTTAAAGAACTACAGAATCAGAATACGCAACTGAGAAATGAGCTTACACAGACACCAGCCCTTTCTCAAGCTGGTGATGAAATAGAGTTCAAACTGGAGGAAGGGGTTACACCTTTGGATGTGTTTCTGTCATGGACATAGGGTGGGACCAGAACAGAGAAACGAGCAAGCCAAAAGACTTGGAGACAGCTAAATCCAAGACGATGTTCAAGAGCTACAGTACGCGACTGAGAAATGAGCTTACACAGATACCAGCTGGTGACGAAGATGCTAAGAAGAGATTTCAAACTGTCAGAAAGAAAAATTCTAATATTTCTAGTTTCAGAAGTTAAATAATCCAGGGTATGCATACCTTATATTGAGATCAGGTAATTCAATGCATCGTCAATGCACAGAGTGAGAATGTTTTGTGCTGCACTGCTAACTTTGAATCATACTTGCGAGTTTATCCATGGCTGCAAAGATGAAAGCCATGAGACCAAAACAGCACTTGCCGGCTCACTGATCACAGAGGCTTTCTCTCACCATTGTTTTAACCCCTGAGGAGAGCGAGATGATGTACTTTGAGGATCACTAGTAGCCAGAACGGTTTGTTTTGTATAAAATTTGAGAGTATACTGTCACAAACAATGCAACATTTTTGGTTCTGATTGTGTGTTCTCGCAGACTATCAAATGAAGTAAGCAGATATCATGCATATATATATAGCACTCAAGCATGACTCACATATTCTTTGGTTTGATTCTCCTCACCCTACTGAACTTCGGTCTTGTAGTCGTTCTGTTTCTCTGGTGGATTCACGTTAGAGAGTATTCAACGACCCAGTTTGATATCCTGTGTTAAACGTGCTATATCTAAGGGAAAGCTTCAGGGTGTAGAGCATGGCCCTTTATCTACTCCCTACCTGTTATGTATATGATTTTACCAGATGCGTACTACCAACACTATGCCCTCCTTTGTGAGGTGATTTGCATTTTGAATAGCAAGTTGGTGCAGCCATCTGACATCGAGAAAAGTAGAAAACTGCTACAACATTTCTATTTATGTTTCTAACTCTCTACTCTGAGCACTACTTGGGTTGCAATATTCATCAGCTTCATCACCTTCCAATCATGTTTTGACCATGAAGACACAAATGGTAAACTAGCCAAAATGGTACATTCTCATGCATGTGTGGGGTTGCAAATACTGCTATCATTTAGTTCACTCCAAAGATTATGGGAACTTAACCGATTATACGCGATAGACGCGTATACGCGTTACCATGGAACAATGCATTATACGCGGTAGACGCGTATACGTGTCACAGCTGCAGTTGAGTTTTATCACAGCCATGGGCTATTAGCAACAGCTTTGATATCCGGTCTGTGGTTAGGTTGGGGCCTCCCCTAGTAATATGTGGGGTTTGGTCTAGAAGCCCTCAAGGGGCGGAGCGTAGTGAATGCGAGAAGCCATGACGGTCGTCGATCGGCTCGATCGCGAAAGTCGGTTATTAGCCACGTTTTCTTCTCAACGCCTGTAAGTAGAGACACAACGCTACCTACAAGGTGCAGCATGCCTTAGGCTTTCTACATATCAAAGCAGCTCTGGGATCGCGCCTCGCTGTCAACGAGAAAAGCCAAAGATGCTACTCACAACTATCAACAAGCGTTCCCCGTAAAGCGGTACTGTATGCTTCATAACAACTTACCTATGTAAAAGTTAACCACGTAGAACCTTTCTCCATCTGTATTCCTCCGTCTGTAGAGTTTTCTTTCAGATCTCAGATGCTTAAAATTTTAGATATTGCGTGACACCAAAATTACCAGCGTTTGAGGTTAATTGCATTCCAATGAACCTAGTGTATGATCGGTTAAACCAGTATGTGGACCCTAGTAGTGCTAACTATGAAAGAATATCAATTTTGATTGACAGCATAGCAATCACACTTCCTAAATACTGCACTCCAATCGACAAAGAATGTTTGGCCATAGGTGTGTGTGCTGAGGAAAGAACTATGAGCTACTACAATGTTTACCTTCAGTTCCAGATGTTATCACCAAGTTTGGATGACTTTTGTGAAAAAACGAGGTTTACCATTCACCTTGTATTGAAACCCCGTAGACTGTGACTAAACTGTTATTATGCATTACTCATATATTATTATGTTGTGTACTTGTGAGCATGCACACAACTGAGAGTTCATGAGTGTGGTTGGACAAGCTTGCACGTTGCAGTGGAGGTTGTTGCCAAGACCCAAAGGAATCGAGGTCTGCGGAGTTTGAGGTCCAACCGAAGCGATACAGTGGCCCCAGTAATGCCTCCTTTGAAAAACATGATGCCAGCAGCTGAGCCTCGAGCAGTCAAAGGGTGACAAACACCTGCGAAAACGCCCAGTCGTAAGTATGGCTAGAGGGCCTGTGAGTGGATACCTCAGAGAGGGTGAAGGTCACCCACATCGTGGAAACTAGTGTGAACATATGGCACAGCCGCTGGATACATCGACGACGCTGAGCGCATCTTTGTCAGACGGAGTCACCGAACCACTGAGGTAGGTTCCGCTCTCAAAAACGGATGATTTGTGATCCACAAAATCTTCAAATGATTTGTCAATGTAGTGAAATATCGTCCAAATCTGGATGATATATGCCTGTTTTCTCTATAGAACTGAAAAGTGAAGGAAATCATCCAAATTTGGATGATCAGCCAAGTCATCCGAAAATGTTCTGTATGATCCTAATTTGGATGTTTCTGAACATGCTTATTTGTCATCCAAAAGTGGATGTTTTGTATCATACTAACTTGGATGTTTCTGAACATGCCTGTAAGCCATCCGAAAGCACAAAGACTTTGAGTGTTTTCTCATCTATTCTCCAGGAGCTACATCAAGGTGGCGTGGTGATAATGGAGGCACTGCTTACTGCTGACACTAACATATTCAGGAAGGAATGTGATCAACAACATCACACGCAAAACTGAAACACAGTGCAGTAAGCTGGAGGAGTGACAAAATGTTCAAGAGTCACTGGGAGTTTCCAGTGAAAATGAAAACTGAACTCTCAACTTACACCCAACACCGTTTGTGTTGGGTTTCTTCACTGCCAAGCTAAATAAACTACATGTGTGTATGATGCTGATTTCTCCCATGCACTCTTGACAATCAGTTATGTTTATGTAAATACTATGATGTTTAATATTCACATATGTATGACGTCCTACTCTTAACAGTTGATTCCTTGTCATGTCCAATACAAATTTTGAAATCTCAATACTGACACTTGTGCTGCTGTAATAATAATGTCTGCTGCTTTACTTTTATGCATGAATGCGACCTCAACCATTGTGCGTAATTTCTGCTGTCTGTGAGCATCACACCGATGCTGGAACCGGGCAGTAACTCTTCACTGAATTTAGCAGTAGCCCTTCACTGTTGATCTCATCAGCTCATCATCCGAGTGCATGAGCTCAATCTTTGAAATATTAAAATTTAAACGCACTCATTTAAGGTATATGGCCGCAAGGAAGCAAGCAAGCATACACAAGCATGTGCGCAATACAGTCATGCTAGTGTGGGGCTCGCTCAGGCTCACCCCAATCATCATGCACTCGATTTGATTCCGTTTTCCTTCGGCTTCTGGAGCTGTGTGTAGTAAGCAGATATCATGCATATATATATATATACTCCACTTCACCCTTGTTTCTGTGGTAACAGGTGGGTATTATTTTCCATATACTGACAGGAAGTTGTAGATTCTGTAGATTCTGTTCCATATACCACAGGAAGTTGTAAAATGATGTTTCCTATAAGCTACCTTGTTTAGAGTGTAAATTACTTTACATGTTTACTAATAACATACCTTGTTTACAGTGAAAACTACCATGTGTATTTACTAATAACAATAAGGACCAATCAGAGTGGAGAATATAACAGATAAACCACAGTAGACAGGGATTTATGGTCCATAAACAACCCTCGCCCTCGGGCTGCGCCCTCGGGCTCGGGTGGTTTATGGACCATAAATCCCTGTCTACTGTGGTTTATCTATAACATATAGCACTCAAGCATGAATCACATATTCTTTGGTTTGTACGGAAGCCAATTACTTCCGCTTTCTCGGATTTCTAACCTCCATTGCACTCTTCACCAAATATTGCGCATGAGCAGTAGTAGGCTCGCCGAATATGTGCATGTGCAGTAGGTATGACACGTCTTGTCACGTGGCGAATATCATGGCTAGTCGTCGTTCTGTTAGTGTCTGTCAAGCTGCTAGCCCACGGATTCATAGTAGACTCTCCCGTGAGTTGGAATACAGGTGATGGAGTATTAAACATCTTGCGACTTCGTGAAAGATGGCAAATGGTGACTTGAAAAGCAGCCGGGAAGCAGGTTGGTAACAATTTTTATATTTTTATGTAGGTTAGCTGTGAAGGTTATGGTTGGTATATACATTTTGTTTTGCCAGCCGAAGTTGTACTTTCGAGTGTCATGATAAGAATTAACTGCATCATTTTGGCGTTGAAGTACATGGCTCTAACGAGCCAGAGGATAAAAGGAGCTAGCAAGAAGAGGAAGGAGATGAAGCCAGCTGATGTACGCGAACTGTTGGAGAAGCAGCTTTGAGTATGTAGTAGTAATCTACTTATCTACAACAGTAATTATGGACAGAGCGATGGAACGCCTCCACATATATACCTCTCAACAGAACAGTCAGTGGTCTGGGTATGAGACTAGAAGCAACTAATTATAAGATGGCTCCATATAGTTCTGCACTATGCATATTTTGTGTGCATTTTGAGAGATGTTCTAACCCACTTTGAGCACGTAAAGAATCTTACCATCCACAATACCGACAACGCTGGCCGTCAGTTGGCTACTGGTAATGGAGAGGCAAAGTGACAGGAGCACTCCAAAGGGAGGCAGCAATGGCTCTGTGGGTACACACAGCAGCATGAACAGGTTCGAAGTGTTACCCTATAGTCCTTGTTATCTCCACCACTATCCTAAAAGATTTCTCTTGGGTAGCTTTGCATTGGCTTCAAGCTTTGAAAATTGTACGACTCCTTTCTGAGTGCATTAGCTTGAACCAAGTGGTTGAATGTGGGTAACAGTTTATGAAACACGTTTACAACCGTTTCGATCTCGGCCTACCAACAGCAACACAACCTGCAGAGATACTGTTCTATCCAATCAATTCGAAACAATCACACATTCACAAACTAGTTGGAGTTGCTGGAGAGGCAGAGTGAGGAACATCACCAGATGGTGGAAGAAGCAAGCCAGGTCTGAGTGTACCACCCTCAAATCCAGGCTTTCTGTCCAAGATTTTGTGTCACAGCTTTGGAGACAGAAAGCTCAAGGTTATGCATGACACAGTCTATGATTGGGGTGAGCCTGAGCAAACTCCATACTAGCAGGCCGAGACTACATTGCAAAGATGTGTGTGCATGTCTGTCTGTTTGTTGTTTATTGGTGAAGCATGCTTATGTTATTTCTACACTAGGGTCTCAGAAGACAGCCCTCATAATGACAACCATGAGACGTGCTGTAATACCTGGATTGCTGCAAATTGGAGAGGATTCTTCTGAGAATCAAACAAAGGCTTCTTTTACGAAGCAGATGGCCTTTCTATAGTAGCGGTATTCATTATATCTACCTCATTGCTTATTCTAACATGTCATGATGTTCACAGGCTGAAGTGCTATGTTGTTAGCATACTGTGGCTTCTGTCTGAGCATGTTAGGTTAGGGTCAGAGACGTATAAATACAATGAACTACATAGTGCTGTAGTGAAGTAATAGTGCTGTATGGAAGTAGTTTGGGCCCTTCATGGTTAACCGATTATACGCTAAGTTTATTGGAATTTAATTATCCCCAAACGCGGAAGCTTTTAATGTCACGTGAGGTCAAGAATTATAAAAGCTTTTATCTGAAAATATAAGCACTAGAGACGTTGAACAAAGCTCTGCAGAGTTAACAAAGGGATTGAAAAAGCTTTCTATCGCTTAATTTGTACCTAGGTAAGTGTTTTGTGAAGCACGGCAGCTGCTTTTCGCGGAGCTCTTGTTTGTTGCTTGCTGTCTGTACCGTCTTTGGCTTTTCTCGTTGACAGCGAGGTATAGCCTCGGAACTGTCTTGATAGGTTTGAAGCCTGAGGACTGCTGTACCTCTGTAGCTAGCGTTGTGTCTGTCTTCATAGGCGTTGAGAAGAAAACGTGGCCAATAAGTCACTTTTGCGATCGAGTCGATCGACAACCATCATGGCTTCTCACGCTTACTACGCTGCGCCCCTTGAAGGCTTCTGAATGAAACCTTACATATTACTAGGGGAGGCCCTACTCTAACCACAGACCGGATACAAAGCTTGTTGCTAAGAGCCCAGGGCTGTAATAAAGCTCAAGTGCATCCGTGACGCTTATAAGCGTCTATCGCGCTTTGACGTAGTGACGCTTATAAGCGTCTATCGCGTATAATCGGTTAAAAAACTTCAGTTAGTGCTTTTTCTACAGGCTAATGGCTGAAAGTTTATCACTCCACTGTTTTGAATACAATGGGTGACTCTGGTGCACAGAACGCCGTAGTATGGCCTGCATTACAGTGGCTCATTGTACTTATGGCAATGGGGTGAGGGAGAAAGCAAGATCGAAGACAATGGAAGTAACAATAAGCTTTTACTTAATCAGCATAGCTTTATAGATTGAGCCACCTCGGCATATGTAGCTATGACAGCCTCCCCAGCCTGACTATGGTTACAGCCAAAGGATCATGCAACTCTATTTTCTCGCTGATATGGCAATTTTTCACCGACAACTAGTCCATTACTCACTAGCCTCTCACCATCTGCAAAATGACATGTCGATGTCAGGGGGTGTGGCAAACGCAAGTGCTTGCATGCGAAAATTAAAAAAGATTTATTCTGATGGACTTGGAGAGATTTATGCAAATGACATTTTGTACTAACTTGGGGTTGGAAGAAAGAATCAAACTTCTTGAGTTCCTGTCCAAACCGGTACTTTGAGAAACAGCAAGCAGTTTGAACAAGGAGTCAGCATTGGGTTCTTGCCTACACTGATGCTTTCAGAAATGCCAGCCAGTGTGAACACAGACTCAACATTAAGTCCCTTCTGCACAGTGGTGCTTTAGGATGTGCCAGCCATTTTAAACCACAGAGTCAACGTTGGGACCTATAGTCTGCACTGATGCTTTGAGAAGATGCAGTCAGTTAGAATCAAGGATTCAGCATTGAATCCCTGTCCCCATCAGTGCTTTGGCAAGTGCGAGAGAAAAACTCGATGTGGAATTGTTGTCCACACTGGCGCTTTAGGAAGTGCAGGTTATTTTATATCAAGGACTCAAGGTTGAGTCCATATCTCTGAAGTTTGAACCATGGACTCAAAATTGAGTCCCTGTCTATACTGGGGTTTCAGGAAGTGCTGTTTGCTCAAAATAGCTAACGTTTGAACTCTGCTGTTGTTTCAATAATTTCCCTTTCAACCTTGTGTAGGTAATACCTCAGGGATGACAACTTCCGGGAAGTCTTCACTCCAGATCCTATAGAAGGTGCTAAGGGAGACAATGTCGCTTGCTGGAATATTCTGCTGGGTCATGTCGCTTTCATATCTAGAGAACACATCCTTTTGTGTTTCCCAGCTGGGAAGGTGAATCTGATTAATGTGAGGCATCTTGTCACCGATGAGATGGAAATACCTGTGCATCCAAGCTTTGGCCCCACTTGACTTCGCGTTATATCTCTTCTTTCCCTTATTGCCATGCTCAGCAGTCACTTGTCCCACTGACACACGTTTTTTAACCCGGGAAAGATGGCGCTGGGAAATGCCATGAACTATGCACCAAGCTGATTTGCATACCTCCCGCCCTGCCACGACAAACTTGGTATCCAATTTACCAGGCTCAACAACTCGGCTGTTTTCTTGTATCTTGTCCATCAACCACTGGCGTCTTTCGTTTAGCGTCAAGGATTTAATTTTTTTCCTAATAGGGAGTACACAATGAGTGGTAAGCTTGAGCAAGCACTCCCCAGTGCAGCACTCAGTAACCAATATACAGGCTACTTCGTTGAGGTCACCGTCTTTCGCTGGTGCTGGGGGTTCACCGATTACAAGGAACCTGTCCAGATCATACTCAGTGTCTTTCGCTGGTGCTAGGCTCACTGACTTGTTTGAAAGTGGTGAGGTTACGATGGTGGCGCGACTATGACTGGAATCGTCATCACAAGCGGAAACAAATGCCGATTCGTCATCAGAAGGGTATATCGGCTCTCCATCCGTGTCTGAGTTGGTAGTATAAATGCTGTCGCTGTCACACAAAAACACGGGGGAACTGTCGCTGCTCGCACTTGCCACTGACAAACGAGGGCGCTTGTGAGGAGACGCACTTTGGATAGAATAGTCGTCCTCCAATTCAATGTCTGGACTGCAGTCACTGCCGAGGATACCTATAGATGCTGCCATACCAGGTGGTCTCGATCGTGCTCCCTTGAACACTTAACGAGCTTAATACACTATATACTGTTTTAGCGTGCTGGCCGACCGGAAATTAAGTCATGCTATTACAAATCAATACCTAGATATAATCATACAGGCACGTGCACTTGTGCGTGTCAAAACTTGCCTCTCTTACCATGATCCAGTTCCAAGTCAGTATTGTAACAGTGTCCCAGAGCTGTGTGGCGTGTACAAGCAAGCATGCCTCCCCGAAAAAGTGGTTTTTGGAGCGGGATGAAGGCGCTAGTGGGGTGTCGACAGTGATCATCAAGAACTCTGAAGGGCCTCTTCGGAAACCCAACGCTACAAAGCCGTTAGGAAACATTTTGAGTGTGACAGTACCGACGAAGGACCAAGCCGGAAAGTACACCGTTGAGGAAGCTCTTGTGGTGAGTTTCTGTGTTCCACAGTTACATGCTCGCACATACTAGTTTATGAGTGCAGAGCGGGTGCGGTGACGTCATCCAGATGTACTAATCGTGCGCAGCGTGGGGTGGGAATATGTGCTAGCGTTTGTTGTGTGTATCTATGTCGATCTATAATAGTATGTATATGTGACCCGCTAAGTGAAAACCTGGCACTTCGCGCAAATATTGAATTTGAGTTAGAGGCAATTTTATCCGTACAGGTCGTTTCCCAGGTAAACTCAGATTATTGGGGCGAGCCTGAGCGAACCCCACACTAGCGGGACTGCATTGCGGAAGTGTGTGTGTAACGTACGTGCTTGTGGCCATATACCGTAAATTTTAAATAAGCGCGGTTGAATTTTAATATTACGAAGATCGAGCTCATGTTTAGTGCATACACTAAACATGAGCTCGATCTTCGTAATATTGAAGGCTATTGCCAGAGTTTAGCGTCGGTGACCCGGAGCGCCTCGAGCGGAGACGACTGACGTTGAAGCACGCATGGCAACTTACTCCTTGCTGCTACAGATCATCAACGGCAGGCTGCCCACAGGCAGCCTATAAACTTCGACCACGTTGAGGTCGCTCCAGGTAAGGGCCACGACACTGCAATAAACACCAGAAATTCAGCTCATGACTTGAGTGTAAAGCTTAGTCCATGCATGTGTAGACACACTGATAGTAGCTGTCCTGGCTGTTGGCATATGTGATACCTAGCTATCTACTTAGTCAAGATACCTACTTTATGCGTGACAAATCCTGCTTTGTGCAATGACAAATCAGTTTGCTGCTTGCTCAGGCTCGCCCCACGATGATGAATCATCACACTAGTTACACCAACGTGTCACAGGGGGCTTGGACTGTATCATACTGAATTATGAAGCCTGGCTCTGCTACTATAAAGACGATATAAGCTCGAACTCACAGGCAGGCCAGTCAAATATGGGAACGCGTTGCTATGGACAGCTTGTACGCGCTTTCTAAAAACGCGATTTTACCAGCTTCCATAAGGTTGTCTTTCTGTCCATAGACACCATGTAAGCCCCCGCTTTTATAACTGCTGTCTTTCCCAACTGTCTTTGCCGACTTCCAAGCTGCTTTTTTACAAGAACGCGTGTCAAAATACGTAACATGATGGTATACGGAGACATTAAAATTTACCATAGTAATGTAAAAACATTGCGTTTTCTCAAAAAGCTACGTTCCGCATCCGCTACGCATTTCGCTCTGTAGCTCGGGAACCAAGCAACCAATCGCTTCCATTTTTTTTCTGCCGCACAATTACACATTGGTATACCAATTTCCGGTCTTATCTCAATTTTCATAAAATGCGCGATGTGCCGGGTTTTCGCTCAGCAGGTCACATATGTATGCAGCTAGCCAGCTGCTGTGCTAGCAGGAGTGTGTGCATGTGTGCCTTACTAGCCATTAATACTTCTCACCTCCAGCACCTCTGTATGCGCGCACGCGCACGCACGCTTTTACGCACCGATAACACGTGACGATCAATGATTACGATCGCTACGCAAAATCTTCGAACGAAAGACAGCTGCATGAAGAACAGCTGCACAAAGAGACGGTGCTTTCGAAGATCAGAGTCTCTACCGACTTTTGAATAAGGCCAGCCACCTGACTGCATTCTGTGCATGATATGGCAGTCCCCATCTCCCGGTCACCCCAGCGCAGCTGATGAGGCCTGGTATTGGCCGAAACGCGTCCTGCACAGTGGGTGACTTTGCATAACATCTAGGCCTGTTTTATAAGGGAGATGTGGTTCGTTGATTGTTCATGCACAGAGACACTGAAGAAATACCACTGAAGAATAGATGGTAGACACCTGGTATCTAACTGGAAACTTCAAAGCTTCCGACTAATTAATTATTAATAAGTGGTGAAACTGCATATGGTTTAATTTAAAAAGAAGAAGTGATGTTTACTGTGGTCAGGTTTTTGCACGCTCTTGTATGGCACAAGGCAACTTATACTGGAGGGACCATGATTGCCTATATGTTAGTAATAAATGTATTATTTGTTATGGATACTCACAGTCACTATTAATAGTTGACTGTACAAGTATTGTAGTTGCATCTTATTCTCTTGTTTAGTTCAAATGTGAAAACGGCCGTATTATCCTTAGTATATTGACAACATTGTGGCCAGCTTGTATCAACCTTGTAACTCCCTGGCAACAAGGTAGTGGTAAGGTTGGAACAAGGTTGTTGCATGGTTGGTACAAGGTTGTGTGACAAGGTTGTGACAAGGTTGTGACAGCCTTGCCAGAAGGTCGTCCGAACCCTGGATTTGTCACACCCACTAGCCGGTTTGAAGGTTGTAACAAGGTGGTCACAAGGTTGTAAATAAGCAGGTGATTCCTGCAGGGTTGATCTAACCTTGCTACATGCTTGTAAACATAGTGTATCGATCAGTATACTTCACATGCAAAACAACCATGTTTCAGGAAGGTAAAATAATCACATAGTACGTACATATACCTTATTACACAAGTTAGCGTGCAATATCACGAGTTATTGCACGAGTGGGCGTGGTATTTTCACGAACCGAAGGCGAGTGAAAATGCAGCCTACAAGTGCAATAACTGCGATATGCACGCTAACGAGTGTAATAAAGTATTTATTATCCATGACCACAACAGCGTCGTGTCTCTTCTCACACAAAGTCCCGAGTAGCTCGCCGTTCGAACGCACTGTTTCTAATTAAAGCGCATGCTGGTTGCTAGGATATCACGCGTATATAGCCTCAGGGCCCGTGTGATATTGCACGGCACGGGAATAGGAAAATACTGTTGTAGAAATATCAACTGGATAATAAATAAATATACATGTATATATCTACGATGTATGGATACAGCACATGACATAACCTTTACCCTTTTACCTCATGCGCATGCATGATCAGAAATCAATCACATGCTCACGAGAGAAACATATAAACTAGCTGAGTTCATACATTCATATTAACTTAGTTGAAAACAAACCTGCTAAAGTGAGTGACTAGGTATCTATCACAAACGTTTAAGTTTACGGGATACGGAAATGGGCATGGTCAGAGATCCAAACGGAACAACTCACAGTGGCTGGGTGCGTTAGGCTACAGCTGCAAAACACGGAAGATGAGTCGAGAGGCACGACACAAACTTGCACAGTGACAAGCAATGAGAGATCTCTAAGGAGCGGTCGTGCACGCGTGGTCAAAGTTTGCGAATTTTCTAGCCAAATTCCGCTTCCGTGAGCAACCGGGAGGGAGGAACGGTAACGGAAATAGACAATTCGTAACATTTTCGAGGTCCGGACGAAGGTGTTCTTGAAAAAGTACCTCTTCATTGTTCAGAAATAGTATGTTTTGTGCGAACTTTATCGTACCACACTATTATTTTGTTTTATATACTTACTGTTGCTGACGATATTCAAAAAAAGGTCTCGTCCGGACCTGCATTTTTCATTTTATAATTCGTTAGAGGTGACACCGCTTCACATACGTAGATTCTTAATTTTATATTTGGCTAAAAAAAAAGCTGCTTCCCAAACACTAATTGTACGAGTTCAAAGTTCAAATTTAATACTGATTGTGCATGCACATGCGTTACCCGGGATAATAGAATTTCAGTTGCTGTAGGTTATTGCGAGTAATCTGAGAGAGCGTTGTAAGAAGTGTTTGAATGGTGAGTGGGAATGGGAAATCAGAAGACTAAGAAGAATACACACACTAGCAGGGGGAAATATCAAAAAAGAAAAACATCCCGATGTCACACCACACTGGCAAAAGAAAACATCAATGTCCAATGTGTCACCAAACCCCTTGAAGGCAATCATATTATCAACTGGAAACAACTGGCTTCCTTTGTGGATGACATTTCAGCACACACCAACTCGTGCAAGGGAAAGGTTTCTTTCATTGGGGAGACATACCACAGTGGTATGGCATCAATCCTAAGCGCAAAATGCAGCCACTGCAGGTTAGAAATAGCATTCTTGACATCAAACAAAAGTGATGGGGTGGCAGTGGGAAGCGTTGGGAGTGCAACATTGCGGCTGTGTGGGGACAGATGTGTACTGGTGGTGGCCACTCAAGCCTATAGGAAACAACCTCCATATTGGGCGTCCTCACAATGACAAAGAAGTCATTCATGGCAACAGAGAAGGCACTCGGGGAGTGTTAGAGCAATTCTCTTGAGCAGTCAAGAAGGACGCTGCAGAAGAGGAAAAAAGAATTGCTATAGAGCAGGGATCCCTGCACAAGGGAGTGCCTGCTGTTTCAGTGATTGTTGACAGAGGGTGGAGCGAGCGCTCCCATTATAACCTTTTATACGTGAAAGATGCATAAATGCGTCAGCAATTTACATGCGTTAAATGACAAAGGGTCCAGAATCAACAGACGACATCTTCTTCTGGAACTTTAGCACCAATTGTTGCTTAAGTACCCTTTCCTTTCAGCCTTTGTGTGACTTTGAAACTGTTTGTGGACACTCCTGCAGTGGAGGTAAGTTTTGTCTGACTGCTGGTACTTTTGCCCTTTCCCTTCTTCTTCTTGACAGCTATCATGGATCCAGTGGCTGCTTCCTCCTGTTCTAGTTGCTCCACAGGCATTAAGGCCAACCTTCACTGGCTTATCCTGGGATAATGGAGGTGTTCTTGGAATTTGGTGTCTGGGATAATGGAGGTGTTCTTGGAATTTGGTGTCTGGGATAATGGAGGTGTTCTTGGAATTTGGTGTCTGGGATAATGGAGGTGTTCTTGGAATTTGGTGTCTGGGATAATGGAGGTGTTCTTGGAATTTGGTGTCTGGGATAATGGAGGTGTTCTTGGAATTTGGTGTCTGGGGATAATGGAGGTGTTCTTGGAATTTGGTGTCTGGGGATAATGGAGGTGTTCTTGGAATTTGGTGTCTGGGATAATAGAGGTGTTCTCGGAATTTGGTGCCTGGGATAATGGAGGTGTTCTCAGAATTTGGTGTCTGGGATAATGGAGGTGTTCATAAGCACTGAGTAGACACAACAGGGTCTCTCAGACTGTTCCCGATGGTAAAAGTTGTTGTGGTACACATATTCAACATCATTACTGGCAAGGAAGACAGTGACAGTGCAAGGAGAGCAGAATTTGCAATTGGTCATTTCGAAGTTGATGAGCCTGCTGCAAAGAGACCAAGAAAGAATGCAAGAAAAGAAGAGAGACTTCCTTGCTATCGTATAAGCTCAGAGGAAATCAATATTGCTAATAAGCGTGCTATGTCTGTGGTAATACCTTCACCAGACCTGATGCCTGGTGCAATTTTCTCTAAAACAAGTGGATCGAAGTCCCAAGATTGGAAAGAGGTATACATGTGATTACATGCATGCATTTTGTGTTTCTCCCATGAGCTAAGTTATGAACTATAACTGTAGTTGGGGAAAAAATAATGGAAAATTACTGTTCTTTAGCATGGCACGTACTTTAGAAAAATAAAACAGTGAAACTTACAACTCTCAACGATGGCCAAGCTGGTAATTCAAAAACTCAATTTCTCCAGTGTTTCCTGCCCACATGTATGTTTGTATTCAAATTTCTTTGGGGTAGACTGTCAGATCTACTAGCTTTCAATGGACTGGAAAACCTAGTAACAGAAGAGTCCACACAAGGCTACAGCCATGTAGATATTGAAGGCAGATGAGGAACACCAGATTCTTAGAAAGTGCACACACTAATCTATTCACTATTGGCCACATGCTGTGGCAGTCTGATATGTGACCAAGATTTTTTGGGTTTCAACTCCCAATGTCATAAATGGGTGGTCTCTATTAGTGCCGTGGGAATAAAATTAAAGGACTCACCTAAGACTGGGTTTGAACCAATACATAAACATTTGTGTGTTTTGCTCAGAACCCAGGAGCATTGTGGGAACAGGCAGGGGGGCATTTCAAGGATGGAAGGTGAGGACCTCTGTAATGCTAACTGCTAAATAGTATGAGTGATTCTGTTGTTGTGCAGGTGCTGCTGTATGTAGATGAGAGAAAGCTTCCCGGTCTGAGAAGAGTGCTGGACGTTGGCTACTTGTGTCTGTGACAGCACTTCTTGTGATGGCCCACTTCTTGATGATAGCTCAACCCCCGTAATCACAAGATGGACTCAAACCAACATCCTTTGAGTTATCGGGGCAATACTTTTTGTTAAGCTATTGTGATTCCCATGAGCAATAACTGTCTGGAGTAAACAAAAGGTCATGTATCCAAGAATATGTACAATGAAAATACACTCTCTGTGTGTTACATACTCTAGCTCTGTACTAAAGATGGAGAAACAGCGTGAAGTTCAGGGGATCACCTTAGAGAGAGTAGCATGTAATGTAAGTGTATGTGTCTCTACTGTTCTCATAGGACTTAGAAAATTTATGAATATTCTAGCTTTGATGTTGAAGTGTTAATGAGGTCTTTTATTTCACGTAGAATACCTCATGCAGGTTTCTATCTCAAATAGAAACCTGAGTGAATAGGTCTGTATTTTGTGGGTTTCACTAACCATTAACTGAGATTATAAACTGGAAAGCTCTTCCAAGTCCCAACCAAGCCCGATCCACTCCGTTTCGTGTAGCAGTGCTGCAAGAAACTCGTTCAACAGCCGAGCGGCTAGTAGCGTAGCTCGCAAGTCAGGTCCACAAGAATCTCGTTCAACAGCCGAGCGGGCTAGTAGCGTAGCTCGCAGGCAAGGTCGACAAGAATCTCGTCCAATAGGCGAGCGGGTAGTAGTAGTAGCGCAGCTCGCTGGCCAGGTCGGCAAGAATCTCGTCCAACAGGCGAGCGGCTGGTAGCGCAACATCGCAGGCCATGTCCACAACAGTCGCGATTGAGTAACCTACTGCCCCTAGCGCAGCTGCCATCACAACGAATACGCTTGAGCATTGGATCCAACTCGGTACAAACCAACCACCACTGTTCTTGGCCAAGTAGACAGGCTAGGGAAGTTACAGCAGGTTTCTTCAGATAGCGCTTGGCTTACTACACTCAAACAACACGTTTCATGGCTGTAAAATCCACAGCTTGATCGCCACCACAGCCACGGCTAGCTCATTTTTCGACTATATAACCGACGATTATGACGTCATTTTGCAAATTTTGGCGCGAATTATGTAACGTTGCACCATTTTCTAAGACGGTTAGAAACCGCACCCTCGGTTCTTAGGGCTTCAGAAGCCTCGGAAGTGTTTACATAATCCCTTCAGGCTTCGCCCTCAGGAATTATGTAAACACTTCCTCGCGCTTCTATAGCCCTAAGAACCTCTGGTTAGGTTTCTAACCTACACATAGACAAGAAACTGAGAAAACTATAGGAGTTTTAGAGTACAGCTAACTCATTTCTAGTAATTTGATTGGTCAATGAGAGGTAACTAAATGTGACCTCCTACAGAATGTCCTGTAAACAATAGCAAACATTATCAACACTACTTTGCTTCTACAAAACCGCAGATTGTTATTGCATACAACAATAAATACAAGGTATATAAACAGCGCAGCTGCATGATGGCCATTGAAGTTAAACTTTGAACCGCCTTTCTTCCTCACTTCGAGTTCCTGAATTAAGCAGGTTAGCTAGCCAGTGCAGAGTTTCTTTGGCTGTAGGTCTGTTAGTTGACCGATGCAGCCTCTGCAATATTCTTCTGTCTGTGTTGGCACCACAGCCTAACATAGTAGTGTGTAGCTGGTTTTTCAGGTACTGCAGACACTTGGTAGCATGTCAGCTGTGTCTTCGTTGCAGCGCAAGGCCTGGTGGTGTCTCGGATAAAAGTGGAGCTCGTTAGTGGGTGTGGTGATTCACGGAATCCACCAGTTCCATCGTGGGTGTGGTGTGCCGTCGAGTGCGGTCGGTGGGAGACCGTGAATGTCGCTGTTTGACTTCGTCGCCGTTGACATTGCACCGTTAGAGAGCTGAAACACTACAGTTTCGCCAAAATCCATCGTTTTCATTGTTTTCAATGACTTTGTCGTATTTATAGCTGTTGCTGTACTCTTAAGTATTAGTTAGAGTATGTAACCGAGGTTTCTTAGCTGTATAGTAACCTGAGTGGTGTGTAGTGGCTGAAGCCATACCACTAAATGACCGAGGCGGTTACATACTCTAGCTGATTTAGAAAATTTAAGCGCACTCTGCGGTCTGTCTAGCTAGTTCTTGCAGTTCCTTGTTCTCTAGTTGCTATTGTACTAGCTACCGTTATGACTTTTGAGCCCTTTCCTGGAGTTAGACTATGTGGTCCTCCTGTTCCTGACGATCTAAGCGGTTTGATGCATAGCTGTACTGGACCTAACTGCACTTTTTGCACATGGAGGGGTAGAAAGACGTAGGGGTAGAGAGAAGGGTAGAGAGCACTTAATTGAGTGTAGGCGGATCGTCGATGTGCCCACGCACGTAGTTGATTGATAATCGACAGTACACATAGCTGTTTTTTAGTAGGAGCCCGTTCTGGCAGTTTTTTGAACAATAAGCGCAGAGAAAACTTGAGCAAAGCCTAGGAAAGGGCCGCCTTGGCGTTTAATAGCGTCTTGAAAGCCATTCTCCGGGGTGTACAGCGGTCGGTTCGGGTCAGTTTGCCAGGTAAGCGAGTAGGTTAGCGTGATTTTCGAATGTACGGGTCTGTGTAAGCTCACCATAGCTTTCCGTACTGCCAGGTAATGTAGCATAGTGCTGTCTAGTCCCATTCTGTCGGCCATAAAGCTATCGCAACTGTATTCTGTCCATACAGCGTGGGCGAGTTCATTCGTTCGCCCACATGTAATTAAGTTCTCTCTACCTATGACGTTTCTCACGTGATAAATTTTACCAGGCTCTCCCCTTTTCCTTTCAATTTTTCGTTTGCGCGCGGGGAGAGCCTGGGAACGAGGCTACATTTAGGCTACACACATCAAAGCTTGAACATTCAAAAATTTTCTAAGTCAATTTTTTTATGCAGCTATGGTGCTGGTAATTCTGGAGATACTAATTCAAGGTATATCTACAAGAACCAATCATTACATTGCAATGTCTTCTCATCAGAAAACATTTTTCTCCATCCAGTCTTCTTTCCCCACTCAACTCAAGTGCTTTTGTTGGTGTTCCAAAGGCATCGAGTGGTGATGAATGTAAGTGCAGACACTGTGCACTATCAGTACCCTTTTCCCATGTCACAAGGGTTTATTTCTTGTTTGGTGATAAGATTGCAAGAGGGTTTTCCAAATATAGATATGAAGAAACAACTAAATAATACTCACCGTGAGATAGTCGCCGAAGTACAGACCCGAATGACCAGCGAAAGAATCTTCAGTAAAGGAGCGCCTACCAGCAAAGAACAAGCCTCCCAGACGTTCCACCAAGATGACACAATAATCCTGTACGTTAACAGTTCGCCCATCCCCCTAGTTAATGATAACTCCACCCATTAAGCCCCACCCCCAATTTGCTTTGTAATTTGAATATTTATAGCACTGTGAATGCCCATAGCACTATGTGCCAACCAAAAGCTGGGCTCCTCAAAGCAAACCTTAGGCGGGGAGTGGTCCCGCCCTTTCTGTAGTAGGCCACGGGTTGGGAGTTCAAAGGGACCGAAACCTGTGGTCATGCAAGGACCGGAAAGGGTACTCCCCTGAAGACCAGTATTTTTTTTTTGAGCATATCTCCCAAAAACAGTAACTAACTGCCCCATCCATTTGAGCCATAAATGCCCCACCCATTTGTCATAAATGCCCCACCCATTTAAGCCATAAAATGCCTCATCCATATAAGCCCCATCCCCATCTCCCTTTATATGTTTTAACTTCACACTTTATGTACGTGTGTGAAATTTTGAACATCGATGTGCCAGCGGTGTTGGTGCTCCCCCACTCGACACACAACATCCACCGGTTCACTTGACACTGAATTGAGTAAGATATGTAATAACAAGAATAAGAACATGTTTTCATGACACATTTTTATTGCATGTTAGATCAAAATACAGAGGGGAAGACCCAGTATAGTATCACTACCATGCAAGTGAAGTCGAGGGTACAAAAGTTAAAATGCAATGTGGCAGCCCCAGCTAGAAATTGAACATTTGTCCATTGAATATGCTGATTCGTGTGTAATGTAAACATGCCAAGTACTCACGAGTCTATGCATCCACATGAGCCCTGTTCTAACGCAAGTTTTGTGCTACAGTACTTTGAACACAATAAAGTAACAGAATAACACTTAATTTCTACCCAGGATTGCCACGTGACCCTCACAAAAAATGTAACACCAGGGAGTAAAAATTTAAAAAGACAAAAGATGATCAGTAATATATAATTATCACCATAGTACAAAGCTATACCAGAAAATATCGCGAGTTTGTTGCCGTCTGTATTGTTACGAGTGCGCAGCACGAGTAACAATGCCAATGGCAACAAACGAGTGATGTTTTTTTCCGGTATAGCTTGGTACTATGGTGATAATGATTTTATCATATGAACCTTCGATTTCATTGCACGTTCAGACGCAGAGCACGTGACTTGTAGTACCTGATACGGATTCTCGCGTGACTTGTAGTACCTGATA
Source organism: Agelas oroides (assembly GCA_949130485.1). NCBI lineage: Eukaryota > Metazoa > Porifera > Demospongiae > Agelasida > Agelasidae > Agelas > Agelas oroides. Next base: position 14,546,244 of record OX422184.1, on the reverse strand, counting down.
CGGATTCTCGCGTGACTTGTAGTACCTGATACGGATTCTCGCGTGACTTGTAGTACCTGATACGGATTCTCGCGTGACTTGTAGTACCTGATACGGATTCTCGCGTGACTTGTAGTACCTGATACGGATTCTCGCGTGACTTGTAGTACCTGATACGGATTCTCGCGTGACTTGTAGTACCTGATACGGATTCTCGCGTGACTTGTAGTACCTGATACGGATTCTCGCGTGACTTGTAGTACCTGATACGGATTCTCGCGTGACTTGCAGTACTGATACGGATTCTCACGTGACTTGTAGTAAAAAAAATACGGCTTTTTATAAACTGCGTGCAGCTGCAAGGCTTCCCCATTGACTCCCATACATTAGTGTGAGTTAGACGTACGATAATAAAAGCTTATTCCGCTAGTACTAATAATACATCATCTCAGGCCCCCCAAAAATTTAATTTTTTTTGAGAGTACCACTCATTGTACATGTCCTTTCCCCAATGCTTGATCACAGGTCATGTCAACTACAAGTCTCCAGAACCTGGTACTGGAAGTGAAGAAGCTAGATGGATCAAGATTCAGACAAAGTTGAATAATAAGTGCCGAGATACTGAAAAGGCTTTAAAGAAAGAATCAACTGAAAAGGCTTTGAAGAAAGCCTGAACTTGTAGGTGATTCCCTTGTTTATAACCAGCCTGCTGGTATTTCTTGTGTTGTTTTGACTTGACTGGACTGTTAAACTTGATGTCTGCGTGTATATCCTGAGCATGCGTGCGCCCACTATTGCGCTGGACACTCAGCTACGCTCCACCAAGGGAGGTTCATGGGATTCTCGTCAGCCTGAACTTGTAGGTGATTCCCTTGTTTATAACCAGCCTGCTGGTATTTCTTGTGTTGTTTTGACTTGACTGGACTGTTAAACTTGATGTCTGCGTGTATATCCCGAGCATGCGTGCGCCCACTATTGCGCTGGACACTCAGCTCCGCTCCACCGAGGGAGGTTCGTGGGATTCTCGTCACATTTCCCAGTTCTAGCGGTATCTCGCAGCAACTTTCTCGTGTGATCCCGCACGGATCCCGCACGAATTGCACACGTCCCGCATCTGGGAACTCGAAGGATCTCGCAGGAAGTTTTTCATGGGTGTGCATTTGTTGAACTTTGAACCCACGCAATTAGTGGCTAGGATCAAAATGGGTAACAGCTAGACCGACAGCCTAGCCAGCAATCACCATGCGTGCAGTTGTGCCTAGTACTACTATATGCAATTAGTAAACAAATTTAAGTGTGTGGACCATACATTCTACTGTTGAATTATACCTACAGATACCATGAGCTCGAGATCAGCCTTTGTCATCGTGACATACCCGGAACTCATCCCATTCACATTTTTCTTGGTTCGCCTGATGGAACAAGTAATCAACCATATTTCTTGTGTATTCACTGCATCAACAGGTCCAGTTATTTCAGCATGGATCCACGAAGTTGGCGCAACAGCACATTGTCAGGGAGGAGCTTACCAAAGGGAGGTGCGTTTTAGCAACCACCTTTTACAAGAGGAAACGGTTGTAGAGATTTAAAGAGTTCTTTAGTAAGACATTTGCATAAAAGATTTTTTTATTTCTGCTTTGATGGTTTTCTCATGTTTTTGTTTATGCAGCTGGTGGACCTGGATCTGCTGGTGGAGGTCCTGGAGCTGGTGGATGTGCTGGTGGTCTTGGAGCTGGTGGACCTGCTGGTGGAGGTCCGAGGATGTTGTGGTGGTGGAGGTTGACCTGCTGGTGGAGGACGCCGTAGAGATCTGGTGCATGAGATTTGAAGCCAAATACAGTTACTTTAGCTAAAGCCTTCCACCATTTTTTCGTTCATGCACATCCTTAAGCATGTGTTGCCTAGGTGCAATTTGCAGAGATTGTCATTGTGAAGATCTCCTTCTCATGCATTGCTATTCTATTTCACATTGCAGGAAGAAAACCTGGATGAACAAATTGCTGAAACAAACTTAAATTACCTATACATATCTGTTATCAGCATGGAACCCAATACATGCGAAATTGAATGGAATGCAATCAACCTCAAACCCGGAAATAATTTAATTTTGCGTGATGGCAATTATTAAAGTTTTTTTTTTCAAGAACTAAAGCGTCAGGAAAGCCAAACGAAGCGCTGTAGAGTGAAAGAAGGAGCGGAGAAAGGCTTTATAAAGTTATTTTAAATCTAGGTAAGCTTTTCAGAAGCAATATGTAACTGTTTACAAAGGACGCTTACCTACCACGTTTTGCAGGTAGCGTCTTTTGCTTTTCCCGCTGATAAAAAGGTGTAGCTCCAAAACTGTTTTGATGTTTATGAAGCCCAAGGGCCGCTGTACCTTCTTAGTTAGTGTTGTGCTTCTGCTTATAGGCGTTGAGAAGAAAACATGGTCAATAAGTTGCTACGATCGAGGTGATCGACGACCACCCTGGCTTCTACCATTCATTGCGCTCCGCCCCTCGAGGGCTGCTGGACCAACCCACTTGTATTAGTAGGGGAAGCCCCAACCTAACCACATACCGGATACAAAGCTTATAGTTATTCACACTGGGTTATGATAACGCTTAGCCGTAGCCGTGACGTCTAAAGACGTCATTCGTCATTAACGCATGTAAATTTTTGACGGATTTATCCGTCATTCGTGTATAAAGGGTTAAGTCTGTTTTTCAGGCAGTGCAACGTTTACCGTATGCGTGTTATATTTCCTACCATAAACTTCTAGGTGGTCTTTTTGTGTTATGTTTTATTCGTCTATGTTGTTTTCCATAACACAGAAATGGTGGGGACCTGATATGCTGGAAACATGATTCCTCACGTAAAAGTGAGTTCAGTAACTTTGAACCCTCCTGAACTCATGTCAAAACAATGCTTTCTGTATTAAATTCATGAAGTAATTTTGTGAACGGTACAAAATTTGCAGCATTTGCGAAAATAAAGGTCCACAAAAAAATTAGTGCTACACAAAAAAGGATACAAATATGTAGTTGATACTACAATGTGAAGAGGTTTGGAGAGCCAACTTAGCAGAGGTTGAAGAAGCAGTAGATGCAAGCGTATACACTAGTAGTGCATACTGGAAAAAAACTACGTATCATAGCCTCATTCCAAGGCCCCGCCCAGCTTTCCGTCGCTTGCAGTACAGAAAAGCGGGAGGGCCTGGTATTCTTGCCTGCTATGACTTGTATGTGAGCAGGAGCAGTTTTATCTTTATCTCTCCCCCTGTCACCCCCTCCCCCTCCACACACACACACTCACACACACACACCTGAGAAAACTCTCAGAGTGGTATTTTGAATGCAGGTTTGGCATCCACACAGAATGAGAGAAGAGACCCACAGAACATTGCCTCTCCCCAGTTGCACCCCTTCACACATGTTATGAATAAATTGAACGGCCACTTGTAATGTTTCCACCTTTGTGGTTCTTCTGTTCTCATCACCGGTCCCTAATGCAGCTCGCAGCTGCTTGTAAGCGGTGGTTACCGCCTCCACCCTCTTCTTCTCCCTCACGTTCTTTTGAGCTGCTCTTCCTATGTGAGGAGGTCAAGGTTGAAGATGATGTGGTTTCTCCGTCTCTGTTGGCACGCATTGACGCCACGAAAAAGACTTCAAGTGATTTCTCTCTCGGAATGAGCGAGTGGACGGAGAGTGAAGATAGCGGCAAAGAAAACCAGCCTCACAGCGATGACGATTTCAAGCAAAAAAGAAGACTCATATTCAGAAACAGCAAACAAAAAAAACAAGACAAAATTCGCTTTGCAGAGTCTGTTTCAAGCTCCGAACTAGCTACAATGACAAAAGCCTGGTTTGTTCGATTCTCCGCCTTGGGATGTTGCCGAACTGAACCACTGGTTGTGTTTGTATGTCCTGGAAACTCGGCGCACGGATGGAAAAAAGTATCCTATAATCTCAACATATGACCAGGTGGGAGAGCGTTGCCATCTTTTTCTGTTAGATCTCTATATTAGTAAAATGCCGCAGAAAGCTAAAGAGATGGACTACTTCTACTTACGACAGTTGGATTCAAAGCCACAGGATTCATCTGCACCATGGTATTATGTATCACTAGTTGGTGAACATAAGCTTGGCAGAATGGTGAAAGAAACCTTCAGTGAAATTGGAATTACTGGGAAAACAAACCATAGCTTAAGTGCTCTTTTTGAAGCTAACATTCCTGAGAAGATAATACAGGAACGAACTGGACACAGATCTGTAAAAGCTCTGAGGATGTATGAGCGCACAACTGAACATCAATTTCCAGAGGAAGTTGAGAAAGAGCTTGCTCACATTGATATGTAACTTAAAATTTTCTTGTGCATGTTGTACTTTGTATTGTTTAAGTACTTCTTGTGGTTTACAGTATATAAACTCAGCGGCGGTGCCTTTAATCTGCCCACGCAGTGTAGTACAAATTCATTATACATGCTTCATCGATGAGAAGCTGCTCTTCCTATGTGAGGAGGTCAAGGTTGAAGATGTTGTGATACATTTGGTACAAGTTTATCAGTAAAATTAACCGATTATACGCTAAGTTCATTGGAATGTAATTAACCTCAAATGCGGGGGAAATTTTGGTGTCACACGAGGTCAACATTATAAAAACTTATATCTAAAATTTTAAGCATCTAAGATGTGAAACAAAACTCTACAGATGGAGGAAAAAAGATGGAGAAAGGTTCTACACGGTTAACCAGTTTGCGGGGAACGCTTACTTGCTGATAGTTGTGTACAGCGTTTTTGGCCTTTCTCGTTGACAGCGAGGCGCAATCCCAAAGCAGCTTTGATTTTGTGACGTTAAAAGCACTAATAGACGCGTTCTCCAACGAACTCCAAGCATACATTTGTGTGCCAAGGCTATATTCACATGCAGGACACCTAACCTTCTCATCAATTGAACTTGTGGTGTTAACCAAGCACACATGTAGTACAGCTCTAAAAGGAGATGTCTCCAAGGAGAAGAGTGCAAGCCTCTCCTGAAGGCTTGTGAAGTTAATTTCACAACATTGCCAATCACAAGTAGACCGGCAAGACAGCTCACAACATACACAATACAGAAAGCAAGAGAAACACGCTTTCAAATGTCACAAAAGTATTTTATCCGCAATCACAGTTGCTTTAATCATCATTGGTGAACAACATCATGTTATCCCAACAGCCGTTTCGATCTCGGCCTACCAACAGCAACACAACCTGCAGAGATACTGTTCTATCCAATCAATTCGAAACATAATCACACATTCACAAACTCTCATTCCACCAAACACAACACCATTTACCATCATCATCAAGTATTTTTTAATTTTTTTTTGCGCATTACAAACCAACATAGTTACCTGCACATTTCTCCCTGCTTTTATTTATGGCTTTTCCAGAACTAAATAGCATTAGTGGCTGTAAAGTTGTCAGCAGCGTCTGCTGCCATTGTACTCCTACTTGCAGGTGAAGATAATCTTCAATAGGTGAGGCAGCAGTGATGCAAGTCTTCATAAGAGTGGGTGGACCTCAGTGCTAGTGACGATTGCCCAGATAAAACAGTCAAAGAATGCTAACATGTAGGTCAAGGCAAAGCTACTACCATACATTCCTGTAGGGAAGGTATCTACCTCCTACTCCTCCTCCCTCTTCTCTACACGTTTGCTTGGCAAAATAATTTTGCACAGTACACACAGGAGGTAATGCAAATATCAATGATATCCCCCACTACCCCTAGTACGGGATTAGTAGGGGGCGACCTCCCTGTGTTGGGGAAATTTGAACTTGCCGCATTTTAAGAGTAAGAGTATCATATCCTGTATAAAGCTTGTCCCAGATGGAACCAGCAATGGGAATGCGAAGTGACGAACCTCATGGTCAAGAAGGTGGAGAACAGCAGTGACTGAAGTGTCAACATATTATCATTATATACCTAGTTTGGCCACTTTATAATCCTGTGTCACCATAGACCCCATTACGTGATGCCAAATGTTTGGTCCTGGTATATTCTCCATGGATTAGTGCTTTAACACTAGGAGGCGATGCGCCAATATATTGGCGCGGGAGAGTTTACGCGGTAAGTAGCAAAGCCAAGTGAGCTTTTGGCCTTCCTGTTGAGTAGTAATAAGTGTAGACCACACCTTTCCACTTACATCACCCGCAGGGAAGGCGAAAGGTGGTGGTGCTAGTTCGTAATCGTTCGTGAATCATGAGAAGGGCCGTAAAAGCGAAGCTTGTTCTTCAACACAGGGAGCAAGCGGCTTCCAGATTTCACATAAGGCTGGAGTACTAGCTTCAAATAACTTGGAAAAGGGCTTAGTCGGTGGAGCTGTACGTAACAAATGAGAAAATCGGCGCCGTTTCAAATTGCTGGTAAGCTACGATATATACCTACAGATAACAGCTTCAAACAGGTACAAATCGCTTACCTAGCGGTGATCAGCAATTTAGATAAACTAGTCCAGCCTTGTTATATGATACTTATGCAAATCAGGCCGCTGGCAAGGTGCCCGCATTGACCTCAGACAGATCATTTTAATTTCTGCGTTAATAAACTGTGACGTGTATATAATTTCCGCATGCAAAGTGTTAAATGAAGATACTTCAATGATAACTGTACCCAGCTGTGGTGTCAAAATTTCAGTAAGTCCTCTCAGGCTTGGAAAGAGAGGCGAAAACGTTGGGCATACACAAGCACCTTTGTGGGGTTTTTTCAACATTATTATACTATATATATTAGTACCGCAGCGAGTGCACTACAAGAAATATTTTATCTGGTTTATAGTATTTGAATTTTTATGCAGTGCTTGAGCTAGTTTTGTGTAAGTTCTGCCTTCTGGAAATGGAATTCTGGAAGAATTCAGCTTAACAGACCATCTCCACTAGCCTCCTGCGTCCTTGGATATGGGATTTTGAGTACGAATATAACCCGGATTTTTTGACCTTGGAATGGGCGATAGACATGCGCACATTATGCCGGCATAATTTAAAGCACAATAGGCAGCTATTAGCATAAGCACAATCTCGAGCATAATAGGTAAGTGCAACACGCGCTTACGTAATTTTGTAATCTTTGAACCGAATGCCACGTGTAAAGTAACTGTAGATACGTATATTCCGCTCACGCTAGGTACTACTAGCACGAGGATCGCAACGTCTGACTCTTGCAAAGGCTCATATCAGAGCTCGGGTAGTATGCCCTAGGAGACGGAGTCCACATATCATTGCTGGACCGACTCAAGGCCCCTACGAGATCAGATCTGTCACGTAAAAGCTGTGTACACATTGGGCATAATGGGGAATATAACTGAGCATAATTGGTAAAATTATCAGGAATAAAGGAATAGCATAATAGGGTAGCAATGAAGCATAATGTGCGGGAGCCTAATGGGCGATTGGATTAGCGATGGCGATAACGATGACCTGCTGTTAGGCAATTGCATTAGCGATGGTGACAACGATGACTCTGTGATGCTTTTTCACGAGTTTGCTCGTCAACAGGAACTGCAAAACGGTTATTGGACTCGGCAAGCAGCGCTTTCTTCTTGGATAACTTGAGGCTAAGGCGCTGGCGTTTTGCAGAAGGTCCAGCGACAGTCACTCCTCTCTCTCTCTGAGGTCGGTTCGTTCTCCTTGCCGAACAGCAGGTCATCGTTGTCGCCATCGCTAATGCACTTTCAAGGATTCTGTTTACGGTTGAGTAACCTCTTCCAACTGTGCTATATTGACTTCCTGTGCTATATTATATGAGTTTTCAGTTTTCATATAGCACTCTTCACACCTTAACTGTGCTATATGAAAAATAAAGCACACTTTCCCTTTGATTCGCCCACGCAAAATACTATAATTATAATATACATTTTTCTTTCCACTGGGGGTGTAATATAAAATGTATGCATGAAATAGCAGCTAATGCTAGCATACAATGATACAATTGTAGGGAGTATTTAAAGGTGTTAACTGTGTATTACAGAATGATCAGGTAAATCGCTCCACAAATAATTTGTATTGGGGAAAAATGATGCAAGCAGCTGGACAAACAAAGGAGAGATCATAACTGTGTCTAGATTAAAAGGGTGCACTCTGTGAATATGATTAGCAATAGGAGCAATAGACAATCCATTCATATAGTTGAAAAAGGTACACAACGTTTTTTTCTACGTGCAGCCAAAGTAGGAATGCTGAGAGCCCTGAGCACCCGTACTTCATATGTTTCACTACATACTCTTTTCTTTCCACTTGGGGTCTAATCTTCTTTATTTGTTTTATCTAGATGACCTGCTATGCTTTATGGAGGAGGCGGTCAAGTGAGTGAACTTGTGTAGTTGTCTCGTACTTACATTCTGTGTTTTGTGTGAGTGAGTGACTGATCGGTGAGGCATGCAATCTTATTTCATAGGTAAAAGGGGCAGTCAAGATCTATAACTCCAAGAAGCACGAGGATGTTAAGAGCGGTATACTCAAACTGTTGTTGTGGATAAAACAACACATTGCACGTGCAGAAGGTGTCTTGTACCCTTCACCCGTGCAATACCCTCCTGTACTGCACAGAAAACGAATATATCTTACAATGGAATTGACATTGCCTCCACAATTGGTCACTGCAGTACTGGAGGACACGGACACAGAGCTGAGAAGTAAGCAATCAATGTAAAGTAGGTATTACACACGCTCTCAAACTCTCCCACCTTCACATGTTCCACACATCTCCTCCCCAAAGTTCCTGTTTTCGGGATTTATCATTTCTGTGAGTAATCACTTCTACTAAAACAGGAACAAGCTAGTGAACTGTGTGTCTAGGCCTTGTAACTTAGCCCAAGGGTGACTGTGCTACATGCAATTGACAAACTCACAACTAAATTCACTACTGAAAAAGCACTCTACATGCAGAATTATATATGCCAACAGCAAATCTATGTAAGTCTGTAGCATTCCTAAGAGGTTTTAGATGTTTTAAGGCGAAACAGAAGAAAGTGAAAAGGACAGCAGTCACTGTGAATCAAACACAGGACACCTGGCTTGTGCAGCCAGTGCTCTGCCACTGAGCTACAACAACTGGACAACCACCAGCCCTTACAATCTTCTACTTGTACTGCACAGGTGGGACTGAAATGCCTCAGTCGCACACTCAGCTGTCATGCGCCATATGTGCCACATCACTTTCCTCTGTTTTCACCTCCAATTCTCTTCATTGCAACACGAATTCTAAATAGTGAAAGTGACTAATTAAGGACCCTGGTGCTAGGACCTAACAGGAAGCTTCATAAAATGATTGGCCTAATGAGTTTAACCTATCTTAGTAGAACTCGTGCAATTGTCCTATAAGAAAAAGAGGAGTATGGTCTTCTAATTAGAAGACTGGGAGGGGAGGTCATGAATACAGACCATGTGGAACGTTCTTTCATCCACCTAATCACAAAAAAGCCCTCCACAAATGAGACGTTCCGAGGAGCCTGCGGTGGAGGTAGATTTGGATAGAATGGTTCATCACATAATGCCACTGCAGAAGAACATTCAACCAGGCCACTGGCATTAAACTTGGTGTTCAAACATGTTCAGTGACTAGGTGTGCAAACACCTAGTCACAATGCAGGTCTTGGTAGCAGACTAAGTTATCTTGTGGCATAAACCCTTTTTTCACTTTCCATGTGTAGGCAAGGTTTCATAAATTACTACCTGCACGGCAGGTCGCCAAGAAACTAACAACCAAAAAAAAATAACTGGTCAACTTCAGACTGCAGACGATGATGAGGTTGCACAAGGGAAGCATTCAAGTGCCCGCCCTTCAGAAGAGGAAGAGGTACAGCTTAACAACTCGCGCAATCTTGTAACTGTGGTGAACATTTTAAGCCATATCTATTAGTCTCCAATCCTCTAACATTCTCGTTTTCCTGGGCTTAGAGGTTAGTACTGGAGAGGATCCAGGCATGGATCTAACTTAATTCCACTTGCAACTATATGCTTCATACTCTTACAACCTTTCAACTACTTCTTGAATACTTGTGGTCAAGCACGAATTGATCCATCATTTTCTCATCCACTACACAGTATTAACACTTAGGACGCGAAGCGTCAATATATTGGTGCACGGGCTGTACTCGCGTAGCGCGATACGCCAACATATTGGCACGGGAGAGCTTGCGGTAAGTAGCGAAGCCAAGCGAGCTTTCGGGGTAAATCCCTGCCTGTTGAGTAGTAGTAAGTATAGACCACACCTTTCCACTTACATCACCCACAGGGAAGGTGGAAGGGGCGGTGCTAGTTTGTAATCATTCATGAATTATGAGAAGGGCCGTCAAAGCGAAGCTTTTTCTTCAACATAGGGAGGAAGCGGCTTCCAGATTTCACATAAGGCTGGAGTACTAGCTTCAAATAACTTGGAAAAGGGCCTAGTCTGTCAGAGCTGTACGTAACAAATGAGAAAATCGGCGCCGTTTCAAATTGCTGGTAAGCTACGATATACCCCTACAGATAATGGCTTCAAACAGGTACAAATCGCTTACCTAGCGGTGATCAGTTATTTAGATAAACTAGTCCAGCCTTGTTACATGCTACCTATGCAAATCAGGCCACTGGCAAGGCCTAGGGCTTGGTGACGTGTATAGAATTTCGGTGTGCAAAGTGTTAACACATTATGCCATAGTAGGGACAGTTAGCACAACAAATAATGCTGCAATGGCCATAATGCAGACATACCTGCAAATGTCATTTGCAACTAAAAATACCACCTTATATGGATTCATTCTAAATCCTTAATCAGCAGGAGATTGGTAGCCAGTACAAGCCAACTAATGCCACCCTTGATAAGCAGCAAACTCCTGCATCCCCTGAAGAGGTACACTTTACATTTGATGTAATTTTGTCACAATAGCACAAAGACAACTTATTTCTTAATATCAGTTGCACACCCATGTCATCATATTTGCGTTCACTTTGGTAGGACCAAGCCCTTTCCCCCCCCACTGCAATAAGCCAGGCCCTAGTGCCCTACAAAAGGTACGATTTGATGTGCACAATTTATTTAACCCTTTACCCCCGATAGTGCCCGTATGCACCCGGAATTTTTACAACCTTTAAACCCGATAGCACCCGTATGCGCCCAAGTTAGCTTCCAGCTATTTATCGCCACAGCTGCGCGTTTTTGAGTTAGTACATAGTTATTATAAGCCACAGGAAGTCCATCGAAGCATAATTAGCCAGGGTGTCCCATAGGGACTTTCCCCGGAAATCGCGTTCGAAGTTTGGCTGCCAACCGTGTTGAACCTACCATTGTCACAGAACAGCTTGTATCCTACGCACAACTGGTTCTACAGAACTGTTTCTAGCTAATCAACTAAACAACAATGAAAACGTACCTTCGCTGGGAGTTTAGCCACGGATTTCCTGTCATTTCCAATGGATAGCGAGTACCCGCTCTTCATCCGTTCTGGCTTAGTAAAGCAGGTTTGTTTTTTATTAAACTAAGCCAAACTATCAACCTGTGAACTCAGCTAGTTTACAAGATATAACACTATGAATCATCACGATACAAAATCGCCATTTTTTCAATATCTTGTCTCGTGGCTACGAGATCGATTTCTGCGCATGCGCGTCGGGGGTAAAGAGTTAAACCTAACTTTACTGGGTCAGTCATTGGAGTCGTGTGGTCCCATCTCAAGTGCATGATTGTACATTGTACGTGATATAGCAGAATATTTCACACACATGCACACACACACTCTAACGCAAGGGTAATTTTAACAATGTTCAAGCCCATCTGTGGCAATTTCACCTTGAGGTCCAGCAAGGGAGGGGGGCTATCCCCATTGACTTGGAAATCCCCGCCAGTCCACACGAGATATAAAACTTCTCACCATGACATAACAGTGACTGTTTGCCATCACTTCTAAATTACTTTTGTCTTCCTGCAAATCGTTTCTACAAACACAGAGTTTGCTCTAGAGCTCCTTATGCAGCTTCTTGCTTTCTCCACTCATAGCAGAGTTCATCAAGATCTGCTTCATGAAACTGACAGCCCCGCAGCACCAGTTCTATAGTTCAGAGGGGTGGGAGAGATAGAAGATAGCATCTAGGAGAAGACTTGCTCTCACGGTGATCGAGGAGAGATTGTAACTTTGGAACCGTTAGACCACTTCATTTGTGAGTGGTTCAACAAATTTAATGATATTCATAGAATCACATGTCAAATAAGGTGGGTATGGCTAACACCCACTGGGTAATATAGCACATTTGTAAAAAAGAAAAGCAACTTTAATAACCTGTGAGTCTTTCCATTGCTGTAAACCTCAATTTTAATAGAACTTGAGCCATGTGACAAAGTTTGAATTTTACTTGAACCGCCTACAATTGTAATCAGCAATAAATGTGTTGGTGTGATTATGTCAATTTTGACCAAGTATGCCAACTGGTCCAGTTTCCCTGAGAGGGTCACAAATGTCACAAAATGTCACAAAGACAATTCTACAATAGTTTTAATGGAGCTCTGAAGGGTTCAACTGAACTGTAACAATGGCGTCTTCTCAATAACTCATTACAAAAAAAATCCATATACAAGTGAATCGGCTACATCAAACAGTATAGAACCTCAAGTGCGTCAGATGGTGATGGAGTGGCCGGTGAGAAACTCCCTGTCTGGTGCCATGATCAACCACAGAATTTCCAGTGTACAAAAGTTGATGACACTAGGAAAACATTCACTTAACGACAATGCTCGTCATTTGGTGGAAAAAATAATGAAAAAAATATTTTAACTATTGTTCTTTAGCATGGCACGTGCTTTAGAAAAATAGCAGTGAAATTTGCATTAACTTGTAAATTTCTTGAGATGGAAAGCAAGCAAGCACATCCCTCATCTTATCATTACACTGTACATAACTATTAACATTCCACAGTTCATGTTGTCATTTGGTCTCTGTCAGATCTACTAGCTTTCTGGGGTACAATAAGCAAGAAAAAATTGCACCCGAGTTGTTCAGTAGGTGGAGCAAGAGAAAGAGAGGGCTGTGCCACACAATGAGCTAGCTACACACAACTGCTAATATGAAGCCATCCAGCAATGGTGGAACACCTCATCACAGAAGACTCTACAAAAGGCTACAGCCATGTAGATATTGAAGGCAGATGAGGAACACCAGATTCTTAGAAAGTGTGCACACCAATCTCTTCACTATTGGCCACATGCTGTGGCAGTCTGACACGTGTGACTACTAATTGCCAAGATTTTTGGGGTTCCAACTCCCAATGTCATAAATGGGTGGTCCGTGGGCTTTTATTTTCCCCAAAATTAAAGGACTCGCCCAAGATTGGGTTTGAACCAATATCTAAACATTTTCAGTGTTTTACTCTACCATTGAGCTACTTGTGCCTGCGACAGCACTTCTTGTGATGGCCCACTTCTTGAAGATGGCTCAACTCCTGTAATCACAAGTTGGACTCAACCAACATCCTTTGAGTTATCGGAGCAATAATTTTTGTGTGATTCTCCTGAGGTATAATCAATTTTTAAATATAATTAATCCTATGTTGTCACGCTTGAGAGCCATCATAACTGTGAAACTCTGATGGGTCAAAGACAATCTGCTGTGGCAGTCTGACACATGTGACTACCAATTGGCAAGATTTTTTGGGGGTTCCAACTCCCAAAGTCATAAACAGGTGGTCTCTTGAGAGGCACCATAACTGTGAAACTTTGATGGTCCAAGATGGAAGAAGCACATCTCAATGTTCACTGAAATTTGTAGATGCTTTGATGTCAGTAACCACAACTATTATAGTCAACTTTGAGCGGTATGATTGAAGTACATATTTCAATAAATGCCGCTCTGTGATTTCATTGGTCACTCATGGCCTGCGCACGCACAGCACTGCTATATAGGTGTATGCGCTGCAGATGCATCTGTTCGTTTTGTGCTTCGACTTCCGTCAAGAGTGTCCGTGATTATTCTGCTGGCAATGCTTTTTGGTGGTGGATGTGGTGCTGATAGTTGGTTATATATTCTGCTGCATATGGGTAATGCACACTACCAGGCTACAGTTCAGGTGCACATCTAACCTACTTGGTTAGATTAGGGTTAAGTTTGGGGTTTATTAGGGCTTAGACCAGCCCCGAGCCCCGTCTCTGCTTTTTTTGCCAGCTTTGCTTGTCTGGAGTATAAAAGGCTGTGAAGCCAAGAGCCACACATTGCACTCTCTGCAGTCCCTGGCCCTGCATATTTGGCACCAATTTTTGGAACAATTGCTGCCGACCTACACCACCCCGAGCGCATAGGGTGTTGTTAGGACAACAATGCATGTGCACATACACTTGTGTATTAAATATTGATCAATAGCTTCATACTCCGGGATATGGCTCATCTTGGGCATTATCTTTGTGTCCAGATGGCATTTGAAACATGAACACTTACACCTGAGCACACTGGGTACTAGCTAGTATGGCTTTATTAATGCTTCTGTTCAAAGACTACAGTACTACGTGTTTTTTTCTCATTCAAAGGGAATTGCCCATCTCTACTTGTTCTATATATATGCAGAACAAATGTAGGGCGAGGGCCAGAGCCAGGGCTGCAGCAACCTATCATTGGAAGAGGAGGAGGAGCTTGTTAGTTTCCTGGTGAAGTGTGCACAAATTGGGTATCCACATACCCGAAAGCAAAGTGATGGCACTTGTTCAAGAGATTGTAAGTGAAAATGGGGTTTGCACGATCATTTCTGAGGGCTGGTGGCAGCGTTTTAAGCAACGCCATCAAAATATTACATTGCGGATTGCTGCCCCATTGTCATATGCCAGAGCGATGGCGTCAGACAGGGAATCTTTGAATCGGTACTTTGATTTACTTGAATATACTCTGAGAGTTAACGTAATCTTTGACGATCCCTCTCACATTTTTAATTGTGATGAGACTGGTATTTCTCTTAATCCAAAGTCTTCCAAAGTCATTGTTAAAGTTGGTGCAAAGAACCCCAGCTGTCTTACAAGTAATTCAAAGACACAGATCACAGTCTTAGCACGCACTTCTGCGAGTGGTTATGTCCTACCTCCTTTCGTTGTTTTCGGCCGCAAGACGCTGCGTCCCGAACTTACTAAAGGGGAAGTGCCAGCAACATTGTATGGATTGTCATCAAATGGATGGATGAACATGGAATTGTTTTCCGCTTGGTTTATTGATCACTTTCTTGCCTACGCACCTAGCTGTAGACCACTGTTGTTACTTCTTGATGGACATGCCTCCCACTTTTGTCCAGAAATGATCAAGGTGGCTGCTGCAGAAAAAGTGATACTTTTTGCTCTGCCTCCCAACACCACACATTTAGCACAGCCACTAGACAGGAGTTGCTTTTCTCCCCTGAAGTCTCAGTGGAAACAAGTTGTTCAGAATTTACAGCAAAGAACCATCGAGCTGTTACTCGTTACGACTTTAGTGCTTTGTTTGCAAAAGCATGGTATAGTGCAATGTCTATGAAGAATGTAGTTGCTGGATTTAAGGTTTGTGGGGTATGCCCTTTCAACCGGATGGCATTTGACATACCAGAGGAGGAATATACTTCATTTAAGCCAGAGGCACTACTTCAAAAATCTGGGTTGAAGTACATCCCTTTGTACAGTCCTATCCGATGTCGTGCTGACCCTTCAGGTTCTACCACTTCCCCAACCAGTCCTTTACATTTTTCAACACCTACTAAGTATGATGACTCCTCTTTCAGTGATTCTGTTGAGGACTCCTTAGCACAATACAGTGTGGTTGGTATGCAGCATTCACATTCAGATTCTTCTCTGTATGACAGGTCTATTTTGACTCAAACACCTGACCAAAGTAAGTGCACTATGCTGCTTAGGAGAGCAACTAGTTAAGTCGTATATTAGTTACACTTCCACCTCCAAGCAAGTTGGTACCCAAGCGATCAAAGTCTTCAGGTAAAGTGTTAACAAGCCTTGACTTTTGGAAGAAAAGGAGATGCAAAAAAAAAGCAGCACTTGAAGAGAAGGAACAGCGACGAAAACTACGTGAAGAAAACAAGAAGAGTCGAGAAGCTGCACTCAAAGAGAGGAAAAAATGACAGGAAGAGAGAAGAATAGCAGCACTCGAAGAGAGAGAAACGACAGGAAGAGAGAAGAATAGCAGCACTCGAAGAGAGAGAAACGACAGGAAGAGAGAAGAATAGCAGCACTCGAAGGTAAAATGCAACAGCAAAAAGCATCAGTAAACAAAAAAAGATATACTGTATAGTCAGAAAATTTGACGAGGATTTGAATATTTCCGTTAGGTGGTCGAGGTTGAAACCACCAAATTAATATCAGCCAAATATTATTTCGCAAGAAACACTTAACTCTTTGCACGCGAAGTGCAGATTTATATGCATACGTGATTAACTTAGCCTACGCGAAGTGCACATAAATCTGCACGGGATCTTAGGAAAAGCAGAACTGCGCAATAGTAAAGCCAAACAAGAAGTTAGGGTAAATCGCTGTCTATTGAGTAGTAATAAGTCTAGGCCACACCTTTCCACTTACGTTGATCTCGTAAAAGGCAGGAAGGGGCGGTGCTAGTTCGCAAGTGATCGTGAATTTGATCAAGGGCTGCTAAACGCGAAGCTTTCTCTTCAACACGGGGAGCAAACGGCCTCAGCTTTCACTCAAGGTTGGCGTAATACCTTTAGATAACTTGGAAATCGGCTGAATCTGTCAAGGCTGTTGGTAACAAGTGAGAAAATCGGCGCCGTTTCGAATCGCTGGTAAGCTACGATGTAAAGCCGCAGATAATGGCTTCAACAAGTACAAATTGCTTACCTAGCAGTGATCAGCTATTTAGATAAACTAGTCCAGCCTAGTTACACGCTGTCTATGCAAATCAGCCCACTGGCACTGCCCAGGGCTTGCTAGGCAACGCTTGCCACTTTGACCTCAGACTGATAACATTGATTTCCGTGTTAGTAAACGGTAATGTACAAACCATTTCCGCGTGCAAAGAGTTAATGATGTAATGCATGTATTAGCACTCTTGGCCAGTGCCCCTCTACATCAGCTGTACAGTTATATTTCTTTTAAATTTGCTTGTTCAAGTACCTCAAGCAAGAGACAGTGGCATTACTTGATAAATGTACCCGAGGCGCCACCGCCAAATTTACATTCCGCCAATATTTCTTAATGGTCGGTTTGGGACTAAACCAACCACCAAATTTAAAGACCACCAATATTTCCGGTTATATGGTATATATACTGTTGTTGGAGGGATAGGGAGTGCTTTTCTTTATGTACTGTAATTGGAAAGTTATTTGGCTAATGAAATAGTTAGCAGTCCTAAAGATTGTAACAATAGGGTATGATTATTGACAGGCCACCTTCCCTGCCTCCAGTTTTTGATTGTATATGCAAAAACAGAAGGAGAAAGCCTGGTGAATCTTACCATGTGATCTACAACACAGATGCTATACATTTACATCAAACCTATGCATAGCCAAGTTCTAGTGGAGCATTCTAAGAGGGGACAACTACCAATCAGAATACTTTATTACTGTATAGCTGGTAAATTTGATGGGGGATTAAATTTGCCGGTTTGGTGGTCAGGGTTGAAACTGCTGAACTAAAATCTGCTAATTATTATTTTTGCCTACCACACATAATGATGTAATGCATGCAGTTGCACTCTTGGCTCCACCCAGCGCCCCTCTGCATGAGCTGTACATACAGCTAGCTCAGCAATAAGCACGCTGCTGGTTCATTTCAATTAAATTTGCGAACTCATGGCTTGTTCAAGTGCCTCAAGTGAGAAAGGACAGCAACTCTCTCTGATAAAGGTGAGCACGATGACATTATACGCTGCGAGGCGCCACCGCCAAATTTAAATTCCGCCAATATTTTTTTATGCTCAGTTTGGAGCCAAACCACCAAATTTAAAGACTGCCAATGTTTCCGGCTGTACGTTCTGTGACACAGAAGTATGTGAGAGTACTGCAATAATTCACATACAATCTGGAAGTTAAGCACCACTACTCAGGTCGGTTAAGGTGGCCCCAAATGTATTATGCGTGACACGGAGTATGCGAAAGTATTGCAATAATTCGCAAACGTATTGCAATAGTTCGCTATATGACAAAGTGTGCCAAATAGCGAGGGTCGAAGCTTGACCACACCTCTAAAAGTAAACGTCATTGGCGATTGACATGATGCACTGAGTTAACCAGTACGAGAAGCTTGTCAGGCGGCTATAAAATGAGAATGACAGTAGTGTACGCAAGTTATTCTTTAAAAGGAGAATAACCAATGGGATCACTTTTGCAAATAACCAATCAGAAGTGCGCTACAAATGTGAAAAGCACTATAAAAACATCAGACATGGCACTACTTCTCATAGAATCGCTCGCCGTCGCCATTCACCATCTTGATGCGCTCATTGACTGCGAGTTTCCATTGACTCATGAAGTATGCTTTCTGTGATTGCTTTGCAGTTATCCTCGTTTGCAATAGCTTCGCGTGCTTGCTCTGACTTGTCCACTTATTTCGTCTTGCCCACTCCAAATTTTCGTTTAATTAGAGCAGTGTGCTTCTTATCGACAGTCTAGACAGATTTTGTCAAGAAGACAGCATGTGCCTGATAACCGGTATGCTAGTTTGCGTGAGGTAATCTTACACGTGTAAACCAATACAGTAGGAGTCACTTACCCAAAAATAATGATATTCATAGATATTTTGGTGTGCATTAAATAAAGTAATCCCCTTTGTATACAAATAGTATTGCTTCACTTATCCGAACACCCTCCAGTCCCGATGTGTTTGGATAAGTGACTTCCTACAAAACGTTTTGTGCATTGTGAATACAATAGCAAGATACAACCAAATCATAACTGGTTCAATTTCGGTTCCTTGTTGGAGGCTTTCTGCCGTTGGAGTAGACCCATTGGTGGACACGCTGTCAGTTGACGTCTCTGTTGGTAGAATCAGACTGTTTGAGTCAAGCTTTGTCGAGCCACTGTAATTTGTAAATGGTCGCACATTTGTCACTGATAACTGGTCACTGTTAGTCTTTCGTCTCTTGTAACGTCTAGAGATGTACTTGCAACCACAGTCCAATTTCTGAAGGACCACCACTAGTAGGTCCAACAAAACTGTGAGTAAAATACCTCCAAAGAAACATGCTGATACAACTAGGTCAAAGTGCTGTTGGATTCGTCCCAAGTCTCCGTGAAAGAGACATACAGTATGACGCCAGCAGCCAGGGTCAAAGCTCCAGTCAGGTACTTGGTGTTTGAACGCTTCACGAACGGTATAAACGGGAGTAGGGCACCTAAGGTGGTTGCTAATCCAGCGCCTATGGTCAGCCCGAAGGCCAATCCCACACATTGTCTCCTGTTGCCCTTTCACAGAGCTCGGGATAGGGGCACATTCTTCATAAGGTATGGCACTGTCCAGACATTGGTCGTAAATTACACTCTCCCGACTGGCGTTAGCCGAATAGTTAGTCGTGACATTCAAGCCCGGAGTCACACTGACGCCATACCAGTTACAGGTTAGTACCGACAGGAGCGTGACTGACACGGCAACACACTTACTAGGACTATCCATATCCGATCTCTACTATCGACTGAATAGTACTCCTGTGTAATTACGAAATGGGTGGCACTTGAAGGTTCCGCACGTGCAAGCTAGTCTCGTTCCCAGACCACATTTTTCGCGCCTCAGACCGCTAAAAAAATAAAGCAGTCTGGGAACGTAGTAGTACACCGCTAGCGTTAGCCTCGTAGCCTCGTTCCCGCCTCCGTTTTTGCATACTGCAAAAACTGGGGGCATGAATGGCCTGGGAAGGGTGTGGCTTGCGAGACTAAACTCGGAGACCTGAAAAGTACTTAGGTGGTCCCAATGCAAAGAGTTAAGAATTAACTACCATAAAAAATTTGCAACTCCTTATTATCTAAGGATGACTTGTCTTTGGGAAACACAAATTGTTGAATGCATGGTTGCATTACCTGGAGGATGCTGACTACATTCATTGTATATGTATTCTATCCCGTAACACCTATTAAGGAACCCCTAGCTAGGCATATTTTCCTCAGACCTAACCAGCAGTCACGCACTTTTGTAATTGTCGTAGTTATATTTAATATATACGTGTAGCTAATTATATTAGGATGCTCAGTGGGTACAGACATTCATCCAAAGTACACGCTATCACCATATCATATATGAACTCTCAGCAGAGCATGGCGCATGTAAATATTAGCTATACCAGTTTTGTTCGGTAATATTAGCCTCCTTCCCAGGCCATTCCCGCCTCTAGTTTTTGCAGTATGCAAAAATGGTGGGGGAAGGCCTGCGAGATTCAGTCACATGCTTGATGTCAGGTAGACATGAGGGTAGATGTGAGAAGAATCTTGAGGTCCTTCTTGTAACATCTTGTACAAGAACTGTAACATTAGAAAGACAGTGTCAATACAGCTCATTGTTCAGTAGATTCGAGGCTGATCAATGCAAGGTTTGTAAATTACACCACCCTCCTCACATCTACACTCGTGTCTAC
Organism: Agelas oroides; assembly: GCA_949130485.1. Classification (NCBI taxonomy): domain Eukaryota; kingdom Metazoa; phylum Porifera; class Demospongiae; order Agelasida; family Agelasidae; genus Agelas; species Agelas oroides. The sequence continues at coordinate 14,525,747 of OX422184.1, read as the reverse complement.
CTGACGTCATGCACATGATCATGACTGAATCTCCCAGGCCTTGTCCCACTTTTGCATACTGCCGAAAACTGGAGGCGGGAATGGCCTGGGAATGAGGCTACAGTAGCTGGTGACCATTCAAGTTTTCATATTGGTGTGGAATTAACATAGCTACAAATTGATTAGTTAATTGTTATGCATGCATGTCATGAAATCCCCAAGCAGACTATGCAACCATTTTTGTTCAGCAGAATATTTCATTATAATAATAACAGTGATGGATAAAACACTTCTATTGTACAGAATCAGTCAAACTGAACATCAGACTCAACATCAGACTCAACATCAGACTCCAACATCAGACTCAACATCAGACTCAACATCAGACTCAACATCAGACTCAACATCAGACTCAACATCAGACTCAACATCAGACTCAACATCAAACTCAACATCAGACTCAACATCAGACTCAACTGCAGACTCAACATCAGACTCAACATCAGACTCAACATCAGACTCAACATCAGACTCAACATCAGACTCAACATCAGACTCAACATCAGACTCAACATCAGACTCAACATCAGACTCAACATCAGACTCAACATCAGACTCAACATCAGACTCCAACATCAAACTCAACATCAAACTCAACATCAGACTCAACATCAGACTCAACATCAGACTCAACATCAGACTCAACATCAGACTCAACATCAGACTCAACATCAGACTCAACATCAGACTCAACATCAGACTCAACATCAGACTCAACATCAGACTCAACTTCAGACTCAACTTCAGACTCCAACATCAAACTCAACATCAGACTCAACATCAGACTCAACATCAGACTCAACATCAGACTCAACATCAGACTCAACATCAGACTCAACATCAGACTCAACATCAGACTCAACATCAGACTCAACATCAGACTCCAACATCAGACTCAACTTCAGATTCAACATCAGACTCAACTTCAGATTCAACTTCAGACTCAACTTCAGAATTAATTTCTGACTCAACTTCAGGATTAATTTCTGACTCAACTTCAGGATTAAGTTCAGCTGGTTAAGATGGTAGCTGCATCACTGTGGAGGTGCTGTGTAACTCATGCAGACCTGTTTAAGTGCCGGGAAGGTCCAACAAAGCAATTTTACCCACTTTGGAGGTCATGTGAAGCTCATGCAAGCACAGCCTGGAAGGATCGAAAAAGCAGTTTTCATCACGGTGCTGAGTGTCTTGTACAGTTGCAAATGTCTTGTGGCAACAATACTATGCCAGAACTTGAGATATTTTTAGTCAGGATAGAAGATTGTTACTGTCTACTATGATGGATAGAGAAACCTTTCAACAGAAAAATTGCAATCTCATGCCCAACTGCTTCACAAAAGAGAAAGGTTTTTCAGCTATGTTCTTTACAATAGCACAATAAATAAATACTCTAAATATGTCGCGGCATACCTAACAATTTTTGGCCGCCTGGAGTCTGTCAAAAAAGTCTGATGCTACATAGGCTTAGCAGGGATAATTTATTAGGTGTAGGGATAATTATATTACATGCACGTATACGTAGGGTGAAATAATGCGAAAAGTATGTACATGATACAACAGATTTAGGAATAAAAATAGAAATGAAAAAGACTTGTATAAGAGAACAAATACTCTTCAGTCAGATTATAAGTCAGAAGAAATTCAGATGCATTTGCCGGCATTGCCGTCGCCCTCATCACGTTGATATTCATTCTGGGTGGTTTTCTTTTTGTGGTGTTCATCTACGTATATCTCAAGGTAAGTGAGGTATAATTTCAGTAATGCGAATGCGCTAGAAAGATATAAAGTGAAAAGTAAATTACCTTGAATGGGCACGGCGTTGTGTTGTGCAGCAAGTCAATGCCGGCACCCTCGTTTCAATTGAACCAGATGGAAGGGGGAGCACAAAGATGCTGCATATAAAAGGAGGACCTTTCATCTAGACTCAGCTCAGATGTTATGAGATTGCTGCCTTCTGCTGTTGTGCCTGCTGACATAGTTGCACTGCTTAACATTGTTTCACTATTTGTACCTTGTTAGCACGATTACAACGAGATGGTAGCTTCTGTGGTGATTTCAACAAATGCAAACACAGACACTCTAGTATGTGTTGAATCATGCAGGTAAATACCACCCTGCAGGGAGGTACATGTAGATTGCCATCTATAGCCTTGTTCCTAGGACGTCTCACTGTCCATTTTGTGATGGCATATAATGCAAGCAATCTGCTGGGTGAAGGGAGAGCCTGGATAACATTACATCGCTCGAGTTCTGTCACTACTTGTACATACCTGGATTGCTGTCATATATTTTTCCCTTTTGTAGCAACACAATGAAAATCTATTGGCCTTGCACGGTGCAAACGTAAGTTTGCTTACCTTCCCACAGGCATGTTGAAATCACAGCAGACACATCTCTTCTTATTTACAGCAGCTCCGGAGAGAGCGGGACCATTACGCATCGCTCATACATCGCATTCTCAATGTAAGTTTATTCTCAGAGGTTTTCTGTTGGAAACTCTTTAAAAGTTAACACCTACTGCTTCATTTTGACGGTTCTTTCAATTGCGAGATGGCAAGACAATACTGCTTGCATAAAATTGTAATTACGACTAATATAACTATATTTTAACCAAAACAAAAAAACACTCATTTTTATTTGCCAGTACAATGTAAAAGACCACTACTGCATGTCCAGAATATGGAGGTATTCGAGACCAATCTGGCAATGAATGGGTTGCATGTGCCTGTGGGTGATGGTTACATGAGGACTATATAACAGGTTTCCTACAGTACAACTGTTTGTTAAAAACTTATCCAGAAAAATCACAACCAAGGAGATACAAAGATTATTCCTGACATATGGCAAAGTCTGTAAAATGCAAGCACACAGCTCTAGAGTTGAAGTTCTATATGTAGTGAATGAGGTGTGAGGTATGCTGTGAACATTGAGTTGTCACCATAGCAGAATGTTGCCAGATTAACCCATTACACCCGATAGCGGCCAAACGCGCCCGTTAAATTTCTTGTCCGTTACACCCGATAGCGGCCAAATGCGCCCGCACTTCGTTTCCGCTGTTTATCGTGATCGCTGCGCCTTTTTGGACTTGGAGTTAGTTATTACGTGTAACAGGAAGTCAATCGAAGCATAATTAGCTGCGGTGTCCTATAGGGACTTCCCCTCAAAATCGCGTTCGAAGTTTACCTGCCGATCGTAGTTAGCCACAGTACAGCTTATATCCACACGCTACTTGTTCCATCGTCTATATACTATCTAATCGTGTCAGAGACAGTTGAAACGTACCTTCGCTAAAACTGTCTGCCAACTTTTGCCGTGTATTATCGGTCATTTTCAGGTACACAGCGGGTACCTACGTTTCCACCGTTGTAGCTTCTTCAGACTTTTCTAGCAGGTCCTCTGACTACGTTCTGAGTAAAGCAGGTTTGTTTTCAACTAAGCTAAGCCTAACTATCATTGCCTGATCTCAGCTATTTTACAAGATATAAAGCAATGAAACAACACTTCACAAAATCGCCATTTTTTATTAGCTTCTCTCGTAACCACGCGATCGATTTCTGCGCATGCGCGTAGGGGTTAAAGGGTTAAATTCATTGCAAAAATTAAGAGAGTTGATGTCTCTGGGCTTTCCAAAGAAATAAACGCCATCCTCAAATAGTAGCCGCACAAAAAGAGCAGTGAAATAAACAGTAGCCACGGCGTCTGATCTAAGAAATACGGTATATACCTGCGTGCGAGTACGATAATATAGTTGTAATGAAGTCACTTAGTTAGATCTCTCAACAAACAGGGTATTCTATTTAGAAACCCTTGGGCCTTTAGTAGCACCCTTGCTGCATTTGTCCTCAGTCTCTAAATAGTGTTGGACTCAGCATCTAATTACTGTTTAACAGCATTCAGGTTGCAGCAGAAATCGTCCAGCTGGGAAGACTCAGACACCACACACATCCAAGAAGGCATGACCTTCTGACGAGAATCTGAAGAAAAGCTAGGAAGAAGAAAGCCACATAAAGAAACAGTTTAAGTGGTGGACTTCACAACTGGAGAATGAACTTCACATGAAGTACAAATCATTGTCAGCTTGCATAGTAGCAAGAGATTGCATTCCAAGGAAGCTGCTCAAAGGACTAGACAAATGTAAGTTCAGATTTGCAACACAATTCTGTACACTTTAATACATCCACCCATGAAGCTGTACATTGTAAAAGCATCAACACTGGTAAATGTTAATAGTGAAACAGATACGTACATGTAGCTATGTGCAAATCAGACCTAGACAAGGCTCTTTTTCTCTCTTGTCTATGTAGGCCAATCTTCCAATAAGTTGCCCCCAAAAAACTGACAGCTACACGGCTTGCAAAGCCAGTGCACAGAGTGTTCATCAAATACCTAAAGCACGAGATGCTGGCTAACCTGACCACTGATGTAGCCCCAATGATTGGGCTTGTTCATCTGCAGCCTGAAGTGGAATCTGAAATGCAAATTTATTTGTATTTCCGAACCGCTTCTCTTTGCTGGTTGAGGCTCTAGTTGGTGCAAAAGCCAGGTAGAACATGTGTGACATTGATCACAAGTGGGGGGGGGGGGAGGGCATTTGCTCCAAAGTAGACTGTCCCTGGGGACAAACTACTTCGGGGGTCCATTTACTTCATGCCAAGTAAGACAATGCACCTTCTCCTTTCCCTTCATGCCCCTTCTGACCCCATCCTACTGCAAGGGTGTCCTGTGATACAGAGCCCCCTACTGGTGAGACACAGGTACTCCTGTTACAAACACACTACAGACTCACTTCTCTGTCGCCAGCTTAAGATTAGGAAAATGTTTCATCAGGGTGAAAGTGAAGCATTTAGTTGAAGCTCCAGCAACATACTAGTCTATCCAGAGCCAGGCCAACTTTGCAAGTTAACGTATGAATTTCACACATTCTTTTGTTACACTGTCTTGTAACAGTCTATGCAGGCAAATGAGGAGCAACAACAGCAGCTGCCTTGTGCACCTCAACAGCAGCGTGAAGAGGTGATGGTGAAGCATAATAATAATGACGTTACTTACAGCTCCATCATCATGGGAATGTTAACAACCTCTCTCCGTCACAACTGTAGCCAAGAGAACGGGTAGTGAGGGTGAGTTGTGCAGCATCTGTTAATTGGCTGACTCGGTTGCAATTAACCAATAATGAAATAACAAAGCTAATAATGAAAGATTAAGTTCGCTAATGTGCTAATCCTGTCTACATCTAAGTAAAATGCACCCTAGATTAATTTGAGTGTTAAAAATGTTCATGTTGGGCTACATTGCTAAAAGGCTTACAAAACACTTCAGACGAAGGCAGACAAGAAGTCATGATAAACCCCATTTTACATCTATTTTGCCATTTTGCTCTAATTAGCCATGAACTTGCACCAATGAGAAGTTGGTCTCACTCTGTGAGGTGGTCAGGTATAAAGTAGCTCAGGTGGTGAGGTTGAAAGAGGCTAATGACATTAGTTTATCAGATATGAATTAAATCAACCACAGGATTTTGGCCTCACCCTTTGCAGGAAGGCCAGCTTTCAACCATGTCAAGTATGTAGGATCATGACTCAGTGTTCTTGTGTTCGAATGATCATGTGGTATTGATGCAAATGTATTATTTTCTAACAGCATTTGCCTGCAAAGTGAAACTCCTCCATGTGGAGCAGGTGGTGAAGGAAAATCATTTCACCAGCTGTTGAATGGTGTGATGTGACAGATTGTTCTTGGCAGGATCAATTTACTCTCTTTCACACCACATATCCTGGGACCATTTTTTTTCTCACCACACCACCTCATAACCTGCAGGCATCGTTATGACAATATTTACAGCACTTACTAATTAATGCCTTATGATCATTCTCCTTTATTGGGCTAAACAAGTCTCAACGATGGCCAAGCTGGAAATTGAAAAACTTAATTTCTCCAGCATTTCCTGCCCACATGTAAGTATGTTTGTATCGTGGTAGCCAGCAACTCAGATGACTATTGATAATTGTTCCTTCAGCCTCACATGCCCAATTTTAGCTTTTGGATAGGTATTTTTTTAACTAGTTTTATCAATGAAAACCTGGCGTTGTCATGTGAGCAGGTGCTATGATATAGCTGAGATTTTCACAAATAAACTAGAGCTGAATATTGCTTTGAAGTGAAATTAAGTCTTAAAGCTCGTGAAACAAAACCACATGGATGAGAAGCTGGAGGTCAAAAGATGAAGTTACTGAACTTGGTAAAAGTAACCAACTGGTTCAACCTAGGATTGGAACTAAAAATAGAGTACTGGTTTTAGAGTACTCTAAACATCAGATGTAAGCCTAAGCTGGTCTTGTTGCCTAGGAACAAGGCTAAGCCTTAGCTCAGTATGGCAGTATTTGTGGTGCACAGCTAGTGGTGTTCAGCTACCAGGGTGGAGGGAGAGGTATGTCACATCTGCAATTGTAACACTGCTCATATAATTTCAATTGATGTGTTGAACTTGAATATCACATGACTAGCACATTTTTTTGTCACTATAGATGTACACAACTCTATACATAGGTAGCAATAAGGGACGTACATAGAATCTCTCTCACAGCAGAGCCATATGACCATAACCAAATTAGGGCGGCCTTTTCCTATGTGGTTCATTGAATCGATATATTGTTCAAACAACAATATCAACTTTAATTTTCAATAGTGAAGGGCAACAAAACTGACGTACACACACATGCCTACAGCTCAGACAATTTCACAGCTACAAAACAAAGTTCAGTATACAGTTCGCAAAAATATGTCTGAGTGGTGCGATGAGTGAGAGAGGCGTTTTGAGTCGTCTGTACTTTCGATACTAGGTGACTACTGTAACATCATTTTATCCCACCATTTCGCTACCTAACCTTTTGTGGTAAGTCAATGTATTACTGAGTACATGTAACCTACGCTTATTATATAATTATATAGGTGTGTACAATTACTAATGCAAGTAACGGAGTACCTTTCGTACATATTTGCGGTTAGCAATAAATAGTTATGTAACTTCTTTGCTCAAATTAACACACCACATATAGGTGGTGCCCTTGAGCAGCATGAAGACAAGATTGCACAGCATTAGAACAGGACTGGACAATTTTATGGGACTACCATTTATGACAAACAACTTACTTGTAGTGCAATACTACCCATAGAAGGGCAATTCCACTTTGTGATAAATGACCTTTGGTACAAAGTGATTTCTTGTTTGATATGAGTAGAATATCTTTTTCACTGTCATATAAACAAACCACAAACAACATTTGGTCGATAAGAATAGTTGGTATTAGTGGTGATTTGTTCGGATGGTTTGCTGTTTCCGTAAACGATGACACGACAGTTATGGCAACCACTTGGGGCAGATTAGAAGCCTTAAAATGGATTTCCGCCTCCGTGTTAAGTTTGTAGAAGGTAAGTGCAAACTTATTAAGGATGGGCATCTGATGAAATGAACACTCACCCCTTCCCTTCCCTTACAGATACGCCCCCTAAACTCAAAGTGTCAGAAGTGGGGGGAAAAATATGTAGATTTGGTGCATAAGGCAAAAAAACTGAAGGCCCAGCCCACTGAGGTAGTATCCTACTACCCTTCTACCACTTTACATTATTTATTCCAAGTGCATGATTGTGCCCGTTGATCTAATTTTAGGAGGAGGAGGTGGAGGGGGGGGAGGGGGGGGAGAAAGAGGAGGGGTGGAGAGACACATGCCTGTAAGTGTGTGGCCAGTTTGAATGCATCAAATCTTTACTAGAGTACAGAGGGTGGTTCATATATGCCGAACACACTCTGAAGGGGGTTGGTTAGGTGGAGTTCAACCGTGCCGAACTCTGTCTGAAGGATAGGCGGAAGTCTTTGAATGCTTGTGTTTCTTGCATCTCCGTTCGTAGTGGCGGAACTACCCCGTGCACTCCGACGATTGAAGTGACAGGAACAACTGAAAATGTCGACCAAGCAAAGCGGATCATAGAACAATATATTAGTGCCCATACATAGGATGGTTTGACTTTTGGCCAAGGTTCCATCACTGTTGGATAAATTCCGTCGGTGGGTTCGTTTCTTCTGGCCTGAGTCACCGCTGCTTGACCCTCACATTTCTGGTGTTCTGGTGAGTTAGCCTTAGTAATTTCTCTTGTGTAACCAGACTCTCGTGTGAATCATAAGTTCTTCCATCTATCTCTCTTTCTCTCTCTCTCGTTATTAATGTTAGATTTTATTGTGTGCAGGTTTTTCTGAAGATATTTTGGTGGTATACTAAATGACGTAATTTACAGTGTAAGAGCAACTTTCTCTCTCTACAGTGTGGGTTGCAGGTTGCTGCATGATTGGCAAATGAGGCATATCATGTCATCAGGGAGATTGTCAATGAATTTGTACGTGTAGCTATTGACAGATGGTTAACCCTCTAAACGCCGTGACCATATATATATGGTCACATTAAACTTCCTGTTGTCACAGCGACCATAAATATATGCTCACGATAAGTTCGTGCGCTTTCTGCACAAAGCTAAGAAGCTTAACGAGATTTGAGGGTAGGCCCCTCCATGATAAGTGCTAATGAGGCTAGGCCACACCTTTTGACTTACATCATCATCTGGAAAGACAGGAAGAGCCAGTACTTACTCGCGGGTGATCGTCAATGAGCTGAGGGCTGCCAAACACAAAGCTTTTTCTCGCCCACAGGGAGAAGGCATTCTCCATATTTTACTTCAGATAACTATTCCTCAAAAGTGGTTGAGTTTCGTTGGTCAGAAGTAGCTCCCCACTGTTTGTCATTTTTCAAAGATCAAAGCTAAAGCTCGTATGTCTATACTGAAGTAATTATTTCCATCTGAATAAAGATATACTCAAGCAAGCATGTCTTGGTGCATGTCTTGGTGCATGTCTTGGTATATATAAAGTGCTAGACAGTTGCCATTTTGGTGGTTATGCTGTGCCATTTTAAGTTTTGTGTCGTCTCATGCCCAGACACCCCCCCCCCCCCCCCCTGTGAAAAGACTATTTGAGACTTCCCTAACTCTCATGCTTACATGACAGTGGCGGATTTAGGGGGGGTAAGGGGGGTGCAAATGCACCCCCCCTTTGGCGGCTAGTAATGTATTTTGCGTACATAACTGCACAAGTCCATCAAATGATTATGCAGCAGTGGCATGCAGCAACAACAACCAGCCACAGTTACACACTCACGTTTCAGTTCCTTACTGATCTCCAGACGTTTGACTAGGCCTAGAGTTGCTTCGAGATATTCACTTCGGCCCGAGGGGTCCGTCACGGCGCGCCTCGGCGTACGAGATTTAGAAATCTACTGGATTTCACCTGGATTTCGGATTTCAGAGTGGATTTCTGGATTTGGATTTCAGGATTTCAGTTTGGATTTCTGCCGACAGGTTTCTTCTTGTATGTTCTTGGATATTTTAGTTATAGTTCCCAGCTTAGCAAAAATTTTAGTTAGCTGTAGTTTTGGTTAACTAAATTTTAAAAAGGCCAAAAACGTATTTAGTTAAAGTTATAGTTAACTAAAACAACACTGTCGGACAGTGTACGAGATTTCTTTTGTGACGGACCCCTCGGTTCGGCCTTCCAGCTATATTTTATTTTATTGTATGAATGCGTTCACGTGACCGAAAGTGGGCGTGGCAACCCAAAAATTTCCGCCGCGCTTCCCGCGCCGGTGACTAAACCCCCCTTTCTAAATTTCTAGATCCGCCACTGCATGATGTGAACTTAATGATTGGGTTACATTCAGTGCTTGGGTGACAGGTTGCTGAAATCGATACTGCTCAGAAAAGTCAATAGTCACCTTTACTTTCTCCATGAGAGGGTCTGAGCATGTCGTTATACACTTTCCCTGCATTATTTACTACACATGCACACACCAACCAAAAACGAGGAGAGACTTATTAAAGAAGAGAGTGAGTTCTACATCTGCTCAAGTCCAATTTCACTGGGCAAAGTGTAGGACAGACTTCCTCAAACAGATAGTGAGTTCTACATCTGCTCAAGTCCAACAGCTAACCCAACCCCCACCTCCACATCACCAGTCAGTCCCCCAAACTCCCAAACCCAAAAGAAATACGACGTCGAAGACCAAGTGGAGAAGTTTCTTTCAAAACAAGAATTACAAGAAAACTGGAAGAAACAGGAGTCGTCAAATGCCCTGTACGTTGCCTAAGAAATAATGGATATGGTTCGGCGATATATAAATGTGGCGCTCTGTAAAGTTGCTAAGAAGAGCCAAACTTGCAGAAAGAAACATTCAGATTTCTAGTCTAAGAAGCGGTCCAGCTATTGTGTACACCCTAAAGTCTCATAAAGCTAGCAAATGAGTCACAACAACGTTGTGCGTAAGTGATGGAGATGTTCAGTGGGCAGGGCAGCTGCAGCCCTAAAATTACACCAACACATGATCTTGGAGGATGGAGATGAGATGACAAATAACCTACAGTAGCCTACAGTGTGAGAATCTTTGTGTGTCACATAGATCACTGGAAGCAGGGGTTACGCCTTTGCGTGTTTCTGCCATGGACACAGGGTGGAACCACACAGAGGACCCAGCAAGCCTCATAAAAGCTTGGCATCTTTAGTACCCACCAAGACACCTAGTCCAGTCTTTTACAAGAACTTCAGCTTTTTCAACTCATTTTTTATAGGTTCTATCAGAGCTTGAAGCGTTATGATAACGATTTGACCATCACCAGGAGTGTTGGAAGGCACGTTAACAAAACCTCCCACCAGAGATCCGTTGAGATACAAGACCTCAGGAGCAAGGGCCGCTTGGAAGGTGAGTATTATTCAGAATAGTACCCATAAAAAGGTCATGAGTCGCCTTGCCCTCCTCACACCTGACTCCAGCATTTGTTGCTTACAGTACTAGACGGCTGCAAGTGACAAACGCTGGGGTCAGAAGGTATGAGAGGGATGTTATCCAGGAGCGCATAGTGACGTACAAACATCTTCATGTGCTGTGATACAAGCAGTTTATGTAGCAACTTTCCGTACTCTTCTACATTTCTATAATGTCATTAGTTGTGACTTGTTGAGTAGCTTAACATAGAAATGAGAGTGCAGTACTAAGTTTTATCCCACGGGTATTATGACAGTTTTATATATGCAAGAATAATTATGCAGTGTTTACGGTGGTAAGGTCCACAAATTAACAAAGACGGCGTGAAGCTATTGACTACTGTGAGGGTGGAGTTTAGGACATCCAGCTTTGGTGGTGTGTCCTTCACTCCATCGTGCTCGATTGTGATGGCCAGTTCCATCACACCCAGGAACTGTGCACTTGCTTTGCTTTCTCTTCTTAGGTTCGTCTGAGATCTGAGATCGCAGTACATCTTGAAGATGTTTTGTGAGAGTCAAGTACAGCTGTTCTACCCAAGGGTGGCAAGGTACTCTGGTCGACGATCGGGTACGATGAAACGATCATACATCGTGATCACATTGGCCATTTGTTTAGCTGATATGTCATGTTTTTGCTCCTCCTTGTATGTGGTGACAGGCTCTCCCTCGATCCCTGGTCTAGGTGGAGCAATGCGACTAAACTTGGGAATGAAGAAGAACTGAGCACTATAGCTGTCAGCGTGCCTCCCATTTGGCTGCGAATTTAAATCCACAAACTCCAGGAAATCAGCCATCACATCAAGCTTGGAGTGATCGGAGGGATGTCCAGCAAGGCCGTAACGTTCGTATGGAAACTTCACTTCAACATCCTCATCTTCATCAAGGGACTTCCACCACATTTCAAAGGTCTGCATCTCTCCATCATCTGGGCACAGTACCAAGTTTTCAAGCCCTTTCTCTGTTGCCTCTTTCTTCTTCATGATCACTATAGGTCATTGATTCATCTTCTGCTTGATGACCCATTGCCTTTGGAGACGTTCCGCGTGTATGCCTGTGAATGCTGTGATACACTCTTGGCAGAAGAGCAAGTTGCCATGTGCGTCAAGGACACTTTGACGGAGCCACTCATTTTGAGCTGCAAAAATGAAAGACAGCTTGCTTTTGTAATATTCTTTCTGTGATGACTGTGCATTCCTATGTCTAGCTACATAATTATGTGTGCATTGTGTGTGTGTGCAGGTGTGCCTTACACCTAGGCATGGTCAGACGAGGAGACTGTGCCTGGGTCTAAGGCTAATATGTATGCATGATTGTGTGAGAGGTGTACCCGAGACATTTCGGTATGCCAGTCTCTGCTTCTTGGGCTGTGGGTAGCTGATCACCTTGTTACGGAGTGCCTTTGCTGGGTGTCTACCCATTGCCATGAAAGCCCCAACTAGTCCACGTAGAATAGCGGGACACTCCCTATGACAATTGGTTTCCCTTGCAGTTTGTTGAGGGGTGGGACCAACTTCAGTATGGTAATTGGTTTCATTGCGCGGGAGGGGGATGGGTCGTTTATAAACTGCTCTGCTGCGCCCTGCGACAAAGTTTATTTGGTGCAGCCTTTTGCGTTGACTATACACGGACACTGTTGCCATCGTTCTTACCGATTGACCTGAAAGCAACTGGTATCAACAAGACATCAGAGCTGTTTTCGCGCGATTGTGGGTTTGCAGTGCGCTACAAATAGGTGCAGATGTGTCTAGGGTTAGCAAAGAACAAGCACTACTACGAGAGAGAGTGTGAGTGTTGGTAAAACGACGTGATAATCATACATAAACTTTAATCGACATTTTCTCAAAACGTACAACGCGGAATAATATTCGCTTTCTATCCGGGACTGCCACATATAGTCTTTGTTCCCTCCAGTGCAACTGCATTTTCCATTGTACAGCGGGCAAGGGTGGCACAGGCTGGTTGAGACTTTAGTTGATGCAAAAGCCAGGTAGAACACACATGATAATGATCACAAAGAGGGAGATATTTACTCCGGGGGTGGACATCTGCTCCGAAGTAGACTGTCCCCGGGGACTATCTACTTTGGGGGCCCATTTACTTCATATGACAAGTAACACAATGCACCTTCTCTTTTCCCCTCCTCCAGGCCAGTGCCCCTTCTGACACCCATCCTGCAGCAGGGGTGTCCTGTGATACAGAGCCCCCTAATGGTAAGACACAAGTATTCCTGTGGTGTTTGCTGACGTTTCACCAGGGCGAATGTGAAGCATTTAGTTGTAACATACTAGTCTATCAAGCTAGACCTAGCCTCGTTCCCAGACCTTCCCAGCTAGCTAAACCAATTTCTCTCAAGAACTGGAAGTCAGGGGGGCATGACCCCCTGCGGCCTTCTTTGGCTGGGCAATGAATTTGGGAACAACAGGATCAATCACTTCAGCAAATGGGCTTGGTTGTGTGAACTTGAAACTTTTGGAATAGCAACTTCCAGCGTGCGAGAGAGTTGATCCTGAAAAGTCTAGTAACAAGAACCTCTATTATGCAGAAGCAAACTTAATCCAGGTCCAGACCCTATACCTCTCAACAGCACAGTCAGTGGTCTGGGTATGAGACTAGAAGCAACTAATTATAAGATGGCTCCATATAGTTCTGCACTCTGCATAGTTTGTGTGCATTTTGAGCACTTAAAGTATCTTACCACCCACAATACCGGCAACGCTGGCCGTCGGTTAACTACTGGCAATGGAGAGGCAAAGTGACAGGAGCACTCCAAAGGGAGGCAGCAAAGGCTCTGTGGGTACACACAGTACACACCTTTACACTGTCAACAAGCATGTACATGCACTTTCATCTGTCTTCATAGTATTATAGTCAGTTTATGGTTCATCTAGAAGGGCTATTAGAGTGTCTGGGATAATGGAGGTGTTCATAAGCAATGAGTAGACATGTCAAGTATGTGCACACTGTATCTGAGCATCTCACCATTTCGGTTGGCTCCAATTCATTATTCTTTTTTTGTTCCCCACAATCTCTTGTGGGTCATAGTTTGGTACAGTTGTCGAGTACCCTGTCCCGATTTCATTGACCAACACCATAGGTAGGATGGAAATTTGGGGAATTTGCTGTCTGGGATAATGGAGGTGTTCTTGGAATCTGGTGCATGAACAGGTTCGAAGTGTCCTTGTTATATCTCCACCACTATCCTAAAAGATTTCTCTGGGGTAGTTTTGCATTGGCTTCAAGCTTTGAAAATTGTAAGACTCCTTTCTGAGTGCATTAGCTTGAACCAAGTGGTTGAATGTGGGTAATAGTTTATAAAACACGTTTACTCCTGAAGTGGAATTGGGCAAGGCATTCTCATCATGGGCACTTCTTTCAGCTCATGAAACAGTACCTGCCTCAACTGTGCACATTTCACTCATTCAACAATATACTCAAAGTATCATGCTACAGTCAGTCACCGGTGGGAATCAAAGCCCTACGAAGTACGCATTTGTAGAAAACAAAAAGATGAAAACATCAAAAAAAAAAAGAAGGAAACATTCTTGTTCTGACACACCTGTGGAAGAATGAATGAGTAACCTACCAAATCCTTATTTTAATTTGTTTTTATTTCCTCTTCTTACTCACAAACACACACAAACACATGCAGGACCTTCTGTCCTTTGTCATGTAGACAACCCAACAACCGTTTCGATCTCGGCCCACCAACAGCAACACAACCTGCAGAGATACTGACCTATAGCCAATCAATTCGAAACATAATCACACATTCACAAACTAGTTGGAGTTGCTGGAGAGGCAGAGTGAGGAACATCACCAGATGGTGGAAGAAGCAAGCCAGATCTGAGTGTACCACCCTCAAATCCAGGCTTTCTGTCCAAGATTTTGTGTCACAGCTTTGGAGACAGAAAGCTCAAGGTTATGCACGACACAGTCTACTACAAATATGATTGGGGCGAGCCTGAGCAAACCCCATACTAGCAGGCTGAGACTACATTGCAAAGACGTGTATGTCTGTCTATTTGTTGTTTATTGGTGAAGCACGCTTATGTTGTTACTACACTAGGGTCTCAGAAGACAGCCCTCATAATGACAACCATGTGACGTGCTGTAATACCTGGATTGCTGTAAATTGGAGAGGATTCTTCAGAGAATCAAACAAAGGCTTCTTTTCCAAAGCAGATGGCCTTTCTATAGTAGCGGTATTCTTTATATCTACCTCATTGCTTACTCTAACATGCCATGATGTTCACAGGGTCTGAAGTGCTATGCTGTTAGCATACTGTGGCTTCTGTCCGAGCATGTTAGGTTAGGGTTAGAGACGTATAAATACAATAAACTACATAGTGCTGTAGTGAAGTAATGGAAGTAGTTTGGGCCCTTCATGGTTAAAAAAACTTCAGTTAGTGCTTTTTCTACAGGCTAATGGCTGAAAGTTTGTTTGAGTACAATGGGCGGCTCTGGTGCACAGAATCAGCATAGCTTTGTACCATGGAATCAGTGCTATGCAAGTGTCAAGTTGTGCGCAGAGCTGATTTTAGTACATAAATTACTTATGTTATCATAAATGATTAACTGATCGTAGTTGCTTAGTGATACTCAACAAAGGCATGCAAAAATCACCGGGATAGGTATCAATAAAATCAAAACTAAATAGCTTCAGCTGTGGATATACCTTTACCCAACCATTTCTGCATATCTTGTCATCACAGTTAACCCCCGGTTCCTCGCCGATCATCTAGAAGATTTTTGTGACGATGATGGCTTCATGTTCTGTCATTGTCAAGTGAGCCATGTTATCATGTGTTGTAATGTTATAATGTATAGCTACTAGCTATGTTGCTCAGTTGGAGGTGAAATAAGAAACAGCTTCTCAATATCCTCTTAATAAAGTTTGTATTCTCACACAAGATGTAAGAATGCGACAGTCAGTCTGTGAAATTTGAACTATGCACAAGAAGAAAACTCACTCTAAAAAGTTGTGGTTTGCTCAAGTTTAGCAAGCTTAGTCTATAGTAGTACGTAAGTTCACTTCAGAAAAATTGAGCACACTAATAATATTGCTTACCAAGGCAAATACTATGATTATTGCAAGTTGCCAGTTTGAATATCATGATTATCAGATAATCGCTCTTCATTTCACGAATACATAAATTGTCCATACATTATCAATCTTCAAAGTGACGGGTACACCCAAAAACATGGAGAGCGCTAATCATTTTCCACGGAAATTATGTTGTACCATGGTTCTGCCATATCCAACCTTTAGCAGTTGGCCATAGTTTTGCCCTTCTGTGGAGTAAAATGCCACTAAATAAATGAAGAAATAGGCAATCAGTAAACTGAAAAACTTGCTTATGACATGTCAAGAAACATTTCAAGGAGATTTTGTACCTTTGTCGCCGTCGAATACTTCATCGTCCTTTTCTTCACTATATAGAAAGTGACTTGTAGCTCAGTGTGGCCGTGCTGCATCGGATGTCTGCTACCAGAAAGTAGTAGATAGTAGTTGTTAACAACATACCCACCTTAGCTTATATACAAGGCTTCAGAGTTGCAAGTCAGGATGAAGTTTGTGTGGTCACTGAAGTTTCAACATTTTTCATCCTAACTCAGGTTGGCAGGAGTTTAAAAATATGTGACTCGCTGAGCAAAAACCCGGCACTTAGCGCAATATTGAATTTGGGTTAGAGATAATTTTATCCATACAGGTCGTTTCCCAGCTAAACTCAGATTATTATACCAATGTGTCACAGGGGGCTTTTGGACTGTATCATACTGAATTATGAAGCCCGGCTCTGCTACTATAAAGACGATATAAGCTCGAACTCACAGGCAGGCCAGTGAAATACGGAAACGCGTTGCTATGGACAGCTTGTACGCGTTTAAAAAAAAAAAACGATTTTACCTGCTTCCAGTCCGTATACGGTTGTCTTTCTGTCCATAGACACAATGTAAGCCCCCCGCTTTTATAACTGCTGTTGTTCCCAACTGTCTTTGCATCCGTGACACTTATAAGCGTCTATCGCGCTTTGACATAGTGACGCTTAAAAGCATCTATCACGTATAATTGGTTAAAAACAAATTCATATAAATTTGGAAAGCAACTTACTATGATAGGGGAACTTTGTTTCCTGCACGAGACATGTATTAAATCTTGTAAATGCGCTCTAATTATAACAAAACATGTTTTGAAACTTGTTTGACGCGATGTCACAACATAACCTCATCACCGAACATGTTACAAGTTTCAAAACATGTTTTTGCTTCAACTCTTGTGCCCACGTAACGCTTTCGCACTATGTGACGAACACATTTATGTGCCCGCTGATGTCGTATAATCTTACGGAGTAAATAGCGAAGCCAAGCGAGCTTTTGGGGTAAATCCCTGCCTGTTGAGTAGTAATAAGTGTAGACCACGCCTTTCCACTTCACCCCGCAGGGAAGGCAGGAAGGGGCGGTGCTAGCTCGTGATCGTTCGTGAATTACAAGGCGGCAGTCAAACACGAAGCTTTTTCTTGAACACAGGGAACAAGCGGCTTCTAGGTTTCACATAAGGCAGGAGTACTAACTTCAAATAACTTGGAAATAGACTTGGGGTGTCAGAGCTGTACATAGAAAATGAGAAAATCGGCACCGTTTCAAATTGCTGGTAAGCTACGAGGTACACCTACAGATAATGGCTTCAAACAGGTACAAATCGCTTACCTAGCTGTGATCAGCAACTTAGAAGGACTAGTCCCGCATAGTTACACGCTATCTATGCAAATCAGACCGCTAGCAAACCCTAGTGCTTGCTTGGCAACGCTTGGCACTTTGACCTCAGACTAATAAATTTAATTTCCACGTTAATAAACGGTGACGTGTGAATGATTTCCGCGTGCAAAGAGTTAAGCATTAAATTACTGTCTCCTAGTGATGGTGACAGTCTTGAATATCAAAGTGCAAAGGTCATTCAACCTACAAATAGCAATATTTCAGAAATTGCCATATCAGCGAGAAAATAGAGTTGCATGATCCTTTGGCTGTGACCATAGACAGGCTGGGGAGGCCGTCACAGGCCAAGTTCCAAAAGATTCTAATTAAGCTCAAACTCATGCTTGTAGAACAGGAATCTATCTTTCCACAGTGTCTGAGTGCTCACTGTCATTCAGGTACACTCACTCTCGTCCAAGTGTCCTTCCAGTGTAGTCACTGTTATTGTAGTACTCTAGCAGTCATCTAAGTGTTCCCTGTCTTGAATGTTCTCAAGGGAGCCACTTTGTGAAGGTGGCATAGCTTGGAAATCTCAGCTCGCTTGTGCTGGAGTGACTGCGTCGGCAAGAATCATCAAACCCTGAATCCCTCAACATAGCTAGACTATGTGCTGCTTGTATCTTCCCTTCTGTACTAGTCGTAGTGGGTAGGCATACTCCAGATAGGCTTAAGGTTACGATGAAGAAGCTGTGCGCGCGCGCTTATTTATAATTATATTCATGATGTGTACCCGCAAGTCCGAATACATTCCTACCGTTACTAACTCTGCGTCAATTTTAGCGAACTACTTCTATTTTCTGCGGAAGATAACAGCTCTACGGCCTTCCGTACTAAATTTTCGAGGTCGACTCGTCAGGTTTCGACAAAAATTTCTGGACAAACCATCCAAAAATGGCTTTGTCAGTCGTGGTTTACGAAGAGTGCTACTCAAAATTTTATGTAGCGCCCACATTTCGAGCACTGCTTGAAAATTGCCATCGACTCGACCTAGATACTTGTGCTAGGAGACTAGTAACCGAAAACCGGTGAGTTTGAGGGCCGTCAGTAAGCAGATATTTGACGCAAAAGAGCTTATGTGAAGGCTTTGTTCTGGATGGTGTGGATTATAAGCTGCTAGAGCTGTTATGACCAAAAGAGCATTATGTATAGCCTGGTCTTTGGTATCTCCATAGGCTTTTGAAGCGCTAAAATACCTGCAAGCACTCTAGAGTTATAACTCTGACATTCAAGCGCATTTATTAAATTCTGAGATAAGACAGGTTAGGTTGTTCATCGTAACCTTAAGTTGGGAGATCATTAGCTGCTAAATTTCTCTCTCTTTAGCAGCACTTCGAGTGATTTATCACGCACCATTTGGAAGTAACTTTCTGGCAAGAACTCTGACCTTATCTTGTTCCCCATGCAAAATATCATGCATACCAGCTACAAACAGAGCAAGGGGTGAGGAGAATATGTGCATGAAGGTGTCCTTGGTTTTAGCAACGGCCAGCTAACATACCTTGACAGGTAGGTATACTCCCAGACCACTCTCCTATAGCTTGACATGCGTGAGTACTGCAGGTTGTAGCCTGTGTAGGCGGCTGTCTGTCCAAATGTTGTTCCAGCAGTGTGGACATTTTACCCCACCCCACCCCCACTCAGGTGGAGTAATGAGTTGAAACTATTAGTATAGCTAATCTGGAGATACACTCCTAGCTTGCCTTCTGCCGAACGTTGTAATTTTAGGCTGAAACGCCTGTTTTGTGCCGGAATGTCCGAGCGCGGCCCACTGCAGCACGACCTACCTTAATGTTACTTATAATTGCGCACACTTAATTTAGCGATTTTGAATACACCTCGTTTAGTGTACCGCCTTTTTAACAGAAACCAAAATTAATTCAACATATCATTACTAATTGTGAGTACTTATTTCAATGATAATGACTTTGACCGCTAAAATCGCTATATTTAGTACGCACAATAAAAGTAACATTAAGGTACCCCACCCCTAGCACAGCCTGTCCCCAGCGTAGCCTGTTCCCAGCGGGGCCCATTCCTAGCACAGTCTCCAGCACACAAAGAGAGTATGCAATTTGGGAAGTATTTGGAGTTAAGACAACTGTGTACATGTGATCATACCAGCAAGGCATCCACATACCAGGGTGCTACTTGCATAGGAAGATGGACACAGATGACCGTTTGTGAAAGACTGGCTCCACCTCCTCCACCCCAAGCCAAGCTGCAGTGGAAGGAGTGTTGTAATGTACCAGTGAACACGACCAAACCACAAGCTGTTACGATGGGGGGGAAAAAGTGTACATGGGAGGGAGAACTGAGAATGGTGAGGATTGTGACTAGGTCTTCCCGTATACTCAGTGTACATATATGGTGACTCATGCTTATGGAAGAGGGCTTAGTCCGTCAGAGCTGTACAAGCAACGCTTGTCACTTTGACCTCAGACAGATAATTTCCGGCGTTATTAAATGGTGACGTGTATAGAATTTCGGTGTTAACACATTATGCCATAGTAGGGACAGTTAGCACAACAAATAATGCTGCAATGGCCATAATGCAGACATACCTGCAAATGTCATTTGCAACTAAAAATACCACCTTATACGGATTCATTCTAAATCCTTAATCAGCAGGAGATTGGTAACCCTAACCCTTCCTGCCTACTACCTGTCAAAATTCCTTCCTCCCCTTCCTGGTACACTTCTTCCTGTCTCTACTTCAAACCCTTACATAGTTTACATATTTTTATATCACTTCAACTCAGACAGCCATAGTATAAAAAGACCCTCCTAGAAGTCATCTTTCACATTCTCCTGAAGAAGACTCACCAGTAGTCCGAAATATTGAGAAAGTTTACTTATAGCATAAGGCTGTCAACTGTCACCAGTGTCTACCGCGGCAACGCACACCCCGACTGCTGCGACTACGACGACAATGGAGACCCAAAGCAAGAAGAAGAACTGATCTTCGCCACCCACCGAAGCTGGCTCGCTAACCGAAAGCGTCGGGAGCATTTCACCTACCGACCACTGAGCCCCGCGCTTCGCGCTCGGAACATAACCCCATCGGAAATGCCCGCACAGTATCCGCCACGGCAGGATCTGCTAACGGCGCGACACGGCTTCTCGAGCTGAGGAAGAGCTACCACAGGCTCTCCCACCAGCTCATTCAAACTCACAACCACAGGCACTTCCTTGAACAGTGCCTGGAGGATAACCTAATCCCAGAAGGCCTGAGAATCCGCCTGGAACCTCAAGCCTTCATGTCCTCACGAACTAACCTCAAGGACGAATGGGACAAAACCCTCGAAGCTACGATGAAATCACTAATGGAAACCCTCGTCAACCACTACCTGACCGTTGCCACCGACCTTGTAAAAGAGGTTGACCTTATAAAAGAAACCCTCGAAAACTCACCTTTCTCTCCCTCACCACAGGAACTCACCTCCCACCAGGAGACAATGGAGAAAACGGAGAAGAACCTAGAGAAGTTCGGAAAAAACCTAGAAGAACGGAAGGAAAAGAAGCTCCAGAAGCTGCACAACCCTCCTAAGTCCAACCCTAAACCCAAACCTACCAAACCTAAGACCAAACCTTCCACTCCGTCCCTTCGCCCTCAGCCCCCTACCAAACCTAACCCCGTCCCTAACTCTTCCAACCCCCACCCCAGGTCCTACGCCCCGGGAACCCGACCAACCAGCAGAGAGGCAACCAGACACTTCCCCAACAACACCACATGGCCGTAACCCCCAACCTACACACTAAGTTCCATCTCTACCTCAATTAACAGTAGATACATAATCAACCTTAGCAGCCATACACTAGACCCCCCCCCTCTGAACAAGTACTCTGCAAAGGCCTCAACTTCATCCCCACTCCCCGACCACCCCCCGTAGAAAGCCTACTGTCTGACCTTGAGAGATTCTCCAGATCTCTCCAAGTCAAACACTTCTTTGGTCACAACCCCCCCCCCACACCCAAACACCCGTTCAAAGGCAAATCAGATTGGAACCTCCCTCCTGCTTCCAATCCCAAACTAGAACAATACATCTCCCTCACCAAGGAAGCACTCTCTTCCACCCCCATGCCACTCACACACCCTAACCTCACCATACAGGAAAAGCAAAGCTTCGACTGCTTGAGAAGGAACAAGGACCTCACCATCAAGAAGGCAGACAAAGGGAGTTGTATCGTCATGAAGATACCTCTACCTACATAGATCTTGTTCCCCATTATGCATAATATCATGCATACCAACTACAAACAGAGCAAGGGGTGAGGAGAATATGTGCATGAAGGTTACGGCAAGAATTTTTTTGAAATGGACGTTCTTACCAGCAGAACTGGAAAGAGGAACCAAAGCGCTTTAATTTGATGTGTATTTGAGGACTTACTGAAGTTTGACACCACAGTTATCAATGAGGTATCTTCAGTTAAAGCACTAAGCCTGAGAGGTAATCCATGGAGAATATACAGGACCAAACATTTATACTATACTTTACTATAAATATATTTTTTTCTTTCCACTGGGGGTGTAATATAAAATGTATGCATGAAATAGCATACAGCTAATGCCAACATACATTAAAGACAATGATATAATAGGGAGTATTTAAAGGTGCCTAAGGTGTTACAGTGTACTACAGAATGATCAGGTAAATTGCTCCACAAATAAATTGTATGGGGGGGGGAAATGATGCAAGCAGCTGGACAAAGGAGAGACCATGAATGTGTCTAGATTGAAAACGTGGCACTCTGTGAATAAGATTAGCAATAGACAATCAATTCACATAGCTGAAGAAGGTACACAAAGTTGAGTTGTTTTCTACGTGGAAGAAGGCACACAACATTTTTTCGATGTGCAGCTAAAGTAGGAATGCTGAGAGTCCTGAGCACCCGTAGTTTATATGCTTTACTACATACTCTTTTCTTTCCACTTGGGGTCTAATCTTCTTTATTTGTTTTATCTAGATGACCTGCTATGCTTTATGGAGGAGGTGGTCACACTACGACCAGAACAAGTAAGTGAACTTGTGTAGTTGTCTCGTACTTACATTCTGTGTTTTGTGTGAGTGAGTGACTGATCGGTGAGGCAAAAGGAGTCCCAAGAAGCACGAGGATGCTAAGAGTGGCTCTTTGCTTGGGGAAAGTAGGGGGGGCACACAGAAGGAAGCTGATGACGGCATTTACCAGGAGCGGGGGGGGGGACACATCAGGGGAAAATGTGAAAATCGTTGGCAAGCAGATGAGCTGCTGCACCATCCCCTCCGTGCTACTACCACTAACGTTGCTGGAAAGTTTTGAAAGATGTAAGTTGAAATTTTAATGTTTGAATTCTGTTCTCCCTTATTCCATACTCAAACTGTTGTTGTGGATATGCGGTTATGCAGTTATGCAGTTTCTGTGCAAGACAACACATTGCACGTGCAGACGGTGTCTTGTACCCTTCCACCCGTGCAATACCCTCCTGTACTGCACAGAAATGAATATATCTTACAATGCAATTGACATAGCCTCCACAATCGGTCACTGCAGTACTGGAGGACACAGACACAGAGCTGAGAAGTAAGCAATCAATGTAAAGTAGGTACTACACACACTCTAGACACGCTCTCAAACTCTCCCACCTTCACATGTTCCACACCTGCCCTCCCCAAAGTTCCTGTTTTCGGGATTTACCATTTCTGTGAGTAAGGAATGCTACAGACTTACATAGATTTGCTGTTGGCATATATAATTCTGCATGTAGAATGCTTTTTCAGTAGTGAATTTAGTTGCGAGTTTGTCAATTGCATGTAGCACAGTCACCCTTGGCTAAGTTACAAGGCCTAGACACACAGTTCAGTAGCTTGTTCCTGTTTTAGTAGAAGTGAAGAGAATTAAGGCAAAACAGATGAAAGTGAAAAGGACAGCAGTCACTGTGAATCAAACACAGGACACCTGGCTTGTGCAGCCAGTGCTCTGCCACTGAGCTACGACAACCGGACAACCACCAGCCGTCACAATCCTCTATTTGTACTGCACAGGTGGGACTGAAATGCCTCAGTCACACACTCAGCTGTGACTGTCATGCTGCATGTGCCACATCACTTTTCTCTATTTTCACCTCTTTATTCCAACACAAATTCTGAGTGTGACTAATTAAGGACCCTGGTGCTAGGACCTATATAACAGGAAGCTTCATAAAAGGAAATAAATCATTGGCCTAATGAGTTTAACCTATCTTAGTAGAACTCATGCAATTGTCCTATAGGAAAAAGAGGAGTATGGTCTTCTAATTAGAAGACTGGGAGGGGAGGTCATAAATACAGACCATGTGGAACATTCTTTCACCCACCTAATCACAAAAAAGCACTCCACAAATGAGACGTTCCGAGGAGCCTGCGGTGGAAGTAGATTTGGATAGAATGGTTCATCACATAATGCCACTGCAGAAGAATATTCAACCAGGCCACTGGCATTAAACTTAGTGTTCAAACATGTTCAGTGACTAGGTGTGCGAACACCTAGTCACAATGCAGGTCTTGGTAGCAGACTGAGTTATCTTATGGCATAAACCCTTTTTTCACTTTCCATGTGTAGGCAAGGTTTCATAAATTACTACCTGCACGGCGGGTCGCCAAGAAACTAGCAACCAAAAATAAATAAATAACCGGTACTCAGACATTCATTCAGCTGATCAACTTCAGACTGCAGACGATGATGAGGTTGCACAAGGGAAGCATTCAAGTGCCCGCCCTTCAGAAGAGGAAGAGGTACAGCTTAACAACTTGCGCAATCTTGTAACAATGGTGAACCTTTTAAGTCATATCTATTAATCTCCAATCCTCTAACATTCTCTAGATGGACGTTTTCCTGGGCTTAGAGGTTAGTACTGGAGAGGATCCAGGCATGGATCTAACTTAATTCCACTTGCAACTAAATAATAAATATGTTTCATACTCTTACAACCTTTCAACTACTTCTTGAATACTTGTGGTCAAGCACGAATTGATGCATCATTTTGTCATCCTCTACACAGTATTAACACTTAGGACGCGATACGCCAATATATTGGTGCACAGGCTGTACTCGCGTAGCGCGATATGCCAACATATTGGCACGGGAGAGCTTGCGGTAAGTAGCGAAGCCAAGCGAGCTTTCGGGGTAAATCCCTGCCTGTTGAGTAGTAATAAGTGTAGACCACACCTTTCCACTTACATCACCCACAGGGAAGGTGGAAGGGGCGGTGCTAGTTTGTAATCACTCATGAATTATGAGAAGGGCCGTAAAATCAAAGCTTTTTCTTCAACATACGGCTTCCAGATTTTACATAAGGCTGGAGTACTAGCTTCAAATAACTTAGAAAAGGGCCTAGTCTGTCAGAGCTGTACGTAACAAATGAGAAAATCGGCGCCGTTTCAAATTGCTGGTAAGCTACGTTATACACCTACAGATAATGGCTTCAAACCGGTACAAACCGCTTACCTAGCGGTGATCAGTTATTTAGATAAACTAGTCCAGCCTTGTTACATGCTACCTATGCTAATCAGGCCGCTGGCAAGGCCTAGGGCTTGGTGACGTGTATAGAATTTCAGTGTGCAAAGTGTTAACACATTATGCCATAGTAGGGACAGTTAGCACAACAAATAATGCTGCAATGGCCATAATGCAGACATACCTGCAAATGTCATTTGCAACTAAAAATACCACCTTATATGGATTCATTCTAAATCCTTAATCAGCAGGAGATTGGTAGCCAGTACAAGCCAACTAATGCCACCCTTGATAAGCAGCAAACCCCTGAAGAGGTACGTACACTTTACATTTGATGTAATTTTGCCACAATAGCACAAAGACAACTTATATGCATGCCCTTATACTGAGTCACGTTTGTGTATGCCCAGTTATTTCCACAGTAATTACATATCCCTATCTGCTGCATTTCTCTACAAGCCCTAACCAGTGGTGACCTACGAGAAGTCCTATCTGAGTTGCAAGATGTCACCCCCAAGTGGTATTACATCGGCTTAGAATTGGACTTGAAGGATGAGGATCTTGAACCTATAAGGAGCCAATACTCCGATCTCTTTGATTGTACGCGTGAAATGATAAAAAGATGGCTTAGAAACAGTCCTCACCCAAATTGGAAGGACTTGGCTGACGCTTTGAGCAGTGGTCTTGTTAAGGAAGCAAATAAGGCGACCCAGTTGAGGCTGAAATACTGCAAAACATCTTCTGCAAGAAAGGAGGAGACACAAACCACTGAGGACTCTGTGCAGGCTGTGTGGGCTCTTAGTAAGTTCAGATTTACACCTTATGAGCTTTTTGTTTATAATCATTGCAATCTTGCAATATTCGGAAATGTCTCAACTTTACTGTGCTCTCAATTGGATGATGTAGTGGAGTATTGAATAGAGCAGATACTTCAGACATACTGGGTAGTAGTATTCGCCCACCTGCATTGTGCATGCTTAATACTTTTTTGAGCTTAGAGCTCCCTGCAATCTTTATTCCATGTTGATCACTTCCCAAAGCTTGCCTAACTATATATAGTGATTTCTATAAAGTTTTTTTGAGTAAGTTTGTTGTGTCAAGGTATGGACACCAGGTGTAACAGGACAATGAAAATATATATCAGACATGGCGAAGCAACAGGACTGTAGTGGAGGTCTGCCGAGTCTGGTGTCTAAAACATGGCTTTCTTAATATCAGTTGCACACCCATGTCATCATATTTGTGTTCACTTTGGTAGGACCAAGCCCTTTCCCCCCACTGCAATATGCCAGGCCCTAGTGCCCTACAAAAGGTACAATTTGATGTGCACAATTTATTTAACCCTTTACCCCCGATAGCGCCCGTATGCACCCGGAATTTTTACAACCTTTAAACCCGATAGCACCCGTATGCACCCAAGTTAGCTTCCAGCTATTTATCGCCACAGCGTGAATAGCTACAAGCTTTGTATACTGATTGTGGTTAGGTTGGGGCTTCCCCTACTAATACAAGTGGGTTGGTTGGCCACTCACTTGTCTAGCATGATCATTCAGTCTAATAACCTACCTCCCAGGATTTCCGTACAGAGAAGTCAGTGCTCCCTCTTCCAGTACCAACCTCAGAGGTTGTGATAGTGAGTGTCTTCGAAAAGAAACTGCAGCAGACAGTCTAGATCCACGTGGATAATGATGGGAGCATCTTGCCCAATCCACTGCAATGTTCTGAATTATAGGTGCAATTTCATTCTATGTATCTACAAGTGCGCCTTTGAAAGTATAAAAAAGATCAGAGGTACTGTACGAGTTATAGGTCTTTAGAAGGTCTCAGAAGTGTAACAATTTATGAAGGTTCTCTAGTTATAAAGTATCTTTTTCTAAATGCGGTCTCTTCCTTCTATTCTTTCTCCTTCTGCCACTGTAGTTTAGTCCTAAATTAGACTTCCATGTCCTCTCTGTGTAAAGCTGCCCAACATTGTATGCATCATCGTGTGGAATATTGAGATCTTTTTCACAGGAAGTGTGTACTTTTGGTACAGCTGTTGATCAATACTGAAGATCAGTACTGTTGTTCTTCCACTACTCCAGAGTTCCTATGGACTCTGAGCCACCAGTAGGTGAGGCAACAGCTACATTTTTGGCTAAGTATGTTTAAATTGAAAAACTCTAGGAAACACCAACACCAAACTTTCTCACGCACTCAATCTTGTTAAAAGCAGCTAAGAGATGAACATTATCATTTCTAAGTTTCTCTATGGAAGTAGCACAAGCTAGGCTATACACATGAAATCCCATAGTCGATGCTGAAGTGGATTACCAGGGAATGATTTTCGTGCAACACAATGGGACTCTACCCGGTAGTGCAACTAACTCCAGCACTTACTCCCACAATCATTCCTCATGCAAACACCACTGTCTGATCTCCATAGAGCTAAAAGAAGAAATTTTCATGCACTTAAAACAATAACTCTTTTACATAACCAGGAAATGATTTGGTCTATCTTAGTTTGTTGTGGAGTGAAGAAATGTTTTGACTTTGTGTAATCCATTAAATGACCTCTTGCTCACTGGTTTTGATGCAGGCATAGCTCAACAGAAAATGCCATAAAATCACTGTGGTGCAAAATGACACATTGATGTAAGTGGTTTGAAAATGAAAGCACGTTCATATGAAAATTAAAAAAAAAAATTTTTCTGAAGCTAGCCATCGACGTTGAACATTAATTTTATCAAATATATTCTCTGGATTTTAGAAGAGAATATTTGTGATAAACATATATCTTCAATGGCAAGAAAGAAAAGAAAGTAATCATCCTCCCCAAATTTTTCAGGAATAAAGATGCTGTACAGCTAGCTACACTGCTCTTTGTATGCATACCTTTGACAGCCTTTTTTATTGTTTTGAACATTCTTGCAGCAACGGAAGTTTCTCCGGAACTCACCAACAACCACTAGTGTGAATACTTGTAGCCCATGTTGCATGTCATATTCAGTGTAGATGTTACTAGTATTGGCTGTAGTTGACAGGCATCCACAGGTTGTTTTGCACGTACACCTTCCCCTCATGTTGGTGTGTAGAGACAGGGAGACACCAGCTATCAATACGCTGAACCCAAAGTCACCATCACTAGGCATCTTGCTTGATGTTTACTCAGTATCGAAAGGGAAAACTAAGAGTATATGCAGAAACAAAGAGGGATAATGAAGAACGGGGAAGGGTAGCAGCTGAAAAAAAATGAGCACATGAGCAATGAATCCTGCAAGGGATTGGAAATGTGAGGAGGTGCTGGAATTAACTTCACCAGTGGGGAAAGCCCCAATGGTTAAAGCTAAAGCTAACCATAGTTACAGTTGTTTGTGATCCAGAGTGGACCAAATTGTTTGGATACATACAAGGCCACTGAAGGAATGAAGGGTCAACAAAGAGGGTGTTTAAACTAACAGGAATTCTAAGCGACCTATGGTTGAAAGCTACATAACAAAAAAAGCTAGAAGTACATGTTTTTCCTTTACCATGTTATCACAACCTTGCTCTACAACCTGCTCAAGCAGCTCACAGCCACCACTGCAGCATCCCAACAACCATGGTGACGCGACAGTCAGTCTGCCTGCAGCAGCTAGCTGTAAGTTACACTCGTACTCAGTAGAGTGCTGTCAGGAGTGTTGTGTGAACATTTGGCACTGTGCATGAATTCACTAGCTCAAGATAAAGTGGAATTCAAACACTTTGAGAGCAATTTTTTATTATCACGACATGTACATTGGTGCTATGGGAGCCCTTCAATGATCTTGGTAGTTTCACAAGTAACTTTGCATTTCAAAACCTCCCCCCACACACTGAACCGTCAAGGAACCAATCAGCATCTACGATTCCTGGCAAAGGGATGAAATTTACCATTACTCACCAATTGCATCAAGGATCACCAGATATGGCTTTTTCGAGCTGCAATGGTTTCTATGTAGATGATACTATCATGTCTGAAGCCCCCTGCTGTCCCCAAGATTGGACCAGAATGCATGTTCACTATTTCCAACCTTAGTACTAAAGCTTCTCTCACAGCCTTTTCAGCTGCAAAATCAGTTAAAAAGATATGTATAACTGAAAATGAAATGAAAGTCATAATCGGTCACTTTTGCTGAAGGTACAAAGCAGAATTTATTTATATCTCTGTCCTCACTACCATCATCCTCACTGCTGTTTTCCTGGCTTTCTCCTTCAGGTTGCATGGTTGCATGCTTGCATACCCCTGACGCTTCCTGCCCCACTTTAGTATGCCAACCAAAGTAGAGGCAGCTTGATAGCCTGATGCATCACTGGAAAATTTATGAATATTCTAGCTTTGATGTTGGATTGTTAATGAGGTCTATTATTTCACATAGATTACCTCAGGTTTTCTATAGCTGTTTGCGTTGGTCTTACAAAAAGTGAACCAAAAAGCTGTGTAAATGAATATAATTATGTGGTAAACTTCTTTACCTGCTGAATGGAAAGCCTAACCATATTCATGTGTACAGCTTTTTGGTTCACAGTTTGCAAGGTCAACACAAACAGCAGTATCTCAAATAGAAACCTCCAGTAAAACATAATTAAATCAAAGAGTACATACCCAATCAGAAGTAAGTCTACAAACAAGTACCTACATACACAATCAGGAGTACAAGCACACTGCCAGTTGGATGCATCCATAAACAAGCAAAATGCAGCATTACTTATTATAGTTAATGTTGATATTAAGGTTTTAAGGTTTGATGCTCCTGCAAAATTCATTTGTGGCAACGGAAGGACAAGTGATGCTGGGACACCTCCATTCACTGCTGGAGGTAGTGTGCAGACAATGGCACTCTCACCCTCTAACTTTGTTTACTTTGTGGTTTGCATTCCCAGGTGTGCTGAACCGTTAGGTAATTCAACCAGTTAGATCTGCGATGGACGATGGCGAGGGCGAGTGTTGTGATCCACTCCTTAACCGATTATACGCGAAATAGTTTCACTTCACGTGATGTCAATTTTATAAAGCTTTTTTCCCAAGAAATAAAGCTTCAGGGAAGTCAAACGAAGTTCTACAGGGTGAAGAAATAGGGGACAAAGGCTTTCCAGGGTTATTCTGAACCTAGGTATGCTTTCTGAAATGTTATGCAAACGGTTTACGGAGGATGCTTACCTACAGTGTGTTGTGTGTACCGTCTTTGGCTTTACTCGTGATCAACAAGGCACAGCTCTAGATCTGTGTTGATAATTATGAAGCCCAAGAGATGCCATACCTTCGTAGTCAGCACTGTGGCTAATAAGTCGTTTTCTCGATCAGGAGAACGACAACCACCCGGGTTGTTATCGCTCACTATGCTCCGCCTCTTGAGGGCTTCTGAACCAACCCACTCGTAATAGTGGGGAAAGCTCCAAGCTTATCACAGACTGGATACAAAGCTTATAGTTATTCGCCCTGGGCCGTGATAACGCTTAGTCATGTCCGTGACGCCGATTGGTGTCTATCGCGTTTCGTGACATATATGCGTATGACGCCAATTGGAGTGTATCGCGTATAATTGGTTAATGCAAAATATATGTCTATGTAGAAGACAAGTGTATCCAACAATTGCTGTGGTGACAAATCACCAAGTAGCCTTTTCCCCACAATGTATCCTCCACCTCTGCCTGACGAGGCTGATGCATGCCACTAGATTTTAGAGCTTCCATTTGAACATCGAGTGTGCTAGTGAATGCAGCAAATACAGGATCTTCAAATGGCTTTACATCTGCATGATTGCTTTCCTTTAGTGCCCAAAACAGCGAACAGCACAAGGAGTAGAGTGTATCGGGTGGATACGGTTCTTTGTCCCGTCTACGTGCTTCCGTGACAAACTTGAATAGCCAGAAAGCCACGTCTGCTTTGTCTATTTCAACAAAATTGTCTTGAAGTGGGTGTAACATCTCTTCTTCTTTGACAAGATTCCTTCGTCGGTTCAGGGCCCAATTCCTCCACACTCGAAGTGCCCAGTTGGTTTTGAGTCTTGGGGAACCCCACTTTTCCGAAGCGCACTTATTTCTGACGAATCCGTTGGATACTTCAGTCGACTTTTCGTAGTGCTGAGGTGCCGCCAGCAACAAACCATCAACGTTTTCCTCGTCAATGCTATTCTGCAACATGGCTTCATACTGTTGAGATGCAGTGAGCAGGTCCACATTTAGATTATCAGTATCGTAACAGGAAGCCTATGAAGTGTAATTGGGCTACACCTCAGGAATTAAGTATGTAAACACTTCCTCCTGCTTCTAAAGCCCTAAGACCCTCTTTGGTTAGGTTAAAAGTTTGTTCAAGACATCATTTTCAACTCCTCTGCTGTTCAATTAAACAAAATCCATACTCAGACCAGAAGATAACAAGGTGCCAAGACCTCACCCACTGGCAACCAGCAGGTGCAGGTTTTATGTGTAGGTAACTTATTTTGAACATGACAAAAAGTGTAGGAGAAAGCCCTGTGGCTGGAAGTTCAGACAAAATTCAGCACGCTTAATCAGAAACAAATTTTAAAGTGTGGGTTGAAAGTATTTTTCTTCGCTTTAACACTAATGAATGTCTCGTAAAAAAACAAGACTCAACAGTTATGAAAGGATTGTATCACAGGATGGCGAAGGAACAGTTATCGGCAGTGGAAGGTTATTTTACAGCACTTCGCCAATGGTCTGCCGAGTCACTATGCTTGACAGCATATTTTATGTCACCCCACACAAATCCAATTATTCATCAACTGCTCCCATGCTACAGTCCAATATAAACCAAGCCCTTCCTTGAAAATGCAGATATGTATACAGTTAACTGGTGTCATCACGCTCTGCTTTACCTTAACCAAACAGGTCCAAGAACTACAGAATTACATACTTAAAGTAGAATTCCAGAGTGGTGGTAACACAACAGTAGCAGTAGGAGTACCACCACCAGTAGGAGTAGCAGAAAATACCACTATAGTGAATTAGAAGTGAGTTCATGTTTCCCCATGTTATCATACGGTTGTCATTTTTCTAAATTGAAACAAAGCAGCACCTCAGGAGCGATGATCATTGAAGGTTGCATCTGTTCCATACGTGCCACACATAATACAATGGAGTCGGGTGGTCTCATCTCAAATGCATGATTGTATGTGATATAGCAGAATATTTCACACACATGCACACACATGCACACACACACACCAACACAAGGGTAAATTCAACGATGTCAAGGCCCATTTTTGCGAATTCCACCTAGAAGTACTAGAATTTTGAGGGGGAGTGTTTACATGATGTGACATGTAGTTATACACTTTCACCATGTTATTTACTATAGCAGCACCTCAGGAGAGATGATCATTAAAGATTGTAATACCAAATATGAATGCATTGGAGTCTGGTGGTCTCATCTCAAATGTATGTGATATATTTCACACACACGCACACACATGCACACACACACACCCCAACACAAGGGTAAGTTTGAATTTATTTGAACTGCCCACAATTACAATATCTCATGTAGACCCCACAATTACAATATCTCATGTAGACCATAAAGGGAGAATGTGGTGCAGGTTGCATTTTGTGCAAGTATCTCCAGTTACAAAACAGCTGGTAAAAACCAATGAAACAGGTCTCAATAAGAGACCTCACAGCTGAGAAAAGACAAGCAGCATTGATAGCGACTTTCTTTACAAAGCGTGTATGTGGAGTAAAATGTAGTGGAACACACACTATCACGGAAATGGTTGGTTAATTACAATATTATCAATTAGCTAAGTTATGAATAATTAACTAGCAAAATTTTTGCCGCGAGGTAAGGTATTGCCAATAAATCCTAGCTATGCCCTTGGAGATTGGTGGTAGCAGTGGGTCACCCTGCAGGTGGAGCAAAAATGGCACTCGCAAGAACTTGTCAGGAGGCACAAGAATGGAGGTATGTCAGTCCTTGCTGATGTGGTGGAGTTGCTCCTGGCTGCCTTGCTTCTTGAGACTCCGACTTTGCACAGGTCTGGCACTTTTCTAACTTACCTGGAGTCATTCATAGACTCAGAAGCTGGATGAAATGACAAGGGACGGTCAATCCCATGAAGCACTGTGACTTGAGTTACAAATTTTGACCTCATAAATTAGCATTGGTTGGTTGCGGCCCTGTGCCTAGCCATGTACCCAGGCTCTTTTGCGTGGAAAGAGAACATGAGTCTAGGTACGAAGCTATCAGCTACCACACTGCTAGACACACTGAATCTTGGCCTAAAACATTGAATTTTGCTTCTGATGAGTTTTGGAAATGAAACCTTGTAGAGGAAGTAATTAACCAGTGCTGAGCTCACCAAGGCACATTGACCAGAAAACTGTTCTTGAGGAAAGCAGCCTGTTTCTCCTGTCCTGTGTAACTGAACATGACTGCCATGTTGACAGTTCTGATTGTGCTGGCTCTGACAAGTGGTAAGATGTGTCGTGCGCATATAGCTGCCATTGCAACTAAACATCAGACTTTCGCTTTGTAACTTGAGATCATACATAGTATGCACACTTATATGGTATCGATACTTCATGCAACAAGCCGGAAGTTGTACATATTCAGGATTTACATCTTTGAAACATTGCGCATGATCAAAATAAACTTGCTTATACAATGATTGCATTTAGGATCCACACGTGTAACTTTGGAATGGTAGACCACTTCAAATGATAAAACTATAATTGTGAGTGGTTCAACAAATTTAATGATATTCATATAATCACGTGCCAAATAAGGGTGGTATGGCTAGCACATTTGTAAAAAAGAAAAGCAACTTTAATAACCTGTGAGTCATTGCTGTAAACCTCAATTTTAATAGAACTTGAGCCATGTGACATAAAGTTTGAATTTTACTTGAACCGCCCACAATTGTAATCAGTAATAAATGTGTCATCTGTTGGTGTGATTATGTCAATTTTGACCAAGTATGCCAACTGGTCCAGTTTCCCTAAGAGGGTCACAAATGTTACAAAATGTCACAAAGACAATTCTAGAATAGTTAATGGAGCTCCGAAGGGTTCAACTGAACTGTAACAATGGCGTCTTCTCAATAACTCATTACGAAAAAGATCCATATACAAGTGAATCGGCTACATCAAACAGTATAGAACCTTAAGTGTGTCAGATGGTGATGGAGTGGCTGGTGAAAAACTCCCTGTCTGGTGCCATAACCAGATTTTTGGGGGTTCCAACTCCCAAAGTCATAAACGGGTGGTCTCTTGAGAGCCATCATAACTGTGAAACTTTGATGGTCCAAGATGGAAGCAGTGTCAGTGTTCACTGAAATTTGTAGATGCTTTGATGTCAGTAACCACAACTATTATAGCCAACTTTGAGTGGTATGATTGAAGTACTTATTTCAATAAATGCCACTCTGTGATTTCATTGGTCACTCATGGCCTGCGCGTGCACAGCGCTGCTATATAGGTGTATGCACTGCAGATGCAACTGTTCGTTTTGTGCTTCGACTTCCGTCAAGAGTGTCCGTGATTACTCTGCTGGCAATGCTTTTGGTGGTGGATGTGGTGCTGATAGTTGGTTATATATTCTGCTGCGTATGGGTAATGCACACTACCAGGCTACAGTTCAGGAGCACATCTAACCTACTTGGGTTAAGTTTGGGGTTTATTAGGGCTTAGACCAGCCCCGAGCCCTGTCTCCGCTTTTTTTGCTAGCTTTGCTTGTCTGGAGTATAAAAGGCTGTGAAACCAAGAGCCACACATTGCACTCTCTGCAGTCCCTGGCCCTGCATATTTGGCACCAATTTTTGGAACAATTGCTGCCGACCTATACCACCCCGAGCGCGTAGGGTGCTGTTAGGACAACAATGCATGTGCACATACACTTGTGTATTAAATATTGATCAATAGCTTCATACTCCGGGATATGGCTCATCTTGGGCATTATCTTTGTGTCCAGATGGCATTTGAAACATGAACACTTACACCTGAGCACACTTAGACCTCATTCTTGCTTCACTGTTTGAGTCAATGACTGCTTATGACTAGAAGATTCACAACCAGTTTGACCAGGTACTATCTAGTATGGCTTTATTAATGCTTCTGTTCAAAGACTACAGTACTACGTGCTTTTTTCTCATTCAAAGGGAATTGCCCATCTCTACTTACTTACAAATGTAGGGCGAGGGCCAGAGCCAGGGTTGCAGCAACGGCCAGGGGCAGGGGCCTTGGCCAGAGCTAATGGGTGTCATCGGCTACACACACTCAAGCAATTTTTAAACTAGAAACACATCCCACACTGGTTTACTAATCCCAATTCCCACATTACCTCCATTTTGCTAATAATACACAGAAGTTGAGGTTTGGAGTAAGGTTAGAGCTTTACTTGAAATACTGAAAACTAGCTGTCAAATAAGACATGTATGCTGATGGACGGCATGCTGAGCGGTATCCCATAACATTAAGTGTTGCATATACTGTGCGCTTACGCCACCGAGCAGGTGTCCCATAACATTAAGTGTTGCATATACTGTGCGCTTACGCCACCGAGCAGGTGTCCCATAACATTAAGTGTTGCATATACTGTGCGCTTACGCCACCGAGCAGGTGTCCCATAACATTAAGTGTTGCATATACTGTGTGTCTCCGCCACCGAGCAGGTGTCCCATAACCTTAAGTGTTGCATATACTGTGCGCTTACGCCACCGAGCAGGTGTCCCATAACATTAAGTGTTGCATATACTGTGCGCTTACGCCACCGAGCAGGTGTCCCATAACATTAAGTGTTGCACATACTGTGCGCTTACGCCACCGAGCAGGTGTCCCATAACATTAAGTGTTGCATATACTGTGTGTCTCCGCCACCGAGCAGGTGTCCCATAACCTTAAGTGTTGCATATACTGTGCGCTTACGCCACCGAGCAGGTGTCCCATAACATTAAGTGTTGCATATACTGTGCGCTTACGCCACCGAGCAGGTGTCCCATAACATTAAGTGTTGCACATACTGTGCGCTTACGCCACCGAGCAGGTGTCCCATAACATTAAGTGTTGCATATACTGTGTGTCTCCGCCACCGAGCAAGTGTCCCATAACCTTAAGTGTTGCATATACTGTGCGCTTACGCCACCGAGCAGGTATCACATAACATTAAGTGTTGCATATACTGTGCGCTTACGCCACCGAGCAGGTATCACATAACATTAAGTGTTGCATATACTGTGTGTCTCCGCCACCGAGCAGGTGTCCCATAACCTTAAGTGTTGCATATACTGTGCGCTTACGCCACCGAGCAGGTATCACATAACATTAAGTGTTGCATATACTGTGCGCTTACGCCACCGAGCAGGTGTCCCATAACCTTAAGTGTTGCATATACTGTGCGCTTACGCCACCGAGCAGGTGTCCCATAACATTAAGTGTTGCATATACTGTGCGCTTACGCCACCGAGCAGGTATCACATAACATTAAGTGTTGCATATACTGTGTGTCTCCGCCACCGAGCAGGTGTCCCATAACATTAAGTGTTGCATATACTGTGTGCTTCCGCCACCGAGCAGGTGTCCCATAACCTCAAGTATTGCATATAAAACTACTAAAAGCCAGATCGCAGCATTTGGGTTTTATGTGACTATATCTGTATCTGGCTTGTGATGCTTGAAGGAGTCAATAGCTTGTACATGTGTGGATTGCTGTCATATTTTCCTTTTGTAGAAAAGCCGTCAAGTACGTCGTGCTAAACAACATGCTGACGTAAGTTTGCTCACATTCATTTTCAACATTTTGGCATACTTGGACAAAAAGGCTTGCAGGTGGGGGATTTTTGGTTTGGTGGGAGCAACAACTAGCTATGACAATTGTTTCTCTTCTAGGTATGACGTCTGACACCTTGATTTTGACTTGACCACTTATCGTTATGCTAGATGTAGTGCTGCTGCTGTGCATATACATTAAAAAGGTAGGTGAACTATAATTTTTCTTGCAGGTGGACGCCTAACGCCTTTGCAGGCATGTTGCTTCTTTTGAAGCTCCTTATCTATGCACATGTGTCAAGGTAGGTGAACTATAATTTTAGTGGATGCACTAGAAAGATATAAAGTTAAGGTAAATGTTTTCACACTAGAGTGCAACTGTATATAGCGTAAACAGCGTAGCATAAAACCTTTGTTTTAGCACTTGTAGTGTAATCATAACCTCAGAACTGAAATAGCCTTCACAGTTCAGTTGTGGCTCCAAGAGGCCAGATCATCTTTCATCTCCCTTCTTTCTGGAGGGTGAGAGATGGTCTAGCTTGTGGTACTTGAAGGAGTCAATAGCTTGTACACATGCATGGATTGCTGTCATACATTTTCCCTCTTGTAGAAAACAAGAGAGCATGTTGAAATGGCCGCAAGAGCTAATGTAAGTTTGCTTATCATATACGTACATTAATTTTTTTTTACATTTTGGCATACTTGAAAGCACAAAGTGTGAAATCATAGCAGACACACCTCTTCTCTTTTACAGTTTCTCAGAGCAGAAAGAGATTGTTTTAATCTACGTCTGTTAAATCTACCTGCAAGTTTTTTTTCTGTGCTCCATAGAGGGAGGGAAATAGTCGTTAAAGTACGGGAGTGGCTGCATGGGCAGAGACAACTCAGAACCTTTACTCAATTTGTAGCTTCAAAAACATGCATGGATTGCTGTCATACATTTTCCTTTTTGTAGGACCTTGCACAAATGGGCACAGCCAATGTAAGTTTGCTTATCATATGAGTTGGCTGCAAAGCAAAAGCACAGGAAAAATGCGGGAACTTTATCATGGTGGGTCTCCCCATCCAGAGTTTACAATCAGCTAATTCATTTTTGTTTTTCACTCAATTGTTAAGTTTTTCCCTCAGCATAGCTCTTCCAGCAAGGCTTGCAGGTGGGGGATTTTAGGACAACTAGCTATGGTAACCATGAATATTGTTTTTCTTCCAGGTATGGCGTCGGACACCTTGACAACAGAGGTTGTGATAGATGGCCTCCTAAAAGAGAAAGTAGCAGCACTGGATGTAGTTGACCTTGGGGAAAAGAAGCGTGGTGTTGTTGCCAAGCAACACCTTGGTGCAAATGAATTCGTTGCTAAATACAAAACAAACGCAGTTTACCCCAGGTTGAGGAAGAGGCAATATGAAGAGGAATACAAAACGAACGCAGTCTACCCCAGGTTGAGGAAGAGGCAATATGAAGAGGAATACAAAATGAACCAGAAAGGTAGCTACATTCTTGAGGCACAACCCCCTCCACGTGGTTCATTGATTGTCAATATATTGTCGAACAATAGTACTAGTGAGATGATTCATCATCATGGGGCGAGCCTGAGCAAGCAGCAAACTGCTGATTTGCTACTTTGTCATAGCACACAGCAGGATTTGTCACTGTCGACAGTTTAATTAAGCCAAATTTGACAATAAATATAAGCATCACATGCCAACCATTTCTCCAGCCAGGGCAGCTAACATGGCTACACATGCATGGACTAAGCTTTACAATATCGTGAGCTAAATTTCTGGCGTTTATGAGTGCCGACAGGGCCCGCTACCTGAAGCAGGTGACCCAGTCAAACAGCCACCGTCCATATTAAATTTGTACCGCCTGTGAACGGCCTGCCATCGTCGGTAGAAGCACAAACCAGTGCCACACGTGCTTCAACTTCAGTCGTCTTCGCTCCGGGTCCCCGACGCTGCACTCTGACAGTAGCCCTCCACTGGCCTTCACCTGCTTCACGATATCGACATCGATCTTCGTGAAATATTTGAATGCGCTCATTTAAAATATACGGTAAGTGGTTGGTCCTAGCAAGCAAACAAACAAACATACACACGCACGTGCGCAATGAAGTCACGCTAGTGTGGGGCTCACTCAGGCTCGCCCCAATCAACTTTAATATTTAATAATAGTGAAGGGCAACAAAGCTCATCTGACGTACACACACATGCGTACAGTTCAGACAATCCAACACGGCTACGAAACAAAGTTCAATATGCACTTGGTCTGACAGTAAAATATTATAGTTATAAAAATGCAACAAAAAATGAAGGATTTATTGAAGGATTTAGCCATGCAAAAGATGCATCAGGGAGAAGGGATAGAGGAGGAGGAAGGGTGAAGAGGAGCTCTATCCTCAACAGAACTAGTATTGCTTAAAATTGAGCTGGCACAGAGAGTGGCTTACTTTGCTGGGGAGGGAATCTGTCACAGCTCAGAGTTAAGTCCAGTACTCTCATCTACAGTCCAAGCGAGCCAGAAGTTGTCTCCGTACAAGATGGCGTTGACTACCCTCATGAGCGTGCCCTGATATAGTTTCATGCCTCGAGGGTCAGCAGAGGTGTGGTCAAGACAGCTTTGAATGAAAAATGAGTCAAATTCGAACTGTGTTTGAGGCTAGCTAGATGGCTGGAGGTGACGATCGAAAGCAAACGAGCGAGAAGCGATGTCGATTCTGAACTATTTGAAGCCCAAAAATGGTCTTCCTGATCCCAATGACCCTTCATCTCTGTGCCTACCTTCACAAGCGATCGCCCCGGCCAATAGCGAGGTCGCGAAGGCTACCAAAGACAGCAACAAGAAACGTGGCCAATGCAAGAAGTATCATACGAATACTGCAAGTTTTTTTTCGAACTCCTCCATGCTTCACTATCCCGATCTCTAGCCAGTTGAAGGTCCCTCTCACTATAGTACTTTGGCAATTTTTTGTACCACGTGAAATTTTGTAACGCGAAATATTTTCAAACTACGGTAGCAGTCACTTGCATACATAAAATGGCACATGCTGACCATGTGAGGTTTAGATAGAACAGTGAAACATGCAGTAACAGTTTGCTTTGCGTTCATCTGTGTTTGTCTGGGTGCGTCTGCGTACGTCCGTGTGCGTCTGCGTTCGCATGTTTGCAGCCACTAAAGTAAAGTCTAACTTTCGACAGTATTTATCTTAGGTCAAATCCAAGCTATCGACACAAGATAAAGACCATCGTACAGCCAAGACCTCTCTCAATAAAACATATCCAAGAATCAAGGAAGGCGCCTCCCAGGGATACACTAGTTCTGAGCGCTGTAGGTTGGTGGGCGGGGTTTCAAAAACTTCCACAGCTGCAGTGAGCTTAAATATAGTGGACACAGGACCAAGCACTGGCTTGCTACAGATACTGAAGAAGAACCAGTATACTGATGTTACCTTTACATTGCCTTGGGAACACTTCCAAAAAGGCAATTGAAGTTTACATCTAATATACATGATATCGATGAAGTGCTTGCACTGTAATGCACTTTATAACCTAGCATTAATTAACGTGACGTAAAAACACAAGCTATAAATTCATGAATGTAAATTCAAAATTGATCCCTATGCAGCTTTCTAAGGATTCCTGCCTAGACTATATCACCCACTTTGGTAAGACTACACCACATTAACCTTACAGCAGCAAGGTATTTTCGTAGAAACATTGACCAAAGAGCAGAACACAACTCATCCTCTGATGAGCTAGAACTGGATGAAAGGTATCAAAAATCCATCTACTTCCCTAGAGCACTGTTACTCATGCTGTTTCAATTTTCCTCAGTTTGCTGACTCCTACAGAAACTGTGGTAAGGGGTTTAACAACCCCAAACCCCAACAAGCTGGAGGTGAAGTGGGTGGGGAAGAAGGGGAGAGGGGTCTTCTCAAATACCATCATCAAGGCAGGAAGTTTTATTCGCGAATACAAAGTCCCGAAGAACAAGCCACCATGCCCACGTAAACTCAGGCCAGCCATGGAGGAGGAGTACGAACAGAGTGGAGAAGGCTGCTTCATTTTGGAAGCACAGGATAAAGACGGCAAATGGTGGTGTTTCGGTGCCACCCGCCGCCTCAACCAATATGGGCAGTACACCTCAATCATGCCCCAGGTAGCATGGCAAATGCTACACCAGTACCGCCCATAGTGTTTGAGGGCCGGCTTAGGGTTGGTTTTGTGGCCACAAAACAGATCGAAACTGGAGAGGAAGTGGTTTGGGCTGCCATTGAACTCAGAAGTTATGAGAGTGAGAAAGGTTGACAAGTGAAAGGGAATGAGCCAGCTTGACTGTCAATACAACCTTAGCAATGTAATGCAACTCATGAGAGCATAGTTCTAGTGTTAATGAGGTTTACCTTGTTTCCTCAGCCAGGGTTCTCCCCGAACCCCGTAGTCCGAGTTAGTCTCAGAGTTGTGTTGTATTCTTAATTTCATAACAGCATCCATGGGCATTGTAGAGAATAAAGGAAAGGCTAGCTTATCACAATGCCATTACACAAAATTACTCAACCATTGTAAATAGCCCCCTTCTCTTGCAGAAGTGGGTCGGGCTTGCGAGACTAGTCTACCATCATGCATGTGATAAAAAATACCAGGCTCTCTCCCTTTTCAGTGGGAAGAGCCTGATTATGTGGCTACCTAAATAGATAAACTCAAATTGTGAATACACACAACACCTTAGGAGATGAGTTCAGAACGTGATGGTGAGGAGAATGAGATACAATGAAGAGGTAGTCACTTGTATTTCCCCTGTTGTAGCGTTTGCAACCGAGATCAAAATGGAATGAAGTGATCGTCTTTTTAAGAGCTGATCAATGGATTAAACGAACTGCAAAATCAACAAATCAATGACACTAAGAACACACGGCTGCCAATTTGGCCTTTGAGCCACAGTAATGAAGCGATCAAGAGCTTCGGAAGGGAACAATCAAGCATTGAAGCGCATTTTCGCCAATCAAAAATCTTGATCTGGTCGCAAATGCTTCTCAGGCAACAGAATTTTATGATTGACTAGCCCTTGACAGTGTCTGGAGGTGGATGATCCAGAAATTGATGAATTACTAGACTTGTAAGTATTTTATCTCCATACAACGGCAGTCAATACAATTGAAGTTGTATACAGTAAACATTGTAAATTTATCAAAATTTCACCGTCTCTAGTTTCCTAACTAAACTAGAGACACAGACTTGTGAAGCCTTCCACCCATGTACTAAACATATGTGGGCACAAACAGCCCATATCTGCTGTGAGCTGGGTGTCTGCAGTAGCTTCTGTGACCACATCGCTGCCTTGCGATTTGGAGGAGGCTGATATTTCCCGTTGTTAAAACCCAGCACTTCACTCTGCATGTTTATAACAAGATTCGTTCGAAAGACAATGCTTTCAGCTACCATCTAGCACAAACCGCTTTGCTGTGATCCACATGGTTCTCAAGAAAATTCGAGTTGAAAATAGCGCTTATTTAGGTCGCTCAATCCGTGCTGACCAGATGTGTCCCTTGTACTTATTCATTCGGCCCCTGGCCCTTCTGATTGGCATTTGCAGCTAACTGTTAGTTGAACAGTTATGTTTACTTTTGCCTGAAACATGGTCCCTTTCACTGAAACATGCAGCCAACTGTTAGTTGAACAGTTATATTTACTTTTGATAATCCTGTGTAAATAAAATGTACGTAAATTCAGCCGCTTGCAGTACTACTGAGATGACAGATGCCAGGGAAGAAAAGGTTAGCTTATCACATAATGCCATTATTTGACCACTGTTAATAATCTTGAGTTCATTCACCTCAGACTGATGATGCTGAAAAGGAAGAGGTAAGGGAGCATCATGTGTGCTAATATGGTGGTTGGGTTCAATCACTGACTAACATTGACTCCATAGGCTGCAAGCACTCACTCAGAGCAAGAGGTGGAGGTAGGGTCATTTACCTGCCTAATATTGTGGTTGGGTTCAATCACTGACTAAAATTGACTCCATAGGCTGCAAGCACTCAGTCCAAGCAAGAGGTGGAGGTAGGGTCATTTACCTGCCTAATATTTGATGCCTCTGAAAAGGTACACTTTGCATTCGATGTAATTTTCCATACATTTTCTCATGTAGCATGTGGCCTCGCTAACAGGCTAAATGAGCGTGAATACTTAGTTCAGTAGCTTAGAGTAGTTGTAGATGAGCTGCAATACTAGAAAAGCATGTCAGTGATGCACATGTAGTTGCTTGGTGAACTTGACACCAGACAAAAAAGCCAGAGCTAAGTCAAGCTGGCTTAAGACTGAGTTTGTATAAGTAAAAGAATGCAGCTACCCATCTTGTGGCTTGGATTTAAAAATGAGAGTCAAGAGGAGGGGAAGCTAGCTTGCATACATGTAGGTGACACAATGCCTTGCAAGTCTTGTAAGTTTGACTGCAGTACCAAACTTCCAAGAGCAGAGGTGTGATGCCAAACACAAACGGTGGGATATCATTCCAGTGGCTGTCAGAGCACCCTGTAACCTGGTCAGAAATAAAACACAGTGGGGCAGTGAGCTCTGGGAGTTGACAGTTTTGACGAGGATTTTGTAGAAGTTCACCTTGTTGCACCACCAGCCATACAATAATTTTGTTTGACACTGAACCACTGCATCTCTGCCTAAACCAGGCCATGTGGATTTCAAGGACGTTCGGGACGTACTATATCATTGGGGCGAGCCTGAGCAAGCCCCACACTAGCGGGACTGCATTGCGCAGATGTGTGTATATACAACCGT
This sequence comes from Agelas oroides, assembly GCA_949130485.1. NCBI lineage: Eukaryota > Metazoa > Porifera > Demospongiae > Agelasida > Agelasidae > Agelas > Agelas oroides. The sequence goes on along the minus strand of OX422184.1, from coordinate 14,482,114 downwards.
ACGTACGTACGTGCTTGCTTGCGGCCATATACCGTAAATTTTAAATGTGCGTTTAAATATTTCCCGAAAACTGAACGTCCTCGTGCACTGAAGGGCATGGCGTGGCAATGCTGGCCTACTGCCAGAGTGCAGGGTTGGCAACCGTAGCGGAGACAGCTCAAGTTTAAGCACGCACACCACCTTACTTCTTGTTTGTCACAGCAGCTACGGACAGACCATCAATGGCAGGCTGCTCGCCGACCGTACAAAATTATACACGCCGGGTTGAAATCGCTTCAGGGCATAAACGACACTCATAAACGCTACTGATTCAGCTCATCATTTTAGCGTAAAGTTTAGTCTATTCATGTGCATGTTAACTGCTTGCTCAGGCTCGCCCCCACAATGTTCTACATTTTCTAGTTACACTGTACCAAACTATCAACATTCCACAGTTCATGCTGTCATTCAGTCTCTGCCAAATATGGACAACAGAAATCTGGAGGCATCACTATCACTGTCACTAGTGCACACTGTGTCATCGAGGAGTTGGCAAGTAGGTGTATGTGTTCTTTTGTGAGTGACTTCTCCAATACAAAGCAGATTTCTATATTGCACAATGGTTTCGTTTGGTAGATTCCATGCCAATCACTAGCTATGATAAAGCTTCATTTCACAAAGGTATAGTATAGTACACTCAAACTGTGTTATGCACTCAATAAAGTCTTGAGTATTTCCTCAGCACCACTACAACCAAGCAATTCTGCAACCAGAAATGAAACAACAAACAAACAGAGCTGGTGTGTTGTGTATCCAAGCAACTGCTCAGAAAAATGTGCCATCACTGCAGCAGCACATAGCAGTAACTGGCATACATACAATGACATGTGCTGACCATGTTAGCTTCCACAATCTGATTGGTTAACAAAATAAAACACGCTAAAACGTGCAGTAATTTACAGATTTCCTGAGAAAGAAACCAAGCGCGTTCCTGCAATCTGTTGAAACCGTGACATGCAATGTGAGAAGTGTACTTGACATAGATGGTGGTGAGTGTGTCCCTTCCTCGTATTTGTACACTATACAATTAACATTCCACAGTTCATGCTGCCATTTGGTGTCAGTCAAATGTGGACAAGACAACAGGAATCTGGAGGCATCAACCGATGGCTAGTAGTTAGTGTATAAGTAGGGCTAGGCTACAAAGTATGCTTGTAAAGAACCGTTTGTAAGTCACTCTTCATTCAGGCCACCTGCATAAAGTTCATGCCTTACACTGACGTTACAGCATGACTCAAGAGCTTTGAATGGAGAAGATTTGCATGCCTTCTGCTCACGTGATGATGCTATGCCACACGTGCGTGCAACGACAATGGCAGAAGATGGAAGACGAAGGTGAGTTTGGTTTCAAATTGCCTCTTCCATAGGACAAATGTAACTGTGAACACTTAGGGTAAACAATAAAACGTTTACACAAGCTCAAAGTTTAATGCTCAAACTTTAATACACCATGCACACAGAGGTTTTCAGGTCGTTTGTCAAGCTGTACAAGCTGCGTAAATTGGCCAGAACATTTTATTGCCATTCATTCCTTTTTCATTAATTCATGGACAAAAACTAAAAGATACTGAACTACTGAAGAGAAAGTTATCTGTTACCAACTTGAGCTCGGAAAATAACTTGCCGAATATCAAGGGAATATCAACTCAGATTGGATGTCCAACGCTTCCTCCGGCCTGTGTATTATATTGGTTTATTTATAATAATTATATATATTACGCTTTAAGTTACATCACTTAATCATCCACTCTGTCGTACGTCTCTGGAGAACATTAAGAGTCCTATGGCCATTCCTCTCTCTGCCCTGGTATATTCACCATCTTTTGCCATCATGGTGTATATGTTATAGCTTTGAGGTGATGGAAACCTGTGAATCACCACGAAACCCTTTCCAGATCTTCCAATCACGCTTTCAGACCCCACCCAGAGTAATAACACATGTAACCTTCATCAATATTGTTAGAACAGAGAACCTCATTTCTTCCAGAACCCTCTCTTTGCTGTGGACAGGTTCCACTGGAAGGAATCCATCAGCAGGAGTCATGCTCTTCAGTACAAATGGTGCAGCACCAAGGATGGTGCATGTCTGTAAGCCAAGCTGTCTTGCTCAACCAAATGTCTGCATCGGTGATGCTTCCCTAAGGCATAGTGTTTGTGTTTGATCTGTTGTGGGGATGCTGCAGGCTGCATGGTCATGAGGACTGCAAATCACTGGTATCCTTGACAACATGCTTTTGAGACAGCTGCCTACCAGTATCAAGGCAAAGGCAGCAAGAGAGCAGCTAGTCAGGGTGCGGGTAGAACACGTGTAGCTTTTTCCGTATATTTCGGCGTACGTAAAGCTGCCGATAGTAGATACAGTAGGGTGCCGATAGTAGATACAGTAGGGTGCCGATAATTGGTGTATGCCGATAATCGGTCGAGTACGCTCGATAACTTAACTTTTGCTGAGTGATCACCTACTCTTCTCATGACCTCTTTCTCTTCCACAGATCCGCTCCCAAATGCAGAGATTGTTCGAAACTTCTTTGACTGGGTTCGGGACCTGATGCATAAGTGTGGGGGCAAGGATGTCTACTTTAATGACGGAACAGTTGTAAAGGGTGCATTGAAGGATTTTTGGGAGGAGGATTGGAGCGATTGAATACATGGTATGTGAGATGTTGCTATATACCAATATATTACACCATGCATTTTCTAACTAATTGTACAGTACAGGGGCTGAATTGCATGGGTGTGTGTGTGTGTGTTTGCTTGTGGCCACTCACCTTGAATCGTACACTTGATTTTATGGACTACTAAATAACAAAGATTGTTCACAGACTACCTACAGGGTGCTATTTAGTGTTGTGCAATATTCAAAATTTGCATCTTTTACAAGACTGTCAAAAGCACCACAATTGTCATACTCGGACTGTAACCTGTTTCCAAACTGGACATTTAACCCTTTACACCCGATGCGCATGCGCACAATAAACACGTGATTACGAGAGAAGCAAGATAAAAAATGGCGATTTTGTACTATGTTGATTCATTGCGTTATATCTTGTGAACTAGCAGAGTTCAACAATCGGTAGTTAGGCTTAGTTTGGTTGAAAACAAACCTGCTTTACTCGGGAAGTGGTCGTACGAGTTGGCAGTGAAATCCGAATAAGATACAGCGGTGGAAACGCGGGTATTCGCTACGTATTGGAAAATGACTGGAAATCCGTGGCAAAACTTCCAGCGAAGGTACGTTTTCACTGTTGTTTAGATGATTAGCGAGAACAAATTTGGTAGGACCAGTAGCGCGTGGGAAACCAGCTGTTCTGTGGCAATACTAAGTACAACACGATCGAACGGTAAACTTCGAACGCGATTTCCGGGGAAAGTCCCTATAGGACGGCCCAGCTAATTATGCTTTATTCGACTTCCTGCGGCACATACTAACTGTATACTACGTAGCCGCGGGGTATAGAGCGCTAACCGCTCGATAGTGGCCATGACGACTATAGTCGTCATTCGGAATTTACGTACCTATATTCATGACGACTATAGTCGTCATTCGGGTATAAAGGGTTAAAACAAAGTTACCATGAGGGTTAATGTTCAATGTACCACCACCACTGGCCTGAAATAGGCTTTGAAGGTTCAGGCCAGGTGGACATTGCACAGAATACTGATTTCTTACAGAATGTGATGAAACACTTGGACCATGATACAAAACAGGAGGGCGTATATGGGGTAGTGAAACACTACTAGATTGCTGTGGGTCACTTGGTGTACTTGCGCAACAAACAGGGACCAAATGAGACGAGTAAGGCACTTCCACAGGTGAAGAAAGCATACTTGAAACAGCCTGGTGCTGCTCTTCTCCAGTGCACTCATACTTCCCAAGTGCTTCAATCGAACAGTGACCAGTTCTCTGCTGGATCTCTCGCTCAGGAACGCCGCCTTTATAAAGAGATGTAGCACCAGTTACACACAAAGAATGGTTGGTTTTACGCTCGCTCAGGCCTGCTTCCTCACACATCCACGCCACCATGCCACTAAGCTTATGCTTCCCGACAGGCTGGCAATGGTACCATGGTTCCTTTGAACTCTTTGGAATGTCATTTTTTGGCTTCCAGTAGAGCACATCCTTCTCAAATGCAATAGATGGCAGTTTGCTTAGGTATAAATCTAACAAATACACCAAGCACCTCTCACCAGCAGCTGGACATGCATAGATCGGCACCACTTTGTTATCTACATTCAACTCCTTCAATCCACCACTCCTGTTCTTGCTTCCTGTTTCAACGTAAACATACTGGTCAGGATTTCTCTTACGGATCAGCTGTGATGGTTTGAGCTCCCACTGCTCCTCTCCACCCCTTAATCAGAAGTTCTTGCCCAAATAGAAGAAGACAGTTCTTTGCAAGGCGGTTGGAGATGAACATCCTAGTATTCCTGACGCCCAAAGGTGATTCTCTTCAGATATTACAGCAGCTTTCTTGGGATTTGCTCCAATGCCGCTTTGACGGAGTTGTCGAAACACCGACTCACACGTGCCCTACAGTTCGCGAAAGCGGCCGTCTTTCTGGTCCAAAAAGTTAGGAGCAAAGGCATCCTGCTTTCTCATGAAACGCAAAATCCCACAAAGCAGCTGATAAATGCTTTTCGGTGGATACCGCTCGCCATCTATCTTCCTCACTTCAGTTACAAACAGAGCTAGCCAGTGAGAGAGTGCTGTATAATCGTACGGTTTTTGAAAAATCTCTGGAACCGGATTTCCTCGAGCTCTGCGTGACTCTTGCCACTGCTCAAACACTCGCATAGCCCATCCAGTATTCTTCTCAGTGTTGGGCGGACGTAACCTTTTGATAGTTCAGCAAGCACCTCGTCGGTGGTCACTTTACTAAAGCGATCTTCAGATCTTGCCTTCTCTTTTGCCCTTGAGTGATAGACACCCCTTCTTAGGGGATGGTTTCTTTTTTCCACTCGCGCTATCAGTACTCTTGCGCTTCTTTGGTACTTGAAAGTCGTCCATACTATCAGGCTCCAAATTCCTCAAGGCATCTCTAGCAGTTCGAAAACTAGGGCTATACTCAGGGCATTTGTCCCCACACTTTTCACAGCTACAGAAATCAGGATCGCCAAGGCAAAACTCAGCAAAAACCTTCCTTGCAGCCATCCTTACTTGTACCAGCGACTGGCAAGAGTAGAATGCGTTTAGGTCCCTTGACCAATCAGCTTTCGTGCTGCATTGGATACACTTAGCAACACATAGCAAATACACAAGGTCAGTATAGATATACTGACCTGAAATACACGAGGTCAGTATATCTATACTGACCTGAAATACACAAGGTCAGTATATCTATACTGACCTTGTGTATTTCCCATAAACTCTTTGTGGTGGTATTCTAAATATTACTCGAGCACCTTAGCGCACCACAAAGGTCATACTTTCTTTGGTGAAACTTTCTTCTTCTTTGGTACTTCACAGAGGCACCAACACCTGCTTCTCGAAGCTGTTGAGCAACAGTATCTCAAATTCCCCAAATACCAGCAAATACGGGATCTTTCTCGCTTAGAATGTCAATGGAAACTGGATTTTTCTCCAGTCGATAACACATGAGACCAGATAACAGCATACCAATGGTCCTTGAGGGAAATAACTTGCCATCTCGTCTCCTTCACAAAGAGCAATAGCCATCAATTCAACATTTCTCCATCGTTACATTTAAGTAAATCTTCAGGCACTGGGTCCTTGCTTCTCTCGCCAATCACACCAGGACTGGAAATTGTGCACGGCCCAAATCGTGCTTTTCTCTCTGTTTTTTGGCACGAACCCCTTCGACTTCGTCTTCAATTCAACTTGTTCCCAAATCTGCTAGTTACATCACTCATTGCTTTTGTCTTCTTCGCTGCTGAGACCTCGTCTCCAATCCACTCGGCCATACCACCATCATCAAATAAGTATAGCTCCTTCGGTATATTTGCTAGATCGAAATTTTCAGCACTTTTGTCCACGTGACAGATTAGCAATAGACAAATAAATTGTATGGGGGGGAAAGAATTGATTGGTACGAGCAATTGGACAAACAAGAGAGATCATGTATGTGTCTAGTGAATAAGATTACTAAGCAATAGGAGCAATAGGCAATCCATTCACATAGCTGAAGAAGGTACACAAATTTGAGTTGTTTTCTACGTGCAGCCAAAGTAGGAATGCTGAGAGTCCTGAGCATACGTACATAGTATATATGCTTTACTACATATTTTTTTTTCCACTAATTTTGCTTGTTTGTTTTATCTAGATGATATGCTATCCTTTTTGGAGAAGCTAGTCACACTACAATCGGAACAAGTAAGTGAATTTGTGTTGCTGCCCCATATTTACATCCTGTGTCTTTTGTGAGTGACTGATCTGTAGGCATGCAATCTACAACTCCAAAAAGCACGGGGATAGTAAGTAGTGTTTGCTTGGGAAAATTAGGGGGGACACACAGAAGGAAGCTGATGACAGCAATTGTTCGGAGTGGTGGAACGAAAGGGGAGAATGTGAAGATAGGGGTAAGCAGATGACATGCTGCACCATCCCATCAGGCAGACTACCGCCAACAATGGTGGAAAGTTTGGAGTCTCAAAGTTTAATGTTTACAGCTGTACATAGTGTTAGAATTCCGTTCTCCCTTATTCCAACCTCAAACTTGTGGATATGCTGTTACACCAGTTTCTGTGCATGACAACACATTGCACATGTGCAGACAGTGTTTTGTACTTGTACCGCACAGAAATAAATATCTCACCATGTAAAATTCACAATATCTCCACAATTAGTCATTGCAGTGCTGGAGGACACTGACACGGAGCCGAGAAGTAAGCATTAATGTAAAGTAGGTACTAGTATATAAGGTACTCCACCATTCTGCTCCTGTGCATTTGCTGCCATTTCATATGCAAGTTTGACAGTGCACTGTCCATGTGTAACCGCCTAGCTACATGTCTGCCATAATGTCTGCTAGCTACATGTCTGCTGTAATGTCTGCTAGCCACATGTCTGCCATAATGTCTTTAGAATGCTAAGTACATGTACAGTGACTGCATGTGATTCTTCCCTAGGCCCCTCTCCTCCCCCTCCTCTCCTCCACTCTCCTTCTTCACCACCACAAGATGTGAGAGGAGGTAAGCATTGTGCATAATATGTGCAGTGGCTAACAGCAGGTGCAACCTGTCACACCAGTGTCATCTCACCAAGAAGCCAACCTGTCACACCAGTGTCATCTCACCAAGAAACCAACCGTATTTAAGTCAGAGACAGTATTTGCATTAGTGATCTTTATATAGGCAAGCAGGTACGGTATAGAACCTTGCCTGATGTAGCCAACATTAATTCCCTCCAAAACTCTAATGAGGTTTGGTGGGTCAGGTATTGGGTGGGCGTAGCTGCCACTTTTCTGCCTTTAGCTTTGCCCGTCCCTTCCTTTACTTCTCTCATTTATTAATTATGGTCCTTAATCCCAGCTTGGGGGAGGATAGCTGGAAGGGGACTTCCGCTACGCCCAGCCCTTTCACGGTGGACGTATTGACAGTGCACTGTGGCATGTTATCTATCCACATGTCTTGGAATACTAAAGTACACGTACAATGGCTCAGTGACTGCATGTGTAATTCCCTCCTACCCACCTTCACTACCTTCCTTTACAAGATACAAAACACTGTGCATAGTTCATGTAGTGGCTTAGTTCACCACAGCATGTTTCATTATTGGCATTAGTGTGTGGATAATACATACACTGTACCAATCTTACACACTAAGAGAGTACATGTGTGACTGCTGTGTAAATCTCCTCAACAAGGTATTGATCAGCAGCTATGGGAGGAGAGAGAGCAGGAGTGAGTATCTGTTGCATCTAGTCTTGTTCCTTGTTATCAGCTTTAAATTACATTTGCTAACATTTGATTTGTTAAACCAGGTACCAACAAAAGATGATGTGCATCACCAACAAGAAGAAACCCATTGCCTACACTTATCATATCAACAACAGTGCTGTGGAATGGGTGGACACCTTCAAATATCTTGGGGTGAAGATCCACAACAAGCTTAACTGGGGTGAACATGTGAAAGAAGTGTCATCCAGAGCTTCAAGAGTGCTGAATCTTCTGAGACGCACAATGCATGGGTGCCATGAAGACACTAAGAAGAAAGCGTTCACTGCTCTCGTCCGTCCCCTCCTGGAGTACTGTGCTCCTGTGTGGTCTCCATACCAAAGGAAGTACATCGATGCTCTAGAAAATGTCCAGAAGAGAGCATCAAGATGGGTGTGTGCTGCGAAGTGGGACAGAAATAGCTTCCAATGGACAAAATCATACAGTGATTGCAGACATGAGCTTGGTTGGCAAACCCTTGTGCAGAGACGAGATCTACTCAGTTGCTGTCAGATATACAAAATGGTGAATCATCTTGATTGTTTGGTTTTTGAAGACTTCCTGTCCTTTAACAGTACTGTAACCAGATGTCATCACTTTTGTATAAATTACATACAGTCAAGAGTAAATACCTTTAGACACTCATTTTTCGTGAATGCTCCCTTTCTATGGAATACTCTACTTCTAGATGTTGTACAAAGTAACTCATATTATAGCTTTAAATGTAAACTCAAGCAGAATTTGTAATTATAGTCACATTTCTATTTTTCGTAATGTATGTCCTTACGTCATGTGACTAGAATCTTTGTTTCTCTACTTTTGCCCTTATTTCATGTAACTAGAATGTTTGTTTTTGGCTTGTTCGCTAGGGGGAGCACTTTTATATAGGAATTCCTTTTGTGTAACCCTTTCTCTTTGAGATAAAATCATTTCAATTCAATTCAAATCAAAACAACAGATAAAAGAGCTTGAAAGGGAGCTGCAGGCGCTGAAAACTGAGGTGTGCAGGTCATCTGTCCACAATAAGATTTGCTATCAGATTACCTCTATACACACAATATAGGGACAACTAAGAGGCCCTGCACATCCAGATGACACCATCAGAGGAGCGCTTCAACCGAGATGGAGGACTGGAAGTCCCTGGTTGCTGGACCGCTGTGATGAGGAGGCAGGGAGGAGGAGCGCAATCCTCACCGACCTTTGACCTCCAATGACATGTATCCCCAGTAGTGCATGGCTATAAATAGCAACGTTTGTTCGCACCTCTTCACTTTCGCCCTGATGACGACTGGAGCATTCAGTCGAAACGTCAGCAAGTTATTTTCCGAGCTCAAGTTGGTAACAGATAACCTTCTTTTCATTTATGCAGAAGCCAACTGAGAAGCCACTGAAAATACTGAACTACTGTTCAGTAAAGCCTGCTTGTGTAACGAGCAAAGTAACCGCACCCCAAGATGCTCATAAGAGGTTAGTGCTGCAGGTTTACCTTGGCTCGAACACTTTCGAGTTCAGTGCTATACGTAGGTAAAATGTTTGTTAGTAGGCTTTAGGAAAACAAACTTTACAATTACTTAGCTACAAGACTTGAAGTAGAAGGATTTAGAGATCAGGATTTTGAGCTGCAAATTTACCTGAAGTAGAAAGCCTTTAGAGTTCAGATATTTGTGGCTTCTTAAAAAAGACTTACCCTCAACGGAGGAGCCAGACACCAGTTCATCGATCGTGAATAGCAACGCACGCCTCCACCGCGCGCTTTACATGCGTAATATTAGCCCGCAGCACGGTAGCACGCTCAATACACGTAGCAATGATTTTATACGTATGTGTATTGAACGAGTGACGTCAAGTAAGCAGAAAAATCGCTTCGGGAGTCGCTGTGAGGGGTGACGGTGGTGTAGCTGGTGAAGGGAGAGTTGTTGGTGTACCAAAGTTTCATTCCTGGGGTAAGTGCACCACGCCATTAACAAATATCAACTCAGATTGGATGTCCAACGCTTCCTCCGCCCTGCGTATCATATTGGTTCATATATATATTATTTGATGGGTGAGAAGGCAATATGGCTGGATATTACACGAGTGTGCAGCCGTATTTTCATGAGCCGCAGGCGAGTGAAAATACAGCACAAGAGTGCAATATCCAGCCATATTGGTTTCTCACACATCAAATAATAGATTTATTATATACTACTATCATTTAGCAGCACCTAGTCCTAGACTATAGACAGCTACTGCGCATGCGCAATACAAAGGTCGTTGCCGTGTGCAATTTAATGAACTTCAGGCTGCTGGCCTGTTTCTAGCTTTGGACGACACCAGCACGCGTACCGATCCCTCTACCAGTGGAAGAAAGTACCGTAAGTTAGTAAATAATGCGGTCTTCATCCGTAATGAAAGCTTATTTGTTGTTTCAGCAGCGGCTGCGAGTGCATTCCAATTAAAGCACACGCCGCGGTTGCTATGCAGCATACACCCTGCGGGCTATTGAATACGGACTATCGAATATGGAAAAATATTAGTCATGTTGCTCTATGGGAAATACTATTGGGGCGTATACTAGGTATATATATTATATTATATTACACAGATCCTTTAAATTGCATCTTGGGGTGTAACAATTTAATTAGTGCTTAGTTTAAACAAGTGGACTTTGCATATTGCTCGTGCCATTTGACAAGCAACTCGAAAATCTCTATCTGTATTGCACATGCTACATTCAAGTGCTCATAGCAAGGAGAACACCTGGGATATTATCAAAATTTTAAGAGGAAGGGGCATGGTCTCTGAGGAGGATATTTCAGGGTTCTTTCTGTATGAAATTCAATCTGTTTTTGTAAAATACCAAATGAACCATCTGTGTGCTATAAACTGAGTAGTCATATCCACCAATAGGTAAAAAATAATACAAACTAGTATACTCACTACAAATATTTTCCTTAGCTATTGTTGACTTTCACCATTATGCCAACTGTGTGCACTATATTCTCTTTCATTTTCACTTCACAGGTGAGACTTCATTGAAAACTAGAAAGCGCAAAAGAACCGGTGAAGAAATCTTGGAAGATGGAACTAGGGAAGATGGAGCACTCTCATGCCATGTCATTCGCATCACCTCAAATACACAGACAAGACTCATAACCTTCAGTGGAGAAGATTTGTCAGAAGCCACATCTTTCTGCTAATGGATACTTGGGCCACATGGATAAGAAGCACAATTGTAAGTATATCAATTTAGAACTTCAGTGGAGCAAAATGTTCCTATCTGAGTACCATAATTAGAGAGAGGGTAAGTGCACGCTTCCAGGAGAAGTATTACTCATTACGTCGTGTGAAAATAGTTCGTATCAGAACGTGATGGGCGCACCAACGTTGCACCAATGCCTGTTAGAAGAACAGCACAAGGATATTGCTGCACAATAGCAGCTCAGTTTATCTACAGAAGTCTTATGTTTGCATATGTGAAAACAGCTGTACAGATAATCTAGATCTTGCACATTACCCTTGAAAGTAACGTATGTGTACCTCCTCCTTCTTCCCCTTTTGGCAGTGCAACTGTCATGGTAAAGAAAACAAGATGTTTCTTGGTCCCTCCTGTCCACGTTGAGAAACGTGCAAACAATCACAGCTTCTGAGCACAGTCAAAAGTGCAATGTTCAACAAATTCTTTCCCTGCTGCTACCAATGCAATACCCTGGATGTACCAAGACATTCTCGTATGGAAAACTTTCCACTCCATTCAAGGATATTAACACACTAGCAAAAGAATGCTCCAAACCATTTTCACCCTCATTAGACCGAGCAAGGCATATTTGTAAAAACACTTAAAGATCTTCAATTTCAAATGCAGGTTTAGCTCACTAACTAGTTTGGCACTCTGCAGCAGTCTTCTGCGCATGTGCAATAGCTGCTATGACCCTCCCACTGTTACCTGCAATCATTTTTCATGAACCTGTATATAAAACCCTTAGCCTCAGTCAAGTTTTGTGCAAAACGAGCACTGGAAACTTGAAAGTAGATTGCTACACAATCTCCAGGTCTTCTCACAATCACTTGTATCTATCAAGCAGAATTTCCTTAACCTCTCGGAGTGGTATTTCGAATGCAGGTTTGGCATCTACACAGAATGAGAGAAGAGACAAGACACAGACCAACTCCTTGCGGAACTGGGACCCAGGGATATTCTCTCCCTGATGAAACTCTAGGGTGACTTCATTCTTGTCATTTTATAAAACCCTTAGCCTCAGTCAAGTTTTGTGCAAAACGAGCAATGGAAAGTAGATTGCTACATAATCTCCAGGTCTTCTCACAATCACTTGTATCTGCAGCCATCTGCTATGATTGTATGCTTTGTGCTATGTGTTGTGTGAAAGAGGAAGAGGAAGAGGAAAAAGAGGGGGAGACAGAAGCCGCAAAAAAGAGTTAGGATGGGAAGTGAAGGGAGAGGGAGGGGGAGGGGGCAAGTGGAGGAATATGGGAAGACGTGTTGAAAATGTGTCACAATAACAAGTTTGGTATATACAACAGTCATTTTTACAATCCGGATCTTTAACCCATTACACCCGATAGCGGCCAAATGCGCCCGTGAAATTCTTGTCCGTTACACCCGATAGCGGCCAAATGCGCCCGCACTTCGCTTCCGCTATTTATTGTGATCGCTGCGCCTTTTTGGACTCGGAGTTAGTTATTACGTGTAACAGGAAGTCAATCGAAGCAGAATTAGCTGCGGTGTCCTATAGGGACTTCCCCTCAAAATCGCGTTCGAAGTTTGCCTGCCGATCGTAGTTAGCCTCAGTACAGCTTATATCCACACGCTACTTGTTCTATCGTCTATATACTATCTAATCGTGTCAGAGACAGTTGAAACGTACCTTCGCTGAAACTGTCTGCCAACTTTTGCCGTGTATTATCGGTCATTTTCAGGTACACAGCGGGTACCTACGTTTCCACCGTTGTAGCTTCTTCGGACTTCACTAGCGGGTCTTGTGACTACGTTCTGAGTAAAGCAGGTTTGTTTTCAACTAAGCTAAGCCTAACTATCATTGCCTGAACTCAGCTATTTTACAAGATATAACGCAATGAATCAACACTTCACAAAATCGCCATTTTTTATCAGCTTCTCTCGTAACCACGCGATCTATTTCTGCGCATGCGCGTAGGGGTTAAAGGGTTAATGCAGATATCAAGCAAGCAGACAACCATCATTGCCTAGCGCCTTAGCACAAGGCTACTAATCTTGCAGTGCGTGTTCTCGGTTGGCGGAGTGTGGCTCCAACTTCCGTCCCGCTTAGGAATGCAATTAAAGGTGTGGCTTGTGCGCAAACATCCGTCCCTCTTAGGAGTGCATTTACGTTTACAAAAAGTTGTGTACACTTACGCAAGTTAAAAAGTTGAGGGAAGAAGCACTTCATGGCATTCCGTCAGGACTGCGAATGGTTGCAGAGGCAAAGGGGAGTTGACGTGTGGGTGCTGAGGCAGATATACATCGAAGTGGATACCAGTTTCGGAAAAGCTATTCAAGCTGAATTGGATAAAGCTGCTAACCCTACTGCAAAGAGATGGTGGAAAACCATTTATCAACATGCACTAGGTTTAGCTAGGGAAAACGATATAGCTTTAGCATACATGCATTGTTTGCAAAAGCATTTGATGTGGCAGACAAAGGAGTGTTTTTTCGCAGATGGAATCGACTGTGACAGCTTGTGTTTCTTTAACGAAGGTGTTAGAGACCGTGTTTATCGCAATTTGGACAGTAGTGTATGGCAAAGAAAGAACATGTAATTAGAGATTCAATTTAGATAGGTGAAATGTATTGTAAAGCATGTAAACTCATTTATTAAAATTTGTTCATTTGATTTGTATTAGAATCTCTGAAATTGATCGTATCTTCTGGGAGGACGTCGGAGTCGGGGGGGGGTTGCGGCGAGGAGGGGGAGCAGATGGGGGAAGAGGTGGAGGTGGGAGTGGAGGAGGGGGGATGGTAGAGGGAGCTCTCGATGAAGGAACTGGCATGCCGAAACGAACTGGAGGTCTTCTGATCCGAGTGGAGGGAGGTCTGGGAGGGGGGAGTGGTCGACGGGTACGTCTTCGTCGACCGGGTGGTGGCGCTGGCGGTGGCGGCGGCGGTGGTGGTGGTGGAGAGAACGGTGGTGGTGGAGAGAACGGTGGTGGTGATGGAGAGAACGGTGAGGGTGGTGAGGGAGGTGAGGGTGGTGAAGGTGGAGGAGGTGCTCTCAGACCGGAAGGGCCAGCTCCTCCCAGTAGGGAAGAGACTATGCGGAAAGACGAGTGAAATTTACCCAAATTGGTGAATGGGGGAGGAGCTAGGTATAATTCTGTGTAAGTCACGTTCACTCCACTTCCAGTTGTGGGGTTGTTCCTGTGTCGATTAAAAACATCTGTGACACTCATCCACGAAGAAGCCGTTCCGTACATACCCACGGGGTTAGGAATGTACGAATAACGACCTCGTATGAGAAGATCATCTTGCCAGCTAGTGATGGGAATACCTCTTGTGGATAGATCTCTAGCTAAGCTCTCGAGACTAAGCACACGATTGTACCAGAGGAGAAGTTCTTCTTCGTCAAACTCTTCACTGTCCAACTTCTCGTTATAGAGATGAGGATTTCCAAAGAGATGGATTGCTCCTCCTCGTAACAGGATGGGTATTATGTCCAAATAGAAAACCCGGGTGGGTAGTAGAGTGGGGTTTCCACGGCTGGCAGTTCGGCTGGGGCGCGTTCCAGTGTAGAGATCTTCCGTAAAATAGTAGTGAACATCGAGATTACGATCGGGTAGATTGGGAATGGGGCTGGTAGTCATTGCATACGTTTGGAAGCAGTACTGCGATCATCGGTGTGTGCTTATCAGATTTAGACGGTGTATAGACTCGAATATGATGGGTTGGATAATAGTCGGGGAGGTTTGTAATGGGTGGTTAGCTAGCTAGTCGGAACGGCGTATAGACTCGAACATGATGGGTTGGGTGGTAGTTGGGGGTCTTGTTTTGCGAACATCAGTATGTACTTACCAGATTTAGACGACATATAGACTCGGACATGATGGATTGGGTGATAGACGGAGGTTTTGTGACAAGTGGTTAGCTGGCTAGTCGGTGCGTCTGTGTGTCAGGTGTGTGAAAGCCCTTTAAAGGGTAGTTGGAATGAAGTTAACTGCATAGAAAAAAGAATTGGTGGATGTCGTCGTTTGGAGAGATACACACCTTTGGTGGTGGAGTGGTGGTGGTGGGGGAAAGACCGGAGGAAGTGCTTTTTTCCTTTTTGAAAAAGACTGTCAATTTCAGACAGTGCAAAAAACAGGTGATTCTTTTGAAAAACGTGAATAACCTGAAAACGGGGTTGTGTGGAGTGGCTAGTGCCAAGGGCAAACGTTTCGATGAATGGTTGAAGTTAGTGGCTCGATTGAGTTATTCTGATTTGCATTTTTCCAAGGAACGAGGATGGTGGTGCTTGGCAACGAAGAGAGGATGGTGGGAAAGAAAGGTACAAGTGCTTCGTTTTGTTCAAAACACTCCACCACCGATGGCAACGAACCGTAGTCCTTCTTCGATCACACCTTTTTCGTCTCTCACTTTATTCGATTTGAGTAAACCGGAAGGTGTGAAAGGTTACGATGCGACGACTGTGGACGTATCTCGTTTTGCGAGGGAGCACAGATTGCAATCGAGAAACGGTAAATTGATAGGTGCGAGGACGGTTTTCACCCAGTCTTACGAAGGGCCTTATGTCACTCACTTTGGTGTTTTCGATTTCGAGACGATGGCATCGGAGCGCAGACCGCATTGCACTCCTTACGCCGTTAGTGTCTGTTTTTACAAAGTGTTTTTGTTACAGCATTTGATAGCTGTGAGGGGAGAGCAAGCAACGAAAGAGGAATTTGATGCATGCACGGTGGCTCTGGATGTGAGAGGTGGAATGGTGGACGGGGCTGGACCGGTTCTGTTTGAAGGTGTGGTTTGCATCGAACAGGCTCTGGTTTACATGACTCGTTTTGCCATGCAGGTTCCTCACTTGAAAGTGTACGGTTTTAATTCTAGTAGATTCGATTCGTGCCTTCTCATGCAGTTTAATTTGCAAGCTTTATTGGCCATAGCAGAAATCAAAGGGGAAAGATTGGCCGAGTTTAAAGTAGTCTCACATCAGTGCTTTGTCGAGGGTAACGTGTATAAACAGTTGGAGTTTCGTTACGTGCGTCAGCAAACTGGATTGCCAGGCACTTTCAAAGTAAACGACATTCGTTCCCATCTCACTCCTTGTAGTTTAAAGGAAGCCTGTATCAGTTTCAGAGTGCCAACTTGCATAGAAAAGGGAGATTTCAATTTTTTCAAGGTCAGGACTTGGGAAGATGTGGAGAGATGGAGGGGGGAGTGGCAGCCTTACGTGCACAACGATGTCCATTCTACGGCTTGGATCGTTGCAGCGTGCGACAGAAGCAGAAGGAAGGTAACGAGCGAATTGTTGGGCCTGCCCGTGGAAGAGGATTATGTGGTGGCTGGAGTGAGGGTTTATTTCAATTGTCCTTTTGGAGTCTTTCGTTACATGACGGCTGCTCAGTTGGGAGAAAGCTACATTTATCGCAGGAGTAAAGTAGCTTGTACTCTGTACAGGGACAGTCTGGGCAAGGAACTGTTGAAGAACTTGTTTTACGGTGGAAAGACGGTGTGGCTTCATCGAAAGAGCGAACTGGGTTGGAAAGACTGGGGGGGAGGAGAACCTCTGTGGTTGCAGCGTTTACCCCATTGGCAAAGTGGTTTGGAAGAGGAGGAGGAGGAGAAGGCGGCAAATTTTCGGCGAGAGAGATGTTTTATTTTGGGTGCTTTTCCGGAAGAGGCAGAGAAGATGCTTCTCTTTGCGGAGTTGATGGCAGAGGGGGGAGAGGAGGAGGAGGAGGAGGAGGAGGGAGGGGGTGAGAGAGTGTGTGAAAACTTCGCCAGGCAGTACAAACAATGGGAAGAGTGGGAATGGGAACGAACGATGGCTGTGAGTTTGATCGATTCCAGTTTTTCCATACACAAATTTCTTTGTTGGTTGGAGGGGATGGAAAGGGAACGTGTATTGGAAGAGTTGGAACGGAGAGGATTGCAAGAAGAGTTGGAAGAGTTGAGAGAACTGCAGAGGGTGGTGGAAGAGTGGGGTGGGCAGTTGGATGCGACTTACGGGGGGGATGCAAAATTCGCGGTGACTGACCCCGAATTGGACGTGTCCATCTTCCAAGAAGACGATGCCAATTCGCTCTACCCCACCAGTTTGGTGTACTGCCCCCTCCCCCTAGGGGAAACGGAAGGTCGTTTCAGAGAAGATGGCAGTATTGCCGATTGGTTGTTCGAAAGGCCAGCTCGCGACACCCCTCCCATGCCGTGGGGAGAGCCTTTCCCCGTGAGAAATTATGCCCTCTACAAAGTGGATTTAGACCCTCCCGACAATTGGTCCGAGTTGTTGACGTCTGTCATTCTTCAGAGGGGGGAAGGAGACAAAATCGATTGGTGTAATTTCCAGCCTCTCAGACGTGCATTTGTCGATTCTTTTACTCTCTGGGTAGCCGTTCGTATTCAAGGATGGATTCTCCGACGGATCTATCAGGGGTTTCAGTACGATTGTTCTTTCGAGATTGGAAAAGCTTACAGGGAATTGTTCACGGAAAGACGGCGGATCAGAGACGAAGATCCCCTGGGTGCCGATTGTCTGAAACTACTCATGAATTCGAGTTACGGTCGTTTCGCTATGAAGGACGTCGATCGTGATACCCGTTGTGTGAATTTGGACGAGGCTCGGTTGGAAGACGTGGCATTCAGTAATGCAGTGGGTGATACCAGTGTGGTCTACACCAGTGTGAAAGGAAGGTACACCACGGTCTGTCAACAGTTGGGGAATGCCTGTACCAGCGGTGCACGAGCAATCATGCACCTGGCCATGGGCAGAGAAATCTTGGCTCGACCCAGTCATTCCCATTCTCGCATGTTCTACCAAGATACCGATTCTAATTGTAATTGCATTGACATCGTGCGAAAATGGAAACAACGAGGGCTCTACGGGTCGGAATTGGGTCAATTCAAAAATGACACCATCAAGGGTGGAGACGGTGTGGGGGTGATGGGGTATTTTTTGGAAAGGAAGTTGAAATTGTACTTTGCGAGAGATTTGGAAAACCACACGTGGCAGAAAAAAGTAACAGCCAAGGGTTGGTCCATCAAGAGCCAACCCCCTTTTGCCCTCATGCATTTGCTCATCTTCCAGTCGATCAGCTGTGGCAACAAGGTGGAGACTACTCGCATGCAATCCGTCATAGACGGGGGAGTGACTTCGTCTCGGGACGAACGAGGATACAAGATGGCTGGACTCAAGTTGAACTGTCTACAACCTTACATGTTACAATTGAATTCATAGTTTTATGTATGTGTTGTGAATAATGATTGTATCATGACTTGTAAATATAACGTCTACATTATCAACTACGAGTACGTTGTAATTTCTCTCGTTCTTGGGGTTCTTGGGGTTGTTGGGGATAGGGTGATCCAGACAGGAGATAACGTAACACTGTTTTTCGGCAGAAACAAAAATGGCGTCTGCATCTTTCACACATTCCAGTGTCACCATTCATGACTTTTCCAGTAGCTGAGATGCAGTTAGAATGTGAAGAAGAATGGGGAGTGGAACTGGATGACAACGTGGGTTGTTGGATGGAATGGGACGAGGGGAAAGAGGACGACGACTTCTCGGAAAGTGTCACTACCACGACAGCAAGTAGCATCAGTGATGAAGGATACTGGTGGGAAGAATTCGATGACTACGACGATTCCAATCTCGATTTAGCCGAAGAGGTGCCAATTCCAATAAACCAAGAACAGGAACATCTGCTTGGATGCAAAATTCGCGGTGACTGACCCCGAATTGGACGTGTCCATCTTCCAAGAAGACGATGCCAATTCGCTCTACCCCACCAGTTTGGTGTATTGCCCCCTCCCCCTAGGGGAAACGGAAGGTCGTTTCAGAGAAGATGGCAGTATTGCCGATTGGTTGTTCGAAAGGCCAGCTCGCGACACCCCTCCCATGCCGTGGGGAGAGCCTTTCCCCGTGAGAAATTATGCCCTCTACAAAGCGGATTTAGACCCTCCCGACAATTGATCCGAGTTGTTGACGTCTGTCATTCCTCAGAGGGGGGAAGGAGACAAAATCGATTGGTGTAATTTCCAGCCTCTCAGACGTGCATTTGTCGATTCTTTTACTCTCTGGGTAGCCGTTCGTATTCAAGGATGGATTCTCCAACGGATCTATCAGGGGTTTCAGTACGATTGTTCTTTCGAGATTGGAAAAGCTTACAGGGAATTGTTCACGGAAAGACGGCGGATCAGAGACGAAGATCCCCTGGGTGCCGACTGTCTGAAACTACTCATGAATTCGAGTTACGGTCGTTTCGCTATGAAGGACGTCGATCGTGATACCCGTTGTGTGAATTTGGACGAGGCTCGGTTGGAAGACGTGGCATTCAGTAATGCAGTGGGTGATACCAGTGTGGTCTACACCAGTGTGAAAGGAAGGTACACCACGGTCTGTCAACAGTTGGGGAATGCCTGTACCAGCGGTGCACGAGCAATCATGCACCTGGCCATGGGCAGAGAAATCTTGGCTCGACCCAGTCATTCCCATTCTCGCATGTTCTACCAAGATACCGATTCTAATTGTAATTGCATTGACATCGTGCGAAAATGGAAACAACGAGGGCTCTACGGGTCGGAATTGGGTCAATTCAAAAATGACACCATCCAGGGTGGAGACGGTGTGGGGGTGATGGGGTATTTTTTGGAAAAGAAGTTGAAATTGTACTTTGCGAGAGATTTGGAAAACCACACGTGGCAGAAAAAAGTAACAGCCAAGGGTTGGTCCATCAAGAGCCAACCCCCTTTTGCCCTCATGCATTTGCTCATCTTCCAGTCGATCAGCTGTGGCAACAAGGTGGAGACTACTCGCATGCAATCCGTCATAGACGGGGGAGTGACTTCGTCTCGGGACGAACGAGGATACAAGACGGGCTGGACTCAAGTTGAACTGTCTACAACCTTACACGTTACAATTGAATTCATAGTTTTATGTATGTGTTGTGAATAATGATTGTATCATGACTTGTAAATATAACGTCTACATTATCAACTACGAGTACGTTGTAATTTCTCTCGTTCTTGGGGTTCTTGGGGTTGTTGGGGATAGGGTGATCCAGACAGGAGATAACGTAACACTGTTTTTCGGCAGAAACAAAAAGGGCGTCTGCATCTTTCACACATTCCAGTGTCACCATTCATGACTTTTCCAGTAGCTGAGATGCAGTTAGAATGTGAAGAAGAATGGGGAGTGGAACTGGATGACAACGTGGGTTGTTGGATGGAATGGGACGAGGGGAAAGAGGACGACGACTTCTCGGAAAGTGTCACTACCACGACAGCAAGTAGCATCAGTGATGAAGGATACTGGTGGGAAGAATTCGATGACTACGACGATTCCAATCTCGATTTAGCCGAAGAGGTGCCAATTCCAATAAACCAAGAACAGGAACATCTGCTTGGAGAGCTTCACCGAGACGTGAACTTGGTCGTGAACTTTTACAACACCTTGTTATTACTCGTCATAGAATATCTAATTTGGTTTCATCATCAAATCTAATCTCGTTCCATTCATTTGTTGTATTGTGTGAAATTTCGAATACTGCAATATTGACACAAAAACCAAGTTATGCGAACGGGAATGACATCTCTGTTTACTCGTAACTGGTAGATTTGACCACACCATCTGCATCTGTTCAATCCCATGAAATAAGATTCTTCTATGGTGTTTACGATGGGTGGTTGTTTGTAAGTATCCGGTACCTCTTCCATGGTAGTATATAAACTCGCGCGCGAGCAGAATGGGAGTAGAATCGTGTTATTTTTAAGTCTGCTGCCGAAAATGCCTCATCTGGTAGAACTCTTTGCAGGTAGCTGTCAAGTCAGTCGGATCTTCAGAGAACACGGTTACTCGGTGGATTGCTGGGAGAACGATAGAAAGGTGGTGAAGAAGGCCCAGATAGAGGGATTGAAGACACGCGACGTCCACGATTTTCCCACGGAAACTTATCCTCACGCGTCGGTGAAAGTGTTGTGGGCGAGTCCTCCTTGTCACTTCTTCTCGAACTTGTCTTGGAGACACTACTTCACCAAGACGGGCAGGGGAGAATACACGCCCAATGCCAAAGGCGAAAAGGGATTGGAAAACGTGCGTCAGACCCTTCGAGTGATTCGTGCTCTTCAACCCACTTATTGGTTTGTGGAAAATTCGAGAAACATATTACGTCACCTGATAGACGATTTATTCGAACAGGAAGGATTTGAAGTAGAAGGTGTGGTGAGAAGAACCATTACCTATTGCAGTTACGGAGGAAAAACACAGAAACCCACGGACATATGGACAAATCTAGAATCTTGGAAACCCAAACCCACGTGTCGTCAGACGGGATGTCACGTGTCGTTGATGAATGTCAGTTATGACAAGAAGGGTATAAAACGATATAATTTGCCTACCAGACAAGCTTATTTGATGGGAATCATTCCCGAACGATTGGTGGAAGAGTTGGTGAGTGAAATCGAAGAAGAAGAAAGACGGGTAGTTCAATGTGATGGAAAACAGATTCGTCCTGGTAGTTCACCAATTGAGGAAAGAATTGAACACTGCCAAAAAAGCTCAAATCACCTTTCAAGCGAGTTTGGATAGGGCATTCTATTTTTTGAATCAGGTGGACGATTTGGTGGGTTCGTCGTTTCCTTCTTTCGATTCGGCATACGAAAATTTCTCTTCGATTCCATCGTCGCATCAGCGGAATAGGAGAACTATTGCCACGAAAACGAAAAAGCGTGGGTGGAAAAGAGAGTTGGCAGCGGTGACGGAGAGGGAGAGAATTTTGCAGAGCAACCATCGTTAGCAACAACTGCTCCCCTGTTGTATTCCATTTTGAAAAGGGAAGAAAAGGATTCTAAAGATGTCCAAGGGAGCAATCACCAGAGCTTTGAAACCACTCCAGAAAGTGGGAATGGACAGGAAGGGACACATGAGAGATCAGTTCGATCAATTGAACCCCTGGGAAGTGAACAGCATTCGGGTGGGAGATCGTCCTGCTCATCCCATTCGGGTGACGAAGCTTTCCCAATTAGCCCGAGTGCTGGTGGCTAGTGTGGAGAAAGATAAACCCGGAGAGTACATGAGAAGTTTATCTCTGCAGAACGGAGGTTGTTTGCAAGTAGACTTCTACGATTTCGAATATCAAATGTATGATTTTGGATTGAATCAAAAAGAAATCACAGATACATGATCAAAAGATCGTCTGGCAGTGAGAAATTTAGGAAGGAAATAGCATACAGCACAAGTTAGATATTTCTACTGTTCACAGAATACCCACCAAAGTTTGTGAAACTCAAGTACAATGTGTTGCAAAAAGCAAAATTTGGAAAAAAAAGTTTATCAACGTTTTGACTTATTGTCCCTAAGAAGAACACCAGTAGAGTACTTTATGACTTTGTTCAATAATTATCCTATTACTTAGATTTCCATGGTTATTCAGGTTCATTGCTGTATTCGCTAGTTCTCCAGTCCTAAAATTCTAGTTCCCATTTTTGATCATTGTGCAGTGCACTGAGGTGTAGAACGTGTTTTGGCCAATACCCGCAGGTAAGTCCTCGGGCATAAAAAAAAAAATGTTGGCAAGTACAGAGGCAGACAACACATCTGGCTGAGAGTGAGAAATTGGTTGTGTCATATCTGTCAGATGATGTCAACTGCTGAGAGTGTTCAGCTGAGGAAGTTGGTTCTGTAAGACTCGAAGTCACTAAAATGTAGGACATGTTTGGCCAATACCAGGCCTGCCTCGGGCTTCCTTATGGTTTCACGTTCCCACCATTCTGCTTCCTTGCATTGTTCCATGCGACAGGAGAATAAAATACATGTCGTGCAATTAGTGTATTGGAGAGTGGAATATGCACAACTATAGGCATACATCAGACTACCAAGTTTACCCGGTCAATGTCACAGTAGGGTAGTGCTCAAGCACTTAATGTAGTTGACTCTTATGCATGAGCAGATCTACAAAACCCTAGCGGGTTCACTGATATGCGCATGCACCCTTTGCAGACATCTACATCCCCCCCTCCCAGGAAAAAATCCTGTATGCAACCCTGTAAGCATTTGATCCACTGAACTCTTATGCACGAGCAATTTAGGTCCAACTCAAGCCAGGATAACTACGAAAGAACAAATCTCAACTTTTATGCACCACCTACTCTGTAGAGGGTATCCTAATTGACCCACTCCACTCCTCTCCACAGTTCCATACTCCCTTAGAAACAACTACATCCAACCTCTTCCTACCCCTAACCTCAACCACTCCTCTAGCCTTAATATCATACCTAACCCCATCACCCCCAAATTCATCACTCCTTACTCCCACACCTCACTTACTAACCTCTATCAAACTCTAACTCATCATTGGGACCTTATCTCTAAGGACACAAACCTCTCACAACTCTTCTCTGCACTTCAGACGAGAAAAGGCAGTCTCCAACCACCTAGTCTCTGCAAAGACACTTGGAAGACACCCTCCCCCTACAGCCGATGTTCCACTGCAAATACAACCGCTAAAAGAGTAAAACCATGTAATCACCCACTTTGTCTCACCTGCCCTAAACTACTTTCCTACGACGTCATCCATTCCAGCACTACACATCAACCCTTCTTCCTCACTGATACCTTCACCTGTAAAAGTACCAGTCTCATCTACTGCATCATCTGTTCTAAATTTCCAAAATGTATGTAGGACAAACTTCGAAATCTCTACTTAATCGCTTTGGCTATCATACATCTGCAGCAAAGGAGAAGAGGAAGAGCACCTGGCCCTTCTACCACCACTTCAGCTCCAGAGGACACAGCTTCGAGACGCATGCGAGAATCCTGCCCCTTGAACACTGCCCCCCAAACCAGCTCCTACCTCCTGAGATACATTGGATCAGGGCACTTAACACAGTCCTCCCCTTTGGTCTTAATTCCCAATACTCTATAGCATAGGCCTCCCAGAGTAGCATGAGCATCTAGGCTAGAAACCAAGTTCCTGGCCTGATTGATTCCCCGAGGTAGGTGCTTCCACCAACAATATATTGCATTTCCTCCACTCTTTCCTTCTAGTACTCTTGTCCCATGTATAGTCTTGTATCAAAGCTTTCTTTCCTCTTTTCATGTATCATCTCTTGTCAGACAGCCACAGTATATCAAGACTCACCTCACAGTCACCAGTCATCTCCTGAAGAAGACTCATCCCGAAGTCGAAATATTGAGATTAAGTGTAGAGAGTTTGCTTTTAACCCACCTGCCCACTTGGATTCAGGATCAATCGCTTGTACTAAAAGTTTTGACTGCTTACCCTGAACTCTGCAGGTCATGAACAATGAGCTCATTCTTGGTCAGGATCACAAGTGCAAATGGCTTCTGACAGTCTGCAAGAAGAATAATACCACTATGTAACATCTATACCCGATCTTCAGTCGTGGGAGAAGATTGCTGTTGTTGCTGTTGTAGGGCTTGTACAGCTGACTGGGTGCAGCTGTCTGAGAATTCTCTCCTCCATCTTGTGCCTGGTTCGAGAGGGCCAGGAGAGCTTCACAGAGGTTGCCTGTGCTGAGAGATAGAGAAGTTTTATTTAAGCCACTCAGCTGTCTACTGTTAAAGTGTCTACCGCGGACCGCCCGCAGCAACGATGGACACGTCAGCTACTTCGCGGAAGCCACCCTGCTTCCTCACCCCTCAATGTTGAAGCTCGCCAGCCTACCACTAGCGTCGGGAGCATCTCTCCGCCTCACACTTTGCACTCGCCCCCCCCCCCCCCCCCCCCCCCACCCCAGGATCGACTGGACTCATACGCACGAGCAATTCAGTTTAACTAGGCACATACACATTGACTAATCTGTGAACTACCGACAGTTCTAAGAAATTAACCCATACACCATGTTTACACCAATACAAGGCCTGTATCAGGCTTACGTATGACCTCAAGACATGAACTCGTAGACCAATACAAGGTCTGTATCAGGCTTACGTATGACCTCAAGAAATGAACTCGTAGACCACGTTTACACCAATACAAGGCCTGTATCAGGCTTGCTTATGACCTCCAGAAATTAACTCGTAGATCACGTTTACATCAATACGAGGCCTGTATCAGGCTTGCTTATGACCTCCAGAAATTAACTCGTAGACCATGTTTACACCAATACGAGGCCTGTATCAGGCTTGCTTATGACCTCCAGAAATTAACTCGTAGATCACGTTTACACCAATACGAGGCCTGTATCAGGCTTGCTTATGACCTCCAGAAATTAACTCGTAGACCATGTTTACACCAATACGAGGCCTGTATCAGGCTTGCTTATGACCTCAAGAAATGAACTCGTAGACCATGTTTACACCAATACAAGGCCTGTATCAGGCTTGCTCATGTCCTCCAGAAATTAACTCGTAGACCATGTTTACACCAATACGAGGTCTGTATCAGGCTTACGTATGACCTCAAGAAATATGTATTTTTCTGTCGTTTGACTGTAGGAATTAGACAGAAAATACGCTCCCGGAAGTATGTGTGATGTTGCATGGTTTTGTCGCGGTGGCACGTGGCTGTAGTCTATATCTTCAGCCACGTATGTGATAAAGTCATTCCTAGCTTGTGCACTCCCAGCCACTATTTGCACTGCCCCTTCAGGCTGCCAACCGTTGTTGTTGGATCCGGTATTCAACCGCCATCTCACATCTGTATATTCCCGTTGCGTGCGTGCGTCCGTCCTACTAGTCTACGCCGATTCGTGCATGATGTCTACCGACGGTGACCCGCCAATGGCAGTGTCGAGCGATCAGTTCGCGCAACTGATGGCGGCAATCCAGGCCTCTCAGGAGAGGTTCGACAACAAGTTTGCCGAATTCCGCGCAGAAGTGCGGCAGGGACAAGAAGATGCTGCTGCTAAGGCAGTCAAAAAGGTGCGGCACGAAAAGCCGTACAGTTTCAAGCGGAAAGGCAACGAAGAGCAGGCGGGGTTCAACGAGAAGGTCGAGGATGCGATCGCCGAAGCACAAATCCACTTATCCGGGGACGGCAGCGCGCCAGTCATTGAGAGAGCCCAGGAAGCTCTGGCCAAAGGTATGAAACTGCTCGCAGAGCGCCAGAAGCTCAATAAGATTGCCGACCGCTCTGAATATGGTTGGGGAGTCGTAGTGGAGTATACAGCCGACGAGCTTGCGGATGACAGCGACGACGAAAAGCGCTTAGAGAAAGCCGAGAAGGCAGCTGAGAGGAAGGCTGCCAAGCGAAAGAGGAAGAGAGCCGAGCCGTCTGTGAAGACTGGAAAGGGGCGCTACAGTACGCTACAACCAGCCACGTCCGGTCCAGCCCCAGTTGCGGCTGCCGGCACGACGTACCCGCCCAAACGGTCGCAGCTGCTCCCGGCGCCAATGCGGGCCGCTGGCCCTTGCTTCGCTTGTGGAGAGATGGGGCATCTGAGAAGCTACTGCCCCAAGACAGCGTCAGCTGAGACCAGGAAGTGGTATCCTTTGTGCTTGAATGCATTGGGGGCGGGAGAGTATGTAGACCATTCTCGGAGTAGTGAGTGGGAAATTCCTGGTGACACAGAATCTGTTGTCCCCGATATTCTGGGAGGTACTGAGCATGAGTCAGTAGCGCGCTGTTGGGAGGCGGAGGCTACAGAGCCACACACCCAGTTAGATCCTATCTCTGTAAAGGGTAGGCTTAAAAAGTGCCTCCAGTTTTGGGAATCCGAACTTGAAGCCCCTGCTTCTGTGTTAAGTACCATTGAGAGTGGATACATCTTACCTCTCAAATCAGAGCCCACCCCATTTTCCAAGCAGAATCAAGCCTCGCTCAGGTACTTCTTTAATGCACCCTCCTGCCAGCAAATCAGTAACACTCTGGTGCACGAACTGTGCATTAAGCCTAGCTTATCAGTGGTAGAGGGTAGTGGAAAGAAAAAGAGGTTGGTGATCAACCTCCGCCACCTGAATAAATTTCTGTGGAAGCAAAGATTTAAATATGAAGATTTGCGGGTTGCAATGCTATTGTTTGAGCAGGGTGATTACCTGTTTTCTTTCGACCTGAAATCAGGATATCACCATGTTGATATCGCCGATCATCACTGCAAGTACTTGGGATTTGCTTGGGATGGGCATTTCTATGTATTCACAGTGCTTCCCTTTGGTCTGGCCACTGCATGTTACATGTTTACCAAGTTACTCCGCCCTCTTGTGCGCTACTGGCGTGCCGGGGGTCTAAGAATTCTAGTGTACCTTGATGATGGTTTGTGTGCAGTGGCAGGGAAAGTAGAGGCCATAGAGGCCAGCCAGTTTGTACGTAGCACCCTTGCTAAAGCTGGTTTTTTGGACCACCCTGTCAAGTCCATATGGGACCCTGTCCAGAGGCTGCCATGGCTTGGTTTTGTGATTGATCTGGCATTAGGCCAGGTTGAGGTTCCTCAGGAGAAGTTAGTAGCTCTCCAACATAGGCTCGATCAAGCTTGTCAATTGGCCCTGATCTCCGCTAAGCAGTTAGCCAGCATTGTGGGAAAAATTATTTCCATGGGTTTGGCCATTGGGCCAGTGAGTCGCTTTATGACTCGCAGTCTGTATGCAGCCCTGGAGAGCAGGCAGACCTGGTGTGACCTCCTCAGGCTTTCTCCAGAGGCCCGAGCTGAACTCAGGTTCTGGTCAGCCAGCTTATCCGAGTACAGTTCCCAGCCAATATGGCGCTCCCCATCAGCTTTGAGGGTTGTGTATTCCGATGCAAGCGAAACGGGATATGGGGGGTATGTTGTAGAGCATGGTCCATGTGTGTCATTTGGACAGTGGACTGCTGAGGAAGCCAGTCAGAGCTCTACGTGGCGGGAGCTCTCTGCAGTGTACCAAGTCCTTTTGGCTGTAGCATGCAAACTCGCAAATACACGTGTCCGCTGGTTTACTGATAATCAGAACGTTGCCCGCATATTGCAAGTAGGAAGTAAGAAGCCTCAGCTTCATGCAATAGCTCTGAAAGTATTTGCACTCTCGGTGCAGTACCAGCTCCATTTAGAACCGGAATGGATACTCAGGGATCTCAATGTAAGAGCCGATTTTTTGAGCCGCATAGTTGACCATGATGACTGGTTTTTGGACCCTGCGATATTCGCACGCATTGATGCCATGTGGGGGCCCCATACTGTTGATCGTTTTGCCAGCTTCCACAATGCCCAACTGCCTCGATTCAACAGTCGCTGCTGGAACCCAGGTTCAGAGGCAGTTGATGCCTTTACAGTGAACTGGGGGGGCCAGAACAATTGGTGGTGTCCCCCAATTGGGCTCATCCCCAGAGTTATTCGTCATGCTCAGGTTTGTGCAGCCGTTGGGACTTTGGTGGTGCCATGTTGGCCATCAGCGCCATTCTGGCCTCTCCTTTGCCCTGGCAACGGCCAGTTTGCTCTGTTTGTTATTGATTTCTGGGACCTACCACAGGTAGAGTCATTGTTTCTCCCAGGCCTGTCAGGGTCAGTTCTGTTCAATGGCTGTAAGCCAAACACCAGGGTCTTGGCCCTGAGATGTGATTTTAGCTGTCCTATGGCTGGAGGGACTAGCACTCAAGTTTAGCCTTGATTGTAAGTCACCCTGATACCCATGTGTTGTATTCATTGATGTTTTTGTTTTTTTATATAATTTGTTTGGGCTTGTGCATTGGAATAAGGCAGACATTGCACCAGCCTTGGGGTGACTGTGGGTGCACCCCTCGCACCGGTTCGGAGTTCCGGCTAGTTAGCCAGCTCTAGCCCAGTGGTGACTGGTAGCGTAACTTGTGCAGTGGCTCAGAGTTCAGGCCAGTTGGCCACATCCAGCACTATTGGTGGCTGGTTGCACAGCCCGTTTGGTGACTGGTTGCACAGCCCATTTGGTGACTGGTTGCACAGCCCGTTTGGTGGCTGGTTGCACAGCCCGTTTGGTGGCTAGTTGCACAGCCTGTTTGGTGACATGGCCGGTTGGTGGCTTAGGACTCAGCAGTGGCTGATTGGGAAGCCCTCATGATTGAGGCAGAGTTCAAAGTTGGGCCCTTGTAGGGCCACCCTTAGCTCAATTTGTGGTTATGGATGTCTATTGAGCTGTGGGTGCTAGTTCTGTAATTTGTATAGCGGTGCTGAGTCAGTCTAGCTGATAGCTCGCCGAACTAGATTGTGTGCTGATACGTTTTTAGTGGTTTTTCTTTTTCCTTTTCAATCCTGATTACTCCTGTGAAGCCCAGTTGTTGTGAATACTCCTGCAGTCTCCTTCATTGTATTCTCATAGATTAGCTAGCAATTCCTTTTTGATTAGTGTCTTAATGTTGGGTACTTTGGTTTCCTGTAGATGTTATGTCTGTGGGCATTTGGCAGACCCTTAGTGGCTTGCAGGATCCGGAATTGAAGCGACTTGCAAGCTCCTTGTCCGACACTGTGCTCCACAGTCGTGCTGGCAGCACTGCTACCAAGTACTTGTATGCCTTCCAGCGATGGAGAGAGTGGGCAGGCCCACGTCGGGAGGTTGCTGTGTTCCGGGTTCAGGAAGTGCATTTTGCCCTCTACCTCCAACATCTGGGTGAAGCAGTGCAGTCTAAAGCAGCAGTAGAGGAAGCTGTTAATGCCATTGGATGGGTCCACCAGCTTGCCGGTCACCCACCTATTGTCGCATCTCCTTTTGTGCGTGCTACGCTTGCTGGTCTGCAACGGAAACTGGCTAAGCCCAAAATCCCCAAGGAACCTATCACTACTGACATCCTGGTCGCGCTAGTTGATAGCCTGGGTCCCACTCCCACACTTGCTGACATCCGCCTGGCTGCCTCCTGTCTTCTGGCGTTTGCTGCATTTTTGCGCTATGATGAGCTTGCTAAGCTGCGCTGTTGTGACGTGCGTTTTACAGCTCAAAGTATGTCAGTCCACATCACCTCTAGCAAGACTGACCAGTATCGTGAAGGTGCTTCCGTTCTTGTGGCCAGGACAGGATCTTCAATATGCCCTGTTGCTATGTTAGAGAGGTATTTCTCTCTCGCAGGTCTCTCTCATAGCTCTAAGCTGCGCTTGTTCCGTGGGATTGTCCATACCAAGAAGGGTGGCCGCCTTAGAGCCTCGGGTTCTTTGAGCTATACTCGTATGAGGGAACTTCTCCTTGCTAAACTCTCTAGTCTAGGTTTCAATGCTAAGTCATTTGGTGTGCATAGCTTGAGGTCTGGTGGGGCTACGGCTGCTGCTAATGCGGGGGTTCCTGACAGACTTTTCAAACGCCACGGTCGTTGGCGGTCAGAGTCTGCAAAAGACGGGTACGTTAAGGATTCTGTTTCCTCCTTGCTGTCAGTCTCCAGACAGCTTGGTCTGTGACTGGCTGTATCCTTGCCCGTTCTTTGTGACCCTATTGTCATTTTATTTGATGATGGTTTGTGGCGTGCACAGCAGGCCGTATTGCATTCTGTGAAGTTTGTCCGGTACATGGTACCTGCATGCAAGGGTGCATGTTCCGGGAGATGTATTTTTCTGTCGTTTGACTGTGGGAATTAGACAGAAAATACGCTCCCGGAAGTATGTGTGATGTTGCATGGTTTTGTCGCGGTGGCACGTGGCTGTAGTCTATATCTTCAGCCACGTATGTGATAAAGTCATTCCTAGCTTGTGCACTCCCAGCCACTATTTGCACTGCCCCCCCTCCCCCTCCCTACTTCTGGGTACATGTTTTCCTTTCATCTGTGATTTTCCAGATATCGATTCTACTGTTCCAAGATCCCTCCATGAACATTCTCTTCTAATTTGTATCCATTTTTTGTTTGAGCCGGTTTTTTTGGTTAGGTTTTTCCCTGAGTTTTTCTCCCCATGTGGCAGGGGTTTTTTCTCAGGGTTTTTTCCTTGGGGGTTATGGGCCACTGGCCCCCTAAATTTCCCTTTATTTTTTTTTTGTTTTTATTTTGGCCCCCGGCTCTGGTTCTGCTATGTTGTTTTTGTTGCTGGCTGTCATTGCATCACTTGTTGCTTGTTATATATTCCTATTGTCATTTTATTTGATGATGGTTTGTGGCGTGCACAGCAGGCCGTATTGCATTCTGTGAAGTTTGTCCGGTACATGGTACCTGCATGCAAGGGTGCATGTTCCGGGAGTAACTCGTAGACCATGTTTACACCATACGAGGCCTGTATCAGGCTTACGTATGACCTCAAGAAATTAACTCGTAGACCATGTTTACACCAATACGAGGCCTGTATCAGGCTTACGTATGACCTCAAGAAATTAACTCGTAGACCATGTTTACACCAATACAAGGCCTGTATCAGGCTTGCTCATGTCCTCCAGAAATTAACTTGTAGACCATGTTTACACCAATACGAGGCCTGTATCAGGCTTACGTATGACCTCAAGAAATTAACTCGTAGACCATGTTTACACCATACGAGGCCTGTATCAGGCTTGCTTATGACCTCAAGAAATTAACTCGTAGATCATGTCTACACCAATACGAGGTCTGTATCAGACTTACGTATGACCTCATACATAGAGAAGTACATGAAAATTATAGTTAATCTCGGAATATTATGACAACGTACACATTTCAGAGCTTACCTGCACACTCAAAATACCACATACACAAACAAACATTGGGGTCTTAGTGTAAAATGCATGAAAGTTACACAGTTAGTACTTGCACATGAAACATGCAGAGTTTAATGTATACTTCACACTATGGACTGTACTTGCATGCTCACATGCACAATGATGTGTGCAAAAGTTAAAATTTGGCCGATAGCATGGCACAGGGTTGCTTATGATTTCATGCATATAGCAACTAAAATGCATGAAAGTCACATGGTTGGAATACTAGAAAACGTAGAACATTGTGGGGGCGAGCCTGAGCCAGCAGCTATTATGGCTACACATGACTAGACTAAGCTTCATGCTGAAATCATGAGCTGAATCGCTAGCATTTATGAGTGCCGTTTATGCACGGGCCTTACCTGAAACGGTCTCAAACCGGCGTGTATAATTTGTACGGTCTGCGAGCAGCCTGCCATTGATGGTCGGTCCATAGCTGCCGTGACAAACAAGAAGTAAGGTGCCGTACCTGCTTCAACTTGAGGCGCCAGTCTCCACTACGGTTGTCGACGCTGCACTCT
Source organism: Agelas oroides (assembly GCA_949130485.1). Taxonomy (NCBI): domain Eukaryota; kingdom Metazoa; phylum Porifera; class Demospongiae; order Agelasida; family Agelasidae; genus Agelas; species Agelas oroides. The sequence continues at coordinate 14,449,959 of OX422184.1, read as the reverse complement.
GGCAGTAGCCCAGCAATTGCCCTTCACCTATTGAGGTTACCTATACGAAGTGCACGAGGACGTTCAATTTTCGGGAAATATTTATGCGCATTTAAAATTTAAGGTATAATGGCCTCACGCAAACATACACACGCGTCTTGCAATGCAGTCACGCTAGTGTGGGGCTTGCTCAGGCTCGCCCCAATGAAATATGCACTAGCACACTTCAGGCTAAAGGGCTTACCTGCATGTTCACATCACTTCCAGAAAGATAGATGACAGATGCGACATCTCGTGAAGAGCCTATTTCGATCACATCACTAGATTCAAAGCACTGTATCGCTGGACTTCCGTTAAAGGATGGGGCTCACACGACCTTCAAAGGTACATCAACATCTAAAGTTTGTACGAGCCCCACCCTTAACGAAAGTTTGGCAATACAGCACTTTGAATGCGGAGATACAATTGAAATACGCAATTAAATAATATACCATTTCTATACAAAACTGCTACTACTACAAATCATAAATGTTTCATTACACTCAAGACATCACTGCCACTAAACATTGTTGCTTTCAGGGCCTAAAATTATGAGTTATCTGCTCCAACTATTGCGGGGCCTTTAGTCCAGTCTTAATCCATAAGCAGAAAATAGGGCTGGGTGGTGGTGCGTAGCAGGTGAGGGTTTCTTGTTATAGTTTGTCGAGAAACACTTAAGAACTGTAGATCAGGTTACCTTTCGAGCCTTCCAAAGCATTCTTTTCAACAAACATAAACACATTATAACACAAAACTTTTAAGATGACAAAATTTTTCTCCACAGACGTTTATTTTTTAATATATATAGGGTTCAAACAATCTCACATAAGATCAGAGGCCATGTTAGGGACTAAATATGCTCCTAGAATCTTCTCCAGTTCTTGGTGAACAAATTAAGTTTAAAGGTATGCCCACTACTGAGTGAAATAAACAACTATAGCCTATAACTAACCAGCAGCTAAGTACAATAAAACCAGATTGACACAGATAAACCACGACTTTTAGGCCTTCACAGAGACAGTGATTGCAGAAGGCATTACTATAGACAGAACACAATACATTGATGGACAATCACTAAAAGAAATTGAACTAAGTTAGTACAGCGCACAGTGTGAAAATACTGAAAATATACCAGCATAGTCCAGTTAGTGTGGTGTGAGAATGCTGAAACTATACCAGCATAATACACCAACGTCCAGTTAGTGTGGTGTGAGAACGCTGATAATATACCAGCATAATACACCAACGTCCAGTTAGTGCGGTGTGAGAATACTGAAAATATACCAGCATAATACACGAACGACCAGTTAGTGTGGTGTGAGAATGCTGAAACTATACCAGCATAATACACCAACGTCCAGTTAGTGTGGTGTGAGAATACTGAAAATATACCAGCATAATACACGAACGACCAGTTAGTGTGGTGTGAGAATGCTGAAACTATACCAGCATAATACACCAACGTCCAGTTAGTGTGGTGTGAGAATACTGAAAATATACCACCATAATACACCAACGTACAGTCTCAGATTCAAAATATGACTCATGTAGACTTGACTCATATTTTGCACAGCTAGGTTATGAAGTGAAGAAAACATTTCTTGTGTTGAAGTCCTCTCAAGTGTATGACTCACCTCGCTCTCTCATTTGCTGATGGTCGGCTTGTCGTTCTTTTCCTCAGTGGGTGTGGTCCCTCACTATCACCATGGTAACAACAACTGAGAGTCAAGTACAGCCAAGCAGAGCCATGGTAGAGTGTAGTAGAGTAAGGTAGAGCCAAGCAGAGCCATGGTAGAGTGCAGTAGAGTAAGGTAGAGCCAAGCAGAGCCATGGTAGAGTGCAGTAGAGTAAGGTAGAGCCAAGCAGAGCCATGGTAGAGTGTAGTAGAGTAAGGTAGAGCCAAGCAGAGCCATGGTAGAGTGCAGTAGAGTAAGGTAGAGCCAAGCAGAGCCATGGTAGAGTGCAGTAGAGCCATGGTAGAGTGTAGCTGGAGTGAGAGGAGGGGGGAGCAAAAAAGGGGAACCAACTTCTAGTCATGTACTCAACTAGAGAGAGAACAAAGCATACAGTTTCAATGCTTTCAAGACTTGCTTCTTTCTGGACGAGTTAGGCCCACGAGATCAATTAACTCTCATGAAATCAACTCCACTAAATTAACTCCCAATAGATCAACTTCCCACCTGGTCAACTCCCATTAAATCAACTTCCCACGAAATCAACTGTTAATCTTTGCATGAATACATTTACAAATGAGCAGGTAAACTACTGTTCTATTTTACTAAAGTCCAGTTTGGTGTCTCACTAAATCTAAATACTCTGCAAGACTACTGGGTAGAAAGGTCAGACATTGCACGCTCTCATACATAAGAGATCAAATCTTAGAGCTGGCCAAAGGTAGTCTCGTTCCCAGACCCGTGGTACAGTACACACATACACCAAAATATACATAACCCCACCATAAGCTAGCATTAATTGATATTGAATTTCACTAAAGTTAAGCCTTTGAAGTTGGTTGCTGGGCTTCAGTAAATTGGAAGTGTGATAAGTAGGTTTGTAAAGGTAGCCTCGTTCCCAGGCCTTCCCCGGCTCCAGTTTTTGATCGCTTGCAGTATGCAAAAACGGAGGGAGAAGGCCTGGTGAATCTTACCACGTGATCCGCGGCACACATGATGTCACAGGTTCTAGACACAAAGACATATTCACATTTATATCTCCAGCTACAGAGAAGCTAGAGAAACAAGACAAGTTCCAGCCGAGAGACAAGTCCTACCTCTATAACATAACCGAATCAGCAGAACCGCTGAAGGATGGTTCTGCTGCAAGCGTTGCAAATCCAAAAGCGGCTTCTTTTTCGCTACGTTAGCTAAATTTTGTCACTGCGGATATTTCACGCTTGTTGTTCGGCAACCCTTTGGAGCTATTCCTTCTAGCTCGGATATGTTTTTTACGCTTGATGTTGTTCTCCGTCGGCGCTTGTCTCGTCTTCGTAGCTAGTACAGAACGCAAGATTGGTCTTCTCCCTAGCATGGCTATACATATAAGCGTGACGACATGTGACGCCTGTGCCACGGATCACGTGGTAAGATTCACCAGGCCTTCTCCCTCCGTTTTTGCATACAGCAAGCGATCAAAAACTGGAGCCGGGGAAGGCCTGGGAACGAGGCTATTGTAAAGGTGTGATGAGTACTTGTGGTCAGGAAGCCCAGTACATACAATTGGCCAATGAGATTGTTATCCCTCCATGCTCAACAATTTTTGTACTACATTCAACAGACCCTCCTCCCTAGTCTCGTGCCCAGACCCCTCCCCCAAAAAGCGGAAAGAGGGTCTGGTGTTCTGAGCGACATTTCTTGTCACATGGGGCGGGGCCTAAAGCATAAAGAATGTCATTATTGCATTTTACATCCGGACTCGAGTTTTCTGATAACTTCCAATGCTGCACGGTACAGTATACAAAAACTGGATAAGGCCACAAAAGTCCTTGAGAAAGCCGAGAATGAGCTGCGAGATAAGTGTTTTCTAGTTGTAATTCCGCTCAAAATACGATCGCTTACATCATGCACATATAATTATGTGTTCTGTAAACTGATTCGAGCTCTCAGATCGGAGAGCTACACTGCCCCATGTGACAAGAAAAGTTGCTCAGAACACCAGACCCTTTTTCTCGCACATGCGGGGAGGGGCTGGGCATGAGACTACCTCCTCCCCTCTTTACTGCTGAGGGTCTGGGAACAAGACTAGGTCAAGGGTAGCTTCAATACACATGACGGGGAATTAGGTGAACGTTTAATTACATTCCCGAGCCAATTAAGCACACTAAAACCATCATTTTCTGTTGGAGTTTTGCTAAAATGGTTTTTGGCTGAAATTGGCTTGGCCATCACTGGCTCCAATATACGTCACGTGACACCCTAGTATGCATGGCCTCATTTTTCTGCTATCCTGTTGAGTTTCGCCTGGGGAACAGGTTGGGATCAGCTTCTGTGTGCCAGGCGAGGACCAGGCTGAGATCATAACAGAACTACCAGCAAGCTTTCGTTGACCAGCTCCAAGATTTGTGCCTTACCTCCTCTGAGCAAAGGGTGTGACATCAAACAAATACACGCAAAGTCTTGCGACAAGCAGATGACAGTGGAAAACCACAATTGATTTACTGTGTATGAACCAAGAGGAAGGGCATGCAACAAGCATAGTAGCCTCGTACCCAGGCCGCGTGCGCGTGGGAGGAGAAAGACGGCCTGGTAACGACTGCGGCCACATGCGCGGCCGTTTCTGCTATATTTCCGTAAAATTGTAACGTTTACGTAGATTGTCCATGTGCAATAATATATGGACAAGATATTCGAAAGTAGTATACGTACAAAGCTGAAGATGAGCTACAACAAAACAATGCAAACTCACGCCGTTAAATTTGGCAATCGTGATACCAACGGCGAGACTAACAAGATAACGGCGTAGCTACCCCACCCTGTACCCAACTCACTTTACTTACGCTCAAGCACGCAAATGACAGCACCTCGTAGCATACTGACTTATCGAAACTAGTTGCTAGCTGCAAGAAAGCATCTTTGCCTTCGTATACACGGCGATTATCCTCTACATTCATGGAGTTGAAGGTAATTCGATGATACGGAAACACATAGGAAGTATACATATTGATTTTACCGACAATTTCCAAACATAAACGGATTCCCAGGTTTTTCTGGGAATGATCGCGCATGCGCAAGCAGTCGATACAAGGCTGTCTTTCTCCTCCCATGCGGCCTGGGTATGAGGCTACAAGCAGTACAACAGTAGTCTCAAAACCAGACCCTCTCACACGGGTCTGGTAAACTTGCATCTCGGTCTGGCTCCCAAGACTTAGCTGACTGTGGAACCACAATTGATTTACTGTGGAGGAAGGGCATGCTGAGGCAGGAAAGATAACCAGATTCATATGTGGTGAATCAATTGTGGTTTCCACCCAGACCCTTTTTCACACTACAAGTAGCAGAACATCATTGCTATGGATACCAATACCCAATCAAAGCTAATAAACTTTGTGGTCACAAAAAGTAAAGATGAGGTGGTCCTAGCCACAGATAATATAGGGTGTAACCTAATCTGGGAAAATGAACTAGGCCACCTGAGATAGCTATAAAGACTGCACTTGAACAAAAAATTAGAGCTTAACTGTGCATACCTCCTGGATTCTTGGATGCCCTGTCCACCGCATGCTCCATCACAAGATATGGTCCTCCATGGCGTGTTTCATGATGTGTTTATTGCAAGAGCGGGTTCAGCTGTGAGAAATAGGAGATTCTTACATTAATTGACAAATAATAAACTAATCACAAGGCTGGCCTAGTCCAGTCACAAACACAAGTCTGCAGATTAGCTAGGCTGACAAGGTGGCTCTAGACAAGCTAAGGGTGTGACTCAGATATGATTAGGAAAGTAAAACAACAGAAATTCCCAAGAGAGGTTTTCCATGTGTGCCAGCAAAGCTACCACTAGCTATAGAGTGAAGAGAGAGGTTAGAGGTTGTTCTGGACTATTCTGTTGAATTTGAATCTTTAAACACAGGCCAACCGAATTTATTGTCTTTTTCAGAACAAGAAACAGGAAGCAATTGAAAACTTTACGGGAGAGATTTCAAATGAAACTGTATTTATTAGACTCAGAAAAATCCACTAGTGTAATAGTTGGATAGTAGCTAGCGCAGCTACTTCCATCGCATGCAAAAAAGCATTCAGGATAGTTGCTAAGGGTATACGTAGCTCATGAGAGACAATAAACTGTACAGCTGAAAGACTGCAGTATACTACTCTAGTTGAACAAGAAATAACCTGCCAGTCAGAGTATAACTGTACATACGTACCTTGTAACTTCCTAGCTGCACACTTTGTCACAAAAGATCGCGCTGTTCACAGTAACCGTCCATATGAACTCAATCCGTAAAGTAGCACATTGCCTTCATTACACGGGGGTGCAGCTGAGGGAGGGGGAATTTCATTTGAAGTAAGCTGGGCCTAGGACACGGATTCAAGCACACTGTGGTCACAAAAAATCTAAAAGAAGAGATTAGCTATGCTGGCTAGCATTGCCATGGCTACATAAAACACTCAGTTAACAGACCCTGTGGCCACAAAACCAACTCTAGAAGATGCTGATTAAGCTGACAGGGAGGTCTTAGACATGCAAGGTGTGACCAAGTCTGGGAAAGTCAACAACACCCAGGCCTTCAATGGGAAGGGGAGATGAGGTGAGACTCACCTTAATTTGACAGATGATAAACAAGAGGGCCCCTTGTGGTCGCCAACAAACTCTGAACAGACAGCAACAGCTAGCAGGTGACCTGAGGGAATCAAGTTACCACCAAGATGAATGAATGAAGCCATCAACTCGGTGTGTAACATAAATACAGCTGACTTGAAATTGGATACATAAGAGAATGTAGATCGCTTCGTCAGGCAACCTAAAAATGTTGAGTTACAGCCAGAACTTATATAATTAAAGCTGTTATTAATCAAAAATGCTTGATAGTTATTCTCCCATTGACAATGAAATCTTCTGTCTTAACATACTCCACTTGGAAATTTTTCCATGATTTAGCTAACAAAGATATGAGCAGGTTAACTCTAGGTGTTGTAAAATAAATACAGAGGAAATTGAATTCACCCCGTGAGTTATGGACAGCCGAATTTCCATATAAAATAAAACATATCAGTTACTATCCAGCCGTTACACTGGTAGTGATGCTGGATATCGAAAAGAAAAGGCTCGCTCTCACTGACATGGTATTAGCAATGAGAAGAATGCTCTCAAGAGGTGGGCCACATAACTGAGCACTTCCCTGAACATTCATGATGGCTAGTGAACTGACGTGTGACCATACATGTTCCTCAAGTTCGCTCGTGTGAGCCTTCAAGTAGACCTAGACAACAAGCTAACTGCAAGCAACAAATGACTAAGAACTAGCACCCAGCTCGCTTATGTCCAAAGTTAGTCAGGCAACGATTTCAATTGAAGGTATGAAAGTGAAATAAGTTAGTACAAGCATGTATCCCACAAATGCCGATACAGTAGTTAGGATTTTGAATTAACTGGTGAGTCATGTGAGTTGAGTGAAACCAAACTTAACTTACTACTCTAAAATATAGCGTCATATTAAAATTAGGAGCCAGTATATAACAAGGAGCAATACAATCGAGACACAAATACTGCACCAAATTAGCGTAAAGCGAATCAGAACCCACATCCCTGTGATGGCAGCGCGCTCCATGGGCAACATCACAAGAAGCATTCATGCAGCTATGCGTACGTCCTCTTTCGGGCCTCTGACACGCTGCGGTAGTCCTACTGCTTCACAAAGTGCCGCTATTGCCGTTTCTTTATTCGGCTGACCAATCCCAATGAATCCGGCAAATCGCGCATTCTTTGGTCAGCCACAGAATTTGCCTAAGAACACGCAAAACACTATAAGAACACAGTAACAGACAACAGACATAGCAAACAGACGTAGCAAACAGTCACAATAGACCAGTAAGCAGGTAGATGGATCTATCTAGTCCCAGGGTCTGACATATACATTTGTAGAGCCAAAAAAAAAAAAAAAACAACTTACGGATCTCAGCGGACGACGAAAGAGAACAGACCCGCGACACACGCCGTTAGGACTACACAACCAACTGACTGAAAAACTTGAGCCACGTGTCAACTGACAGCATGAAGTAGCCTCGTTCCCAGGCCCGTACCCAGCTTCCCGTCGCTTGCAGTACTGCAAGCGACGGGAAGCTGGGTACCAGAGGAGGTCGGACATGGTTGACCTTTGCTAATTGACAACTGAGGTCACACTAATTGATCTTGGATATTGCAAGGTAGAAAGTTTTTTTTAGCTTTTTCTATGACTGGATCCAGCCTTGGATCCTGATTTGAAAACTGGGGCCCACCTCAGTGAAAGCCGAGAGAGCTAGTCTGTTGAGATACGAAAAATCAATTAGTGTGACCTCAGCCATTTTAATTAGTAAAGTTCAACCATGTCCGACCTCCTCTGGCTGGGTACGGGCCTGGGAACGAGGCTAAGCATGAAGTTGGTCTGGTCTCTGGAATGGGATATCTGACAAATTATGCGCTAGTTTTGTTCCCAGGGCTGGGAACGAGGCTAAGCAACACCACGTGACTTCACGCTAGAAAATACATCTAGTCTCTGGTCCGCTAGTCTCGTGACCAGCTGGAAAAACCTACGGAAAATCCGTCTGGTAACGTTGGGCTCGATTCTGGGGCTTTTCTACTTACGACGGAGTTATTTGAACGTGCCAATCAAATTGTAGTATGTCCAATTATTCGGGCGGCCCACTGGCTACAGTCCCGGAGTGGCTTTTCTAAGACTTAATGTGATTGGTCAGAAGGGATGATGTCATTATGATGTCATTAATAATCATAGGTACAAGCAACAAAAGTCACAGAAACACAAGAAACATGAGAAACGCGAGAAACACAAGAAACGCGAGAAACACAAGAAACGCGAGAAACACGAGAAACACGAGAAACCCCAGAAACACGGTCACAGTAACTGGAGAGTGTTGCTGAGAAACACGAGAAACCCAAGAAACACGGAAACGGGAGAGTGTTGCTGAGAAACATGAGAAACACGAGAAACCCCAGAAACACGGTAACGGGAGAGTGTTGCTGAGAAACACGGTCACAGTAACTGGAGAGTGTTGCTGAGAAACACGGTCACAGTAACTGGAGAGTGTTGCTGAGAAACACCGTCACAGCAACTGCCGAGTGGTGTTCAGAAATGCAAGAAGCATGAGAAGCCACACATAGTAACTGAGTAAGGCTAAGAACACATTTCTCAGCCTTACCCTGAGTGTGTGTGGTCTTGCATTATGTGTGTGGTCTTGCATTATGCAAGAACCACACATAGTGACTGGTGGGTAAGAATCGTCCAACAGGGTTAGTTAGGGAGGAGGGTGGGGCTGATGGAGGTTTTAGATTTAGGGTTTCAGAATAGGACTAAGGTTAGGGTTAGGGTTAGGGTTAGGGAATAGGGCTAAGGTTAGGGTTAGGGCTAGATTTAGTTATGGTTATGACTTATGACAATTTAGGTCTGAGGGTTATGGCTATGGTGGGATTTAGGACTCATGCAAGTTTATGACTATAATGGCATAAAGATGCTGTTGAGGCATTTGTGGTGCTCGAAATACAAAGTTTGAAAAATACAATGCTACAATCACGATGCATACTGATACATAATTTTAACATTGTTACACTGCTCGTTTCTGACATCCTTTTGGCTGTCTATAATTATGCTATTGTGGTGACATGTAGTCTGGTAGTTGTTGACATGTATGCTGAGTATGACCAGGAGTTTTGCATAGTGAACATGCATACACAAAGCGGTGTAGACGGTCACGAACAACAGTCTCGCCTTGTTGGAGTTTAGCTTTCATCTGCTGTAGCTGTTTCGTTATGATGCTTTTGTTGTGCCAGTAGTCCATTAACCGGTTATAAAAGAAGTAATGTTGCATGTTTTGCTGAGAACTGGACTGCAGTCGTACTGTCTTTATTTTAGAGTTTATCACCTCTGACACCACTGATTGATACTGTGTCACTTCCGGGCAAAGTCGCATGTTATGGAACTTGCATGTGGGTTTCTTGTGTCCTGATGTTCGTGGGCCATCATGGAAGCGATCTCCAACAATGTATCTATCTGTTGTTTGGGTGAGAGGGTGCAAAACCTGCCTACAGTAACTGTGATCTCGCAATGCAACATCAGATGGAGTTGGTAAGGAGTGGGGGCTTTTCAACTGTTGTACATGTATGATCTGTAAATGCAAACATATTTTATGCGTGAATAAGATTAGACCACTTATACTTTTGTGCATGTAGCTCACCTTTGGTGGAGTACTTGCTGATGGTACCTCAAAACATCCTCGTCTGTCTCCCCACAGGGCACTTGCTAGTTGCGGCTCACGGACTTCCATGTGTGCAACCACATCACACGCCATGTCTACAGCATACACTGTAGGCCAGCATCGTGAAGAAAGGAGGAGGTCAACATGATCTCTGGTGCTTTCCTTCCGCACAATGTACTTTGTGGCAGATATAACCTGCATGTACAGCATGGTGGTGTAAACTACTATAAATGTATGCTACATCTGAAGTAATGCAAATTACCTGGTGGTTACAGTTTTTGAAGACTTTCCCACCAGTGCAGGATGGAGCCGCTTCAAATACGTGGCATTCACTCTTGCCCTGAAGCACGAATGAATGCAACTTCTCCAAAAGAACAAGCATCTGTGGCTGCAAAATTTAAAACATGTAGCATGGATTAAAATAGCCTCGTTCCCAGGCCCGTAGGGGTTAAAACCGCGGTTTTAACCCCTACGGGCCTGGGAACGAGGCTAGGATTAAAATTGAAAAGGGTTGATATTAAGTCGAGATAAAAATATTCAAGCACCTTTGTTGGATGTAATCCAACAGGGATGTCAACTGCTTCACATACTGCTCTCAGTTCAGGTGCGCTGGTACTGCCAACCTTGGCAGGGTTGTATTGTCCTGTTCTTATAACTTCAGCAAGTTTTTTGGGACAACCAGTGGGAGTATCTCCTGAGTGGTGGTGGTGTTGGTTTCCTCCTACACAGAATTCAAGAAACGTTTAACTGTCTCAGCTACAAGTATCTTTTCTCACTCATTTTTCCCTTTTCCCTGGCTTCCCCTCAAAAGTTTTATTGTATACTGTACTGAGAAACATATTTTGCACTTTCAAACTAACCTATAATGTGTTTTGTAAGCCTTTTTAGGCTGCTTGATAAGTATTCCACATGGGGATGCATACCTTTCAAATGCTCCGTGTTTAACACCACTCTTCCTCTGCATGCAGGGGGGATCCATGGAGCAATTTTGTCGGCTTTAAGGTGGATGGGTGTAGCACTATAGTACACTGCAGCCTCAATCATTTTGTCCTCAATTGCTTTCCACCACCCGTCCATATCAACTGCTCCAGTGCCATCAGCAGGCAAGGTTTCAGACCACACACACTGGAAATAACAGAACAGTGCAGTACAAATCTATTATAAGTTAATTAGCCTATCCGTAGTGGTGTGCAGTTTTTACAGTTACCATCTCCACTCTCAAAAACAGGGGCAACACCACAAATCCCACAGATGCTTTCGTTCCAGTCACGCTCTGTCATGGCCTCAAATGCATAGTACCCATCATATAGCTTCTGCTCCAGGTACCTGAACTCGCCTTCATCAAGCTCAACCTTATTGACACTGAGGCAGCAGCTCTTGAGCATAGCATTTGCGCAGTTTCCTGGAGGTTCTCCTTTCTCCACATGGTTTCTCATGTCGTACAGAATGTCAAGGGTTACAAACAGCTTGTTCGAGATGTTGAAAATACCTAAGGAATGATTGATGCAACTGTGTAATATTGCATGCAACTGTGTAATGATTGCATGTAACTGTCTAATAATTGCATGCAACTGTCTAATAATTGCATGCAACTGTGTAATGATTGCATGCAACTGTACTACAAAACACAAACACATGCACAATAAAAAAAATTATGTTACCTTCCCTCCATGTACTGTAACTGTATCTTGCCATACAGTCTTGGTTGGTACATTTCCTGATTTTTGCTGTCACTGGAAATAGTTGCACCTTTGTCAGCAGGTAGGATTTTCTGTTTGAGCCTGTTGGATGGATGGGAGAAGAAAGCTCTTGGTTGCAGAGCACACAGTGGGTGGTGGTGGGATAAAACAAATCAGGCCAGTGGGTAGTGCCACCTGGTGTGCCAATAACTGCCTGAGCATTGCATGTAGCAATGTGCTGTAGTATATTCGAAATGCTTTCTGGATCTTCAGGGATGCTCTCAGAAACACACAAAAATGCACTTATGGTGTTCTTCACGGCCGCTTCTCGGGTCAACGTTGGCACTACAACAAAAATCAGGTGAAAATTGACAAACAAATCAATACCTTTCAATCTGTCACAATGTACTGTGGGTGATTTCTCCAAGGGTGTGAGCACGTCTCCAGTGGCTAAACATCAGTATGATTATATGTTAATATTATAAAACTGTTATACAGTACGTGCACCCTCACCTTCACTGTTTATGCCTGAAAGGTAAAAGGAGAACTCATCTCTGAGACTTCTGTTGCTTGCAAAGGCCCACAGGCATACATAGAAATGCAGACACCGGCGAGAGAGCTTTGGCGTAGTAGCGGGGCCAGGGAGCAGGGAAGAAAACCTCTGAAAGGTGTGACAAGGGCAATAAAAGAAGGGGCGGGGCTCACAACCGCTTTCGGGGAGGGGCTGCTGCGCTCGGAATCGAACGTGCAGGAGTCCTAGCGGATGTTCCTGAGTGCATTCCCTATTTCGAACCACAAAGGAATCACTGGAAACTCTCTGAACCAAAGCTGGGGCTTCTTCTTTCATCGCCTGTAGCTCCTGTCTGATAGAACGCGGAATAGGCAGGTTTGATAGGGCATCAGTATCGAGTGAGAGCTGGTCAATGTCGTGCCACTGCAACTCCTCTTGCACGGTGGTTATGTGTTGGCAAGTACACTCCAACTTGGAGGTACTAGCAGACCTTTCTCTAGCGTCCTGAGCAGTGTTGCATTCTTTGCAAAAGCATTTCCACTTGCCTTCGTTGCAAACCACAAGTGTCCGGTAGTCGGGGCCGTCTCTCCTCACTTTTGTAGAAAATATCTTTGTTCCTGCTGGAGTTTCCTGGGAGTCGTTGCGAAGAATAGACACATCTGCAGACAGTAGCCGCTTTGGACGTTTCACTGCTTTACCGGGTAACTGGTTCTTGCATGCCTTGCAAGTCAACGCACGGTTGCCATTGCTACATCCACAGTGCACACACACCGAACAACCTCTTTTTCGCACAATAGAAGGAAGACGCCACATACTGTATATTTACTCTTTGCCCACCTATAAAGTAAACTTTACTGCTATTCGTAATGTCATGGCTACGCCGTAGTACGCAAAATATTAGCCAATAGTATTTCATTCTAACATCAGAGGCTCTGATTGGCTATGAGCAACGTCTTCACAACCGTGGTTTCTTAGCTACAATTTGTGACAGTTGTTGCAAAGGTATGAAAATGCCGGTCACTTCTCTCTGCGTAAAAGAGGACGGAATACATCGAAGCAATGAGCGCAATAACACCAGCGAGCCTGTTTCCAACTTCACCCTGAAGCTAACAGCTTCAGTTGAGAATGCAGATTCCGGTTTTCTGGTGCTAATAAAGCGCATTCCTGACGGCGTCGAGAGGTGAGTGTATATATGCTGGAATTGCTTAAGGACATCTTAATGCAGAGTATTATATAGTGCATGCATGCATGCCCGCTTGGTAATACCTGGTAACACGCGCTGCACCAACATGCATACTCATGAATATATGCAGCATAACTATTGTATGGCATGCGTCCATGGATGTCGTATCTGCAAAAAGACTAGCAAGCGCGAGTTATTAATCACATATACAGAATGTTACTAATTTGCAGGACAATTATTTCCACAGAGAGTGCTTTCTACCTATGTCTGAGCTGTCCAACCTAAAACAGTTCAGTGCTCACATCAACCTTGTGTTTCCTGGTGGGGCACTATTCCTGGTGTGCAATGATGTTGAGTTCAAGAGACTGTTCATGGAACTGACGTGTGCATTTCTGCAAGGAAACCATCGCATTGTCAATGGAGTAAGTGTCATTGGTCGAAACACAACCCAGGATGGAGATGAAGTGTGGATGTTTTCTCCAAGCACACAGCTTGATCGAGATGGTAATTGGGTAGAATGCAACAACTCACGGTTTGTCTGGTTACCAAGTGCAAATGGTCTTGAGGGTGAAAAACGACTACATTGCACTATCTGCATGCCACTCGATGATGGTGAAGCATTGAAAGACCTCTATGCTGCTGTTGAGGCTTTTATGCCTGATAATGCCATAGCCTGGCTTGCTACCATGGCTTCATGCATAATGGGAGCAGCTTATGAGCAGATCATCACTAGATGTGGTCACGTTGGTGTACCATTCCTGTTTGGAGAGCCTGGATCCTGTAAGACAGAAGCTATCCTGTGTGGTCTTGCGTTGTTTGGTGCACACGATACACACCTTTTGAACAGCCAGACTACAGCATCCTACCTCTTTGGTGCCTTGAAGCGTACCACCATTCCCATAGCAGTGGATGACATCAATGAGAAAACCCAAGATATTTGGGAAGAGCTGATCATTGATGCTTACAATAACACTGCTCGAGGAACAAGATCCTACAGTGTTGAGAGTTTTTCCACAATTCCCATCCTGTCAGCAAATTGGCGGTTTCCCAGTGGAAAGGGAAGGGCATTCACTCGCTGCATCTCAATCCCATTTATTGAGCATAAAGATGAGCCAAATGCACCACAGCTCTACAGCAACCTAAAGGAATGTCGCATAAAAGCATCAGCATCAGCAGGAGTGTTCATTCGATTGAGTACTGGGTTCACTACCAATGATGCACAGATGTTGTTGCGTGGTGACCTGTTCACAAACACGTCTGCACTCTATCAGAATGCCCACGCACGATTCAAAACGATGATGACAATCTTCATGTACTTTTTCCTCAAGGTATATATAGACTGCCAGTAGTTGTTTTATCCATGCATATACTGCACATTGTTTTTTTACAGCTTGCAGACCTCTGTGAAGTTGCTGAGGATACATGTTGGGATTTTGTATCCAGTCAGATGGTGCCACTGGCCATGGAAGGCTCCCCCAACTCCAATAGCCAGCTTTCAAATCCTGGAGAAGTGGTGGATAGCTTCATTTCTGTGCTGGCCCAAAATGTTGCTGATATTCCCAGAAATGAGGTTTGTATGTAGTTGACTGCAATTGTTTCAATAAGGTGCGTAGTAATCACCTGGATGCAAATATACATCTTTTCCTATTTTAGCTGCTCAAGGTTGTTAGTGTAGACGTTTCAACAAAGTGCCACCTACAATTGTGTCTGGCTGTCCGAGTGACAAAGGTGATGGCTTTGCTGCCAAGGATGGAAATCAGCGCTGCACAAGTGGAAACAGCACTGAATGCTAGTCCACAGTGCCGAAAATCCCAGCAGAAGTTTCTTCACCCTGGGAGTGCTGACACCAAGATCTGCAAGGCGAGAAAAGGACAAGGTGGTAATACAGCTGGACAACACTGCCACATCATTGCTCAGTCAATCATCGCTGATGAGCAACTAACAAGCATTCGTCAAGGTATGTAACAAATTTATATCTTACTCAGTCAGCAAAGTTTGTTTTAGCATTGCATATCCGTTTCGATTTTCAATAGCAATGGCAGACAGTGAGGATCGAGAAGAGTCTGAAGATGACATTCAGACATACACAACTCCACAGACTGAAGTTGATCCGGCTTCTGGCATGGGTGAAACCACAGGTGGGGCTACCAGTGCCCAGGAGCCCCTGTCTAAACGACAGCGGATATAGCTGCCACATGACTCAATGGAGAGCTACGGAGAACCAAACAACTTGCTATTCTCATATAATTTGGTGCATATACTCACATAACCTTGCGTAACGGAAACACAACCGGCCCGGCGTATATGTACCGCGCCGCGCCCGCCCCGAACCACGTTAGATCTCCCAGGACCCATGCCCATGGCCCATGGCCCATGGCCAGACTCGAACTCAGCTCCTTGCAGCTGGTGTTTGTCAATTTGAGTTGTGCTTGGAAGAGAAACGCGTTGTTCTACTAATCTGGCCAGGTGTGGACTCCTAGTTGACCAGGTTATTACACACAGGAGAGTTGCATATGCCAGGGGTGATCGGGACACTGAGTTGCGTGGCAAGTGGTACTGGTGGGGATAAGTCAAGCGGCAGTAGCGAGGATAAACCCTCGGATAAACCATAGATAGTGGAGTCTATCTATGGATAAACCAAGTGACAGGTGTGAGGTTGCAGTGGTGAGGGTAATGCACCTATCAATGTTACGATCCACTTGCCCCCAGTACGGACTACAGTGGGGCAAGGCGAGGGTTTGAGTACTGAAATCTGTCCAGTTGACCCAGAACAGAGGTATGTTATAGAAATAGTGTTTGCCATCTTAGAAGGCAAAATGGCAGTTTTCAGCTATAGCAATGTTTCTTCAAGTAACATTCCTTTCGTACAGGTGTGTTGAATGTCCATACTAGCTCTCTGCGTAGTCTAAAATTAATGCTAAACACATGCTCCATACCTCAAAGCCAGCCTGTGGAATAGCCATATAAATTTTGCATACGTTTTAATCACTTGCCTTCCAACATGGTGGCGTGTATACCGGTATATGCGGAAAGTGTGGCAGTGATGACGTCAGATGGAATTCTGCAAAACAGGGGATTTGACACATACAGTGTAACTAGGCAGAAGATTCATCATCTCGGGGTGTGCGTGAGTGAGCAGCACAACGCTCATTTAATAGTGCGTGCTTCAACTTGGGTCGGCTTTGCTCTGGGTCTCTTAATGCGCTCATTAAGATACATGTA
The DNA here is from genome assembly GCA_949130485.1 of Agelas oroides. NCBI lineage: Eukaryota > Metazoa > Porifera > Demospongiae > Agelasida > Agelasidae > Agelas > Agelas oroides. The sequence goes on along the minus strand of OX422184.1, from coordinate 14,433,444 downwards.
TGGCCACAAGCAAGCATACACAAACGTGCACAGTGCAGTCACGGTAGTGTGGGGCTCACTCAGGCTTAACCCAACTATGGAGTATATGGAAAACATTGCCATATTGATGTTTTCAGAGATAATCAAATCCCTGACTATAATGTCTTCTGGAATAACATTGATAGGTGCATAAGTAATGCAGCAGTGGTAAGGATAAGTCAAGTACGTGGTGGGTGTGAGGTGGCAGTGGTTAGCACAAGTCAAGTGAAGGGTGAGGTGGCAGGATGAGGAAAAGTATGTTGCAGGGAGAGCATAAGTCAAGTGGCAATGATGAGAATGACAAGTGGTAGATGGTGAGCTGCAATAGCCATGTACTGTATGAAGTACTATCCGTGTTAAGCTGGTGAGGATTGGTGAAAACTTGTACAAACTCTCCTGTGCAAACTTGCACCTAAGTGATGATGCCTGAACCGGGTACTTCTGCTGTTACATGTTCTGTGATGATTACATCATCTAGCAATTCACATGCCTACTTCACAGCAACGCCACCATACTTCAACCAGTTTTCGGTGGTAATAGAAAGGTCTGGTTGAGTTATCAAGTCCATCTCACAGAGCACATCACCTTTGAAATAACAACCTCCCCCAATTAAGTGAACAGAAGTTGGCTGACGTTATCCACTCTCATGTGCAATCACAGTACAATACGTTACTGTGCTGCTTGGAATCCTGATGTATTGACATGCTGCAAAAACTTTTCATATGTATACATGTCAGATAACAATTACACATACATGTCAGTTCTGAGGGTTGCTCATTATTGACGTTTTAATTGTTTTTGGTTTCTGTATCTGAAACTTTCAGTAGTTGCTTTTTGCTTCTTGTTTTTATGCATATGTTGAAGAATTTGTTGCAATTCACATATTTGCTGTGTTTCATGTGTTTCTCGTGTTTCGTGTTGTTTTTAGTGTTTCTCGTGTTTCTCGTGTTTGTCGTGTTTCTTGGGTTTCTTGGGTTTCTCGGGTTTCTCGTGTTTCTCTTGTTTTTCGTGTTTCTCGTGTTTCTTGGGTTTCTTGGGTTTCTCGGGTTTCTCGTGTTTCTCTTGTTTCTTGTGTTTCTTGTGTTTCTCGTGTTTCTTGGGTTTCTCGTGTTTCTCGTGTTTCTTGGGTTTCTCGTGTTTCTCGTGTTTCTCGTGTTTCTCGTGTTTCTTGGGTTTCTCGTGTTTCTCGTGTTTCTCGTGTTTCTCGTGTTTCTCGTGTTTCTTGTGTTTCTCGTGTTTCTTGGGTTTCTCATGTTTCTCGTGTTTCTTGGGTTTCTCGTGTTTCTTGGGTTTCTTGGGTTTCTCGTGTTTCTCGTGTTTCTTGGGTTTCTCGTGTTTCTCGTGTTTCTCGTGTTTCTCGTGTTTCTTGGGTTTCTCGTGTTTCTTGGGTTTCTCGTGTTTCTTGGGTTTCTCGTGTTTCTTGGGTTTCTCGTGTTTCTTGGGTTTCTCGTGTTTCTCGTGTTTCTCGTGTTTCTCGTGTTTCTCGTGTTTCTTGTGTTTCTTGGGTTTCTCGTGTTTCTCGTGTTTCTTGGGTTTCTCGTGTTTCTCGTGTTTCTTGGGTTTCTCGTGTTTCTTTGGTTTCTCGTGTTTCTTGTGTTTCTCGTGTTTCTCTTGTTTCTTGTGTTTCTCTGTTTCTTGTGTTTCTTGCACTTGCTGTGTTGCTTGTGTTTGTTATATCTATGGAGCTGGTTGACCAATCAAATTACAGCTTAGAAAGGTCACGTGCATGTCACACTTTAGCTGTTTTGACCAATCAGGAGAGACCTTAGAAAAGGTACCCCGGGATGGCTCCCCACTGGCGCCCTAGCGCTTGTGCGGATGCTAATTGGTGATAATTGAAGCCATGTAGAGGTGAGAACGTCCATATATGGCCGCGTTCAAACCCTGCTGACGTGTGCAAAAGCCCAAGAAAGGCGCGCAATGTTACCAGACGGATTTTCCGTAGGTTATTTCCGGCTGGGCACGAGACTACTGGTCCGCAGAACCTTAGTGTTAGTCTCGTGCCCAGACCCCACCCCTCACGAGGAAAGGGTCTGGTGTCACAAGCCTGAATCCTTGGGCTTGCGGAAGTGTTGAAGCCTTGCAATTGTTAGTGTAGAATTACAAATTGATCAGTGTTGGATAATGAATCTCATAACACGCTTTGAGCGGTACGATTGAAGTACTTGTTCTCGCTTCCGCATTATTCCAATAAACGCTGCTCTGCAATTTCATTGGCCGCTCCAAGCTTCTGGAGCTAGCCCAAGCATTCCGACTTGTGACACCAGACCCCTTCTCCTCGCGTGAGCTGGGTGGGGTCTGGGCACGAGACTACCTTAGTGTAGCCTCGTACCATGGGGAGGAGCCTGGGTCCGCAGAACCTTAGTGTATGTGTAGTCTCGCAAGCCACACTTGACTAAGTGTGTGTTTGGGTGCTATCCTAGCTGGGGGTTGGCTAAGTTTGCCTGCAGCATGCAGCCCCCCCGTTGCTGAGCTTGCATAATTTGCATGACGTCATAACCATAGACACGTGTACACAAATTGAACTAAAATTAGGCACTAGAGTGCAGCCAGCAGCTGCTAGTGCAACAGCAGAGACACCAAGAGGTGGAGTGTTCCTAGTGCCACAGTGTCATTACCTTAACAGGCAATGACCCCAGCTCTCTTCCCACTTAGTCCACCACACACCTAGCCTCGTACCCATGCAGGCCATTTATTTAATGAACGGCCTGGGTACGAGGCTAATTCACACCATGTTCAACATCAATTCAACCATTTAAGATAACAAAAAGCAGAGCACAATGAGATTGCTTGGCAAACTGAAGAACCCTACCTCGCCCTGCCAGGAACATGAGGGAGAGTTACTAAAGCTGTGCTGCTTTGATTGTCATCTGCAGAGACTGCAACGTACTGGCTAGAGAGGGCAGGGCAAGGGTGAGTTCAGTGGTCCTGAAGTGCTCTGTGTCAGTGGAGACTATGCGGATGTAGCTACATGTAACTGAATGGGGTAAAAATGGTATTGCAGTTTTCCACATATCTGTTGAGTTGGTCCACTCCTTTGGAAGTTGGGACCTGCATGACAGAAGTGAACTGTTTTGGGGCATAGCTATAGACTAACATGGCTTTGTATTTGTTTGTGAATCTGACAACAAGTGCTTTTGATTTTATAACTAATGCAGGAACTACGTGTTGGCATACTAAGTTATGCCAATAGTCATGCATCATTATTATATAATTTTTCGGTTGCAGTAAACTTAATTGTTTGTAATGTCCACATGTGCACACCACATTTTATTAAAACTGGATGCATGTGTGATAGTATACGGTGGTCACAGTGTAAACATCAGTCATGAAGATAAGCATCAACAAGCAGATATCGTGGATTGCAGTTTCGTTTGAACATCATGCATATCTCCTTGCAGTGTGAGTTTTTGCAGCAACTACATGCATTGCATGTCTTCAAGGGTTGACTCAGGCAAACATGTTATTCAGATTCCAAATCTCAGTGTGATTCACGTTGTACAGTTTGCATGAGTCATTCCTTGCAGAACGTAGTTGCCACAAAAAAAAACAAGAACTATACGAGGTTGAAACAGAACTGCAATCCATGGCACGAACTGAGATGGTCTAGTGCCCAGGGAAGAACATATAACTGAAAGGGTCTGGAAATGTCGCTACATCTCCCCCTGTGGAGCAACTCTGAGGTCATGATCACCAGCACATCATAGGTCCCACTTCTGAGACACACCTTAACGTCTCCAAGCTCTGACTGACTGTACGTGCGGAATGTGAGAGACAAGAATCCTGTTTACAAGCAATCTCCATCAACACACCATTTTTGCATCAAGTAAACACATAGAATATCAACGGCCAGCGTTGTTCATAACTAAAACCGAAACCACTTTTAGTAACCTTCAAACAAAATTGGGTAACTAAACTATAACCAACTACTAGGATGTTAATCCTGGTTTTAGTTTTAGTGATAAAGGTCCGACCTTAGCAGTCGTGCTTCTATGTACGTTTGTCCTTGCATGTTTTCTGGTTTCTAGATGAAATCTGAACATATATTGTAGATGTTTCCCCCATTCCTCCATCTCAACGGTGACAACCCCTTCAGTAGTCAAGTTCGTATTGTGCTATTAACTTAAATTGTGTACTTATATATAACAAACAAATCATGCAGGTGGAGATGAAGGATGGATCGTGGGAAGTGGCAATCCATCTTAGAAATAGGAGAGTATTAAATTTAGGTGAACAAGATGATTCTGCAGCAGCCAAGGCGACTGCTCTTCCAGTTATTGTTGCAGTGAAACTGCTGTGCTTGAGAAGAAGATCCCACGTGACATAGTAGACTAGGTAGGGGTCCCAACAAAAAATCCAAGAACGAACAAACTTGACTCAAGTATGCTGAAATCCAAGAACCAAGTGACCTTGTTTGTAAACTATACAGTTACAATAGTTTCTGTGACTTTCGTTCTTCCGAAAATAAATAAAGCGAACAGAGCGTTATTTGGCAAAATATGGCCATTATGGGATTTTTGATTTCATATGGGGGATTATATATGAACATACCTTTAACAGATATCCACGCGAGTGGTCCAGCTATTTTAATACTCTACCAATGGTAAATAATCAATTACACTGGTGCTTGCTAAATTTACTTTTCAAAAGTCACTTCAAACCATCAATTATTCTTCTATGGGAGAAATGTATTGCAACATAAAATAACAGCTAATATAGTCTCTTGACAGGTATAAACTTGATTGGTCCAGGCATTTTTGCACAAGATGCATCAAGTGAAATCCATCAGTACCACTAGTTTCACAGCGAATCTTCAAAAGTCACTTGAACCGAACTGCCCCCAATTTTTGGCACTTAACCCTTTCAAGTCCAAGACGAATTGACTGAAAATAGCTTTGCAGCACCAACTTTTATAGTCCGGTTTTTATATATCTCAGATAGATAGTTAGTTCTAGTACAACAGATTTGAAATCGGAGCACCTTCAATTTTTTCGTTGGGAGCCCTACTCTAGGTGTACATCGTCCACTCCTCCCTGACCTCTACAATCCAATTCTTTGGAAGAACTTGGAGTGCAGTGTCGCAAGATAACAAATAGCATTCATCCAACAGTTTGAGACTCCAATCAGAAGAGTTGTTTTGCTGAAATTCAGTAGATTTATATTGATGTGTAGATTTATTTAATTGTAAGCCTCATGCGTCATCCTCGCACAGGCTCACCCTTGTGCACAGTTTCTAAGGATCTGTGCCTGCATGGCAACATGCAGGTGCCTCATGCATGTATCTTCTGCCACTGTGTGACCATTAACCACATGAGTAGCATCAGGTCTCCAGCCACTTCACTGGTTAAATAACTTGTGCATAGCCTTGTGGCAAGCATGGTCACTACACTTGGCACTTGAGTATTATCTGGCTTCGCACCACTTCATGTTAATATTCTTTACTTGTTCTATTGTCTTGCTTCGTCACTATCACTTCATCACCATGCACACAAGCAACGTAAAAGTAAGGAGGAGCTTAACCTCATCTCTTGGTGGATCACAAGTCACTAGAGTCACCTGCTATAGATCACCACTAGCCTTGCTCTCAGGCCTTCCCACCATCCAGATTTTGATTGCTTGCAGTATTGATAACCCTCTGTTTTTGCATACTGCAAGCGATCAAATACTGGACGGTGGACTGTGAACGAGGCTAGATCACCAACTAATTCACTGCAAAACACTGCAGCAAATATTCTATAAGTCAAACAGCCTAAATGTGTCCATTACACTCCATGACACAAGTAAAAGGAAACAGAAACTGTTGTCAAGCCATAGGAGACAATAGACATGCAGTCTGAGTTAAGGGACATGGCCACATAAATTAACTGCTAGTTCATAATCTTGCAAATCTAAGTGCACTACTTTATTACATTACTGGGCCTAAGATTATGGATTGTAGCTATTTTGTTTCAAAACAATGAAAAAGACATGAAAATATTATACAGAACTACTGTATAATGCTTTGTTCAACCTCGTATCACTGAGTTAACATCAGCTCTACATCATTGTTTCACTGATTTGCATTCAGTCTGCTCAGCTGAATCAAAGATACACAGGCAGACAGACAGATGTTTATTTTAACAGGTGGTCACCTCAGCTTGAAAGGTGATTTTCAGGCAATGCTAGCAAACTATGTTTCACTGGACAACTTGAGTGACTATACATGCATAAATCCTGCAGCAGCTTTAACATTCTGGGCTCATTTGGGGAAGCAAAGGGGAGTATTCGCCTCCCCAGAACTAAGTCAAGAGTGCAATATCAGTATACTAGTAAATGTGGTAACCAGTTCCATTCATAGATACGATACTTGAAAAGTGATCTCAGAGGGTGTTAAATTTAACATTTTTCCTGAGGGGGAGCCCCCCAGACCCCCTTTATATAGTTCTCATACAATGTACATGCAATAATACAGGGGGTTGCCCTACCCTTGTTCCCAGGCCTCACACAGCTAGCTGTACAAAATGTCACAGTGCAAGCAATGAACACTGTACAAGGCCTGGGAAGCAAGACTAATGATACCCCCCCCAAAAATATATATATACATATATATATATACTCCACTTCACCCTTGTTTCTGTGGTAACAGGTGGGTATTATTTTCCATATACTGACAGGAAGTTGTACATTCTGTAGATTCTGTTCCATATACCACAGGAAGTTGTAAAATGATGTTTCCTATCTACCTTGTTTAGAGTGTAAATTACTTTACATGTTTACTAATAACATACCTTGTTTACAGTGAAAACTACCATGTGTATTTACTAATAACAACAAGGACCAATCAGAGTGGAGAATATAACAGATAAACTACAGTAGACAGGGATTTATGGTCCATAAACAACCCTCGCCCTCAGGCTGCGCCCTCGGACTCCGGTGGTTTATGGACCATAAATCCCTGTCTACTGTGGTTTATCTATAACATATATATATATAAATTCATAGATAATACATACCGTAGGTGGATGTGAAACGGCATGCGTTTACGGATAGTTTACGGAGATTTAATGAGACAGTCACTGCAGCGCCAGACCGTGGCAGAGCGGCCAAAAGTGTCGTGTACACGTGACACTCTTTCAGTCTTGGGACACGCGAGCGCTGTGATAGCAGTCTACATTCTATTTCAGAGGATCACTAAGTACATACTCTACAGATTCATGATTACAGGAAGTCTACATTTCGCATCTAACTCAGTGTATTCACCCTCGCATCCGTTGGAGCACTGTACTACAATCGTTGTGTGAGATTATCTCTGGAGATGTTTTCCAGATGTTGGCTTGATACAAATGTAATGTAGGTCCGTCTACTGGGAGAAAGTACTGATAATGCTGTGACACTTTTTGTTTTCCCAAGAATCAGGTAAGATCGAAATTTCAGGATACTTACTTTGTGTCAGATTATCTCTGGACGTAGCTGTCTATAGACCAAGTGACTGTTACAACTGTGTACTGTACTAGAACGTACACTGGGATAAAGTATAAGTATTCCATTGAAAGTGTCGTGTACAAGTTAAAAAACAGGGTGAAAAATCGCATGATTCGCGTATGATATTACCGTGTCGCGTCTACATAGTAGCTGCATTCTCCACACGGAGCAGCATGAGCGCGAATCAACATGAAATTAAACTTCCTGTAACCTTCTAGCTGTAGAGTATGTACCTTGTCCATTCTATTCTCTGGTCCAGCTGCTGCCACACCACTCAACTGAGGTAAAATGACACCGGCGGAAATCCGTTTACTCTCCGTTTTACTACCGCTGCAATGAGACACATTCTCATAGTGGGCGGAAACGTTTCACATCCACGGAAGTGTATAGTATCAGAGAGTCGGTAGACTCTCTATGTAGGGACGGCGCCGACGCGCAATATATGCAATACTTAAGCAAAAGTCATATAACTTCACCACAAACACGCTAAAAGCTTATTTAAGCGCCCAGGCTTCCTCTTTGAGTGCCTTTGTGATCAGCAAGACTCATACAAGTGACCAAAAGCCACGCGGAAGACAGCTAAACGCAAGTGTGCGATAGAAAAGTGCCATTTTTCGTCTTCTTTCTTTCTTCGTTACGACTTTTGTTCAAACAATAACTTAAAAACGGTTCAAGCCCTCACCTTGATTTTAGCACGAAACGGATGCTCATCACAGCGCGCAGCTTCCCAACCACTCAGCGTCTTCATAGCTTCAAATTCAACTGTAACTGAGATTAACATCAAAAAAGTACAGAAACAAGACTTAAAAAACATTAAAAATGTAGGGATGGCATGCCAAAAAGTATGCAAACAAGGTAGGGATAATGCATGAAAGCAAAGGTCAACATATTGGCAAAGCCCCATCCCTACATCTTTTTCACACTGCAGTTAGACAGCGTGCTTGAGAGCTGAATCTGTACCCATCCATGCAGTTAGCATGAGTACTTGAGTTTACACACTGATTACTATGACTAGTCTGCAGCCCACTCAAGCTCAGTGTCTAAGTTGTATCAGAAAGGGTGCCACTGTCACTACAAGTAGTATGATGGCAGTAAAGCTACTTAGTAGCTATCTGATAGGTACCTACGACGGCTACAAGACATAATGCTGGATCATACTAGCCTCGTTCCCAGGCCATGTGGGAGGAGGTAGGAAGTGGCCTGAGAACGAGGCTACAGCAGAAAGGTTGGTGAACTTGTAGCCTCGTTCCCAGTCCATGTGGGAGGAGCTAGGAAGTGGTCTGAGAACGAGAAACTTGTAGCCTCGTTCCCAGGCCATGTAGGAGGAGGTAGGAAGTGGGCTGAGAACGAGGCTACAGCCATGAAAGGTTGGGGTATACTTGTGGTACGTTTTAGGAAGACCCCCATGCACTGTCTAACTGCAGTGTGAACAAGATGTAGGGATGGGGCTTTGCCAATATGTTGACCTTTGCTTTCATGCATTATCCCTACCTTGTTTGCATACTTTTTGGCATGCCATCCCTACATCTTTTTACATTTTTTTAAGTCTTGCTATGATAAATTCAACAGTCAACTTTAGTCTCGTGCCCAGACTATTCTTCGCACGCGGAGGGGAAAAATAGTCTGATCAACTGCCTATGCAATTTTTGTTCCGTGCGGTTTAAAAATTGGTGACGCAACGTCTTTAAAAATGTATTACGTGACGTCACACAAAGCATGAAACTACGAAAGAGCTCTAAAGAGACGGCTCGTTGCAGGAATCATCCTTCTCGGAGCTTCCAAACGCCAAGAAACGAAGATTCACAAAACATGAAGCCTCTGTCAACCCCTGAGAAAGCCCCGAGACAATCTTATCGACATTTGAAGCTCAGGAACTTCACACTGCCAGTTTTCAAGCTCAGAAATACACACTATCCGTTCACAGAAGTCCTGGAATTCCTTCGCTCGTCGTTCCCTGGTTCTACCTGACTTAGTCGCCTGCATAGCGCCTGGCCTTCTTTGGTCGCCATTTATTGCAGTACGTGACGTCATTCGCATGAAGCAATCTGATTGGAGGGCCACCATCGTGGCGCTTGGAACAAAAATTGGCAGTTGACCAGACTATTTTTCCCCTCCGCGTGCGAAAAATAGTCTGCGCACGAGACTAAGTCAACTTCTTGTTACGACTTTTGTTCAAACAACGATATCTCACAAACTGTTTAAGTACTCACGGTCATTTTAGCACGAAATTGATGCTTATCACAGCGCGGAGCTCTACGACCACTCGGCGTCTTCATAGCTTCAAATTCACCCTGGTCAATAAAAGCCATTCACAACACTCTGAGGCTGCTGTCCGTTGCTTAGGACGCCATTTTCTAATTTTGTACGCATGCGCACACGAAGTCTCGTTCCCAGTTGCCGACATTCTCTCCTCAGTTGACACTCAAGTGTCACAACTGTCTATTCGCGACAACTACCGACTCGGAAAATACCAACCAGACCGATCTAGACCCATCCTAGTCAAAATGACTAGATCTTCCGAAGTATCATCTATACTCTCTAACAGACGTAAACTAACATCTCAACCCGGCATCTTCATAAAAGCTGACCTCACACCTAAAGAAAAACTCATTGAATCGCTACTACTAAAAGAACGTAGATCACTTATTGACTCAGGTATTGACCGCAGTGATATCAAAATCAGAGGTAGTGCAATCTATGTAAAGAAACGGAAACATGCCACTGTCATAAACTCGGTACTACACCCAGTCAATTCTCAGCACTCAAATCGTACAGCTTCATCTGAAGACTCGACTTCAGTTAATGATTTATCAAATGAGAACCCTTCTCCTGATTTCCCTGAACCACGTACTCCTCCCTCAAAAAGTAAGACACCAGTCCAGTCTTCCTCCCAGTCATGACTATATGGTCTGGGCCTAGTAGCAGGTACGTGGAATGCTCGTAGTTTAGTCAATAAATTACACTTCTTCCAATCACTAATCTATTGCAAATCGCTAGATGTTTTTTGTATCACTGAAACCTGGTTAACTGAATTTGTTGTCAATAATGAGATTGCACCTGAAAATTACACCATCTACCGCCGTGATAGAGGTTCCCGTGGAGGAGGTGTCATGATAGCTGTTTCAAACACAATACCCTCTAAATTTCATTTCTCTTCTACCTCATTAGAATTAATATCTGTCGAATTATACATCTCCCCAAAAATTTTACTTATCTGTTTGTATATCCCACCTGGTAGCATTGACTTGTATTTACAAGAAGTTGTTGACTTCATAAATTCACTGTCAACTGATTGTGACATCATCATAACTGGTGACCTAAATATGCCTGACAGCAATTGGTCCTCATTCTCTGCTTCATCCTCCTCTTCATCACGCTTGGTGGATCAAATCTGTGCTAAAAATTTTATTCAATTGATCACCCAGCCCACTCATCGTTGTGGAAACATTCTTGACTTAGTTTTGTCAAATTCACCATCTAGAATCTCAAATGTTTCTGTTGACAGTATTATTTGTGCATCTCAATCAGATCATCACCTTATATCTTACTGTATTCACTCATCATCCAAAAATAGGCACTCAAGAAAATCTCCCACAAATCCCTTTTGTGCCTTAAACTACTCCAAAGCCAATTTAACTGAATTGAACAGACACTTTGCAAACTCAGACTTATACTACTCAGTTTTCATCTCTGATCTGAATTCCTATTGGTATGACCTAAAACTCGACATTACCAATGCCTGTCTCCGTCATGTCCTAAAAACCAATTATTCTCACAGAAAATACCCAAGGTACTTTACACCCTGCATTAGACACAAATTGAACTGCATTCGCACTCTCCGTCGTCGTATTAGAAAAACTGCAACATCTCACTCCATCTCACAATTGGAAACAATGGAATTGGAACTACTGACCTTAATACAAACTGCTAGAGCAAACTACGAAGCTCATCTCACTGCAACTTTTTCCAGAGATCCCAAAAAGCTCTTTGGGCATCTTAAAAATCTAAACAAGTGTAACAATTCCTTACCAAATTTCATCATTCATCAAACTTCTCCAGTCTATGATCCAATTATCCAAGCAAATCTCTTCAACAGATTCTTCAACTCCACCTTCTCCTCTAGTACTTGTGTTCTGCCTACAGTCGAATGTCTCCCAACCCCCACTTCCCAACTAAGCCATATTGACATAACTCCTACCGATGTATACAATGCTCTCTCCAGCATTGATCCTACCAAAGCAGTCAGCTGTGATAATATTCATCCCTACATCCTAAAACACTGTGCAGCAACTCTGTGTACACCGGTCACAAACCTTTTCCAAGCCTGTATCCAAAACCAATCGCTTCCAACCGAATGGAAAGTCCACAAAATTCGACCAATTTTCAAAAAAGAAAATCCTCTCTATGTTGAAAACTATAGACCTATCTCCTTACTGTGTATCTTATCTAAAGTACTAGAAAAGATAATTTATGTAAAGATCATCCCTTTCATCAGACCACGTCTCTCTAAGCACCAATTTGGATTCCTACGTAACAGATCCTGTTTGACTCAATTACTAGTATCATTCAACGAAATCTTCACATCAATTGAAGAAGGACAAGCAGTCGATACAATCTACTTTGACTTCAAAAAAGCTTTTGATAGCATACCTCATGCAGAACTATTGTACAAACTTTGGACAATCGGTATTACTGGACCTTTATGGTTCTGGTTTAAATCCTATCTAACAAACCGACAACACTATGTAAACATCAATGAACATTCATCTCAGAGTCTCCCGGTGCTATCCGGGGTACCCCAAGGAAGCATTGTCGGACCTTTACTTTTTCTGGTATACATAAATGACCTCCCTAATAATATTGACTATGCCTCAATCTATCTATTTGCGGATGACACCAAATTCATCAAGTCCATACTTGCAAATCTTGCAAGCACTTCAGATCCTCTCCTACAATCTGACATTGATCAACTAGTGGCCTGGTGCAAAGTATGGAAATTATCTCTAAATACAGCCAAGTGTGCTGCTATTCGGTTCTCTCTGTCTCCCAAAACCCCACTACCCTCAGTCTACAAAGTCGATGAAACCATGATTCAATTCCTTCCTTGCCACAGAGACTTAGGCATTGTTGCCTCAAGTGATCTCTCTTGGTCAAACCATTATGACCTCATCTGTTCCAAAGCCTATCGCACTCTTCACCTGATTCATCGTTCAATATCTAGCTCATCCTCGGTTGCAACCAGGAAACAGTTATACCTATCTCTAGTAAAATCTAAACTTTCCTACTGCTCTCAACTCTGGAGACCACGATTAATTAAAGATATCAGAAACTTTGAAAGAATTCAACGTCATGCTACCAAGTTTATCTTGCAGGACTATTCACATGATTACAAAACCAGGCTCCTATCATTAAACCTCCTCCCTCTAATGCACTGGTATGAACTTCAGGATATGAAGTTTCTTGTAAAATGCTTTAAAAATCCTATGGACAGTTTAATCATTCATGATTACGTCGAGTTTGTCACCTCCACCACACGTGCCTCCTCAAACGGCAAACTCAGACACAAGTTCTGTCGATTATCAACCCCAAGACACTTATTTTAACAGAATTGTGCGTTTGTGGAACCTGTTTCCTCGGATAGACCTGTCTTTATCACTCCCATCTATCAAACACCTACTTTTAAACCATTTGTGGTCAAACTTTTGCTCAAACTTTGACGCCAACAATGTATGTTCTTTTCATCTGTTGTGCCCATGCGCCAAGTGTCAACTGTAACTATCCTTGTACAAATATTTTAGTTTATGTAACAACTCTTCAGCTACACCTGTAGTAGGTGTCAGTCTGTCAGCATGCAATGATTTGTACCATCTCTCTTTCACCAAATCTCTTATATCACCACTTACGCAATGCTGTAAAGCGAAAAATAATAAATAAATAATAGACGCTGAGTGGTCGTAGAGCTCCGCGCTGTGATAAGCATCAGTTACGTACTAAAAATGACGGTGAGCACTCAAACCGTTTCTGAGTTATCGTTGTTTGAACAAAAGTCGTAACGAAGAAAGAAAGAGAGAAAGAAAGAAAGAAAGAAAGGAAGGAAGAAAGAAAGAAAGAAAGAAAGAAAGAAAGAAAGAAAGAAAGAAAGAAAGAAAGAAAGAAAGAAAGAAAGAAAGAAAGAAAGAAAGAAAGAAAGAAAGAAAAGAATAAGAAAAATGGCACTTTTGCTACCGCATGCTTTTGAGTTTAGCTGTCTTCCGTGAGGCTTTTGGGTAACTATATGAGTCTTGCTGATCACAAAGCCACTCAAAGAGGACGTCTGAGCGCTTAAATAAGCTTTTAGCGTATTTGTGGTGAAGTTATACGGTTTTTGCTTAAAAGTATTGCATATATTGCGCGTCTTCGCCATCCCTACATAGAGAGTCTAAAAAAGATGTAGGGATGGCATGCCAAAAAGTATGCAAACAGGGTAGGGATAATGCAGGAAAGCAAAGGTCAACATATTGGCAAAGCCCCATCCCTACATCTTTTTCACACTATAGAGGTTCTGCAGTGACGTCATCACCAATTTAAAATTCATAATTAGCCATTCCAAACATTTGCAGGTAATACTGATGGTCCAGCTAACTCAAATCTAAAATATGAAGGCCTAACTCCTTTCCATTGATTTTATATAAATTCTTAAAGTCAAACATTTTGCATAGGATTTGTACAGTGAGTGGCAAAATTTGCCACTCGCCATACAAGTTAATGCTAAAAGATCAAACTTTGACAATTTATATAAAATCAACTATCATTAATTTAGAATTTTCACTTGAGATTTAAGCTATTTAGACCTTCCTTATTGCCTAGAAAAATTGGCAAGACTATTAAATTAAAATTAATAAATTTAACCCTTTTGATGACATCACATGCAGAACCTCTATACTTCTCAAGCTGTCGGAGATCACTACAAGATTTGTGGCAACTGGAGTGCAACTCAAGGATTCATCGTATTGTCGTTTTTCGGAGCCCCTTCCCTTCGGAATCAGCCTTTGTGTTTGAGGCACTGCCACAGAACTGTCTCTTCAACTTGGAAGATGCAGGTTTGAGCGCTCTATGTATGCAGGACACGAAGTAGTGATTCATATAGAGATGTGCGCTGCGTCGGAGTAGCTACGTGCGCTAAACCTCCGCGTTTCGCGCTTGCTCAGTCCCGAAGGGGGAGGCACGGACCCCCCCCCCCGGATCCGCCCCTGGTTTAGTACCAATGGGGGGGAGGCCTGTGGGTACCACTGTAGACAAAGAGTTTGGTACCATTGGGGGAAGGCGCGCGGGGACCACTGCAGAGAAGGGATTTGCAGTGGGGGAGGTCTGTGTGGACTACTGCACTGCAGAGGAGGGGATGGGGGTTGGGGGTTGGTACCAGTGAAAAGAATCTACCAGACTGCAAGGTGGGCAAATAGATTGATTTCAATGGTGTTAACTTGTCTGACACATCTAAGAAAGTTACACTGGACATTCACTTACATATTGTGCAACCAAACTGCTTTTACAAGAAGCCATTAGCAAATTTAAAGCATTGTGCTGGCAGGGCAGAAGAATTTTTGGGGCTACGTACTGCACATACCCACTCATTTCATTGAATGCCAAGTGCATGCACCTAGGCTTGTATGCCATTCCAGGGTGCTAATTTAATCATGAACAAATTCAGCTGACAGTAACTTGTGTAAATAATATCTTATCGGATTGTTACTGTACAGTTGTACATGTAAATTGTGGTAGCTATGATGACAGCAAGTACAATGTTTTGTGTAAATAACCTTGTCAGATTGTTACTGTACAATTGAACATAGAATTTATGAAAACTGTGATAGCCACAGCTGATAGCAAGTTGTGTGTAAATAACCTTGTCCTGTACAATTGAACAAAGACCAGCTAATTAAATTACACAGCATGTTTGTCACACCAAGATGAATATTGACATTTGAAGCCACATAGGGTTGAGATAAGTAAACTGACTGGGCTGTATAATTTATGGCATGTTGGCAGCAGTGGGCGTAGCTACCTGTAGAGTGAAGACTCCAAAATTTGGGGCTGACAAATGAAATGAAATGCGATGTTTGTGCTTGTCTGGCTTGCGCACTCTTGTCTGGCTGCAAATCTGTGATTGAGATACTGAAAGACCTATTTAGTTGGCTGTTTTGGACCTGAGAATGAATCTCAGAGCATGTAATTGAAAGGATTTTGTGTGGGTGGGTGGAGGGGGGTATCTCAGGGGCGGATCAAGAAGGGGGGCATACATATGCAAGATTGGTGGGGCGCCATTGTCTGTGCGCGCATAGCTCATAGCGTCGTAGGGGGGTCCGGGGGCATGCTCCCCCAGGGAAATTTTTAAATTCAGACCATACGATAGTGCTTCTTAGGCTGTCGGAGACCACTATAACCATGCAAAATTTATGGCAACTAGAGTGTAAGTTATTAGCCTCGTTTCCAGGCGCGGAGGAGGGGAGGAGAAAGAGCGCCTGGAACACACTGTTTGGAACATGGGAGAGGCTAAGTTCACCACGATCCATGTTGCGGTTACGTCATCTATTGAATATCCATAAGTAATCCATCACGCACTTACCGAACCACCGAAGATGAAGGTGTTCACCACACTTATCAGACCAGAGGAAAGAGCTAATGCATTCCCTGGCCCAACCCTAACCGTAACCCTAACCCTACCCTTAACCATTTAGCCAACAAACCACAACAGACGACAAGCACACTATCTGGTGTAATTGGGGCGAGCGCAGCGAGCCCCACACTTGTGGTGAAAACGGAAAATTGTATATATATATATATGTAGGTACGTGCGTATTCCGTATACATCCTGCCCCATTTGTGCGCGATGCAATATTTCTACATTGTATGTTGACCACTGTTGCTCAAGAGACAAGACTAGCAAGACACAATGAAGACAGAAAGGCTGAACTGCGGGAACCAACGTAACAGGGACTTGAAAATGGTTAGGAAAGGGAGGCGCGACTAGCAAGACGGAGACTGATTACTAACGTGCTGCGTGACACTGCCGCCAACGGGGAGTGCTCCATGTGCTCAGTGTATTAACGACAGAGCGATTAGCTTGTGAGGACCCGAACCAGAGAGGTCTGCGTGACTCGACGAAATAACCGTCGTGAGCAACAGCTACAGAAGAGCTTCTAAAACCCCATACCACAACTCCAATAATTGTGCTCTGGAAAAGGGCTGACAGTGTAGTCTTGCATATGTATGTCCCCCTTCTTGATCCGCCCCTGAGATACCCCCCCCCCCTCCACCCACCCACACAAAATCCTTTCAATTACATGCTCTGAGATTCATTCTCAGGTCCAAAACAGCCAACTAAATAGGTCTTTCAGTATCTCAATCACAGATTTGCAGCCAGACAAGAGTGCGCAAGCCAGACAAGCACAAACATCGCATTTCATTTCATTTGTCAGCCCCAAATTTTGGAGTCTTCACTCTACAGGTAGCTACGCCCACTGCTGCCAACATGCCATAAATTATACAGCCCAGTCAGTTTACTTATCTCAACCCTATGTGGCTTCAAATGTCAATATTCATCTTGGTGTGACAAACATGCTGTGTAATTTAATTAGCTGGTCTTTGTTCAATTGTACAGGACAAGGTTATTTACACACAACTTGCTATCAGCTGTGGCTATCACAGTTTTCATAAATTCTATGTTCAATTGTACAGTAACAATCTGACAAGGTTATTTACACAAAACATTGTACTTGCTGTCATCATAGCTACCACAATTTACATGTACAACTGTACAGTAACAATCCGATAAGATATTATTTACACAAGTTACTGTCAGCTGAATTTGTTCATGATTAAATTAGCACCCTGGAATGGCATACAAGCCTAGGTGCATGCACTTGGCATTCAATGAAATGAGTGGGTATGTGCAGTACGTAGCCCCAAAAATTCTTCTGCCCTGCCAGCACAATGCTTTAAATTTGCTAAAGGCTTCTTGTAAAAGCAGTTTGGTTGCACAATATGTAAGTGAATGTCCAGTGTAACTTTCTTAGATGTGTCAGACAAGTTAACACCATTGAAATCAATCTATTTGCCCACCTTGCAGTCTGGTAGATTCTTTTCACTGGTACCAACCCCCAACCCCCATCCCCTCCTCTGCAGTGCAGTAGTCCACACAGACCTCCCCCACTGCAAATCCCTTCTCTGCAGTGGTCCCCGCGCGCCTTCCCCCAATGGTACCAAACTCTTTGTCTACAGTGGTACCCACAGGCCTCCCCCCCATTGGTACTAAACCAGGGGCGGATCCGGGGGGGGGGTCCGTGCCTCCCCCTTCGGGACTGAGCAAGCGCGAAACGCGGAGGTTTAGCGCACGTAGCTACTCCGACGCAGCGCACATCTCTATATGAATCACTATATACTTCGTGTCCTGCATACATAGAGCGCTCAAACCTGCATCTTCCAAGTTGAAGAGACAGTTCTGTGGCAGTGCCTCAAACACAAAGGCTGATTCCGAAGGGAAGGGGCTCCGAAAAACGACAATACGATGAATCCTTGAGTTGCACTCCAGTTGCCACAAATCTTGTAGTGATCTCCGACAGCTTGAGAAGTATCTCATGCACACGGCCTAAATTTCTCAAAAAATTCAAGTTCCTGGGGGAGCATGCCCCCAGACCCCCCTACAAGACTGTGCATGCTCTATATATGTAGTTTCGTTCTCAGGGTTCTGAGCGACGTACTACAAGCGACGAACGCGCGTGAAGGCCAGTGAATGAGGCTACTAAACACGCGGGCGCACGGACAACTGCGTGCTACGCGCGCCGCACTAATCCCCACTCAAAATGTATGCCCCCCCCCCCCCCCCCCCCCCATTCTTCAATGTCTGGATCCGCCCCTGTAAAACCCTTTATCTGCGGTGTTCCCAACAGGTCTCCCCTCACTTACCCTAAACCCACTAGCTTTCCTTTGGGCCGACCGCGCACTTTTCGAACATTTTATCAGCACCCGCAGTGTTTTTTTTTTTTTTTGTGAATACACTGCTGTATAAACGTCGCGAGCTCACTTTGTCGCTGTCAGCTCGAAGTACGATACTCACACAATACTTTGTACCAGTTGTCTGTTCAATTTTGTGAAGACGGTATAGGAAGCGAACGTAACAGCTCCCGACTTTTCACAGCGAGCAGGCATTCGCAACTGCAACTGCACCTGTTCGTTTTGCTTCGTTCCCAGAACATGACTAAGACTGGGAACGAGGTTACATGACGCGATAAAATAACCAGATGTATGTAGTCACTGTACTCAAAATATGATATACATTTTCTTTTCGTTTAAATATGCCGTAGCTACAGGTTAAGTGCAGCGCCCCACCCCGGAAGAAGCCGTCCCTTCCGAAATCAGTCCCGGACTTTTCTCATGGCCCACGAATTCATTACTAGACGAATGCAGGGCATTGTGGGGCGAGCCTGAGCAAGCAGTATGCCAAGTTCAAAGTTCAAAGTTCATTTTGCCCCACCCAAACAGGGTATTCAGCATACAGCAGCCAATACACAGAACACAATGCATAAATTAAAAGTAGATTGTTCGTGATGGCCACCACGTCGGATTAGACCACATCTATTATGTCAAGGGAATCAGCACAACTGAGGTATGGACGCCTCAGACAGGTAGCATTTAGGACACCGCCACCATCCGCTGGAGCCAACTAGACATGAACTCCATTCGCCACTCTCCTCCTGTCAGACAAACAAAACACATAAGTTAAACATGAGCTGGAGGTCTCGCTGTCCTTTGTCGTTGGCGTTCTGGATCTTTCAGGAGTCAACACCATCTGTTGTTCAACTGAGCTGCTACTTGTACTAGTCTCGGGAGCTCACACCTCTGTCGTTCAAGTCTTGGCTAAGTCATACGCTGGTCTCTGGAGCTCACACCTCCGTCTTTCTGTGTTAGTCGTGGTGTGCTGGTCTCGGGAGCTCACACCTCCGTCGTCCAAGTGTTGGCTTCACCAAACTCAAGGTTTAGCGGACAGACTGGCAGGATGGCTCGGTAAACACTGCCACTGCGCACCCACCCGAGCAAAGGGCTCGCACCCCTTGAGTTTTGGTCGTAGTCTTGTCTTCTCTGAGAGCTCTCACCTCCCTCTCACCACCAAGCCACCAGTTATGATTTATGTACATTCCACCAGTTATGATTTATGTACATTCTATCGACCAAATGATAGACCAAGGACTACATTGCGCATGCGCAGTTCGTACACACGCGCGCGTACCCCTTCGCACTTGTCGAGGTGTCGAAGTTGGCGTGGCGTTTAGTAAGAAGTAAAGTTGCTGTTTGCTTACTGTGCCTCATCCAAGTGTAGAAATGACAAAGGCAGCGTTGTACATTATTCACACAGGAATGACCTCGTAATTGAAAGTCTTCAATTCTTGGCCAACCCACATCTAGTTTTCTGCTTAGGGGTGAGAAACAATGAATTGGTTTAGAAGAGGCTAACATGCAATTTTTTGTGTACACAATCACCGTTATGGTTTATCAATTTTTGTTGTAAACAACATGACATTACACTAATAACGATATAAAAGTGATGACATAATATTTCCTGTTTGCATGAGAGCTTACATTGGAGTTTCTATCGACCAAATGAGCTTCAAATGGTAGTTTTTTACACATTGCCAGTGAGTTAGTGGATGTTGGTTGGTTCAGTTTTTCCATTAGGGCTGTGTCATTGCTATCTCAACACCATTGTTGGTAGCCACAAAAGTTTTCCATTTTTTCTATGACATTTTCTCTGAGAGTTTCTACTCCAGGTTGCTGAACGTCGTGCTGGCTAGAAAAGTCTATATTTGCATCATCATTGTCTCTAGCAGATTGTGTAGTGGAGACAATTGTGGCAAATGCTTCCCTTACCTGGGTAGCCTCGTTCCCAGGCTCTCCCCGCTAAGAAGGGCCCTCCCCCCTCTTAGTGGGGAGAGCCTGGGAACGAGGCTACACCTGGGTACGGTTCACTGAAATCACACAGCTATTGCTTGAATTCTTTGTTGTTAAAGATCACCGGACGGATAGTGTCCTTTTCCTCCTTGACGTCGGCTTGGTTTATTCCCACTTCGTCAATTCCCACTTTGTCAATTCCCACTTCGTCAATTCCCATTTGGTCAACTTCCCACTTTGTCAATTCCCACTTTGTCAATTCCCATTTGGTCAATGTTGACAAAGTGGGAATTGACGAAATGGGAATTGACAAAGTGGGAAGTTGACGAAGTGGGAAGATTTACCATCTAATAATTGAAAAATGTGATACTGTCCATATGAACTAGAAATACACATAAATATCTATAATTATATCTCTACTGTACAGGTAAAAGTTATTATACAAAGAAGTTTCAAACGCTGGTCTACAGCAATGTACTTTCTCCTTTGCCTGGGTGGCTGTGATCCAGCATCAAGTTGGACTGCTGCAAGATCAGTTAGAGCTTGTTCTCCTTTGATGACATCTACCAGTTGGTAGATGTTGGGATGCGGTCGACTGATGACTGCATTGAACTTCCTGTGCCATCCCATGAATGTTTTCATTGAAGTTGTGCTTATCATGAAGCTCACTGATGCACTAAAAAATTCACTGGTCTATAACAGTGGTTATAAGTATATACAATGGTAAATCTTCCCACTTCGTCAACTTCCCACTTTGTCAATTCCCGTTTCGTCAATTCCCACTTTGTCAACATTGACCAAATGGGAATTGACAAAGTGGGAATTGACAAAGTGGGAAGTTGACCAAATGGGAATTGACGAAGTGGGAATTGACAAAGTGGGAATTGACGAAGTGGGAAGATACCGTCGGCTTCTTCTCTTGCGGTCACGGAAGCCATGTACGCTAATGCGCTGTTGGAAGCCCTACATACTTCATGCGACCAAGCGCGGCGCGCGGGTGATTCTCTTGCGGTCACGGAAGCCATGTACGCGAATGCGAAGCCCTACATACTTCGTACGACCAAGCGCGGCGCGCGGGTGACGGTCGTACGATAATAACATATATGAAATCTCCCAGCTGTACCGTCTATGTGGGGCTCGCTCAGGCTCGCCCCAATTACCCAAAAATCGCGTGAGTTCAAAGTTCAGAGTCCATAGTAGTATGTGCGCATGCGTACCGCAACGTTGTGAATAACGTTACAATTTACTTTATAAAAATCTCAAGTTTGTGCCAGTCTATTGCTTCTGGCTGGTCAACGGCGTTCGTTGGCCTGTGCCATTTCGCTAGCACTGCTTTTATGCGGGTGAATATGCGTCCAACCATGGCTCCAACCATGGCTTCCGTTTGGTTGCTGTGTTGTCTTTGCCTCATTGGACTTGCAGCGGCTTCTCATTTCCGAGGAGGAATCATCCAGTGGAGACCCGTGGACGCAGCGCAGTTTGACGGAAGGGTAAGTCCATACGCACAGTACAATTTCAGGATTCTGTAACAGTTGTCCATGCAGCATTGCGGCCACGTTTTATACTTCGCTTACTTATATGGCGACGGCGGCACGATATTTTGAATCGATATTACTATACGCAAAAGAACGCCCATGGGCGGCACTTTACATTTTCACCAAAGAGGAGAGTGGGCGCTCTTTCAAGTGTTTACGCATTCATCCATAATAGCAAACAGTTGTTGCAAGCCTCTTGATAGGCGGCCCACGTTTGTTAAATGCATTCGTTCTCATGACAGCCGGTCGGCAGCAAACGTTGACGGGAATCGATGTCAAGCCAGGGTCTGTCGTTTGCTATGCCTCAAGCGATGTCGCGCTGAACCTCGAAGAGCAAATTCCCACCACTGCAAGCTGAGAAATGCAGGGCGGTCTCCTAGGTACAAAGACGAAGTAATATGCTTACTGTTTTCTATATACGTAAATCTAACATTACTGGACGGTTGGAAAAGTCTGAGAACAAGGCTAAAATAGTATAGCTACGCTATTGAAAAAAGCTTTATATTGCAGTCTAAAGGTGCGCGTATGTGGAAAAAATTGGCGCCGCGCCTAGAGTGGCGAAATCACTCTACTAAAATTCCACCGTTCTTTGCGTGGCACAGCATGGCCTCTACACTTCCAGAGTTTAGTGGCCTAATGCCTACACGTACAATCCGGTATGACCTACATTTGTTCAATTTACGTAGAAAACATGCAGTAACATCATAACTTCGTCTTTGTACCCAGGAGATCGCCCTGCAGTTCTTAGCTTGCAGTGGTGGTCATGCAATAATCAGGGCCGTATAGCTGCCGGTCCGGTGGTTTCAACCGAACCACTTTCTCCCTGCTTGCTTGGCGTCGCCAATTAGCTCCATTGCTCGGCTGACGCTTACGAAAGGCCCGCAGGCACACAGAGCGCGCGTTGGTAGGTGACACGCCACATGATGGTTGGAAACAATGCGAAGGAATCACTTCCGAGTCTTCCCCCCTCCAAAAAAAATTCCGTTCTTTAAGGGAACGAACAGTTTCGCAAGCCTCATCTGCAAAGAGTGTTGTTTGCGGGACTAGCGAACAATTCAGAAGCCAAAACCGCATATGATGCTGTATGGCGCAATAGGCAGAAACGTATGATGTTTATATATGCATGTGGAAGTCTGTCGAGGAGCATCATTTTGGCCCAAAAATGGTCTCAGAGCATCTGAAGTCCAAAATTTTCCTGGAACGTACCCCTATGCAGACCCCCCTAGCTGTTGCTTGCTTACGCATGTAGCCTCGTTCCCATGCAGGCCTTCCCCGGCTCCAGTTTTTGATCGCTTGCAGTTTTTGATCGCTTGCAGTATGCAAGCGATCAAAAACCGGAGCCGGGGAAGGCCTGGGAACGAGGCTATAGAGGTTCTGCAGTGACGTCATCACCAATTTAAAATTCATAATTAGCCATTCCAAACATTTGCAGGTAATACTGATGGTCCAGCTAACTCAAATCTAAAATATGAAGGCCTAACTCCTTTCCATTGATTTTATTGCCGAGCGCATTAGCGCGAGGCTCTGAATGAGGGATCTATTCTCGCAATGTACGTGCGTACGTACGTACGTACGTACGTACGTACGTACGTGTCGGTCACGCTTAGGAATGTCAATTTGCGGTATCGCTTAGGAATGTCAATTTGAGGTCACGCTCGGAATGTCAATTTGCGCTCACGCCCAGGCAGGATATCGGATACGTACATTACACGATGAAGCCGGGACGACATTTCTTGCCGACGGAGGACGGGGAGAACAGCGCGACTGGCCCTTCGCAACGTACGTATTTGCGGAGCGAAGTGCATAAACGAGTGCTGAACGCAGCCGACGGCTGCTGACTCCGGCTGAGAAAAAACAAAAAAGCAAAGAAGTTAGCCCACCGTAGAAAGCCAAGAGAGCGACAGAAGAACAAGAAAGAGTTCAAAAGTAGAAAGCACGTACTGGAGATTCTTCACAAGCCAGGTATTTAGGCTCACTCTTCACGTTACCGTTGTTCTTTGGACTCCACTGTACTAAACGAGCAACGCCTGACACCTGCGCCGCGCGCCCCATCCGCGCATGGCGCTTGGAGCGGCGCGAGGCATCATGCGCATGCGTAGTCCTAGTATAAATTCTTGAAGTCAAACATTTTGCATAGGATTTGTACAGCGAGTGGCAAAATTTGCCACTCGCCATACAAGTTAATGCTAAAAGATCAAACTTTGACAATTTATATAAAATCAACTATCATTAATTTAGAATTTTCACTTGAGATTTAAGCTATTTAGACCTTCCTTATTGCCTAGAAAAATTGGCAAGACTATTAAATTAAAATTAATAAATTTAACCCTTTTGATGACATCACATGCAGAACCTCTATACGCATGCGCTGGTAACCTGACCACTTCAAAATGTGATGGCAATAGTCCTGTAAATTAGCCTAGCTCTTACCAAGTTCATCCCACCCATTTTCATTACGAGTGTGAGGCTCACAGAAGACTCATCCCGAAGTCGAAATATTGAGATTAACTCGGCTGTCTACTGTTAAAGTGTCTACTGCGAACGCGGACCGCCCGCAGCAACGATGGACATGCCAGCTACTTCGCGGAAGCGCCCTGCTTCTTCTCCCCTCAACGCTGAAGCTCGCCAGCCTACCACTAGCATCGGGAGCATCTCTCCGCCTCGCGTTCTACGCTCGGCCCCCACCTCCCCCTCCCCGGTTCCAACGCGATGTCACGGCGAGGTCGACAACACAAAATGCTGTGGCTTTCTGGAAGAACAGCACGATCGCTATTCGGTAAATCAGCTAAAAGACATCGAAGTAACGTGCATCATTAGTGATGACAGGAGACGATCCGTATCGCGACCGACGAGAACCAGGCGGCGGCCTGCGAACGAGCTCGAGGCTAGCGGTTCTGTGTGTGCCCGTTTACGACAAAACTTAAATTCTTCTTTTTTTTTTTTTCAAATGCCGACACTACGCATACCTACAAGAGTTACGACGGTTCAAGACAAAAGCTCTGGAGACGCTCACCACGGGGTGTTAAACGTGCGAAAACTGCCTATCTAAAGAACTTTGGGGATGAAAGAAGGGAAAGATGTTTGCTCAAAGAGAATGTATTGACGGGACCTTACCGAACTGTTCTTTCTGGCTTGACCAAGTACATAGGTGCCATCCACTTAAAGCCATCATGCATACTGCTTTAGGTTTGGGGAAAATGGACATAAACAGCACCTCTGGATACTGTTTAGAGTTACAAGTTGTTACATTATGTGTATAATGAGGTAGAACGCTGATTGTTGTAAATTTCAAGTTGATTCCACAAGGGGCACCCACAGAATTGAATAGTGCTAGACTAATCATTTCGAAGCTTCAAGCATTACCGTGCTCATGTTGTGAGTTTAATATAAGCAGAAGTTATATCCACTATTTTTTCCATGCAATGTTTAGTTGAATGAAACGGCAAAGGTGTTCATTCTCCTGGTTCTACACAAATTTCTTCAACTAAAGTACCTTGTGTAAAAACCAATGACCCAAACTACGGTAATTAGTTGAAGTCAATCTGGAGAACAAAGTGCAAGGTCAATGTTCCAGAATAGCTAACAGAGTAAATACTTGTCCAGAAATGTGGAATCTTCTTCAACATTGTTTACAGCCGAAAGTTGCTGTGAGGTTATTTACACAAATAATTATTTCTTGAACTAGTGAAATCATCGATTTGTAAATTATAACAAAATGTCAGAGGGAGGTGTATTCTTTGTTGTGTCATTCTGCATTATGTCAATGTTCAGCCTGTGCAGTGAAACTAGCTATATAGGAACAGACCATTGTAGCACCACCTTGTCATTATGCTTCCAACAAATCCAAGACAGCACTTAGTTGAACAAACCTGACTGAGTACCACAGTTAGTCTAGTGAGCTGAATGATTTCTCTTGTAGCTAGTATTTATTGCATGTCATTATGAATGATCCAAATTTAATACAACAACATGTGCATGCCATTTATGGACAGTATAGGAAATCATTGAGGAGGCACATCAGTTACAGATATAGCTGTAGCTGATACTGCGTGTGAACTATACTAAAGACAGGTGTGTACACAAGCCACAGTTTCTATCTACTGATGACTCAGAAGCAGTCAACAGAATGGGGTGACTTTATGAGCTCATACACTAGACAGATCTCTATCAAAACAATATCAGTTGAGCATCTACTAGATAATGTCTGTTGTTACAGCTTACAGCTTCCTATCATGTTAGTTGTTTTAATTGATGTCTATCCCTTCCTACATTTCAACCTGTGATAGCTAATATTTAAATCAGTGATGTTCAGGACCTGAAATCAGAAACATCTGAACACGATCACATGGATGCATGGTGAATGAATTACTAGACAAACAAGGAGTCAGGTTTGAACATGTCATTATGTACGTAATTCAAGACAGTTTCTAAGGGATTGCTGAGCAAAGATTGGCCTCATCTGCTCATCAGTTTAACACTTACCAGAAATTTGTTTCCCCCCAGGTTGTCTTATTCAATTAATCTCCAGTACCCTCAAAAATTATCTGGCATTCTACAGTATAAGGACTACTAATTCAGTATTCCTGACATTCATTTTAGGCACGTTCCAGTGACCTTCCCACTAGAAGACTGTACTTGCATAAAAACATTGATCAAACAATGAAGGTCTGGGAAAAGACTAGCATTGTCTAGTTTGTATAGGATATTCATCTCAAGCAACTTTGAAATTGAATTGTGGTGACTTCCAGATGTTGTAGATCAGACTGAAATAGTTTGTGGTTACATAGCTACTTGTACAAATCTGATATCTACAAATCTGATATTTACACATTGTTAATGTAAACGTACACAACTTGAAGGTGTTCAGGGAGATCATTGGATCCAACCAAAGTTACCAGTTTGGGGATGTAGCTTGCACTAAAATTCTTATTATACCATGAGTTATTACTTAGTGCCATGACTGTTTTCGTCCCTTTTTCTTTCATTGCAACAAATACATCTGTTCATTTACTGTCAAGGGTTCACTGGAAAATGACAGCTAGTCACTGTTAGCAATTTATGTCTGTATTGATTTGAATGTTGAATCTACTCTGCAGATTGAAATAACACATCGTATTGCTTGGAGGCGATCATCTGGAGAAGGTGGAAGATGCTCACAGACCACCATTGACAATCGTGTACTGATTGGTGGCGGAAGCCTGTATTGTCGAATTGGTTGCCAAGGGATTGTAGGTAGGATGAGTTATTACTGCACGGACTTCAGTACTACAGAAGACTGGTCTGCAGGGGAGAGGACCTACATATACAATGCCAGTGGAGTTACATACTTTGAAGCTTCGTAAGTAATATTGGTTGCAGTGGTTAACTGTATCCAAGACTGTGATGAATACCAAAATTAGCCAAGAACAAAAGTTATACCAACTTCAAAATAAAAAAATACAAAACTGATAGAAGAAAAAAAAACAGTAATGGGGTTTTCACACTTCATATCTATTGATGTGCTAAGCCTGTGGTTGGGATGTTATTCAGTTGTAAAATTTACTATTGCAATGAAAACTACTGTCTTTGTAACCATTAGGTATTCTAGCTGTTGTTGGATTGGTTTAGTTTCTGGTGGAAGTTCTTGGGAAGTAAGAGTCAAAGGCAACCTCACACGAAGGGCAGACAATGGCTTGATCAACACATCACCCATCTCCACTATGCCTCCAGTTGTTCGGCTGCAGCATGGCTGCAATCACACTATTCAGATACCAGGTAAAGCCATTTCTCCTGCTAAGGTTACTTCCATTTCACAACAATTGATTTTTGATAATTCTGATGCAGGGGCATAGCCGGGGATTTCAAGTATTTCTGGAACCCCCCCCCCCCCCCCCCCCCCCCTTGCAAAGGCACAAAAAATTGCAGCAAGTTAATGTAACATGTCAAAACTATTGCAGTCTAGAAGAGTTTGTAGTTGGTTCTGACTTCACTGTTGTATTTTACGGACTTGTCCCAGAGGTCGTCAATTGAGGCAACCCTAATGCTGTGGTGGTGCTGCTTGGTGATACAATCATAAATAGTAATATATTTTCTATGATGCAATTTTATTGTGATATAACTCCATTCCCAGGACTTTGCAGCGTTCATTGGTCGCTGAGTTCTGTATTTTATACTGCAAGTGAAAATGCTGTGGAGGCCTGGAAATTCTAAATCTGTTGTGTGTGATAGCTAGCTACATGCATACATGCATAAATTTTACAAGACTAACACTATCTCCTACTACTGTCTTAGGTTTGGACTTAATTGAGTACTCCTAAAAAGCTGAAGAGCAATGGGAGAGCTAACCAACCCAATTGCAGTGAAATTCCTATAAATTGCTACATGCTCCATGCACAAAGGGACCCTGGTAACCCCCTTCCAAATTTCTGGCTCAGCCACCACAATCAATCTCATCATAAAACTGCTGCATTTAGAAATCGTCTGTACATTTCTGAGCAAAAGCCAGGCAAATTGTACATTTTGATTGTTATGTAGTGGCAAGGGCACATCGAGCCGCCAAAGGCGGCGAGAGGGCATGCAACTTCCCGTAGTCCATGTATAGACAGCATAGTGCTGAGTGTTACTAAAAATAAGGTTTCCAGTTAAGCACGTGAAAAATCGTGTACGGTACGATTACGAACGTTCAACGGAAAATTTTCCCGGGAGATGGCACCCGGTAGCAACGAAGAGAAGTGCTACCGATTTCGGTAGTACTTAAGAAACGCCATCCAAGCGAAGGAAGACTGTCTCTTCCAGTGAGTAGTGATGTTAAATTTTCTTCTACACAGGCCATTTCTCCACAATGTCTCAATTTATTCACATCAAATTTGATATAGAAGTTCCTTAGAGGCTTGGGTATATTTGTTTGCACAGCTTTAAACTACACACAATTTTTTGCCACATTTTGTTACTTTTTTGAAGTATTAAGACATTTTGTGATGCTGCTGACAGTTACTTCAATAGTACAACCAGTTCTGTATACTAGAGTATTTGTCCAATGGGATGGTACAGGTTTTTGATTGGAACTTTTTTTTTTCTATAACAATTTTGCAATAGTGCAAGGGTACATGAATAGCAAATTGCTAATTTAATAGTGCACCCAAAAAGAAAACTAATTAAGTGTTAAGTATTAAGTATTAGGTGAGGTATTAAGTGTATGACGTAATACAGTCTGTCTAACAGAACGCAATGACTGGCAGTTCTGTGCAGATGGAGGTAAGCTGTTCCATAGGGTGATTGTATGTGGGAAAAATGATGACTGATGGGCATTCATGCGTGTTACTGGCCTTTCAAGGGCTAGTGTACTGGTATTTCTGAGGGATCTGGACAGGTTTCGTGGTACAACAGGTGCCGTAGGGAAATTCAGATGTCCATTGACAACTTGATAGAGGAGGCGCAGTTTCAGGTAGTGTCTTCTGCTGGCAAGGGTGGGCAGGTTGCATGACTGAAGCAAAGACTCATACCCAGAACTCCAGTTTCTGGTGCACTCTCTCCAGGGAGTTGATAAGTCCCTGTTGATAGGGGTCCCATACAGGTGCTGTGTACTCTAGATGTGGACGGATGTAAGGCAGGTACAGTTGCAAGAGTGATGACGTATTTGCAGAGGGATAGAACTTTTGGTATAGTATACCCACTTGTTGCCTTGCTTTCTTGCATATTTCGCTGACTTGTAAAGACCAGTTGAGGGTGGAAGTAAGCCAGACCCGATCCAAGGTACACTGTAGGAGTGCACCCTCTCCATACATGTTTGTTTAATCTTGAGAGGTGTAACGGGAAGGGAGGGTTGCTTTCTGCGGGAGACAGTACGTTGGTTCGCCCATCCTCCTAGTTAGTGTTATGATAACTCCACCCATTTAGCCCCACCCCCAATTTGCCTAGTAATTAGAATATTCATAGCTGTGTGAATGCCAACCGAGAGCTGGGCTCCTCACTCAAAGCAAGCCTTAGGCTGTGAGTGGTCCCGCCCTTTCTGTAGTAGGCCACGGGTCAGGAGTTCAAAGGGACCGAAACCCGTGGTCATGCGAGGACCGGAAATGGTACTCCTCTGAAGACCAGTGTTTTTTTTTTGAGCATATATCCCAAAAAACAATAACTTACTTTGCCATAACTGCCCCACCCATTTGAACCATAAATGCCCCACCCACTTAAGCCATAAATGCCCCACCCATTTAAGCCATAAATGCCCCACCCATTTAAGCCATAAATCCCCCATCCATCTAAGCCATAAATGCCCCATCCCCATATCCCATTATGTTTTAACTTCACACTCCGTGTATGTGTGAAAATTCTCACATAATGAACACCGATGTGCCAGCTGGTGTTGGTACTCCCCCACTCGACACACAGCTCTAGCGGCACAAGAATTATGCAATTGTGCTTGCATCATTGCACGTGTGCCGGAATACCGGAAATAAATCTGAAAACTATATTTAGTAACACTCAGCATTTTGCCGTCTATGTGCCCTCTCACCACTTTCAGCGGCTCAATGCACCCTTGGTAGTGGTAACTGCTGGATGCAATGTTCAGAATTTTTTTGATCCTACTACTAAGCAAATTTGAAGTATTTGATCTTTCCATTCTAAAAATACAGCCCATGGATTCAATGTTTTCGGTTTTGCTGTGGTATTCAACTTTTCAGCATACATATATTGCAGTAACATGGCCATCCTTATTGGCTTATACCTTGCTAATGAATTTAGATACAAGCTGTTTACCTTTGTGGCCTATAATGTACTTGTATATCATCTGATCTCAAGAGCAATAATGCACTTACAGTACATCTTTTGCAAGCCTGAAACCTGCTGAAGATCACCCAAGCACCAAAAAAACCTAAACCAAAAGTGCCCAACAGAGAGCTTAAAACATGTGCTTCCTCATTGAACTGCCCTCAGCCTTGCCTCTTCCAATTTGTCAGTATGCCCACCCAAAGTTCAAGGTGTTAAATCAAATGTGCATGGCTTCTGTGCACTAACTACATTAATTAGCAAGACAGCAAAGGAAACGACATTTTTAGTGTGGAAATCAGAAAAGCAGCGCTTTTTTGTCCTTGCAAGTGTAACTGGTAGCTAAGTGCAAGTGTCCAATGTGAAGCTCCCTCCCACACCCAGCACCAAAATTTTTGTGTCACTTGCCACGACATTAGCTATTTCCTGTGCCCACTAAGACTTAACACCTGAACAAAGGTATTACTGCATATAAAAGATCACTTTTCCTTTTTCTTTTAGTGGAAGATGCTAATGGAGACATCATTCGATGTAGGTGGGCTGAGTCACTTCGGGGTGAATGTGGAGGCACCTGTTTGACCTTTCTTGGTGCTACCTTGAGTGATGTATGTGAAAAATATCTGTATATCAAACACACTATCTTTACCACTGATATTGTATACAATCATTCTATGTCCTCATTAAATGGGAATTTTAGCATATGTATGTCACTGCCAACTTATAATGTACCCATACATGCATGTGCATTCATGTTCTTTGCTTCAAAGTGGATGGTATTCTACAAATTCTAGAATGTCTGTGACTAGCTTCATTGATACCCCATAAATATAGCAAATGTCAGTATACATTACTTGCTAAATGCTTCGAGATGAGAGCAACCTGACTCATGGTATTCAGCCTGACTAAGTCACACTTCATGCAGGAAACTTATGCTGGCTAGGGTATAGTGCAACCTATGCAGGTATTCATAGATCAGCATTGTTGTAATTCCATGGAATTTGATATCAATCTTCTTTTTTTGTTCTAGTGCACACTTCGATATACAGCTACTGGTCTTACTGGTTGGTATGGAGTGGCTTTGCAGATAGAGGATTTTGCCTCTGCAACTGACACTGTTCCTCTCAGCAGTGTTCCACTTCAGTTTCTCATTCTGGTGTTCACCTCCACTGCTCCCTGCACCAGAAGACCTGAGTTGGTTGAGCCCACTAGAGTGGATGGGTCATGCATTGGGGTGCCATTCAACACAACCTGGCATGAACCTCTTGTTGCACAAAGTGGAGCTGAAGGTGTAAGGTACGTGATTGACTGAGTGAGTATGTAAATGGATAATCAACAAATTGATGCTCAATGTTAATTACTACTATTAATTTTGTACACAGTGGAGTAACTAGGATGCTGACATTACTAGGCAAAACAGGGGCTGGAGTTGATTACAAAAGCATCTAGGAAAGTCATCATGCTCCTCAGGAGTATTTAAGGCTTCTCAGATTGGTTCAACTTTATTACTAGGCTACTCTATTCACAGAGACAAATGGTCAATGTTATGAGTCAAGTACTAACAGAAATGTGGCAGTCAAGCATTCCTTCAAGTTTGTTGGTGAAATTCAGTTATGAGTTCAAATATAAGTTGTTCGGTGTTGTTTGTAGATCACATTTTTACCCCACAGCCCAGGAGGGTGTGTGTGTGTGTGGGGGGGGGGGGGGGGGGGGGGGGGGGGGAGCAAAGTCAGAATGATTGCATGCACCAACAAAGCTTTATTGTCATTGCAGACACAGTAGCTACTGAAGTACATAGCACATGTAATCTCAGTCTGACCAATAATTAATGTTGATCATGTATACATTGGTGTGTGATTAACTTTCCTGTATTGTGTAGCATTACTGAGATCGTCACGTCATCTCCACCTGGCTTACTGAAGTCTGGTTTAGTGGCAACTAACATCTCCAAGCAGTGGTATGTTAATGTAACTTGGGAACCAGCTGCTTCTCAATATGGACCAAACCTCTTTTGCTACTCTGCCACAGATAGCGTTGGGTGAGTGATGTATATTTAATCCAGGCATTGTGTCAACACAATTTATGTTTACAAACATTTTGTCTGAAACTTAGCATCATACGTATGTTGGGAGTATAAAGAGCCTGGTATCCATTGTTTGCATATGCACTTAATTTTCCATGAACTGTCACATAATATCTGACTTCAAATCATATATTGTAGCTGTAGCTACCATCCAAACAGTTTCTTGATCAACATTGGAGTTCAACTTTGATTGCTTACTCACCTGTGCCCTTCAGCACCTAGGTATCTTGATGAAAAGCTTAGGTAACTCTGATCTGAGTCTTAAAACGGTAGCCTCATTTTTCACAATTTGTGAACAGAAAGTGATATTTATTTGACTAGCAGTGTCTATGCATTATCATTTCTTTTGGACTGTAACTTAATTAGCATAAGTTGGCAGCACTGCTAGGTGTAGTTGTATATATCAAAGACAGTGCTCCCCTGAAGGTCATTTGTGTATACAGCTAGCTACTTAATATGTACTAAAATATCAAGCATGTAGATACATAAACACATTTTCTATTCTCCTTCGCATCCTAAAGATGCACATGTGAAACAGTCACTTTGTGGTCAAAACTTGATGAAAAGCTTATATTGATTAATTTAACTTTTTTGCTAAGAAAGGAGTTTTAGTAGTGTTCAGCTAGCTACGTAGCTGTGAGTAGTGACTAGTGCCTGAAGCAAGTTTGTGTTTAGGAGCAGCAGTAAAGCCACAGTGGCCAAGACAAGTTAGGTAGGCCCGGTGTCACAGGACATGGCTTCCCCCTAAATATGGACACAGATTTGAACGCCTTTGAAATCGCCAATTTGAATTAATTCAAACTGCCAAAGAAGTATCCAAGCTTAAATTCCAGGTTTGTCGACCTTGATACTAAACTTAAGTGGCTTTGAGTCTGGCTGTTTAGTAACTGTGGCCCTGTGGTCTAACTTGAATCAGTGGTTCTTATTTTCTGCTTTTGCAGAATTAAGGTAGGAAAAACTTCAATCATTGATTGGGCCGATTTGACTTTTGAATAATTAATAAGGGCAGAACTTAGAAGATCTTAAAAAACAAACAAACAAACAAACAAACAAACAAACAAACAAAAAACACTAGAAAGATTTTCCAGCTCGTTGAATGTGATGGTTGGCTATTTGTGTGTGTAAAGCTTGCTGGAGTGGGCTTGAATGTTTGAGTGTGCTAGAAGCAGAGAGCCATTCCGGAAGGCGGGTACGTATTACACACAGTTGTCTGGCAAAGGTACAATAGAAAGGTGACTTTTCGGGCTTGTATACTCTGGCCATTTTTGTGGTAGCAGATATGTGTGTAACTTGGCTCCATCTAGGGGCAATGACAGGGAATAGGTTTGTGGACATAATTCCCTGGCCTGTGAGTGGGGAAAAAGCATAGCTAGCTAGTTTGTAGGGGGTGAGTTGAGCTTTCTGAAACTGGGCTAAGATTTGGTCGGTTTCAGTGGGGGGTGTCAAATTGTCCCAGGACAAATCCATACGTAAAATTGTATTGATGATGTGGTGGAGCCTTGGAGATCAAGCTAGGGTGAAAGTTTTATTTTAGCTGAGGGACTAAAAATGAGCTTTCTTTTACATTATCAGGTAGAGGGAGCAGTTTGGTGCAAACATTTCGTCAATCTTGTGTATACTTTGACTTTTCCCATTTATCTGTCCACATGATTTGGAGATTCGTGATTTAAGGCTTAATGAGTAGTGATTGGCTTTTGGCCAAAGTTGTGAAAATGTATAACCAAGCCAATGTATTCAGCCATGTATCTCCAGCTACAGTGTTGAGGTTAAAAGTAAAACAGCCTTTTTTGCCTCTAGCTATCAAGTGTACGTATATAATAATAATAAGTTCAATTATGCTTTTTATGTTGAAATGGCAAAAGCAGTGGCAACTGACAAACTGACACATAGACAAACCAACTGGTTATACTTAACTCCACTTGCGCATGCATGCACATGTAGTATGACTTATTTCACTGTGCTGACCAATTAAAAGCAACTCTCAAAGTTTTATAATGCACTAACCAGGTTGAGTTTAGGAGGTTATTGGAGTGCTATGCTTATGATCTATGTATACTTCCATGCCTTTTAAATACAGGTTGACATCGGTCCAGTCCTGCATCACTCTACTGGGTGGAGGTTAGAGTAAAATTTGAATCCAGTAGCACACAATATGCATGTCAGTGAAACATAGCAAAAATAGCAAAGTGTAATTGGGAGGTGAGCAGATTTAGGCATGGGGTACTATGCACATGGCAGCGAGAAACAGTCTGGTGAACAAAGTCGAATTTCTTGGGCTTATTCCCAAACAGTGGTAAGAACCAATGAGATTGTGAGATCGGTAAGTACTACGTAGCACTTCACTTACAGCAGTAAACGTTTTATCCCTACACGGGCATCCATACCTTTTGTGACAGGGTTTGGTACAATTTTTTTTTTGGCCATTGTTATGTTACACTGTTGCAAGAGCGTGCACTAGCCCAAGAAATTCGACTTGGTTCACCAGGCCATTTTACGCTGCGAAAGGGCTGGGTCTGGGCACGAGACTAATGGCAGGTGTTGTGGATGGCCTAGGCCTTGGTTGACATGGGTAGACTATTTCTTTCCTTCACACAAATGACACTGGTTAATGTATATACATATGTCAAACATGGGAGCAGACAATCCAGGATGCTAGAGATATGATACCTTAGAGTAATGGGAAGACCCTGAAGTAAGAAGTAAACACTATTGATTTTCTAATGCAGTTGAGGCACCTCTGTGGATAGAGGATTCTATATCACCAACTGGACAGATCTTTCCTAACCACACTGACTGGTCAATACAATTCAACAAACAAGTGAGTTGACACCGTCCTGATAGGCCTGATGTTGAACTTGTGCTACAATACTGTAATACAGTTATATCAGAGGCGTAGGAAGGATGTATATACACAGTTAGATGTATATCCTATAGAGCACATAACACATGTACTATCTTCACAAAAGAGTACCTTTAATCCTCTGAGCACAGGAAGCATAATAATGTATACACGCATGCTGCCTGCCTCTCACCTTGGGAAGCATAATTTAAATAATTGTGTACAATACAAACAAGTGCCTAGTGCAAGAAAATTGCAAAGCCGAACAAGACATTGGGGTAAATCACTGCCAATTAAGTAGCAATAAGTCTAGGTAACACCTTTCTATTTACATCACCATTCAGGAAACATAGGTGGTACTAGTGTGTGCAACTGTAGTATCTGATAAGTGCTGCCATAACCTCATTACAAGGCCCTTCCCCCTTAGCGGGGAGTGCGAGGGAATAAAATTTTCCAATGCAGAAAAGTTAGAGTTATTGACTTGCATGTTAAGTTACCTTCATTGAAATACAGGCAAGAATTTTTCAAATGGACCTTCTTGCCAGCAGAACTGAAAAGAGGAACCAAGGCACTTCTATTTGTTGTGCGTTGTAAGCCCATGGATCAAAATTTCAACTCTGGTTGCAGGAGTTTGCGAAATTTATGCAATCTTGCACTCACCTTGCAGTAATCGGCCACTTATTGTCCAAGGTGTTGTTTTCGATGGGAATGGGAGTAAGGGTCTGGATTTCAAATGCTTGGAAGAAGGGACTTCTCATTAAAACTTCTCTTTGAAGTTTGTTAATAGCTGTGTAATGTAGCCATTTTCGACAGTTGTGAGAGGTAGTTATGTTTGCTAGCTCACAATTTCCCATAAATGATTTGTTGACGTGGTACTTGTGACAAGCACCATGAAGCATAGTACTACTATCTCCCAAGAATGGCTCCCAATTCTATGTGTATACACAAACTTCATGCGTGCCTGCAGTAGACCAGCAGTTTTGGCAACTTAATGAGAGCTTTTTTAGCAGTGTTGAAAGCTTTCTCTTTGCACAACTGCCACATTCTTTTGCATAGCACAAACTTAGGGTGACAAGTTCTGCGTAAGCTTTATGGAATGGATTATGAGTCCCACTGAAAATACCTTGAGCCATGACACATCAGCTAATGGCTGAGATACTTAACCTAAGTTTTTTTAATGGTTTCTGTACTCCCAAATATTCCACGCTAGTTTCCTTCTCTTTCTTGGGACACATCTATCTCCTCCAGCATTTGTAGTACCTCCTTCAATATCTGTCAAGTAAATCATTGTGATTAATTAAGTGGGTCCAGCTAGCCTAAATGAAGCAATAGTGGGTAATGGGATTTTTCCCCCGGACTTATTATCTAAGTGTAAGCTACTTTGGTACACCATACCAATTTGTAATCACTAATTTTTTTACAATTCATTTTTTCACCAGATCCTCAGGCCCACACGTTTCAGGTACATCAAGATATACGAGGAAAGTGGCACACAGGTGTTACGCATCAATGCTGCCACATCCCCAGCTGTCACCTTCCCTCAGGGTACCCTAGGAAGGCAACTTACATTTCGCACTCTCAACTTTCTCTTTACTGAAAAAAGGAGATACTATGTCCTCTTGGATCCTGGTGAGTATTGCATGGAAATCAACTCCTTAGTGCCCATTGAACCCTTTTGTGGACAAGAGGATAGATATTATTCTCTTTGCTTTTCTCAAGTGTGTGATAGATCTGCATGGGCAAGGGCCCTTATCTTGCACTCATCCCAGTATCCTGGTGCATGTACAACAGAAGTGTGCACCACAAGATTCTAAGATGTTTTTACTGATGCTACTCGCTAGTAAGTAGGGCACCCAGAAGGGCAAATACTTGGTGCAAGAACATTATCAAGACCACATGCTCTATTACTTGCTATTACCAATAGCTGCACAAGCCTCAAGGTGTTGTCCAAGCCTTGCATATTAAGACCATCAATGCCGTATATTGTGGACAGTTTGGTCCAAAGTTGCACTAATTGCTTCTTGGGCTTCGTTTTCAATTTAACGTGGGAAGGGGGAGAGAGGAATTAGTATCGATTAGTGTTTTTATGAAATATCAAAGTAATTCATGTCTCGTCCCTAGGACAGCAGGTCACTTTTGGGGCATGAGACCAGAACATATATAGCACACAACATACAACATAGTATCGTTACACAAAATTAATACCATGGTGTTAGCCATGAACGAGTTTGCTTAGCAATTGGTGTGGAGAACTGACATTTTACTTTCCTTATGGAGAAGTGAGGACCATTTTCATTCTGAAACTACAGAATTCACAACTTTTTTGCACTTAACTTTACCTGTCATAGTTAGTCCCAAAAGTTGGCATCGATTATTTCATTCAATTTGTTTCAAAGTTTACACCTGCTGTATCATCTTTGGCCTCATAAACGATTTAGCATGACCCTGAAATATTCCAATGACAACAATGCCATACTCTTGGCTTTCCTGGGGTTTTTACATTTTTACAAAGTTTTGCAGCCATTGGTTCTTCTCCAGCTCTTCTTGACATGAGCTCGAAGTGGAAGTGCGATGTCATGGTAGCTTGCTGAGGTGAAATTTCTGACCAAATTAGTCAGTCGACAACTTCTGGCTTCCAGAGTAGCTTCACACTAGTTACTTTGCTGTTGTTCCAGACACTCTTCTTTCTGGCAGGGCCTCCATCTTGGTGCACCGGTATAACATGTAAATTATCAGTCTCGTATGAAAGCAATTCTGGCTAGTAGCTATCTCGCACAACTACTTGAAGCAAACCTCACACTAGAACATTAGCTTCGACAGCAACTACTAAATGATTAACAATCTACTTGGTGATAAGAGTTGCCTTGATACAAATATGTCGTACCTTGGAGATTTCTGCGAGTGAAAGGTTTGCCCTCAAGGTACAAATTCAATGCAACCTAAAACTAGAAACTGATGGTACATAATTGCAGGTGTTACCTTATAGCATGTCATCTTATGATGTTTATATCATTATGCGTCAGCAATTACTGCTTTCATGCAGGTGTCGGAGTGGGATCGGAGTTTTGCGGGCCAGAGTCACCTGCTTTGCGAGACCCAAACATCTGGGTTGTAACTGTTGGTAAGCTATGGCAATAAACTTGACGTGCAAGCATACTATCCTATACGTAGCTACTGCTGTAAATTTTAGAGTTTATAATTGATGAAAAGCAACCTTATTTTAGCCGCATTTTTATCTACTAAGAAATGCAATATCACTCAGAAATGATTGTGCAGTCACAAATAATAACTGCCACATGCAGGCAAGCATATAGCATTAAGGTAGGACAACCTTGAATCGCGAATTGGGCCGATTCTGCTCATGAATAATTAATGAGGTTGGGTGACCATAATGGCGCGATTGAAATTCATTGGCTTGTTTACACTTTCCCATGGCGGCAACTGGAATCAACGAGGGGGGCGTGTCCCTTTGATGTGGCCTGCGGCCCTTTGTAGTGGTCTGGCGGCACTTTCATGTGGCTGGGCGGAACTTTGAAGAAATCCTCCAACACTTAAAAAAAAAAAAAAAAAAACAGTAAAAAGATTTTCTAGCTCGTTGAATGTGACGGTTGGCTATTTGTGTGTGCAAAGCTTGCCTGAGTGGGCTTGAATGTTTGTGAGTGTGGTGGAAAGGCAGAGAGCCCTCCTGGAAGACGGGTGTCATCACACAGTTGTCTGGCAAAGGTACTGTAGAAAGCTGACTTTTCGGGCTTGTAGGCCCCGCCCGATTTTATGCTAGCGGGAATGTGTGTAACTTGGCTCCATTCTAGGGGCAATGACAGGGAGTAGGTTTGTGGGCATAACTCCCTGGCCTGGAGGTGAGCGGGAAAAAGCATACGTAGTTTTGTAGGGGGTGAGTTGAGCTTTCTGAAACTGGGTTGGTTTGAGTGGAGGTGTGTCGAATTTTTCTTGAAAGCCAGCATAGACAAAATTACTGCTTTTGAGGTCAAATGTGTGTTTTGGCCTGTAGACTGGAACTGAAGTGGTCCCAGGACAAACCCATACGTAAAGTTTTTACTTGTTTTGTGTGTGTGTTGATGATGTGGTCAGACTGGGGGTGGAGCCTTGGAGAGGGTGCAAATTTTTATTTTAGCTGAGGGACTAAAAATTGAGTTTTTTGGCATTATCAGCTAGAGAAAGCAGTTTGGTACAAACTTTTTGTGAATCTTGTGTACGCTTAGACATTATCCATCAGTCCGTCCACATGGCTCGGAGATTTGTGATTCAAGGTTGTCCTACCTTAATGGGGAAGTTGTCCATTATTAGCCTTATCAATTTGTAAGTCAAAGTGACAGAATGCATTTGTTAGGCAATTCTTGTAGCATGATAGTGTAACTATAGTGTTGACTGCCCTTGTCGAAATTTAAACTAGTGAACCGGCCAACTTTATCAGAGCTAGAAAGTCAGTACTGTTTCCAATTGCTAGTAAGCTATAAAATATAGCATGATAGCCAGAAGAGAATAGATTGAAACAAGTAGAAACAGCTTAGTTACATGGCAGTAATCAGCTATTTACTCCACTGCCAAACATGAAGCTTTCTCCGAAACAAAGGGAGCAAACAAAATCTGGGTCATGAACTAATACTGCCCCTTTCAGTAATCTCTGAATTGTCATGTAAGTGGAGAGGTATGGTCCAAACATATTACTAGTCACAATCAGAAATGTATTTATAACCACATGTATCACCAAGCATCTTAGATTCACACGGTAAGCACTAGGTACTTGGCTGCTTTATTGCATTTGCTACTCCTACATGGTAGCACACATCACAAGTGCATGTGCACCAAATGCAGTTAAAGGGTTTTAATGACCTCATTTACAGTGGAACCTACCTTTACAGGGCTGGAGTCATACAGCTATTTTTAGACTGGTTGGTAAATTAACATTATGTACTTGTTAACTATGCATATGATGGCAAGCATGAATTTAGCCATGTAGATTGGGCAGCTAGCTGTTACATGCTCTACACACTTACACTTATTCTTGAATTTCTTTTCCTATATAGCTGATATTACCCCTCCAACATTGACATTCCGAAGGAGACCATTTTACTCCAATGCAAACATCACAATCGAATGGTCATACGACGAGCAAGTTTCATCTCACTGTACTCTGCAAACTCCCACTCTCCTGTTGCCTGTCACCTGCAATCAGTCAGTGACTCTACAAAACCTTGCACAAGGTCTGCACAGCTTGTTTATTCAAGGAACTGACTTAGCAGGCAATTCAGTCACAGTTCGACACACCTGGTCCGTTGGTATGTAAGAGACATCAGTTTAAAACAATTACTTATGAGCATCTCTGCTAAAAGATCTAATAACTTGCTAGGCCAGTATTGTTGTTGGATTGTAAACACCAATCTATCTGAGATTCACTCTAAAGTAGGACCAAATATCATAATTAAATGTATTAATAATAATCATTTGGTAGGGCCAAATGATGCTAATATTAAGTATTAATAATCATTTGGCTAATATTAACTTAAATGCAACTTATGGGCCCTTTTGGTGGAGATGTGAACAATTATTTGAACTTTGATGTGACATTGATGAGTATTTTAATGTATGAGGTTTCATAGCTTAAGAACAATGTTTAAATATCATTTTAGCTTACTGCACCACTAAATTGCTTGTTCTTGGAAATTGCATATCAAAGTATCACGAAATTTAATGATCACATGAATGTGATGGCCTTGCTTACATTTTCCCATGGTGGCAACTGGACTCAACAAAGGGGCATGTCCCTTTGATGTGGCATGTGACATTTTGTAGTGGTCAGGCAGCATTTTAAATGTGATGCTTGGCTATATGTGTGTCCAAAGCTAGCTGGAGTGGGTTTGATTGTTTGTGAATCTGCTGAAAAGGCTGAGAGCCATCTCGAAAGACTAGTGTCATCGCACAATTTTCTGGCAAAGATACTGTAGGAAGGTGACTGTTTTAGTCAGCTCTCCCTATTCTTGTCCTGACTCCAATATGTGTAACTTGGCTCCAGTCTAGGGGCAATCACAGGGTGTAGACAAAGCTTCTTAGCTTTAGTAGAGGTGAACAGAAGAAAGCAAGCATACTTTTTTTAAGGGTGGGTTGAGCTTTCTGCTCAGTTTTAGTCAGTTGTAGTCAGTTTTAGTAGGGGTGTGTCGAATTTAAGAGTCAGTTTAGCCAAATTGCTGTTTTTGAAGTCTTTCTGAGTTTTCTTCTGTATACAGTAGAAACTTGATTATCTGGATATCATTTAACCCGAAACTCAATTATTCATATTTAAGTTCAGACTGTCACATAATCTTACAGTTAACGATTAGCATACTGTGCACGAAAATTGAGCATGAGTGAGATACTCTTGCTGCAAATGCTTTCTAAATGCTTTCCAAACTGCAAGACAGGCCTACCTAGGCCTCCAAAGGTGAAGAGACAACAAATTGTGTTCGATCTCACAACGTTACAGCAAAGTTACAGCAAAGTCCATTGATGATCGATTATTTCACTATCAAGATTGGGATCAATTCCAATGGATCTGGATAATCGAGTTTCTACTGTACTAGATTTCACGTGGTCCCGTGACAACGAAATTTTCACTTCATTCGTGTGTGTATTGATTATATACATAGTAAAACTGAATAGAGATTTTTCGAAGGGGAACAATTTCTTTTCCCTTTTCTTTGTAAAACTTGAGTGGATTGTTGAGCTTAATCAGTAGGCGCAGGCCAAGGAGCATGCTACACCAACAATTGTATGCAAATGAAATAGGTGGTGTCTAGCAATGTGCAATGGCTGTTAGAATGTTGTGCCTTCCAGTAGCTGTGGTGGTGCTGTATTATTTTCAGGAGGGATATAGCTGAATGCACTAGTAGCAAGCACACTAAGCCAAAAACAAGGTGTCTTTAAACCCAAACTATGCACCTGGAGAAGTGGCGCCAAGCTCTTTATAGTCCCATTCATGTTAATGGTGCTTCAAACTTAAGGAGTGTTGATGAAGCATAATTGGAGGGAAAATGTGGAACAGCATAATGGCCAGTTGGAATTGTGTAAATCAAGGAATATTCCTTTGGCAAGATTGGGTAATATCCTTTGCCACCATCAAGTTTCACAAGAAATTCAAAGACCTGTACATGTTTAATAAGTAGTCTATTGTGGGCAGAACACAGGGCAAAGCGTCATAACACAACTGGCATGCTGTGGGTGTAAAACAAATGGCTTGTACACAATAACTTTGAATGTTTTTGTTACTCTCTGTTTAGACCTTACTCCTCCACAAGTGAGGCTGAGTTCCTCCCCACTGACAGTCTCTCGGCAAACTTCATGGACATTCCACTTTCGATGTGTGAATGAATGGAGGTGCACTTACATGTGTAGTGTATATACCAGTGGCAGCAGTGCACAGTACGCTCCTTGTTTCGGAACATGGACTGCTAGCTCTCTCCAGAATGGAGGAAACTATGTTTTTGCCGTGTTTGCTACTGATGGTGTTGGAAATGTTGGAAGCCCACACATCTTTCGGTGGACAGTTGGTAAGGCAAAATGAAACAATACATGTGAATGGTTCAAGTGAAATCAAACCTTAATCATATGGTTTCAAAAATAACCTTACAGGCTATTAAATATATTTTTTCCTTCATCTGGATGGGTATTAATAAGCACAGAATCAGTGGAAGCTACACCCAAACCATTTACATAAATACGCAATTGTGCATGCAAACCTGTTGCACTTAAAATTTGCCAGTTAAACATCCTCACATATCACAATAAGCAGCCAGCAGCAGTGCTTCCTTTTATGCAAAGAAATATTCTGTAGCACATGTTGTATCTAATGAATTTTCTTCAATACAGATACCATGCCCCCAAGTATTTCCAATGCAAATGACATCACTCTGACTTGTGGCAGTGATTACAGTCCAAATGCCATAGGAAGACCGACAGTTTCCGACAACGAAGATCCCAATCCATCTCTTACACATCAAGACCAGCCTTCGTCCATGTGCACTGTCCAAAGAGTGTGGACTACCACAGATGAAGCTGGAAACAGTGCTTCAGTGACACAAACCATCACTTTTACAAGTCCACAACCACCTCAGATTACTGCTCCAAGTGAGATCGCCATTCCATGTGGAAGTGTGGAGGATGCTATTCAAACTGCTGCACGAACAAACCTCATGGTTATTCATCCTTGTGGAAGACCTCTAACTGTCACATACAATGATTCCACTACCATTGATAGATGTGGTTTTACTTTTACCAGGACGTGGATGGCACAAGATGACTGTGGTTCTATTAGCATATTCACACAGACAATTCGGGTACTAGACCAACAGTTTCCTGATGGACCAGAAAATGGCCAAGTCAACACTAGATTGGATGAACCACTACTTTGGCCACAGTTTCCAGGTGCTACCAGCTACCAAGTCTATGTCTGGCAGTATGGAACAGACAAACCAAATCAGCCCACTACAGTGACCAGTACACGCGTCTACAGACCATCTACAGACTATGCTCCAGGCACAAGATATCTCTGGCAAATTGAATATGTTACTGGTGTAAACACAACTGTCCCCAGTCCGATTTGGGGATTTGAAACCCAGTCGTTTCCAGATCTCACTGTAACTACCATCACTGTGCCTCCCTATGCCTTCTCTGGCCAAGACTTCCAGTTGTCATGGACTGTGATCAACATTGGAAATCTTAGTTCCGGAGTAACTCGCTTTTACGATGCTGTCTACCTTGGGCAAACTACTGACTTTTCCAGTAGCAGAAGAGTGGAAATTATCAGGCAGAACAGAATTGTAGATCCACAGGATGGCTATCAGTCATCTGCAACTGTCAGCTTACGAAACAGTGATATTGGAAATTTCTATTTGTTTGTGGAGACAGACATCTATTACCACGTGAGTCATGTATATTCTGGGTAACACCTAAAGAAAGACTGTGTGCCCGCATATATGCGCAAAATGAGGTTAAAAAATCATTGTTCGTTGATGCACCAGTTAGTCTGTTGCCAGCATTGGACCAGTCGCAATTGGATAAGCAGCCTTCATTTAAGTGAGACTTCACCTCATAATGAGTGAGGTTTAACCCAAATAAGTGACACTTTGTCAAATATTCAAAGTTTGAAATGCTCATGAATGACCATGTTCAAAGGCCCACACTGGATCTTTAGCTGACGTTTATATTGCT
The DNA here is from genome assembly GCA_949130485.1 of Agelas oroides. Taxonomy (NCBI): domain Eukaryota; kingdom Metazoa; phylum Porifera; class Demospongiae; order Agelasida; family Agelasidae; genus Agelas; species Agelas oroides. The sequence goes on along the minus strand of OX422184.1, from coordinate 14,388,647 downwards.
TAGCCTTAGAGTAAAAACAAAGGTTATAGGGGATATATCTGCCATTATGAGCCTGAGAACTAAACAAAACAGGTGTGACTAGCAAGATATGTACAAACTGCTTACTGAGTCCTGATAGAGGTCTTCTTGAAGTTGTGTGAGATTTACACACATGAATAGCAACATAACCTCAACACCATCATACAGAGTAGTAATTTCACAGTTAGTTTGATATTTGAGGATATGTTGTAATTATCAAAATTTTGTATACAAATCTAAAGTATCATGCATGTTCACCTGAGATGGCATGTTAATACATGTGCATGGGACTGCAGAGGTCAGTATCAAAATAGCCAACCCTGGAATTTTGCTCTCTAGAAGTCACTTTTTACTAGCCTCGTTCCCAGGCCGTTCCCGGCTCCAGTTTTGATCGCTTGCAGTATAAAAACGGAGGGGAAGGCCTGGGAGAAAGAGTCACGTGTGTGACGTCAGGTAGACGTGAGGGTAGACGTGAGGGGGGGCGGTGCCCGACGAAGAATCTCGAGGTCCTTCCTGTAATATCTTGTCCAAGAACTTGAGACTGTAACATTCGAAATACAGCGTCAATACAGCTCGTTGTTTGGTAGACTCGAGGCTGATCAACGCAAAGTTTGTGAGTTACAACGATCGGGCACCGCCCCCCTTACGTCTACCTGACGTCACGCACATGACTCTTTCTCCCAGGCCTTCCCCTCCGTTTTTATACTGCAAGCGATCAAAACTGGAGCCGGGAACGGCCTGGGAATGAGGCTAACTTTTTACCCATAGCTAGGTCATTTGAACATGATTACATGAAGTATCTTTGTCGACTGTCGATAACATACTCAGTATACAACTAGAGTTGGTGGATGTTACCTCCCTCTTGCTGGCAAGGCAGAATGTGCTAACAACAGTCCATACCAAACTTTTTAGACAGCCTCAGAGGCCGAGTAGCCGATGTAGGCCGTACTACTAGTAGTCACTCATGTTTCAAGTCATGTTCAGTGGGGGTAGTGGACTGGGTTCACACAATTTGTGAAAGTTTTTGTGTGAAAATGCAATTTGTGAAAGTTTAAACTCACTATATGAAACCACATTTTTTCGTAACATCTATAGGTAAATGATATTGACCGAAGCAACAACAGGAGAACCAGCACTAGCCCAGTGCAAGTGAATCTTACTCCTCCTCCTAACCTGGTGGTAGAGAGTGTCACCATCCCATCCTCCACATTCTCAGGTAAGCATATGAATGTTGAGATGTTGAAGAATGAGAATATTGTGAGATCTAGGATTTGGACCTGGGGTTTCTGGGTACTAGACATTATGGTAACTCTGCATGGTTAGTACCTGGCAGCAACCAGCAAGTTGTCTGTTAGGTGCAGCCACTTTGAATGTGCAGTCAAAATCCTCATTATCTAGAAGCATGGAGAAATACCATGCAAAATGTTTTTGACAAATGTTTTGTATGCAACAAGTATGCCAAACAAATCATCTGTAAGCCGTGGCATGTAGACTTAAGAGCACACTTGTTACCACCACAGTGCTAGCTTCACTTCCATTGCTCAAGTCCTGCAAAGTATTTACATTAACAATCAAAAATACTTCTGTGACATCAAACATTATTATCAGTCAAGGTAGTTTTTGCAAAGTATTACTATAGACCAGATATGGCACAGGCGTAACATAAATAACGAGTACCACATTAATACATGTGTGTGTATCACTATGTATGTGTGTATGTTTATTGTGTCTGCTACAGCTTTATGAATTACATACTAGCTTTGTATAACAATGAAGGACTCAAAGGGCAGAGAATGATGTCAAGCTAGGGAGCAACTGCAACACTACTAAAAGATATTTATTTGTATAACAGCGAAAGGTTAGAATTACCGTCATTATTTGATAGATCCAATCTAGCAGAAGAAATTTAATTTATTTTTGTTAATCCAATTATGCGGAATGTAGCTACACTAATTATTTTCGGGTGAATCCAATTTAGTGGAAGAGCCCACAGTAGTAGGCACCACGAAGCGTTCTTAACAGAACAAAACGGCGAAGTCAAGGGTAGAACGAGTCTGTTTAGTGCAGAATGAGTCTGTTTAGTGCACCAGGAAGTGTTCTTATCAAAACAACACTTGTGAAGACGGTCACTGCAGAGGCGTTGTAGTCAGCATCCAGACCGTGCTCTTGTATTTAACCTTTTGCTTGTATGGTTTCCTTTCTTGCCCATGTTCTTTGGTGTTGTATATATACAAGAAATAAAAAACATTAAAAATGTAAAAAGATGTAGGGACGGCATGCCAAAAAGTATACAAACAAGGTAGGGATGATAGCATAACAGCAAAGGTCAACATAAAGGCAATGCCCCATCCCTACATCTTTTTCACACTGCAGTTATGACAGTGTACTGGAGGTCTCTATAAAACGTACAACAACCTTACTGGCAGTTCTTGAAGGGCATAGGTGTAACCTTGTTCTCAGGCCACTTTCCTCCTCCCACATGGCCTGGGTTCTGGACTCCAAACCCTTCGAAAGGGCAAGAAGGGTCTGGGGTCCAGATTGCAGTGTAGTCTAGCAGCATGCATGGGGTATGTGGTGTATGTGTACCTTGTCAGAAGCTATACATGTAGCGACCAGGTAGCTTTTGGTGTTGACATGCTATTTGTAGTAACAGTGGAACCCTTGTTGGCATTTAATATTGTATACGGACCGCTTATACGACCTAGACACTGAGCTGAAGTGAGCTGCAGGACTGGTCATATAGTAAGTGCTGTATAGTATTCAAAAACTAGTTGGTGCTCATTTACAGCATTATTAACTCCACAGATGGGTGCAGGTTTAGGTTTCAAGCATGCTGTCTAACTGCAGTGTGAAAAAGATGTAGGGATGGGGCATTGCCTTTATGTTGACCTTTGCTGTTATGCTATCATCCCTACCTTGTTTGTATACTTTTTGGCATGCCGTCCCTACATCTTTTTACATTTTTAATGTTTTTTATTTCTTGTTTCTGTACTTTTTTGATGTTAATCTCAGTTACAGTTAGACCTAATACTATAAGAAGATTTCGTTCAAGTGTAACTACAACCCTAGAACTTGAAACAGCATAAATTTTTGACAGCTTAGCAGTGGTTCCAAGCATGTAATATGCCAGCTGGAATCCGATGGAGGGTTAATAACTCTCTGTACCAGATTTTGAGTCCTTTGTGAAGCCGATTTCCTGATTTACGATCACATGACAACTGACAAGCACAGAAAACTGTACTGACAGAGCATAAAAACTGACCATCCAGGCGTTACCTAAAGCTGTATTTTATAGTGTAGCTGTAAGTAAGCAACTGAATACAGCTCCTTACCTACGTGGTGTCCATAAGCCTTTCCCACAACCACTGGAATAGACCTTGCCAGCCGTGCAGGTACAGGGTCAACGCGCGCGCGCGATTTCGTGTGAGCATTAGTCTCGTTCCCATAGAAATGACCGTGGTCTTTGGTCTGGGAACAAGACTGCATGCGCGCATGCGTACAAGATTAGAAAATGGCGTCCTACGCAACGGACAGCAGTCGGGCTGTGCTGTGAACAGCTTTTTTGACAAGGGCAAATTTGAAGCTATGAAGACGATGAGTGGTTGGGAAGCTGCACGCTGTGATGAGCATCAGTTTCGTGCTAAAATCAAGGTGAGTACTTGAGCCGTTTTTGAGTTATCGTTGTTTGACAAGTGGTCTGAACAAAGAAAGAAGAAAGAAGAATACGAAAATGGCACTTTTGCTACCGCACACTTTTGCGTTTAGCTGTCTTCCGCGTGGCTTTTGGCCACGTATATGAGTCTTGCTGATCACAAAGGCACTCAAAGTGGAAGCCTGGGCGTTTAAATAAGTTTTTAGTGTGTTTGTGGTGAAGTTATACGGCTTTTGCTTAAGTATTGCATATATTGCGCGTCGGCGCCATCCCTACATAGAGAGTCTACCGACTCTCTGATATACAGGACTCCCTGGTGGACCAAGCATTGGCTGAAGGGACATTTCCTGTTTGAAATTAAAATTAATCAATCAATCAATCAAAACAAGTACGGACCAATTATAGTCGCTGGCAGACAGCACGATGCTCAGACGATCGAATTTCCTGGAGCCTATATACTTCTGGGAAAGCCTATGGTAAATTTAGTACTGCAAGCAACACTCCCTGGGGCAAAGAGGCTTCCGTGCGTGGCTAATGCTTTTCTTGGAAAATGTGCTTCCACTACAACAGTAGATCTAATCCAGCGGAAGATTTCGGTTCCTGGAAGTTTTGTGAATCTAATCTAGCGGAAGCCAGATTTGAATTTCCTACCGTTCTATTAAAATAATGACACTGTGCTTTAGCAGCAGAGAAATACAATCTGATCATATACCAGATAACAAGAATTTTCGACGGGTAAATTGCACTCCATGAAATTTGTAATGGCGTGTGAAGATATACATGTGATGTCTACAGAGATGTGTAGCTACTTTCTAATGGCCTAGGTATAGGAAACCTACCACCACTTGGTGTACAAGTCCCTGGTCAGAGTACGGCGCACTCCATACTCTGACCATTCCACTAAGGACCGACTAAACCCCTTTTGCATGCTCACATGAGGCTTATTATGTGCATGCTATATAACTGATGGAATTATTATACCATTGTCTTTCAGGGCAAGCTATTTCCATCCGGTGGACAATTAGCAACAATGGAATTGGTATAACAGCATCAAATCAATGGTACGATCGAATCTTTTGGTCAAAAGATGAACAGTTAGGTAGGTTTTGTTTTGTACACAGTTATATACACAGGAAAAAAAAGTGTACTAATTTGACACAAAAAGTATGTCAAAACTGGTGTCTCCAGTTTTGTTGACACACCTACACGTATGTCGAATTGTTAGGTGTGTGAAAATTACACATGTACTAACCAGACAGTGTGCTATCCAGTACACTGTCTGGTTAGCACATGTGTAGCTTTTATTCCATGTTTGTAGTTTGTCTATGTTTCAAAATAATTAGTCTCAATGGACATGGACACATCATAATCACCTGAATGAATACAGTACATGCTCTTCTTCTGGCTCATGAATTAGCTGCAATACCTCTGCCATTTCCTTACACTTCACACTTACCAAACATCTGTGGTAAACACATGGCGTGCATGTAAGACCCTCGTCAAATCATGTATTATGCGCTTAATAAAGAGGTGCACTTACAACCAGCACCTACAGTAGTTTGTCAACCGAGTTAAATCATACAAGATTGTTCATCTCTGTAGATGCGAGAGACCTGCATCTGGGGAGCTACCGATTTGATAGAACTCTATCTGCTGGAGCAACTTACAGCAAATCTGTCAGGGTTTCAATTCCTAATGCAATTTATGGAAACTTTTCTGTCGTCGTGATCACTGATGCTTTCAACAATGTCTATGAACATGCCAGTGAAGATGACAATACAGGAATTTCAAGGGTGAGAATATACCTAATGACTGGATCAGTCCAAAAGTGTGTGGACTATTGTAGTGTATGTAATAATTATAGTGATTCTGTGGGCTTGTCAAGTTGATCTAGCTTTTGGAGTTAGCAGGGGCCAAGCTGATACAAAAGTTTTGTGAGTATGATACAGCATGTAAGTGCGCCCATTCATTGATTCTGGAGCCTTCTGGAGCCTAAAATACGTCTTTGTGTACCAAGATGCTTGAAACGACCTATAGCAACCAGACTGAGTCTTCATTGGTAAGCATTTTCTGGCACATGTCCTCTCTTCGGTCAGCTAACAAGGCAGATCTGTGATGAAGAATTGCCAATCTTCCCTACTCAGTATTCTATAATAAAGCCCTAAGTTTGTGGGAAACTTTGCAGCAATCGTACACTCAGAACCAGCGCTATCACCTTCACTCATCATTTCGCTGTCAGCTTTACTTCCAGTGTCGGTGACTGGGCTGACTCAGTTGAAGAATCCTTTGTCACACGACTCGCTACTACAATTAGTAGACATTATTACTAGCAATAGAGCCGGTTACTCGCTTCCTACCTGTATAGACTCATCCATAATTCTAGCTGCCGGCTATTATGATGTTGTTGATGTGCATGTGTACAGAGTGCAGTGACACTTGAACTTCAATAGAAATTTATTTTCAGGGGGAGCCATGGCCCCCCAGGCTCCCCTCATGGATCTACTTCTGGGGTTAGTTGCATCTAACTGCTGGTTAGTTGAAAGTGCAGTAGTCAGTGTTTCCATGCTTTTTAGGAAGTTCACACTGCATGCAAAGGCCTCACTACACAAAGAAGGGCAGCCTAGGATTAGTGCAAAGTTTAGACCGTATAATGGTTTGAGTATAACTTGCAAAATGTTATGATTCCGAGTGAGTTAGATTTATGTATCTCAACTGATGTTTAGAACAAAGTTATTACACAACCTAAGTGGTCACCATAAATATTATTTTATAGGCCAAAAGATGGCCAAACTCACATGTCTTCTTCTGTGACTTTAACAGACACACCACTAGTCGGGAGAAAAAGTAGCCAGCAACTTATCATTCCGCCCCCCCCCCCCCCCCCCCCCCCCCCCCCCGAAATAGTTCAGGGTGTTCATTCTGAGTGTCTTTCTACAGTTAATGAGTCAGTAGTTTTGTGACTGGTCAATGTAACAGCGAAGCACTGTGCAATGTTCCGGAATCTTTTCCATTATTTGTACACATTCCATCACATACAGTCTTCAGACCGGGGTACGGGCTGTTGAGGGTGGAGGGTTTTTGACTACGAAAGTTAATTATGTTGAAAAAGCAATGATTGTCGTAAGTAGAGTTGTTGTCATTTATATCCTTTTTTATGTACTCACAGCCAATAGATGTGATTCTGTCACCTCCCCCGGACCTCATTGTGTCATCTCTGGAGGCAGAGGATACCTACACCACTGGAAGCACACTTATGGTCGTGTTCACTGTGAGAAACAATGGGGCTGGTGAACCATTTGAAAGATACTGGAATGATGAGCTGGTTAGTGAAACACCTCCTTTACTAGACATGCTTAAATAGGTTGGTAGTATCGACCCTGTATATCCACAAGCCTGATTCCCGGACTCTCCCTGCAAAAAGAGATGGAGGGAGTCTGATATATTCATCATGTATGTGATGCCAAAGGTAAACACAAGTTAGTCACGCTGGGGTAGACTAAGCCAGACAACCATGATTTTTACAAATTTGTTGATGTGTCAATGGCAGCCTTAGCTAATTACAATTTTTTAATCTTTCAATTACCAAATTTTTAGTAGTGTGAACAAGCTATAGCAAAACTTACACCTTTGCAAACCGTGACCCGAAGTTGCTTGTCATTTCTTCACCAATCTATGTGACAGGGAGTGGGCATAACTTGCCCAAAGTTGAACCACAAAATGTATTTTAAAAAAATGTTTTTATGGAGCCACCTTAGGTAAATCTTAGTATGTGCATACAGTGGTGGATCTAGAGGGGGTTCCATGGGTTCCATGGAACCCCCCTTTTGAAGGGCTGCCTTCATGTACACTTAGTAAGTCTACACAAACGTAACTACGTACACTACGGCCCACACTAATCATAGTCGAATACCATAACAAATAGTTAAGGATCCGATGACACACAGTTAGTATTTGTATCTCTCAACTCCACAGAGCAACGACTGAACGAGTACAGTAGCTAGCTAAATTTCCTTTTTTAACAGTAAACACAACTTAATCATGCAGGGGTAGACTAAGCCAGACAACCATGATTTGTTGATGTGTCAATGGCAGCCTTAGCTAATTACAATTTTTAAATCTATTAATAGTGTGATCCTTCTAGCCCCTTGTCCATGGTAGCACCATTGTTCTCAATAGAAGTGTAGAAGTAAGAAAGTGTATTGTAAGAACCGGCTACATTCGTTCACAGCCACAATGACAATTGCTCATTCTTGAACTTAGGGCTGCTTTTGGGCTGTTTGTTGCAAGAACACTTCTTGCCAACAGTAGCATCCCATACACCTTTGCAAACCGTGACCCGAAGTTGCTTGTCATTTCTTCACCAATCCATGTGACAGGAAGTGGGCATAACTTTCCCAAAGTTGAATCACAAAAAATGGTTTTCAAAAAATGTTTTTATGGAGCCACCTTAGGTAAATCTTAGTTGTGGATAGCCTATATGTACATCAATACTGTGGTTCTTTAATGCAATTTCTACAGTTTGTGAAATAACCTAACAGTAATTTCTGATTTTTTTAAAATTTTTTTTTGGGGGGGGGGGGGGGTTGTCAATTAGTCACCAATGAGCATTTCCTGTTTGCTGGGAATAACTTCTTCATGCATGGATATATCAGAGAGTTCGTAGACTCGCAATGTAGGGATGGTGCAGACATGCAATACATAAAATGTGACCACAAGTTCATTATAAACCCATCTAAAGATAGTCTTCGAGGGGTTTTATACCCAGTTATAGGAGCCTTCAAATGGCATGGCCTGTTTGCATAGCTCAACCATCAATTCTGACATCTCACTAGTGGTGATGTTTAGAGTGGTCTTTAGGAGCTGGAAGCTGACAGGGTTTATCACTTCTCTGGAACCAACTTCCATGCTGAAGAGGTCAGTTTCATAACCTGTGTTACAGGCTCCAGTGACCAGACCTTCATATTTTCCCTCCTTTTTTCTCTGCTCTTGCTTCAAAATATGTCTTCCGGCTAATGCCTACATCATTCCATATTATCCAGTTCTCTATCCGCCACTACTATTATGTGCCACCTCAGTCAATGTACTCTGACCTCTATAGGAAAGTTGTGACTAATGACTAGTGTACTACAGCCATCCATTATCAATTGCAATCCCCTTCATCAGAAGTAACTCAATCAAGTTTCTTGGCAGTACCATCGCCTTCCGGCTAATCTTGTCAGGCACAAAGAGAGTCTACAAACATTGTTTGGTGGAGCAACCAGCAGAAGTTGCTCAAACTGACAGTCAGCTATCACTGGCAGTGATTTGTGGTTCTTCCTAGCTTCAGCTAGGATGGCAGCTAGTTAGCATTGGTGTTCAATACAACTATATAGGAGTGGCCTTCATGAAGGCTTTCTAGATTGAGCTGCTGAGATAGCCATTGCAGGTCATGTAGTTAATAGCTTGGATAGATACACAGGAGGTAGGCACAATGGGGTAGAAATTGGCTGGGGTTGTGCTGTCCTCTACAGCTGAACTCTTTCCAGCCTCTTTGATTGCTGCAAGCTTCCGCTCTGCTGGGATCACTGCTTGGGTTCAACAACACTTGAACAGGTTGAGGAGAGTCATGCCAAAGGAGGACCATTTGAAGACAGTGCAGGAAACCTGGTTAAATGGGGATTTGGTGTGCTTGATGGCAGCTTGCAGTTCACCAACATTAATCTCATCACAGATTATAGCTGGCTCCTCTGTTGGGGCCTGGGTTTGGCATCCAATCTGGCTGGGTGAAGGTCCTTGAGTAGTCTGAGGCCATGTCTTCTCCAAACTGAGGTGATTGGTGGCATTATCCTTGGCATATTGTCAAAAATGTTGGTGACAGCACTGCCTTCCCTTCCTGCATGGCCTGATTACCCAGGCTAGCACTATGGGAGGCTCTTTTCAGCTGGTTGTGCTCCCTCACAAGATTGTAAACATTTGTGTGCATTGTTTTTTGCAAGTGTCTGTCATACTTGATTTCATCAACATGGCACTTGTCATTTCGACTGAATCAAACAGCTGCTGTACTAGCTTAAAACTCATTAACTACTGAATTGTATTTTCTAGAAGTCTTGTTTAGACTAGTCGCACCTTTTTCACCTGTATCTCCACTTCTGCTATGAGTTAGCCCTGCAAACTTGAGCCACAGCTTCTTCCACATGTCCTTTACAAGTTCATGACCTTGACCACACCCACTCATTAGCGAGCGTTGAACTTGTGATGTCACTTAGCGATACATTCTGCACTATAGCAGATTAGGTGCATAGGATTGTCACCCTCCAGGTAAGAGCATATAGCTGCTGTTATGCTTTGCTGTATTGGTTGGCACTGGGTTGGCCGTTTCTCTCCTTTGCATAAACTGGCAAAGGAAATGTTTTTTTTTTTAATTTGTAAGGCTCCTTTTCTGTCACTGAAGGCCGATTTTAGTCTGGACAGGCAATATGACTGACTGAGAGCCCCAACTACATATTGAAGGTTTGCAAATAAGGAGATGTGGTTAGAGTCACAAATCTGCACAGAATGCCTGGAAGTACCGCTGGATTATGTTTCAAATACTAGATCGAAGTAGAAGTCAAGTAATGGTATGAACCATGTAGGCTAAAAGTGAGTTAGGAGAGTAAACTTGGTACTATTACTAGAAGTCAAGTAATGGTATGAACCATGTAGGCTAAAAGTGAGTTAGGAGAGTAAACTTGGTACTATTACTGTAGCTAGGCATTTTCTCCATGTCTTTCCTTGACTACAACAATGCCGGTCTTATGGTCACACTTAAAGATTTTATGCACAACTATTTTACTTTTGTGCTGGTGAGCATTTTGGTATTCATACGTATGTATGTTTTCTATTCATGTAAACAGATGTTGACAATGATATCATCAGGAAGGACATACATTTTGTCTCGCTCCACTCATTATGGTACTTTGCAACCCGGAAGTTCTTACTCCAACAAAGTTCGATACACGGTCTCCCCTAGTCTACAGACTGGAAGGTACAACCTGACTGCACGCACTGACTATAGAAATGCCGTCTTTGAATTCAACATGGAAGGGAACAATTTGCGCTGGAAAGAGATCTTCATTCAAGAACAGCTTCCTGACCTTATAGTGCTTGCAGCCTCATACAGTGTACAAACATCCTCACAAGGAAATTCAATTCAAGTGAACTACACAGTTAGTAATAGAGGTGTAGGGCGGACATTGGGTGCCCCTTGGGCTGACAAAATTGGTCTTTCCAGCTCACAACTCTATTCTCCTAGGGGTACAAGGTTCATAGCAGAGTATGTTCGAGGAAGTGAACTCTTGGAAAGTGAAAGCTACACTCGAACCCTGAAAGTCCATGTTCCCCGTAATCTGTTTGGAAGGCCCTTTTTGCACGTTTTGACTGATTACAACCAGCGTATTGTGGAGGATGTTGAAACGAACAATGATAGGACCACAGGACCAGTTACGCTACCAAAAGTATTTCCTGACTTATCTGTCCAGACTCTTTTTACTGTAGGTGGTTCTGATGCTGTTGCAGGTGAGGAAGTCCAAGTGAATTGGACAGTAACAAATGAAGGAATGGGTGATCTAGGCAGCAGAAGGTGGATAGATGCAATATACATAGACACAACTTCCCTGCTGTCGAACCGTGCAATCAAACTAGCAGATGTTGCGGTCTCTGTTTCCCTTCAACCACAGGGCACTTACAGTCGATCAACCACCACCTTACTTCCACAGAATTTTGCTGGCATATACTATTTGTTTGTGAGTGTTGATAACCTCAGAGCTGTTGATGAAAATCATATTCTGGAGAACAATGTTGCTAGCTATCAGCTGTCTCTCTCTGTACCACCCTCACCTGACCTTACCATAACCACTATTGACTACTATGAGACTGGTAGAATTCTGACATTGTATTGGACTGTCTTGAATGCTGGAAATACAATGAGAAGGGTACAGTCCTGGACAGATCAAGTCTTTTTGTTTGGACAGTCGACATTCAATCATCAAAATGCAATCAGACTTGGACAACGTGATGTCAGTGGACTCCAGCTGGAGTCCTATCAAGTGTACATGGCATCTGGAAGCTTTGTCCTCCCAATAACACTTTCTGGAAACTATTATATCTATGTTGAAACAGACATCTCAAACAGAGTAGTGGAAGTAAATGGAGAAGACAACAACATTAGAAGAACTGAAGATCCAGTTTACATTAGTCCTCCTGCTACTCCAAAGCTAACCATACGTGTTAACAGTGCTAACCTGCCAACTTCTCTTATAGCTGGACAGACAACCACACTTGAGTATGACATTTCCAACGTTGGTGAAGCGACTCTAAGCACAAGTTCATGGACAGATGAAGTGTACCTTTACCCATCAAACAATGCTGACCGTTACACCGTGCTACGCAATGGCATTTTCCTCGCTCGGGTAGTAAACAATAGGGAGTTAGACATTGCAGAGACCATTACCATCTCAGTCAATGTGACTATCCCATATGGGATCAACCAGCTTATGTACTTTGTAGTCATTGTAGATGTGAATGAAAACCTTGGCGATCCAGCACAGGTTGCTAACATGGGAGATCTTGCTTCAGCTACAAATAACCGAATCTTAGTTGAACAAGGACCACTTTCGGATTTGCAAGTTATTTCACCTGCAACCAATATATCTTACCGAGGAGGTCAGCCTGCTATGGTGACTTACCAAGTAATAAATAGGGGAGAGAATTCAGCAGTGGGAATTTGGTACGAAGCCCTTTACTTGAGCCGTGATGCAATCCTAGATCCTTTTGATATCAGATTGAAATCTGTTCGAAATGAAAACAACATTGGAATCAATGGCAGTTACAGGCAGACAGTTGAGGTATTCATTCCATTTGATCTGCCAAGTAGTAGATATTATATCTTCATCCAAGCTGATGATGGAAATCGCATTCCAGAACTGAATGAATACAATAACCTTGGCCACCAGATTGTATCAATACAGGAAGCAGTTAGCACAGATATATCTGTTGTGACTCTGACTGCTTCACCCCTCAATCTCAATTATGGAGATGGTGAGTGAGACGTTTAGCTTGTTAGACTATTCCTACACAAAAAGTTGGTTGTGTCATTTTGGATGCTGATTGGATTGGTAAATTGCTTTCCTAGTGGGATATTTTTTACTCTAGATATGAATTCTTTGTTGTTTTCTTTTTTTTGTTCTTTTTTTTTTTGGAGGAGGGGGGGGAGGATCTAGAATTTTCTCTATATCTCATTTGTATTCAAAGCAGTTCCAAGGCATTCCTGAAATTCTTCATTATCAAAAAGTCAAGCTTCTGACCGTAAGATATATTATCAAGGATATTAACTCTATTCATTTAGATGTGCATTTTCAGTGGGAAATACGAAACAATGGCAGTCTTATTGCTAATGGGTACAAGTGTGACACGGTTTACCTGTCAGAAGATAATGTATGGGACATAGCAGACACCCAACTAGGAGATCCTCAGTGCAGTACATTCATTATCCAACCGTACGAAAGCGACCCAGCCAATGATCAAACATTTACAACGACTGAGGCTACACCATTCATAGCCCAACAAGACTACAGTGGCATTGTCCGCACAAGAAGCAATATTCGAGATCCAAACTTGGGGAACAATGTTAAATCTACTGTCATGCCACTGAGTGTTAATGCTCCTAGTCTGACACTAGATATTTCAACATCAATTGACCTTGAAGCAGGAGGTGAGAAGGTGTACAAGATCGATAACATACCTGGAGAAAGAACACTAATAGCCACGTTATCAGTGGATAAGAGGATAACGGCCTATCATGATCTGTTTCTTCGCTATAAAAATCCTCCCACTGGATATGACTATGACGCCTTCTCTCAGAAAGCTCTCTCTTCCAATCAGACAGCAGTTGTACGAAACACGAAATCAGGAACTTATTACTTGCGAGTTGAAAGTTCAGGAAGTGCAACACAGCTCTACAATGTACAAGTACTAGTGAAGATCGCACGGTTTGAGATACTGGAAATATCTCCCAGAATGGCTGCTCCTCTTGGTAGTGTTACCATCTTTTTTTCTGGAACTGTGTTTGGGTATTTTGTTGAAGCCTCACTAATCAGCATGACAAATCCAACTGAAATCTACACTGCATCTAATGTGTACTGGTTTAATTCTGAGGAAGTTTATGCAACATTTAATGCGTCCACACTGCCTGCCGGGACGTATGCAGCCAAGTTAACAGATACAACCACTGGAGCCATCACACAACTCAACAACAGCTTCGAAATCGCTCAAGGTATTCCAGGTCAACTATCAGTTCTAGTAACACCACCAAGACAACTCAGACCGGGTGCTACAGGTAGAATTTCACTCTATGTACATAATACTGGCAACACTGACATCTTGACTCCTCTGATGACTTTGCAAACTGGAGGCAACTCACTTGTGCGGCAGCTAGATGGAAGTATCTCTACCAATTATGCAACAGAAGTGAATTTTGTACCTCTTCCAACCAAGGGTCCTGGTGGCATTCTACCTCCTGGTGAAAGTTCTCAGATTTACTTTGATGTGATCCCAAGGGCTGGCTTTGAAGGACGAGATACAGTGCGGTTTTCACGTATTCAGGACACCCAGAATGCAGAACCTCATATTTACCTGGAACAGAAAAGTGAACTGAAGCCACCAGATGTCCCAGAGAATGTATGGGATATCATATGGCAAAACTTTCTGAACTCAGTTGGGGAAACATGGGGTTCCCTTCACGAACGTGTTTCCAAAATTGTAACAGAACTTAGCTTGGTGCAGAAAAAGGTCTTTTCCATCAATGAAATTATAAGCTACCAGCTTCAAGTTGCTAATGGTTTTCTGACAGGTGAGTGACATTCACTTTGCCTTTAATACTTCATACTTCATGCAAAGATCCACACCATGCTTAAAGTTGAGATCTGACAGCAAATGTAAGCAGCAGTACCACACTCAACATTCGTGATAATATGCCCTCTTTTTAGCAAATGCCCTTTCCCCTCTTTACACCAAGTTCTTACATAGCTAATTTCACTTGTGGTGCGAAGTTACTTTGATACCTTAGGCACTGCTAATTAGCAGCGATGCTGTCATTCTTCTGTGTACTTGGAGAATGTGAGCTTTATCCATCATGACCTATTTGGTTATACACGTGGAAAGCCTTCCAACTCCTTATAAATTCAGCGGTCCAATAGATACATATAGGCATATATGTAGGCCATATAAAATGATTCTCATGTGATGGAACTAGCTAAGCGTCAACTTCCCAAAGCTACTCACATGTGCAATTCTTGAAACTTATTTTTACTGATTTTTTGGTATCTCTTACTGAGAGGTTTAGCTACACACTGGCCTTGAAATGACACTGTACTTTAGAAATCATTTTCGCTACATTGTATAACTGTGTGTGAAATAGACAAGTAGAGATTCAGAAAACTTTTTTAAAAATCTTGAACAAAGTTTCGGAAAACCAGAGAAAGACTCCAGAAAGTTTTCATTTTATTCCTGGAAAAGTGTGTGCATACCAATGAGGCATTCCACTCACACGCAGTGACACCAGAAAAAACCACTGGATGTGTAAAAGAAGCCTTCCAATTCGAGGACCGGAAAGGGTACTCCCCTGAAGACCAGTATTTTTTTGAGCATATCTCCCAAAAACAGTAACTAACCGCCCCATCCATTTGAGCCATAAATGCCCCACCCATTTAAGTCATAAATGCCCCACCCATTTAAGCCATAAATGCCCCACCCATTCAAGCCATAAAATGCCCCATCCATTTAAGCCATAAATGTCCCATCCATTTAAGCCATAAATGCCCCATCCCCATCTCCCTCTATGTTTTAACTTCACACTTTATGTATGTGTGAAATTTTGAACATCGATGTGCCAGCGGTGTTGGTGCTCCCCCACTCGACACACAACCTCTGAAGAATCTTGCAGTGAAGCTGCAGCAAAATCACATGTATGGAAAATGTTCCAAACAATGGTGTTGTTTATTATCATAAAACATCTTTTATGATTATTGCATATACTTCCCTGACAGTTAATCTTGCACCAAAAATCAACTAAATTAACACAGAGCATACAAATGTAATGTTCACATTTCACTATGCCCTCCTCCAGGGAACACTCAACTGGCAATTGAAGATATTGCCAATGAAGGGAGTGACACTCTGTTGCCACTGACTGTTCAAAGAGAGTATTCAGCTTATATTCACAAGCGCAGGACAAGTGGACCAATGGGAATGGGGTGGATACTGCCATGGTTGTAAGTGTATTAGGTACCGATGTGAATACACTTGCTCAGCGTAGATATCATTGTCCACTGTGTTAAGTGTAATGTGAATGTTGTATGACTGCATGGTGAAGCCAAGTGTGCTGTTTGCCGTTGTGACAAACCTCCAATGCTGTTATTTCTTTTCTGCATGAATCTTGCAAGCCAGTCTATTTCTATAAGATTGCAATCTTTAAGGTGTACTTTGATCAATTTAGAACAATTTAAGCAGTAAACTGTTCATTAATTAGCGTAATTGTGCTTTTATTCTAAATATTATACATTTATGAAAATTGGATGAATTAAATAACAGAAGCTTCCTTTGATGCATTTACTACAACCATACCCATGTAGAAAAACCTACAGGACAGTTTGCTTTTTTCATACTTAGAGAACTGAGGGTACAGAATGTTAATAGTGAGGAAGTACAAATGTGGAATGGGAGGGATCTGATCACCTTCACAGCTGCTGATCCTGGTCTGTACACTCTCCCCTCTGACAACTCAAAAGTCATCACACTTAGCAATGGACGTAAGCGGATGTGTACTGTTGTGAGTGCAAAGGGCTGACACATTGCTGCTGTAGCATCACACCACTAACAATTTATCGGCCAAAGATGCATATACATATGCATCATAAATTAATTTACTACTAAGCAACCAACACATCTTGAGTTTCATGTTATGACTTTTTCTGAAGGAAGCAAGTCATTACGAACTTTGCTCTAAGTTATGGAACATGCTAATTGATGGAACACAATACTTTAATTATTTAGTTCACTCTAATCGGAGATCACTTCTGAGCCCTTTTTTTCGCCCCAAATTCCATATATGTTCTGCAATTCTTAGCAAACAGAATTTCAATAGTTGCTACATGTCTTCTATGTGAGATAGTGATCGCAGATTGCGCGTAACTTAGT
Organism: Agelas oroides; assembly: GCA_949130485.1. Classification (NCBI taxonomy): domain Eukaryota; kingdom Metazoa; phylum Porifera; class Demospongiae; order Agelasida; family Agelasidae; genus Agelas; species Agelas oroides. The sequence continues at coordinate 14,371,768 of OX422184.1, read as the reverse complement.
GCACATAATAGCTACATATGGAAGGTATCGCTTCTCAGCTGTGGTTCTTGGCAAGCAGGGTTCTGATTCACATTGAGTACTGAATGAGTAGTCGGCTTACTAGTCCTTATGTGTACGTTTTTCAAAGTATGCATGTGCAAGTTTGGTCGGCGAAAAAGTGGTCGGGCTAAAACCCGACTAGCCCGACCGCTTGCTACGGCCATGCATTGGGGACAGCACTATGCTAGAGTCAATGCCTGATCTTGTCAGCGTGATGCTAGTGTCAATGCCTGATCTCGTCAGCGTGATGCTAGAGTCAATGCCTGATCTCGTCAGCGTGATGCTAGAGTCAATGCCTGATCTCGTCAGCGTGATGCTAGAGTCAATGCCTGATCTCGTCAGCGTGATGCTAGAGTCAATGCCTGATCTCGTCAGCGTGATGCTAGAGTCAATGCCTGATCTCGTCAGCGTGATGCTAGAGTCAATGCCTGATCTCGTCAGCGTGATGCTAGAGTCAATGCCTGATCTCGTCAGCGTGATGCTAGAGTCAATGCCTGATCTCGTCAGCGTGATGCTAGAGTCAATGCCTGATCTCGTCAGCGTGATGCTAGAGTCAATGCCTGATCTCGTCAGCGTGATGCTAGAGTCAATGCCTGATCTCGTCAGCGTGATGCTAGAGTCAATGCCTGATCTCGTCAGCGTGATGCTAGAGTCAATGCCTGATCTCATCAGTACAATGCTAGAGTGAATGCCTGATCTCATCAGTACAATGCTAGAGTGAATGCCTGATCTTGACAGCACAGTGCTAGAGTGAATGCCTGATCTTGTCAGTACAATGCTAGAGTCAATGCCTGATCTTGTCAGTGCAATGCTAGAGTGAATGCCTGATCTTGACAGCACAATGCTAGAGTGAATGCCTGATCTTGTCAGCGCGATGCTAGAGTCATTGCCTGATCTTGTCAGTAACATGGCAGTCCATCCCGATCTTGACACAAAAACATTCGCAAACCCCTCTAATTTGTTTGAATGCTACAAAAAACAATTTTTGATCCATTCCAATTAATGCTAAGCAGTTGCAAAAATGTTTGCCTATTCCATACATTAGAGGGACTACAGTACTAGACTGCACCCACTGAAAGCTACTATTCAAATTCTGAATAGACTATGTATGGGGTAGATACAATGTCATGGAGCTAAATATGCTCTAACTCGCTACAGTTAGCTATAGGTATCAGATCCAAATGTAGCAACTGGCTTCCAGTATGATGAGTTCAGCCTTAGTTCAAAGCTTCTACGATAGTGATAAGCTTCCAAACTACAGTGAAGCAGCTAGGCAAGTCCTAATGATCTCCACTGACTTTTAACATATCCAGTCAGCTTACACTTTAGAAATTTTTCTCTTTTTTCAATATTGTGATTACCTATTACACTTATTAATGTATATTTGCTGTAGAGGTCACAGGCCAGTCTAATGCTAATGTCATATAGTTATGTAGCATTTCTCACATATGCAGGGTTGAGCTATGATGACATATCAGCTGGTATCACATATGCATTTAACATCAGTTCTGGGAAACTCACAAGAATAGCAAGTCTCTTGGACAACAGCAGTATAGTAGTGGAATACCATGGTCAGGAGTACCCGGTGCTGTTTACACACTCCAATGGAAAGAGTCTCAACATAACATATGCTGACAGTGGATTGATCAGCTATGTAGATCTACTTGACAAGGAAGACATAATTGAGAAAACAAGGTCAGTGACGTGTTTGTACATAAAAATTCATGCATTAAAATTTTGTTTCCAAATAATGAAAACAAGAAGTATATATCATTGGTGAGCTTTCAGTTCAATCGAGTAATTTCTTGCTTACTGTTGCCATGAGTAAGATTGAATTGTATGGACACATTACCTGGCAAACTACAGATTAGACTGACATCTGTGTTCTGCTTATAAACTAAATATACTGCAAGCACAATCTCTTAAAATAAGTTTTATTACTCTCCTCATGAAGTACAGCCAAAAATGATTTAACAGGATATGGTTACTACAAACATGCGCACATGGTTTTGTTCACCACATATGTATGCACAAACCACAGTACAGCATAGGCACCAGAACCGGTCCAGCTGGTCCAGCCATGGCCAGACCATTTTCAGCAGAAGTCGAGACATAATTATGCGTTCGACTTTTGTGTGGTCTCGTTCCCTGACTGAATCGCTGTAGTAAAATCCGGCAGAGTACGTACGTAAGTGCGCAAGCATAAGACTTGACGTTCAGTGTGGCTAAACTTCCAGACCTAGCTGGAGAACCTCAATGGTAACTCCCAGTTTGAAGCTGAAGTGCAGTGAGAGTGCCTCCTGACTGCTAAAAATAGCTAGGTCCAAAATGTTCGCGCGCTTCGCGCAACAATTATTGGCACCTTCACCCCGACATCCAGCTGGGCCTGACCATCCGTAGATAGCTTCCGGCGGCCCTGCACAGTCTGAACAAGCTCCATTAAAACTTACAGCTAAGCATGTTAACTTGCGTTGATTTATGCCTAGTCTTGTTTATAACTTTTGTGGTAAAGTGTGCATAATAAATACATATCACCATTTACATTGGGTACATGCATCTCACTATTCATACCTAAGGTTTCATGTAATATACCTACTGATCAGAGATGAACATAGGAATAGAGGGGATAGGACCCTGTATGTATGTCCTAAGCTTGAAAGTGGAATTTTTACTGGTCAAGCTGTGTAGTCTCAATCACACAAATCTCTGGAGTCTTGCCTAGCAGAGGAGTGCTCAAACTTACCCAAATTGATGATAATCTTGAACTTGCTATTGTCAATACCAACCAGAGAATGACAAGATAACAAGAGTTAGGAAGCAAGGAAGTAATTGCATGACTTGGGCTAAGCTAAGTCAAACATTGTTACACTTGTAACCTATGAATTAATTGCTATAATTTTCTTACCTATTTTTTAGTCTTTACAGTTATGATGCATCCAGTCAGTTCTTAACAATGGTGACGGTTGGAGACAAATCTGCAACCTATACCTACAGTGATCAGGGTGATCTGCTCAGCATAGATTATCCAACAGGAGAGAAAAGAACATTGGAGTATGATGACAACAATTTACTGTCAGCAAGTGAAAGCTACAGTGCAAGCATGGAGCTAGTTGCATCAGTGAAATTATCTCATAGTTGGAATGGCAAGGTGTTGATGACTGTACAGCCGTACAATCGTACAGTAGAACTAGTCTACAACACCAATGGTGAAATAATCTCAGCTACAACAGAAGAGGGCATTCCCTTGACAAAGATTGACTTGCCTGGTACTGGTGGCCAAAGGATTGTGGTTGGAGATGAGGTAAGGATAAGTGTGATACCATACCCTTTATTGCAAATAACTTTGTAGCATTGCCTCCTGATTAAAGGGTAAATAAAAACATGCTTGTTCACATCTACTTTCAGTAGAGTATTACAACCCTATACGGCATTCCTGGTTGATTTCCATTAAACACCAAATCGTTATTTTGATCAACATATGAAAGGAAAAAGGCACAATATGCACATAGCTGGCACTGACTCTCATGCCCATAGCAGAGCTAGAGATGCTATAAATTTATGGTCACGAATATACAGAACTATAACTACCGGAAAACACTATCTTTATACTGGACAGCTAGTACAGAATTGTTCAATCTTACATCTGCATTACTCCTAGTAATGGACAAGTGTTTTCAGTCAACCATTGTTGTGCTTTAGATAGTGGTTGCCAGGTATGCGACTGAAGCATTCAGTATCACTTTTGCAGTATACACCAGACTGTGATGGCCCATAGGGTCATAGCTCAGTGTTCAGCACATTGGCAGCTCAGGCCATGGGGCTTGGACTCAATTTTTAGTGGCTGTTAGTTTTTACTGTCCTTGTATTCACAACAAACAATAAAATTTGTGCATTTTTAGCTGAGGCCAGATGCAGAAATCATTGACTTGAAACTTCGCCAAATATATTGCTATTATCTCTCAATAGTTTGCTAATATTAGTTGGATACCTAATGCAGACTCTCTCAGCAAGTTGCTGTTCAGTGGTGAATTAAGGTAGGACAACCTTGAATCACAAATCTCCGAGTCATGTGGACGGATGGATGGGTAATGTCTAAGTGTACACACAAGATTCACAAAAAGTTTGTACCAAACTGCTTTCTCTACCTGATAATGCCAAAAAACTCAATTTTTAGTCCCTCAGCTAAAATAAAAATTTGCACCTTCTCCAAAGCTCCACCCCCAGTCTGACCACATCATCAACACACACACAAAACAAGTAGAAACTTTACGTATGGATTTGTCCTGGGACCACTTCAATTCCAGTCTACAGGCCAAAACACACATTTGACCTCAAAAACAATAATTTTGGCTGTGCTGGCTTTCAAGAAAAATTCGACACACCTCCACTCAAACCAACCAAAACTGAGCCCAGTTTCAGAAAGCTCAACTCACCCCCTACAAAATTATGTATGCTTTTTCCCGCTCACCTCCAGGCCAGGGAGTTATGCCCACAAACCTTCTCCTTGTCATTGCCCCTAGAATGGAGCCAAGTTACACACATTCCCGCTAGCATAATATTGGGCGGGGCCTACAAGCCCAAAAAGTCAGCTTTCTACCAGTACCTTTGCCAGACAGCTGTGTGATGATACCCGTCTTCCAGGATGGCTCTCTGCCTTTCCACCACACTCACAAACATTCAAGCCCACTCAGGCAAGCTTTGCACACACAAATAGCCAACCATCACATTCAACAAGCTAGAAAATCTTTTTACTGTGTTTTTTTTTTTTAGTGTTGGAGAATTTCTTCAAAGTTCCGCCCAGCCACATGAAAGTGCCGCCAGACCACTACAAAGGACCGCAGGCCACATCAAAGGGACACGCCCCCTTGTTGATTCCAGTTACTGCCATGGGAAAGTGTAAACAAGCCAATGAATTTCAATCGTGCCATTATGGTCACCCGACCTCATTAATTATTCATGAGCGGAATCGGCCTGATTCGCGATTCAAGGTGTCCTACCTTAAAGCAGCATAATAAGAGGCATAACAGAGAATGTAATATTGTACTCTGTATTCATTCTTTCTCCACATTTTCGATATCTCTAGTAGTTGTCCTTGATAGTACTGTGTTCCTATTCCATAGGTAATTTCACAAGAATATTTTGATGATGAAACCAACACATTATACCAAACTGATGCTAATGGCAATGAAATAGCTTACAGGTTTAATGATGATGGAGATCTTATGAGCTTCACAGACAGTGCTGGGAATACTTACAGTACAGTTTATGATCAAGATGGAAAGATTACGGAGTTTCGCAATCCAGATGGGACCAGGATGATGCTGAGCTATGACAATAAAGGACTTGTATCCAGTGTTGTGAATCCAGATGGCTCAGAGATAACATATTCCTATGACTCTGATGATAAAATGGTTAGCCTTACAATGTTATGATGCTTAAGTTATTTAGTGAGTTTGTCAGGATTATCTAAATTTCTACACTATTGAGCTAGATAGGTCAGACTAGCCAGAGAAATTTGCTATGTATTAACAAATGTTGAGGTCCAAGCTCAGTTATTGAAAGGGTTGCTAGTGCTGATTCTGACATAATTTTATCATGCATTCCTACTGTTTTTAATTTCAGATCCAGAAGCAAACCAACAGTGAAAAAACATTCTATGAATATGACAGCAGGAAGCGCCTCACACGAGGAACAAACAATGAAGGTTCAGTGCAGATTGTTTACAATGATGATGGTGCACCTTTGCAGGTGATATACTCCAGTGGACGCACAATCACATATGGCTACAACGGTGCAAACCAGCGCATGTACATTGCTGATAATAATGGATACAATGTCACCTACAGCTATGATGGAAAGTCCCGCTTGTCAGAGATCAGACATGCTAGCAGCGGTGAGCTGGTGGCATCGTTTCAGTATGGCTCAAGGGGAGAGTTAATCCGGAAACCACTTGGGAATGGAGCATACAGTACATACCACTATCGAGGAGACAGTCAGCGCTTATCTGAACTGAGGAACTACCTACCAAATGGAACACTTTCATCCAAATATGTATATCATTATGATAGGAAGGGAAAGATAACTGGCATGACATCTCTTAGTGGGAACTGGACCTACATGTACGATCCAGCAGGACAGCTGATCAAGTGGACATCCCCAAGTGGTGGTGTCACTGAGTATACATATGACAGCAGAGGTAATAGGGTGGTTCAGACCAGGAACAACCATCAGGAAGGTTACTCAGTGAACAACATGAATCAGTATACAATGTTCAATCAGAGTGATATCTTTACATATGATGCCAATGGGAACTTGAGACAGAAGAACACCGGCAGAAGTCTGGAGAACTTTATTTTCAATTCAGAAGGCAAACTCACAGGAACAGAAACACCAGACAGAAGGTAATTTGGTAGTGAACCAGCATATGCAGGTCTAAAAACAAATGAACAGGCCCACATAAAATGCCATATATTATAGTCGCTAATATACCCACAAGTTTGATTCTAAAGTGGGCATTTAGTTACTAGAATATTCAGCACGATGTACATGTTCAGAGGGGAACAAAAACATGATTCAAAGTGGCTTTTCTACATGGATATTTGAAGATGCCCAACAAAGTATTTACCTATATATATACTATAGTGCGTGGGCGGATCAAAGGCGCCGCATGCGGTCATATATGGCATATACACCGCGCAGTGGCAACCGCAGGGAGTATATTGCTGAGTCAGGGGTGTATATTTCAACCGCTAGTGAGTATATTGCTGAGTCAGGGGTGTATATTTTCAACCACAAGGGAGTATATTGCTGAGTCAGGTGTGTATATTTGGCAATTCATAACTGCAGCACAGAGAAACGGGATTTTTTTGTTTTACAATGGAATGGCCAATTCCCCCAGTCCTCACTATAGCCTATAGGAGAGCCACTGCCAGCACTATAGAGCCCTGTACTCAGTACTAGCACAACAGCCAAAGCGTCGCACAAATTTACCAGGTTATTCGTGCAGCGATACAGTGCTTACTTGGTGTGTTGAACCACGCACGGCTGGACAGACGCTACTGCTCCCCGACAGCTAGCCAGCACTACCCTGACGGATGCCGACGATAATTTCACTCACCAGGCGGTTGATCCAGGGATAGTGTTAGGACCAGTTTGTATTCAACGAGTCGTTGCCACCAGTGCCAGCTGAACTGTGAGGCTGGGCGTTCTACTGCCAGCTCGAATTATTGTTTCATGATGGCCAGCTTCCGAGAAAGGCTAGGTAGCAAGCTAGCTGCCCATCGGCATCATGGTCGAGCGCCAGCAGCATCTTGGTTTCAAGTCGACACAAGCGAAATGCCCTTCGTCATGGCTCAGACTCTGCCTTGACTGAAGAGATGTTTCGGGGGTCTTTTGGTGGCTTAAGCGTACTTAAACTCATCCTTTTCCAGTCAAAAAGCAGCAGCAACGCACAACGACACTAGCCTCGTCGCCTCAAAATTCAAAAATGGGAAACGGAACCGCTTACGTAATCCGCCCACCCAGTATAGTATATATTATATGAACCATGGTAAGGAGGTGTATATCGCGAATCATACCACCCTCGACCTCGGTCATCGGAAGTTTGCAGTTAGATATACCCCTCGCCGCATTATATCTACTGCAAACTTCCTCTGACCTCGGTCTCCGGTAGTATATTCGCCATATACACCTCCTTACCATGGTTTATATATAACATAAACTTTGAGTAAAAGGGAGGGGGACATATACTCAAATTAGAGAGTGTTTATAGTTCACGCTCTTCAGAATTTCCCCCGGTACTTTTGCAGGTGTTCTTACTTATATGATGCTTTGGGAAACCTGTACAGAAAGAACTGCTCTGATTTGACTTCATTCCAGTACCTGATTGACCCATTTGGACAGTTTGGAGCTGATATCATAGCTGAGGTTTGGCTGCTATATACAAAGCATTTTCAGTTCAGTTAAGTTGGCCTCATATAAGCAAGTCCATACTCTGTCTATTGATACTGAACGGCTAGTGTGCACACGGCTTTTGAGTTTGCTGTTGCTACTCTTGCTCTTAGTCTGAACATTCTGTGAGTTTGGATAACATTGTTTGTTTGGAACTGGTTTGTTTATACTATTGCACTAAGAACACAATTGTGCTCACACAGAGCAATAACAAAGCATGATATCATACTACAATATGTCTTTTGTCACTGCTGATTTATTTACTAGCGTCTCCTATAATCCTCATACATAATATAGAATAGAAGGTACAGTTAACGATTTTCCCATTTTCCAGATCTCTGATAGTGGAACCACTTATTTTGTCCACTCCACTGAGCAAGGATTGATGGCAGCCATGAATGCTAGTAATGAGTCCATGTTCTACTACGAGTTTGATGGAGATGGGTAGGTGAAAATAGCACCATCACATACAGCAATTTCTAATAGCTACTAGAAGGTGCCTCATTGCATGAATTCCATCACATTTGCAGTGACAGTTGTGAAACATGCTACAATACGTACATATGGAACTTGTTTTACAATCATGGTCTTATTACAACAACTTCTTACTGTAGATCTGTATTGAGTGTGATGGATTTCCTTGGATCTGTTCGAAACTCATATCAATATGATCCATTTGGTAAAGTTATTTTGAAGTCTGAGCATATCAGGAACATATTTCAATATGTTGGAAGATACGGTGTCATCCAAGACCATGAAATTCAGAATCTGTACATGATGAGAGCTCGACATTATGACGCAGAGCATGGGAGATTTATCAGTCTGGATCCAACTGGTTAGTTACTCATTGCCAGAAACAAAACCTGTTTAGCTGTGATAGCTAATTCATAAGCACATTTTTTCGTTGCACACAAGCAAGAAACTATCTTCCTGAAGATGGTATATGAGGCCATTATGTCTATGAAAGGTATAACTTCACTAGCTAGGAAAACCTTCTTTATTATCTATGCCAGCAAGACAGTGATTGTGTTGGCAATTCCTAGATACTCTCTATCTCTGAAGAGTTCCGAATGGACCTTCTGTCAATGTCACAAGGATATAGCAATTACAGTGACAGGGAGAAGAAAAATCTATCCCTGTTTGCAATTTTGAGATGACTATTGTAGCATTTGACAAAAATATAACGCCACAGCTACTATTTATTTTGCTGTTCATACTATTCAAGAGTGTATACCAGTATAACTACTTGGAAAGACTTATAGCAAAAAGTATGGCCGAAGAAAATAACATGTACTGTTATATACCAATGTGCACTTACTAAACAGGGTTCTTTACAGAACAGCAAACACATTCTAGCAAATTAATAAGGTTACCATAGCTCATCATACATGTTTACCAATTTGACATATACAGTTGACTAACAGATAGATACCATACTATTTTGTATCCATAAACATCCTGTTATTGATGGCTCCTCTCTTTCTAAATACAGGTGTGGCTGGAAAGAGTCCAAACTTTTATGTTTATGCTCACAACAGTCCCATGCTTGTAAAGGACCCCACAGGCCGTATAATTCCTGCCATTGCAGTAGCTGCAGGATACATTGCCAAGAGAGTAGCTGTTGGAGCAGCAGTTGGAGCAGTAAAAAATGTTGCAGTGTACATTGCAACATCTAAACTCACTGGCTCGGAAATTACTTTAGAAGGTACTAAATTATGTGACTGCACATCATTATTGTATGTGCAAATTGTACATACTGTTACCCGCCAAGCACTCCTGCATCTGTGAATTTCTATTAAATTAGTGGTACTCTTCTGTATTCTATATCTATTAGTTGCGTTGGACTTTAATCACATTAGTGGCAGTCACGGGAAAGGAACATTATTCCATTGGGTATTACTGTGTTTAATGCACTAAATTGCTGAACTTTTATTAAGGGTGGGACTCATAGCACTATGTAGACATTTCAGGTATTGATGTGTTAATTAACATGGTTTTTATGAACAATTAATCAATGAACCACCTCTTCCTGAAGCCTAGACGTTATGCAAACTCACCCACTGTGCAGGACACATTATGGCCAATACCAGGGCTCATCACCTGTTCTGCATGGGTTGATCAGGAAATGGAGACGGTTATCTCATGCAAGAAAATGGTCCATAGAAGCGTTTTCAGTCTTAATGGGAGTTCAGCAATAATTATGGTGTTTGAAACACATAATCAAAGTATGTTGTTGGATGATTTTATATAGCCAGGACTGCTGCACTGTACAGTATGCACCAAATGTTGTAGAAAGATAAAGATAGTAGTAAGGATGCTGTACGTAGATGTGTAATGAAATCACTTTTTCAATGTGCAGGTTCTGTAGGAGCAGCAGTTTCAGGTGCTATTGATGGTGCTTCAAAAACTCTGAAAAAAGGTAGCAATCCTGTGTAGATCCTCACAGTTTAACCTGGAGCTAGCAGCCTTTATAATTGCCCAAACACATGTATTATTGAAACACAAAAAGTATTGAGATACCTGTACGAAAGTATGTAAAGGTATTGATTGGCATAATCTGATTGTGTGACAATTTATTAACATTTGAATGGCTAATGCTTCTTGGCAGGTTATTTTTGTACTGGCTCATTCTCAAATCATACTTGTGCTGGCAGGTAGTTAGTGAGTGAACCATATGTAAGAGTGAACTACGAGACCTGTTATGACTCAGTGTGACCATTTGATTATAGATAATGATGATAGAATGTGCTATGGATTTTGTGGTGCCAGTGAGATTGTTGGTCTGTCTGGTAACTGTGAGATCCAGTGCATGCCACGAGCGCACCTTACACATGGTTCTCGATGCAGAGGGGAACCAAGCTAGAGCAAATGTGGTTGAGCTTGAGATGGAGGTTCAGCATCTTCATAACTTTTCAATTAACCGAAAAGCAAGCTATTCACAGCACAATGCAGCTGCTGTCCATTGTGTAGGATGCCATTTTCTAATTGTGTACACATGCGCATACGTAGTTTCATTCCCAGATCAAGGAAATGCGGTCTATAATCTTAGAACGAGACTAAACTCTTTCGTAGGTATGATAAAAACATGTAGGTATAGAGGTAAGGTGTCATAAGGCTTCTTAAAAATGCTTTACCCTCAAGGAAGGAGGCAGACATCGGGACTTGACTTCGAAGCTGCTATTGGTTCCGTTGTACGCTAATGTATGTCTAATTATTTGCTTTGAGGGTGTCGAGTTGCTGTAAACATGGTTCTTTTGTAAAATGCTCGAAAGAGCGCCCACCACCCTCTTTGGCAGACTTGTAAGGTGCTCTTTCAAGAGACTACGGTACTACAGTACCTGCCAAAGAGGGTGGTGGGCGCTCTTTCGAGCGTTTTACAAAAGCCACATTCCTGTTACAAATGGTTGTGTGTTACTAAAGATTTCAAGTTGTACTCAAAGTGGCGTACACACACTATGGTAAACGTGTCCCCTGGCTTTGTCCAGTAGTTGTTGTGTTAAGTAGGGAAGCACCAACACTAGCTGGCAACATCCTATAATACTGGTCTTCAAGAGACTGGTCCCTTTCCAATCATCGCAAGACTATGGGTCAAACCTTAGTCACTATAAAAACAGGACTGACCACTTTTGGAAATGTAGCTACTGGAAAGGTTCATACAATTTAGATAAGTGGCTACTTTACATAGCAGACAACCTGGTTAATATTTGAAATAGTACATTAAGAGAGCGAAAAGTCAGACCGTCTCTCATGGAGTAGCTATGGTAGCACTCCAAATGTAGGGTGGCACAGAAAAAAAGGGCCACCCCATTAAAAGTGCTGAAAAGACTTGAAAAGTCCGCTCTAAACTGGTCCAAGGCTTTTTTATGTACCACATCAGTTATTCTTCAGCTTTGTATCAGATAGTTTGTCTACGGCAGCCTTCTATTAACTATGGTACAGGCCTGGCCAAAGTATTAGTTGGGTTCAGCTGAGTGCTGGCCTCATCCCCTGACCAAATGTTTCTTGTTTCTGTACCTTTTTGTTAATGTTATGAAGTTGTGGTTGCATTTGATTAAACAGTGCTTACTTCACAATGTAACTGAGAATATTAAACCTAACATAACAGCACTGACACATTACTAGTACTAATTGTTTAGCTGCCTTTGCTGGAATTGGCAGCTAACTTTTGCCATGGATTACCCGTCATTCTCAGATGCATAGCAAGTACACACTGGCTTGGGATCAGCGATGGCATAGATGATGGAGGGAAGGTCAAGGGTAGGGGCATGGTAGAGGGAGGGGTCATGGTCGAAGGAGGAGTTGTGGTCGAGGGTGGGGTTGTGGTTGAGGGAGGCATGGTCAAGGGTGGGTTGTGGTCGAGGGTGGGTTGTGGTTGAAGGAGGCATTGTGTTTGAGGGTGGGATGTGGTCGAGGGTGGGGTTGTGGTCAAGGGAGGCGTTGTTGTCAAGGGAGGGGTCATAGATGATCTCATAAATGATGTCCTGGAGCTAACACTGAAGTGGATAGTGGAGGAGGCTTTGTGTTCATGTTTGTGGTGAAGAGATAGGGAATAATTATAGAAACTTCAAAGTTTTCTATATAGGTATCTACAGCAATATCTCACTACTTCCAAAGAAATAGGTCATTTACACCCAAAGTATGCCTGAAATAAGCCAAACTAATTAATGACAATCAACAACCTTTTGTCCATTTTTCATATTTTAATGAAGCATTGCTGTTAGATTGTATAAATAAAACTGTGGTAAGTCTAATGATGATGTCCAAGTTCAATTTGAGGGGTGAAAATAACTTAACTATTTTTCACCTTCAGGTATTGTGAAGGACATCGTTTTACCTGCGCTAGGAACATTTGCAAGTGACTTTGCTAAAAATGTGGTGAAAGGAGAGTCACTTTCTGAAGCAGCACAAGGAGCACTCACCAATCTAATCTTTGATTACCTTCCAAAAAAGTATTTGGGTCATAAACTCAATGAGAGTAAGTCAACTTGATGTCATAATTTTTTCTAACGTAAATAGTTATGTGAATTGATGACTTGACTAAATCTACACTGAATGTGCTTCTTTTCCACAGTAATACCCAAGGAGTTATCTGAATCCATAATGAAATGTAAGTAAATGTCATCAAACCTACACATCTGTACTTAGGCATATCTACTCAGCAAAAAGCAAACTGTGATGTCTGGCAGTGGTGTTACCAGGACACAGAAGATGCCCTGGCACAGCATGGGCATTCGGTGTTCATGAGAAATTCTGCGCAAAACAAAGAAATATCTATGTAGGGGGGATCTGTGCTCCCCTAGGAAATATTAAATTTTACAGCCTCTTGGATCCATCAAATTTTCATTCATTGCCATTTATCATAACTCAGGAGCATTACTGACCGTGCTTTCAGTAAGTAAGTGTACATGCCGTAGGTTTCCACAAGTGGCAGAAAACCTTGCAAATGGTGAGGTCAAGAGAGCATACGTACTAGACTGTGTCATTCTCAAGGTCCACACTTCATGCAGTAGACAAAACAAGCAGCAGCACCTGCAGCTGTGTACAAGCATATTAGGCCAAGTACAAACTACAAAATTCTAACTGTAATGACATTTGATAACTTGAGCTATTATTTTATCTGTCCAGACACAGATAATATACGATGGTATAATTCCATCCGGGCAGCATTGAAGAACCGCTTGAAAACACACCTAAGAGAGGGATATATATTAAATCATTTAACTGACTTCTTCAAGAACGTGTTTGATTCACTGTGGATGGACGTACGTGATGATCTGTGGGATGATCTGTGGGATGATTCAATTGAATGGATCCGTTCACGTGATCCGGTAAGTGCACATCAAAGAACTGCTATACTGCATGCTTCCTGTAACAGTTTAGGAACCATACAGGCATGCCACCCCAACCTTTTAATGCATTTCTCTTTGTAAACATTAAAGACCAGATCAAACATGATTTATGTATATAAATCACTGAGCTATTTGCATGACAACATGGAAATTACAATTGCGGGCATGGCTATCAATTACAGCTAAAGTCAGTTATGCCAATATTTGAGAATATACATATCACTAAACACAGAACAAGAGACACATTTGCTTACTAGTTACTATACCAACAGTGGCGTAACCAGAAATTGCAATTTCACTTCACTTGGATGGTCTAGGAAGCTTTCTTATTGCTGTTCAGCTTTTAAGATTGTTTGAGTCCAATTCTAATGCTTAGAAACCTTGCCTCACATTGGAATAAAGAGAATTTCGTTGTGAAAATAGATGAAAGTGAAAAGACCAGCAGTCACCCAAATATTGGCTTGTGCAGCCAGTGCTATGCCACAGAGCTACAACAACTGTACAACCACCTGCCCTCACAATCCTCTACTGCACAGGTGGGTCTGAAATGCCCCAGTCGCATACCCAGCAGCCACTCAGTATGTGCCATCAGAACCTTATCCATACATTAGGTAGTGTCTGTTTGTGCAGCTGCCTTTCAAAAATCTTTGCTATGAGTAATTATAATCATCAGGTGTTGAGGCAGATACTGGTAGTGCATTTTGAAGTCTCTGTATGCATAAATATGCCTAGTTAAATATCATAAATGTGTCAAGCTGTGTTAAACAGAAGGCAAGGCAATGTACTCACTAATTGTATTCTTCAGACGACTCCTTTACTTCTATAAAGTCACATGTACATTTAACTCTGCTACCATAAAGGAGACTCTTTTTATCTTCCCTTCCAGAATGACATTCTTGGTCCAGCTGGTTTCGGAGATGCCCACTTCATTCCACCAGACCTAACCATGGATTACAGAATACGCTTTGAAAATGATCCAAATGCAACAGCACCGGCACAGAGGGTATTCATCCGACACAAACTAGATGATGACTTGGACATCAGGACATTTCGAATTGGAGACTTTGGGTTTGGTGATTTCACTCGAGAAGTAACCAACAGCAGGTCTATCTTACAGGTAGGTTGTATAATTTGTTACTGCATTGTATTTGTTTACAGATGTCATATGCCATGCCAGTCACAAGATATGGTTTACAATACACAGAGCAGACAAACTAGATTGAAGTAAATGCTGCAGTCCTGACATTTTACACGTCATAATGTAGACACACACCTTCATAATTTGTGCTTGTAAACTGTCTGAATATTAAGTGGATGCAAACATAACTATCCCACAACACTATCCACAATTGCTGCTTGAAACAACTGGACTACTAGTCTTTCTCACCAATATATAGAAAGGGAGAGCTCTACATGTGTCAGACAATTACAATGGAACCTCTGTGTGGTGGACACCTTATGGACCATTGCTTTGTGTCTGCTATATGGAGGTTCCTGTGTGTTTCAATATTTCTAGTAGGCATAACAGTGTATTCTCAGGCTGCTGAGATCAATGTGGCCAAATTTCCATTTTCAGATGTAATATGCAAATGTAGTAGGGGTGAGCAACCTCGAAATGGAAATTACCTTTTTGATTGTGATACATTATTACACATGGGAACCGGCTTAAATGCAATCTATCATTGTTTATTGTTTATACCTTCAGGAGGTTGTAAATGTAACAGCTTCACATGGTGTATTTGTTCGAGTCAGAGCAGGAATCAACATTGTCACAAATGAAGCTACATGGGAACTGCAGACACTAGATCCAGAAACAGGCATGTAAACATCTGTCCCTTATTTGTAAATTTGTAGTGAGAGTCATTACATAAGAGTGTGTTATGTTGCACTACAAATAGAAACCACTAATAAGTATAACACCAAAGTAACCAGTGTCTCCTAATCTCATTTTGTACAGGTGAACCTCCAGTTGACCCAAGTGTTGGTTTCCTCCCTCCAAACAATGGTACCGATGGACAGGGGTATGTCACATTCACTGTCAGACCTAAACAGCAAGTGAGCAGTCTCTCTCGGATTGATGCAATGGCAACCATCATCTTTGACCAGAATGAACCAATAGACACTCCACCCATATTCAACACGGTACACATTCATGCACACACATGAGAGATGGAAGTAAATATACATGACACATGAAGGCTATCACATTGTAGTTCTCTTGAAATTCTATCATTAGTCAAGTACTTGTGGTACTTACTTATGCTGCTTTCACTTCGCTGCATTTCATGTTGTGTAGATAGAGTAGGTCGACAGTGTAAACGAGCTAAATATCTGACTTACTATAATGCTGTGCTGTTTTAGCATTACAGCAACAGGTCACCAAGAACTGCTAGATTTCTTTGCTGCTCAGAACAGGTTAACTACAAATGTGCCACAAATTAGTTACTGTACAAGCTCAAGGACATCATCTCAGATACAGACCTTGTAACATAACCACACTTTCACTCATTCAACTAGTCTCGAACCCAGACCCCCCTCCAATGAGGAAAGGAGGGTCTGGCGAATATAGTACATCCTTACACTATGGGGTAGCTGTTGCTATGGATTCTGCTTATGATTCTGCTAAAAGCTAAGCCTTTGAAGTCGCTTGCTGGACTTCAGTAAATTGGAGGTGTGCTAAGTAAAGCTAAGTGGTTTGTGGTAAGGAACCCTATGAGATAGTCGCCAAATCAGCCAATCAGATTGTGCTGCCAAAATTCGAAATTCTGCAGAAGTACAAAAATCTTGTTACTATATTCACCAGACCCCCCTTTCCTCTTGGAGGGTTGAAGGGGAGTCTGGGTACGAGACTATCATTCAACTCACCCACCTTGATATGACAGTTATTACTGTGCTCATTTCTGTTAATGAATTTGAGATCACCAATTGGAATGTAGAAGAATGTCATCAAAGCATATTATTGTAAATTTGAAAAATTTTGGTGTTAAAATATTTTCATTGGCCTAGATAGCAACAAAAATTAAACGCACAAAAATTTCTAGAGTGAATTATTATTTTATAGTGTAAAACGAAAGCCCATCTTCTGACTTCCTTGCAGTGTAAGTATTGTGATGATAAATGCACAGGTTATGCCTGGGTAAGAGTGAGCGGCAACAGTGCTATGTAGTGTGTTCCTTCCACTATGTCAATTCCTCAGCTGCATTTTAAAGAATGACTAATTTCCATAAAACTATTAATCACACTGGATTCATACTATGTATGCATGATCTTGATACTTAGTGAGAGCTTACTTGCCATCAAAATAAATCTAATTATGATGTCATTATTTACCATGCCCACATCCTTTTTATACGCGAAGAGAAAAAATGCCGTCAGAAATATTGCGAAACTCGGAGCAGTTCCCCCTAGTGTTATGGTCTCTAACTTTGCTGCAGCCAAGAGCAACAACAGTAGTAACTATACATATAACTGGGGATCCAGAAATTCCTACCTGTACAGAAAATATAAGAGTTTGTATCTTACCGATTCAGAAAATTAGCCATTTTCAATGACAAAATCACGCCATAGCTCGTTCATCCTTCACATTCCCCCGTAAAATTCTGTAAGAACTTGAGATGGTGAAAGTAACCAATGCAGTAAAGATGGATTTTTCGGTGAAGAACTGCTCCAGGTAAGTGTCACTTTCACGAAGGGTAGCACCGAATTCGTCGCTTTATAGCGCTTTCACGCAACTCAAACGTAGGCGAAGACATTTCTTTTCTACACTGAAATACCTTCCATCATAGGTACCAACTAGTGACTAACACACTGGATGATTGATACTTTTGATGGCAAAACTGGCACTGATAGTTTCCGCAGATCAATAATGCATTTCCATAATCTTCTCCGCGATACATTAAGTCATGCCTTAATGCACCTGAGTCAATGCTACGATTGCTGTTCCACCCATTTCTACTCACAAGCAATTGATTGTCACACAAGGTATATATGTAGCCTCAAAAGTAGCAAAGTCATGCAGACTACTTCATCCAAGTGGCAGCGCTCAACCACAGGTGAATCTCTTACAAGTGGCACTACATGCTTACACATAAAAATTTCAGCGTCAAAATATTTTCATAGCCCATTGGTTTCTACAAAATTTTTTTAACACAAAAATTTTTCTTACTAAACTCTGCTATATCATCCAACACTGCTATATCATCTCTTGTTCCAAGAGATGATATAGCAATGATATACAAATATTTTCCAATTTACAGTACTTTGCATAATATGACTGCTCTTCCACTTCAGAGTGCGATAGTATATATATAGGTACCACTTTGCTGTGGTTTCTTTTATCCCTACTACTTTCATACGTATTTACCCATAGGCTGTAAACAATAAAAAAAGAGTATGATGGTTGCAGTTAGTTTTGTTTACTCACAAGCTACATAGTTTAGAGAATAAACTACATGCTAGATCTTGTTTAACTAGAAGCCCTTATTGTAAATAGTTTAAGTGTAACTATCTAACAACCATAGCAAATCTGATGTGAATTCACCACTTTGCAGATTGACAGCAGTAACCCAACACTGAACCTTACAGTGGTTCCAGATCTCCTCAATAACGGCACTCTGGCCCTCCAACTGCACAAGTTTGACACGGGGTCTGGTGTGGAAGGAGTGGACATCTATCAACTGACAGGTGGCTATCACTTCAACTTTCATTGCTGCATTAATTTTTTGATAGTTTTGTAATTACGCCTATGGGATTTCACCCAACAATAATAGAAATTTATGTATTCTCATTATAACATCTATTCTTCTTTCTCTCCAGAAGCTAATAACTCGGCTATGCTAGATGTAAAACCTCTCATACTTGGAACAAGAGATGATATAGCAGTGTTGGCTCTCTCTCCGGGTTCTCAGTACAGAATCTTTGCATCAGCAGTTGATCATGTTGGCAATCGACGGTCACTTGAAGAAGACATGCAAAGCTTTATGACTATAGACTTTCCAGGAGGAGTCTGTCCCAATAACTGCTCTGAGAGAGGAGCTTGTACAGAATTTAGCACCTGCAGGTGTGATCCAGGATACTATGGAAGTGATTGCAGTCAAGGTAATGTTAGTTGCTGAAAACTACTATAAGAATAAGGGGTGATGCTAGGAAATGTTGTGAGTGTTTGCTTTCCATGCATATAATGCCAGAGGCAGTTTTCAATGGGGTTGGCAGCACGCTCCCAGAAACTTTCTGAAAATGTGAGGTATATCTCTGTGTTGCAATTTTATCAACTCAGGCATATAGACTTGTTCCCTGGTCTTTTGCAAAGAGAAAATACCCTTTGATGTATAGTACACCTCACCCAGTGCTCGTATGGTACAAAATGTTGCAAAATGTGCATCATGTACATGAAGACAAATGCTGCATACAGCTAAGAATGTGGCTACAGTACACTGTGTGCTGCTAAACTAGTGAATCTGAGTGGTTTTCAGAAACCTTGAAAAAAATAATAAATTGCCACTGGTAAAATTATATGTACACTGTGCAAAGACATAATGTTACCCTGTTTATGGTGACATAGTTCAACTAAAACAAGTTGGTAGTTCAGTGCACTTGTTTAGCTAGGTAAATCCAACTAGCTGTCCAAGCAGCAAATACTCACGACTAACTCATCAACAAAAATCGCAACTGTGTCAACAAAGTGCGTTGGAACGGCAGTGGCCACAGAGGCCATGGTAGCCCCACTTTTTTTGCGAAAGAAATCAAGGATGCTTTGGTAGTTTCATCGACAGAGGGCTAGCTAGATGTCGTCTGTTTTGATCCTAAACTCTCACTGGCAATTCTAGGTAGCTATGTCTTTTAGGATGTAAGCACCTACTGCAAGAGTCAGATTAGTCTCACGTAGACAGACTCTCACTGGAAAGGAAGAGTCTCTCTTGCCAAAGTGTGTGGGCACGTGAGACTACATGCAGTGCCCATATAAGACTTGTTCTGACAACCACTGCAACTGGGGCGGGTGAGAAGTGCCTTCGCAGCCACAGCATTTACATTATTACGGTTTGCATTGACCTTGTAACAGGTAAAATTTAACAGGTAAAATGTGAACAAAAAACTTTGCATATGAATATATTTATGTGGCAAACTTCTTTACAGGCTTTGAGAAGCCAAGCCACATGATTATATTCATGTGAACAGCTACATTTGCAAGGATAAAACAAACAACAGTATGTTGCTAGAAGCGACATGTCAAGTAAACGAAGCCTCACACACAGTACCGTAAACTCTGGTTATTAGGCACACCTTGCTATTAGGCGCATATTATTTATTAGGCGCATGCTTCCTTCCTGGTACACGGCATCATTTATTAAGCGCATATGCATAGAGTACACGCTGGCGGGAGAGATCGAGTGAAAACCATGGCATCAAGAACACACCACACTCGATGGTCATCCTGAAGTCAAAGAAAGAAGAGCTACACAGGTTTTTTCCGCTTCTGGCTAACACAAAGTCACAAGCCACATCCTTTGCGGCTTACGAATGGACTACTAGGCCTACTAGCTGTATTCAGTAAAAATAATTTTCTCCTGTACGACGCATAGAGCCCTGCATATCTCCTTGAATACACAATGGCTGCGAATCACAGTCTCTTCGAGGAGGATGGAGCCTTCTGATTTTACGTCAGTACTTGCCAAGCAGGTGAACACGCGTCTAACGATCTACTGCGCACATACCCGCCTGTAGGGCTTGGCTTTCATTCCATCCCTTATTTAGCGCATATTTGCTTACCACTTACGCTTATAAGCGCAGGTGCTTACAGAGTCTACGATATTTTACAAGTACGGAATGTTGTGCAGAGCGCACCTAAGCAACTCCTTTTTTAGTGGGGCAACCGTGATGGGTTTACAGCTGACAACGTATATTAGGCCATTGTACAAACATGTGACCTGTCGACTCTTCTGATTGGCTAGAGGTCAGGTGAGATGAACAAATTCAGTTCAAATGTTCATTCAATAATCCAGTCCATCATTCCAGTCCAGTAATCCAGTCTACAATCCAGTCCAGTGATTAGATACGACCCACTGGTACAGGAACGTCAGGTGGATTGAGGTGTGGCACATTCTCAAAGTTGTCCTTTGGTCTCACTAAGTGCCAAGCAAGTTAAACCTCTAGCCATTGCTACAAAGCCCTTATTAGCATTAAGACTAAAGTCTGTCTTGAAATCTGCCATGCCTACAGACATCTGCTTGATATCCAAGTACATGACTGCATGTAAAGTATTATCAGACCATTCCTCACATAGTACAACAAATGACAAATGCTCTGGTTTGAAGGCCTGGGCACACAACTTAAATTGAGCATCTGTTGCTTTTTCTGACCTGCATTTATGCATCAGAGTGAGGAGTAAAATTCCATACGGGTATATAACACAGTTGTAGTAGTATGTAGCAGCAGGCACTGTGAAGTCAGGGAAAATCTTTTCATTCATGCCTCTCCAGATGTACCACCAGTTGAACCTCCCATCCTGACACTCTCTTCTCTTGGTGGAGCTGAGGATGCTCCAGTACCCATTCTCTTATCTGCAAGTGATAGAGTGTCCGCCTCATCAACTGGACTGGTAGTCAAGGTGATAACCTTTCCCGCAGGGTCAACTTTCAACAGAGGAACATTTGATGGTGATGTATGGACATTTAATCCTGCAGACTTTGGAGATATTGAATTAAAATTGCCACAGCATCTCTCAGGAAATATTACAGTGGGGGCCTCTGCTATCAAGGATGAAGCTACAAGAGAAGGTGTGATACATATCCCTGTCCAGGCAGTAGCTGATCCTCCACATCTCACTGTTGAGGACGTATGCTATGATGCAGCTGTTGGCAGTATGAACCTTGAAATACAAACCTCACTCATTGATAATGATGGCTCAGAAACCCTTTTAGTGATAATCGCTGGTATCCCTGAGAATGTCACTCTTTCGTCTGGCCAACAAACTGGGAATGATGAATATACACTAAATACCCAAGATTTGGCGAATGTTGAAATGCAGTTTATTGGCGACTTCCAACCTTTCAACTTTACAATCACATCAAGATCCACCGAGATGTTAAATGGGGACACTGCTTATAACACCACATCAGTGTCTATTGAACTCTGTACTGGTAAGTTCATTTGGCAGATTGGTGTAATGTAATGAAATGAGCACCACATTAGGTCTTACTGGGAGCAAATGAAAGCAAATTGTAAACATACACTGGAGCTTCCCAATAGTCCAGCTTTCTGCATGACCAGTAATTTAATTAGCTTAGTGACCTTCAGTGCACTATCCACATAGTCATTTGTGTGAGTACTGCTAACACGATATATTGTACTTTACCAACAGTGCAGTTGCATTGGAGGTAAAATTATTTTATTAGTCTTTTCAAAGTTGCTTGCCTTTGACTCAATGGGCATTCATGGTGTTGTTGTGCGAACCAGCGAACACAGTGTACCTCCTGGGTTGATAGATCATACACCCTCTTAGAGTTGTGCGAACACAGTGTACCTCCTGGGTTGATAGATCATACACCCTCTTAGAGTTGTGCGAACACAGTGTACCTCCTGGGTTGATAGATCATACACCCTCTTAGAGTTGTGCGAACACAGTGTACCTCCTGGGTTGATAGATCATACACCCTCTTAGAGTTGTGCGAACACAGTGTACCTCCTGGGTTGATAGATCATACACCCTCTTAGAGTTGTGCGAACACAGTGTACCTCCTGGGTTGATAGATCATACACCCTCTTAGAGTTGTGCGAACACAGTGTACCTCCTGGATTGATAGATCATACACCCTCTTAGAGTTGTGCGAACACAGTGTACCTCCTGGATTGATAGATCATACACCCTCTTAGAGTTGTGCGAACACAGTGTACCTCCTGGATTGATAGATCATACACCCTCTTAGAGTTGTGCGAACACAGTGTACCTCCTGGATTGATAGATCATACACCCTCTTAGAGTTGTGCGAACACAGTGTACCTCCTGGATTGATAGATCATACACCCTCTTAGAGTTGTGCGAACACAGTGTACCTCCTGGGTTGATAGATCATACACCCTCTTAGAGTTGTGCGAACACAGTGTACCTCCTGGATTGATAGATCATACACCCTCTTAGAGTTGTGCGAACACAGTGTACCTCCTGGATTGATAGATCATACACCCTCTTAGAGTTGTGCGAACACAGTGTACCTCCTGGATTGATAGATCATACACCCTCTTAGAGTTGTGCGAACACAGTGTACCTCCTGGATTGATAGATCATACACCCTCTTAGAGTTGTGCGAACACAGTGTACCTCCTGGATTGATAGATCATACACCCTCTTAGAGTTGTGCGAACACAGTGTACCTCCTGGATTGATAGATCATACACCCTCTTAGAGTTGTGCGAACACAGTGTACCTCCTGGGTTGATAGATCATACACCCTCTTAGAGTTGTGCGAACACAGTGTACCTCCTGGATTGATAGATCATACACCCTCTTAGAGTTGTGCGAACACAGTGTACCTCCTGGATTGATAGATCATACACCCTCTTAGAGTTGTGCGAACACAGTGTACCTCCTGGATTGATAGATCATACACCCTCTTAGAGTTGTGCGAACACAGTGTACCTCCTGGATTGATAGATCATACACCCTCTTAGAGTTGTGCGAACACAGTGTACCTCCTGGGTTGATAGATCATACACCCTCTTAGAGTTGTGCGAACACAGTGTACCTCCTGGGTTGATAGATCATACACCCTCTTAGAGTTGTGCGAACACAGTGTACCTCCTGGATTGATAGATCATACACCCTCTTAGAGGACAGCATATTATACCACAAATGCTATTGTTGGGTTTGGTACAATCTCCTCACATAACATTATCACTGTTTTGCTACAATTCTGTGATTCTTTACGATTACAGATGCAACATGTGAAGAGGGGTACACTCTTAGTGCTGAGGGACAGAACTGCACGGGTAAGCCACAAACATCACATGTAAACAAACCACCTACAGTAAAATGGTCTCATTGGTTGTATTATACTTTCACACGCCTTATAGATATAGTACACATTGAGAGCTAAAGTGCATAAGTACACAACAACAGAAAAACAGGATTGAATTGGAGCATGCATGCATATTCAGTGAATTATCATCATATAAGACACTACCAAAGTTGCTGTACAGGTTCAGCTAATGGAATACATGCCAACATCTAGAAAAATCGGTAACCGCCAACAATATTCCTACAGTGCTCCGGAGCTAGAGAGCCAACTCTGTAATTGCTATATTCAAGAATGTATACAAGAGGGTCTGTTTTGAGTTTATGGGAGGATGCAACAACCACTTGTACAGCTTTGTGGGAAGTCACCTGTTGTCATGTGACCTATCGTAAACTTGGAAGTTAGAAGTACCCATCAATTAGAAGTACCCTATGAATGTAAGTACCTGTAAGTACCTTGTGTTAAAACCTTGCCAAAACCCCTAAAAGTGGCCATCCACTTATATGGTTTCTCCATTGCCATATATGGAGAAGAAGGACTCCTTAATTCACTTCCTTTTAACATAAAACAGTAAATGATATGCTATTTTGGAGCTCAGGAAGCTCTTAATGAGGATTTTTAAAAAGTTGGCTGACTTGTTCTATATGATCCCAAAATAGTAAAAAAATAAATAACATTACACATGCTACAGAACAAACTTGCTTTAGCATATCTCTGTTTGTAAACAATACCCCAAGCCATAGATTTTAGAATATCGTGCCCTCTTGTCAATGCTGATAATTGCAATTGCTACATACTATAGTGAGCCAGATAATAATAATCAATGCATGTAGCATGCAGGTCACTTTCGTGGATACATTTTGTACCAGCCAATCCATACTCAACAATTTCTCATTCTAACCATGAATTCATTCTCGGTTGCCCCAATAGTCCCCACAAATTGTGAACTCCATTCTGTCCAACTCACCCTACAGATATTGATGAGTGTGCTGATGGTACTCATCACTGTGACCAAATCTGCATCAACACCCTCGGTTCATATACATGCAGCTGCAACCTGGGATATGTACTTCACTCCAATGGAACCACTTGCAGTGGTAAGTCTGTCTACTCAACAGTAGCAGCAGGTTGCTATTCAGTGCAGCACAGCAGTGTGAAACATGGCTAGATTGTGGACATATACTGCAAATGCTAGAAGTCATAAGAATCTTGTGACACTCTTGGAGTGTGAAAGTCTTGCCACGCTCCGGCTAAATTTGTCTGGTTTTACAATCAATATCAGCTATAGTACTTTATGTGTAGCTAACACAAGCACATGTAAGATCACATGATAATAGTCCATCCTCCTCTGACTGCATACCACAATATAATGATTATGGCTTAGTTATGGAAGACCCAGGCAACTGGTACGTTAGCTCTTTTGGTCTATGTTGGCTAAGGTGTAATGGATTACATTGTAAAGTTGCTTTACTAATGATTGGTAAATTCTTGTGACTAGCTCTGAGCAATTTCCTGAATGGTGTACTGATCCTTTTTTCTTAAGCTATTGCATAACTTTAGATATTCTTTTGGTTCCTGTCATGCGACATGATGATGGAAACTCTATGTGGTCCCCCAGAGGTTGAGTGTCTTCCAGGCTTCGAGTTTCAGGAATGTGGCACTGCCTGTCCCCAGACCTGTGCAGACTTGGAGCGTGAGTCCCCCCGACCCTGCACACAGCAGTGTGTGAGAGGTGAGGAGTAGGTGCAGTCAAACATTAGTGTTAGCTGCATTGTCACTGGGTTAACAAAAACACTGCGGACTTAGGCTATTCCATAAAATATGAATACACCCTAGTTCTATTAAGCTACAGAGAAAGTATCGCTGAGATACAGTCCCTATTGATGATGTAGCCATTTGCCTGTCGTTGGACAGAATGGAACAGTATAATGAAATTTAATTTACCATAGGTTTACACAGAAAGCAAAACATATTGGCAATTCCCTAGGCCAAATTAGTCATCAACAGAGAGTATTTTTAGGAACATATAGCTACAATACAGAGTCCTTTATCCTGAGTCATTTTCTCCACATTGTATTCCTGTGCAAGTATTCCCTTGACTCCCTGCTATATTTTTGTCTTCCTATGCATTTAAGGCTGCTTTTGTGCAGCTGGAAGTGTGCTCCTTAGAGAGAACTCATCTGTGTGTGTGGCTCCAGAGAACTGTGATGATTCAACCACCCCTGACCTCTGCCTGCCTGTCCTCACCATCTCTGTGCCTGTTAAGGTGGTAGCCAGGGGAGCAGACTTCTGTCCCTCACAGGGGAGAACACAGACCGACTTTACAGGGTTTCTAACAGCTCAGATTGTGAGGCAGTATAGGGCCAATGCCGCAGACTGTTGGCTCTCTGCTGTGCAACAAAAAAATTGTGCCAGTAAGTTTTGTTGTAACTAGCTATCTCTGTTTGTAGCTCTGTTGCTGCATGTTGCACCGAGCATACAGACTGAGCCAGGCAGTGAAACCATAATAGTTTAGCTATGTGAAGTTGCTATCTCTAGCTTCAAATGCATTAATTTTACTTAGACCACTAAACAAGAATTAGGTCTTCATTTTATATGCTTTGGAAATACAGATATTTTGGCCTGATAGTCTCACCAGACTGCATACACCTTAATTCTGTGAATCTTTCATAGCACATTCAAGCAAATAGTGTGCTACCTAGCATGTGTGAAAACATCAATATGTACAGCATGTTGTGTCAAAGTTTCCCTTTACTAGATGTCTCCTCTTTCAGCTTATGGACGTCACCAAAGGCTGCGCTCCACCCTGACCTACACTGCCAACCTCACCTGTGGAGACCCCTGTCAGAGGGTCCAGCAAGATGAGAAGGCCTCCCTCCAGCTCTACAGACAAACACGAAATGACCTTCATGAGGTCCACAAAGAGAGGCACAACGCAGATATCCAGTATGCTGGGTTTGGAGTGAGAATCTCATACTTTGAGGGGCGGAAGGGCCCCAGGACCATCATTCAGAAGTGCAGTGGCCAGAGAGCAGACAGCATCAGAAATAAAGTGGACATGTGCAGTGAGTGTTAATAGTTTATTTTTTATTTTCATCGCTGGCTGTGTTCAAGGCACTGTTTCACTGAACTTTCATTTAATTGTGCGGCTCACACACACTTCATAACTGTATCAGTTATTCATGCATCTATAAAGAGCATGTGAGCCTTGCCCTTAACCAAAGTTTAGTCTTTCCAATCTCCCTCCAGCTTGTCCTGCCAACTGTCTCTGCACACTCCCCTATGCTATGGGGCCATGTAAGGCAGCCATCACACGATACTTCTACAACTCAACCTCTGGACAGTGTGAGCAGTTCATCTATGGTGGTTGCCATGGCAATGGCAACAACTTTGAGACTCAGGAATCATGCATTGCACAGTGCATATGTGAGTGTTCTCCATATAGTTCACTTCATTCTGCAGACAGCTGTGGGTACATGTGTATGTACAGTGATGTACAGTGCTTTGACATGTGCATCCACACATGCATGCACACACACACACACATACACACATACACACACACACACACACACACACACACACACACACACACACACACACACACACACAGTGACTGAAGTCAATGAACCCACTCCAGTGGCTGTACCTATTTCTACTAGTCAGACGGTGGCCACCGACCCTGATCTGACTCAAGAGCCAATTACTTCAGTACCTAACTAGCTAGCCAAGTCTGAATTTGAGAACAAGTTTGTAAATCTAGATTAGGAACAAAGTTTGCAATAAACAAAAGTTGTAGGCAATTTAATTTTGTAAAGTGTGCAATTTAATTTTGGGAGTTTTGTAAAAAATAAACTTTGTAATTTGATGGGCTAAAAATGCCTATCCAGTTGCTATAAGAAAACTTTGATTGCTCATGAAAGTTCAAGCTATAACTCAAACACATTATTATGTTATATATCATGCCACTTGTAATTATAAGTTTCACCTGGTGGGTGGGACAATCACATAACACATGATGTATATGATTTCCTTAGCTTTAAAATCTGTAGTCAGTTAAAATAAATCTGAATGTAGTTACCCCAAGAGAGCACATTTTGTCCATGTTAGAGATTATCTATTGATTAAATGGACACTCCATCCATAAAATTTTCAGTTTTGAAACTGCCCGGGTTATGTATACACAGCTGCAGGCTCCTGCATATGTATGGGTTTGTAGATAGACAAAGAGGCATATTATCACTGATGTAACGTCTTCCCAAAACATTTCAATTTCTAGTGCACAAACAATCACGTAAAGATAAGTCTCTCTACTGTTTTCCAGGTCGACGTGTACGTTTCACTACATGCATGATAGTGTATGCACCAAAGAGGGATTATCACTAGTGTAAAGTTTCAAAAACATTACAATTTCAGTTACATCAAAACTCAGAAGAAACACTCATTTCATTCAGACTGAGAATATTGTTTCCTTGCATGATACTGTGTTCCACCATTTTCTTGCTAGCTACAGTGCAACTGGGTTACAAGTGTCTAACGGGGTGGGCCACCATTCTCCTGCTAGCTAAACCACAAGAGTGTTACAAGTGACACCTAGTGTTGTCCCTAGACCCCACCCTCTCACGTGGAGAAACGGAAGGTGCACGGGGGCTGGGCACAAGACTAAGTGACACCATTCACCTGTTATACCAAAGGTATGTTTTGCAATTATGTCTAGTAATAGACTTAGTATATTATACAACATAGGTCTACAATAAAGGTGACAACTGGTGTCCAGATGCACTGTAAAGGTTCTAAACGTGATTGTGTGCTGCCACTTACTACTTCGACCACAAAATCAGCTTGCAGTTGAGTACATACACACCTCTATCTCCATAGCTGTCATAAACCATCCTTGCGTACCACATCTTCCAGTAATTGAGGCACACCAAGCTGTGGAAGAAAGTTTCCAAACTGAACTTTGATGTTCAAGAAACTCAACACTAAGCGAAATAATCTATAAATGATCCAATAGAGTTATCTAGAAACCTTGGTCAGTTTTAGGAATCTTTGCTTGAGCAGTTGTAAGTGGTTGTGTTAGCTAGTATTATATATTTCACTAGAACTAAAGATATTGGGAAGCAGTAGTGTGCCATGCTTGAAGTCTGAATTAAGTTGATTTATGTAAGTCTACCGGCACTAACTTTTCGACAACACCATCTATGTTTATGCAACCATAAATGCTATGGATGATTTAAACAGTGGCTCTGTATACTTTCAGTTTGCTAGCTGAATTGCAGAGTTATGAAAACACAGGCACTTGTTCTCAAGCAAATTAATGTGTGGATGTACACATGCATCGAAGAAACACTAGATTAATACTGTAAAGTCTTTCCAAAATATCAGAACAATATTCAAAACACAATTTTCAGTACACAACATTCATATAAGAAAAATCACTCATTTTAAGTGATGTTTTGTCACAAATCTTTGCTGACCTGACCGTTTTTTATTCGCAAAAAGAACTTTGTACTTCAGATCACTTTACTTCTAATTTTTGAATACAAGTGTGTAGCAAGTGACAGAGTGGGCCAGTGAAAGTGATGGTATGTTATGTGATTTGCTATTTCTAACTTGCCTAGTAATAATTTAATTAGTCATAGCCTCATATTGCAAGTGATAAAACTGCGGTGGAGACATGGGTACAAGTACATAATGTAGGAGGTTTGTGTATCTACATGCAGTGAAAGCAGTATCTTGTGTATTGTAACCAGTATTTGTGACATCACAAATACAACTATAAAACCTCTTTCTTTCTGCAGCCATTTCACATGATGGTTCAGTCTGTACCATTCATTGTTCTTGTGACAGCACTGCTCATCAACATCCTCTCCTCCTCCTCTGCTGAGAATGTGTATTGTGTCTCACCCACTGCCATCTCATGCTCATCCTGCCCTCACAATTCAACCCAGTGTGCCACACTCTCTGAGTATGCACAAGAAGCTGAACTGTATGTTATCTCCAACACTACTATGGTGTTCTTGCCAGGTGACCATGTTCTTAATATGAATATCACAATTGCCAATGCATCCAGGCTAACCATGCATGGAGAGTCTTCCTCAGACAACATAGCAACAGTTGTTTGCAATGGGTCAGTTGGCTTCAGCTTCACAAATATGGTAGACCTCAAGATTTATTATTTAGCTTTTACCTCTTACAGGAGTTATGGTAGTCATCCAGCTAGCAACTCTGCCCTGCATTTGCAATCTGTATTGTACTCTAAACTGGTTAACTGTTCCTTTCATGACAACATTGGTACAGCACTCACAGTATGTAACACCAGCATTACTCTGGTAGAGAATGTGTTTATACGTAACCAATGTGCATGTGAGTCAGTCAGTGAAAAGCGTGCCTTAGGGTGTGGCATTACTGCTTTTAACAGCACCCTGACATTCACTGGGAACACTTCATTTCTTGAAAATAATCAAACAGCTTCTTACCTTTCTGATCCCTTCGATTGTGGTGGAGCAATATGGACATCAGCAAGCTCACTGCACTTTAATGGAACCAGTAACTTCATTGGTAACTCGGCAAATGGTAAGAGTGTTGGTGGTGCAATTCTTGCAGAAACCAACTCATCGTTGAATTTCATTGATACTAATAATTTTATTAACAACTCTGCAGATGTTGGTGGTGCAATCTTCACATATATCAATGTTGTACTTATCTTCAATGGAATAAACAACTTCATCAACAACGTAGCAAACAGTTACGGTGGTGGTGCAATCTATGCAACAAACAGTATCATTACCTTCAAAGGGACCAACAACTTCATCAGCAACTCAGCAGACAATACTAGTGGTGGTGCTATTGCTGCTGTAAACAGCACATCATTGAGTTTCATCGGCACTAGTGACTTTATGCATAATGTAGCTCATTATGAAGGTGGTGCAATTGCTACAGTTGGCAACGTTGTACTTACTTTCAATGGAACAAGCATCTTCTCCAACAACTCAGCAAACAATGGTGGTGCAATCTTTGCAGTAGCCGACATCTCATTGAGTTTCACTGGAACTAGCAGCTTCATCAGCAACTCTGCAATCCAAGGTGGAGCCATCTCTGCAAATTTTAACAGCACAGTGACACTGAATGGAAACATTAGCTTTTCTAATAATGGACATGATGCAGATAAATTAAGAGATAGCCGTGGAGGTGCAATGTATCTGGCTATTTTTTCAACTTTCACCGTTTTGCCTCAAACAACTGTGTGTTGGGAGAACAATTACGCAGATTTAGGAGGAGCCATTTATATTTTTAATGCTAACTCCTTCATTTATTGCACTGTGAATCGAATTGCCACATTTATACCAAGACAAAAATGCTTCTTTCAACTCCCGGGTCTGAATCTTACCAGTGGTGTCCAACTTGTGTTTGAAAACAACTCTGCTAATGTTGCAGGAAGTGCATTATACGGTGGCACGATAGATAACTGCAAACTCACTGGCCTGGACTCAAATAGCTCTAGTGAAGTGTTTGACTTGTTAGTCCGCATTGAAGATCAAAACAAAACCTCAACCATTTCCTCTGACCCATTTCGCTTATGTCCATGTGAAAGCAACCATCCAGACTGCAGCAAGTCAAACAAGACCCTATCAGTCTACCCTGGTGAAACATTTCAAGTTTCAGTGGTGGCTGTTGGACAGAGAGATGGAATAGTTCCTGCAGCAGTCAGAAGTCATATGGATAAAGGCACACTTCTAAGTTCTCAATACATTCAGCAGACAACTAAAACATGCACTGTATTCCACTACACTGTGTTTTCAGTGCAGGATGTGTACCTAGAGTTGTATGCAGATGGCTCATGTTCAACAGTCAGCGATAAACTGCTGCTTCAATTAAATGTAAGTCAAAACTGCCCACCTGGATTTACTCTACAAAACAGTTCAATGTCATGTGTTTGTGACACAGCACTTCAAAAATATACAAACTACTGCAATATAACAAATGGAATAGGACGAATAACACGTGACACCTTTTGGGTTGGGTATGATCAATCTCAAGGACTAGTTATTGTTCATCCACACTGTCCTTTTGATTACTGTGTCCCTTACACAGTTACCTTTCCTCTAAACAGTACCCTGTCAGACGTACAGTGTGCATACAACAGGTCAGGTCTCTTTTGTGGAGCTTGTAAGAATAATTATAGCCTGGTGCTAGGCACTTCTCATTGCAAACATTGCACCAACAGCCATCTTGCCTTGCTCGTCCCTTTTATTCTGATGGGAGTAGCACTGGTGTTATTTTTGCTTGTCTGCAAACTGACAGTGGCAGAGGGAACACTCAGTGGCCTAGTGTTCTACGCCAATATTGTTGGAGTCAATCGTACCGTCTTTCTACCAACAAAATCTACTGATGCTTTATCAGTCTTTATTGCATGGATTAACCTTGACTTTGGTATTGAAACATGTTTCTATGATGGAATGGATGCTTATAGCAAGACATGGCTGCAATTTGCGTTTCCTGTATATATTTGGGTGCTAGTAGGACTCGTGGTTTTTGTTAGTCATTACTCACAGAGGTTTGCAAACCTGCTTGGCAACAACCCAGTGTCTGTATTAGCAACACTCATCCTGTTTTCGTATGCAAAGATCCTCCGCACATTGATTGCTGTAGCTTATTTTGTTGATCTTGAATATCCAGAAAACCACTACAACAGAAGTGTGTGGTTGATTGATGCAAATGTTGACTATCTTGTTGGCAAACACATTCCACTCTTTCTAGCGGCAGTGCTCGTCTTCCTCTTCCTCTTTCTTCCTTACACATTTTTGCTTCTTTTTGGTCAGTGTCTGCAGGCCATATCACATCTGAGGTTCTTCTCATGGGTCAACAGTGCCCGGCTGAAACCATTCATGGACTCATATCATGCTCCCTACAAACCAAAGCATCGCTACTGGCCTGGACTGCTGCTTGTATTTCGCCTTGTCCTTCTTCTAGTGTTTGCTTTAAGTCCTCAGCAAGACCCCAATATTAACTTGCTAGCAATTCCACTGGGAACTGCAATGCTTCAAATGTGGGCCTGGGTCAGTGGTGGCGTTTACAAGAACTGGTGTCTAGATGCATTGGAAGGCTCGTTTGCTCTGAACCTGGTTGTACTAGCTGTTACCACCTACCATGTTGGCCACTCAAAAGGAAGCAAACTTGCAGTTGGGTACACTTCTGTCTCCATAGCACTTGCAACATTCATTGGCATCCTTGCCTACCACATCTTCCAGCAATTAAGGCACACCAAGCTGTGGAAGAAGGTTTCCGCTAAACTCACCCTGCAGTTTAAAAAACTCAACACCAAGCAAACAGTCGACAATCCTCCGATTGACCTGACAGAGTCAGAAAGGTGTGATCAGCTTCGTGAACCTTGGCTTGAAGATCTGCTGCAGTCCACCCACAGCAGCCTCTGACCTTTACTATTTCACTTCAGAAAAGCTAGCTAAGCATCGTTTATAACCGTGGATCACTTTCCTCAGTCAGTACCTGGTAGTATAGCGCACACACAAATGGAGCACTCTTCTACCATGTTGAAGTGCGATGTGGTCATGGACATTTTTTGTCCTTTGGACTTTACTGTACAATGAAGGAAGACATGTTTGCAGTATGCACAAAGTAACAGTTGTTGCAATCAAATTGCATAATGTAGCTAGTTGTTAAGTACACAGAGATGTAGGCTAGCACTGGCAATCTTTTGTAGTCATATAGTATAATGACCATTTTGCTGTAGTTTGGCCGTTATTAGCTGTACCATTAATTTGACTATCACTTGCATTAAATGATTTTTGGTCAAATCAGCAGCAAATGTAGCTAAGTCAGTCAGTCAGGGCTTCCTCTACAAAATTTTTTGGGAAGCATTTTAATACAATTTTCATAGTACAAAATTTTTGGGAGCTGGTATCTGCAGTCTATACTGCACTGTTATTAGATAAAACCAAGCAAAGTTGCGGAATTACAAATCTAGTAGATTACTAAGCTAAGTGGTCTATACTATAATTTCAATGACATCTGACTACTTATTTTCTTGATTACTGTAAAGCTGAAGTACACTTCCTGTGTGGTAAAATTATGACTTTTTGCCAGCTGTTACTACATATATGTCTACTCTGATTGCTGTAACATCTCCTGTTCATGCTTAGATAATTCCCTTTCTATGTCAGCTCTTTTCTAGCCTTGTTTGATTGTTGTGCACTCTGGCTGCTTGCATCATCTGTATGCTGTATCAACCCATGCATCTAGTCTGATCATCTTTCACACCTAGACAGTAGACATCAAACTTCTAGCCAAATGTCACTTATAGTGCATCCTTAGCTTATAGTATAGTTAATTTCTTTGGACTGGGTAGCTTCTCCCTTCCCCCCGGCCCCCTTGTTAGATGAAACTCCAATCGAGAGTGAAATATTATGAAATATCATGACAGTACGTATAACTGGTGCATGATGTCATGTGATTGCATAATGTCACCATATGTAAGTATATAGCTAGCTTACCAACTGTGATGGTTGCTTGGAAACTGCGTTATGTTGACAATACTTATTGATCTTGGCCCTGGGAGGACACACCACTTCTTAGCTCATCCTAATCAATAGTTTTTCCACCACAGAAAATAGCTGCATGCCAAGGCAGCACATTTGCAAGAGTGAAAGCTGCATGCCTTGATTGCATGTGACTGCAGTATACATTTTCATGGTAACTGTTACATGATGTAAGATAATTATTTATCATCACTTTGATCTGGTATAATTTATTGATCTCTGCCTGGAGAAAATCCTTATCTCATTCATACCTATATATATACAGTGCTAGGTTTTTGTGGCATGACCAGGTTTTATTTGCCATGAATGCTGCACATGCACTTTGATTGTGATATATACACATTCTTATAGCCACAGTTGCAGAACTGTTTTAGCTATACTGAAAAGGCAATCACGGTAGCAAGATACTTTACTAATTTGGTAATCTTAAAATTGATGTAAAACTGATTAGTGCAGCAAGAAATTAAAGGTAAATTTATTTGTGTTCAAACCCCTTTACAGGCTGCATGTGGTACTGTTTAGCTGGTGTTGATAGCAAAGTATGCACAGCCCACTATATACCGTATTTCTTCGAATAGACGCCGCCCTCGAATAGTAGCCGCACAATCCGAAGCTCTTGAACGAAATAAACGCCGCCCTCGAATAGTAGCTACGGGTAGTAAACGCGGCAGCGTACACGTGTGCGAATGATTTCTGACGACGGTCACCACGCCTGTGTTGTACGAGTCGTTTCCACGGCTGACAGCAGGAGTGAGAGGCTGCGCGTACTACTGACAGCGTCTAGCAACCGTCAGAATAGTAGCCGCCCTCGAATAGTAGCCGCACAAAACGAGGATCGAGCGAGTAGCCGCGGCGTCTGATCGAAGAAATACGGTACTAGAGTAAGCAATCAATTATCGGACACCCTACATTATCGGACGGCTGCATAGCACGAATGGAAGTAACAACGGCCCTTGTTTTTGATCCAGTAGGTAGGTTGATGCAACTGCTACGTGCACCCCAAATTTGAGCTTTATAGATCAGTGAATGTGGACGCTACGCCCCAATAAAGGGCGGTGTCCGATGGTCGCGACCATCGGACGAAACTACCAATCCACGGACGACGAAGTCCTATAAAGCGAGGGAGGCAGCACTGTCCACCAAACTTGGTTTTCAGCTGCAGCTATCCTTTCTCTACCTAACCTCCAATTATCAGCGATTCTGTTGTTGAATGGAGACAAGTGTCGCGTGAAGAAGCGCGTAGGTTCAACCCATCAATCATCGGACGAGAATGAGCATGCGTGTATGCACACTTCGACAAAGCACGTGAAATTGAAAAGGCTTTTGGAAGGTAAGAATCCTTCAAAAGTGGGTGAATAGTTTGACATAGTATGTACCAGTAGCTAGTGGTAAGTAGGCTACATACGAAGTGCGAAACGTGTGATAAGCTGTGTCATGCTGCAGAGAAGTATGCTATACCACGTTCCATGCACACTTCCAATATACAGGCTACTTATCACACGTTGCACACTTCGTATACAGCCTACTTACCACTAGCTACTAGTACATACATATGTCAGACTATTCAGCTACTTTTGAAGGATTCTTACCTTCAAAAAGCTATTTCAATGTCAAAATCTGCATATACGCATGCTCATTCTCGTCCGATGATTAATGGGTTGAACCTGCGCGCTTCTTCACGCGACACTTGTCTCCGTTCTACAACAGAATCGCTGATAATTGGAGGTTAGATAGAGAAAGGATAGCTGCAGCTGAAAACCAAGTTTGGTGGACAATGCTGCCTCCCTCGCTTTATAGGACTTCGTCGTCCGTGGATCGGTAGTTTCGTCCGATGGTCGCGACCATCGGACACCGCCCTTTATTGGGGCATAGCGTCCACATTCACTGATCTATAAAGCTCAAATTTGGGGTGCACGTAGCAGTTGCATCAACCTACCTACTGGATCAAAAACAAGGGCCGTTGTTACTCCCATTCGTGCTATGCAGCCGTCCGATAATGTGGGGTGTCCGATAATTGATTGGTTACTCTATTTGTTTATATGCATAGAGCTAATATTAGAAGAAAAATTACAAAAATAAGATGTAGTGGTGCATGGCAAGCCAAAAGTATGCAAACAAGGCAGGGATGATATAAAAGTGAAGGTATAAATATACAAAGCCCATCCCTGCATCATTTTTGTGCTAGAGTCATTTTGGATAACCACTGATAATCTGAGTTGCACTGAGCCAGTGGTTATATACGGGTTAAGACAATGAGTACAGATTTCTGGGAGGCTTTGACAACTGCATGTCAGAAACTGATGAAAACCCGCACAAGATGTCTAACTAGAGGACTCATGAAAGTACACAATCTCACTAAACACTGCGACTCACTAATTACATATTACATAAACTTGTGTATCATTATACACCCAAAATTCATGACCTTGGAAACAAGAGAACTACCATTGCCTCAATTATCAGAATACATACACAGATAATGAATTTGGAAATAAAGTAGAATTCCAAGTATGTATTCAGTTTGTTTGTTGTTGTTGCTTTAACCACTACTAGAAACTAAAAGGCCTCCACTTCTGGCAATCAACCAACATAAGCCTATAGTAGAGTTATAGAGATTTATGCTAGTTGTAGTACATATAGAATCTGTCACTGAACGTGGTGAATCTGTTGGTTTCTTGCAAGTTCTTCAACCCTTTCCACTAACTTTTGGAGCTGAGTCTGGACTGGATCCTGAAAATGAGAAATTATCAGAATAATAAAATCAATAACCCTCAATCACTTCCCCAAAGATGGGAGTTATAACACCACAAAGCTGTAGGGTGATTACGATTGGATAAGCAAACCTATTTCACCTTGTACCCAATCCTATTTAGAAGATGGTCCCAGCAAATGCATGGCATAATGAAACAGGGCTTATGTTTGCCTCAAGATTGTTGATTACCTTGCAGGGCAAACCTGAACAAGCCTAGAACTCAAAGTGCTTTCTCCCAACACAAAAACCAAGGCCAACGTTAGTCATACTCGCTATGTATCCATTTTATTGTATTTGTTTACACAAAAACATCGCTGCCAGATTTTTTCTGAATCCAAAGTTCCATTTACATTGTGATCACTCTTATGTGGTCAGTTTGCCACAAGATAGATCTAACAGCTAAAATCTCCCAACAAAGCCTGAAAATCATTTGTCTTTCTCTTTTCCTGAAAGGCGATACTTTACTACCTACTTTGAGCTGTTGACAGGGTTAAAAACTTCAGCCAGAGGACACCAAATTTCACACATCTATGGAGCTCATGCTAGCTCATTTAGCCTGAACACAGGCATTTGAGACAAAATCCAGGCTATGCTCTTGCTATGTAACATTGCAAAACAAATGCAATACACCACTCCACAACACTTCTAGCCAAAGATCTAGCCCAGCAAAACATGACCAAAAACCTCTAATTGGAAGTATCGAATGAAGGTGGGCTTGCTATAACTTGCTACAGTGGAGTGAAGCTAGCTGTTATTATACAAAGAATAATTTACACTTACTAAACACATGCAGATCACTGGAATACAAGTTCTCTGAATTACATACATTTCATGATATGAGGCAAATGAAAGAGAAAAGGGGGTGGACACTAGAAATCAAATCAAGGGCCCCTTGGATTGAGCTGCCAGTGTTCTGACCATGGGATACGATCACTAGGCAACTATGCCCTTACAGTCCTCTGTATAAACATGCATTGAATGCTTCTGACAGCTACTGATGTGCCAACAGAGTGACTTGAACACATCTTACTAGGAATATTGCATATTGAATAGTTTCTCTCACTATAAAAATGCTTTGGTACATTTGGTATCATATCATCAAATGAGTCTGTATTTTCATCTGAGTCAAGATGCCCTAAACTGTTTACATAGTTGAATAAACCACCTCTGGGTCTCTGTGAAAATCCTCAAGACTGTAAACAAGGTCGTCTCCCCAAAAGAAGTATTTTACAGCATCTAGTGCTTTCTCGCGTGGATGCTTAGGTCTGAAAGGATGAAACTTTCTTGTCCTTTTGATGCGACGGGCAAAAAGGGCTCTGAAAAGGAACGATGCTTCAGTGTTGAGCACAAGGTCCACCTAGATGGGAAGAGGAGGAGAAGAGTTGCATGATAACAGATTGACACATTTGCTGTCAATTCTCCAAGGATGCAGACTGTATATACACAATGTTATATTATGTACTGGGTAGACTCCAAACTGCTACAAACCTTGGGCAAACACATGTTTAATAAAAACAGCTAGGTAACATCAGGATATCAGTAGATTTCTGTGTGAGGGTGGTATGGATGCCAAATATAACACATGAGTGTTATAAACTCTACTTATGTAAACCTCATAACCGGGCGTTCATTTTTACAGTTTCCAAAATGCATGCATCACTGAAGCAAGCCAAGAACAAAATGTTGCGAGGATGCATGAAGTTACCATTTTGTTGTTTAGCATCTGTTAGCACAAAAACATTGCTGCCAGATTTTCAGAATGCTCTGGGCCACAGTTCCATTCACAACTTGACAATGGTTGAAGTTTTTAACCCTTGGGAACTACATCATCATTAATTAACTGTGACAATTGTTGCATACTGTGATTGGGAAATGTTCATCATTAAAATATTTGTCTGTTGAATTTCGCATTGATTAATTTCGCATTGATTAATTTTTGTCACTTCAGGGCACCAACAAAAATTAGACACAATGAAAATTCATAGTCTCGCACCCAAATCTAGATCTAGGTCTGGGCACAAGAAAGACATGTATGTGCTGAAGAGTTGTGCTCAAGAGGGTACCCTATCTACACAGAGCAATAGGATGTAGTCAACTGAAGGGGAGCTAGAGTGTCAGCAAGAGTGTGGAAATGCAGCAGCGTTGAAAATATTTCGTGCTCTTAATTTCGTTGTAGACGGGTACAAAGGAAAAATTTTCAAGAGCGAAAAATTTCAATTTATGGTAATCAGCATTGCCACACTAAAAGTCAAGTGTCAAGGTCAAGCAATAATTAGCGAGCTTTAGGCATAGCCTGATTAGTTTGAAATCATTTATATAAGCATGGCTATACTCATAACTTATCAGCACTTCAAAACAGTGCAAATTTTCTCACTTGTTACATATATGAGCATTGAATTTTGGAAAGGCTGCCAAACACAAAGCTTTTTCTCAAACAAAGGGAGCTCCAGTTTTCACTTAGGACAGCGTACTATACCTTCAAATAACGTGGAAATTTGCTGAATCTGTCAGGGCTGTATATGCATGCTTTCACACACTACTACCATCCTTTCCTGTCTTTCACAGATGGCGATGCAAGTGAAAAGTCTTGACTTATTACTATTAATAGACAGAGATTATCCCATAGTCTTATCTAACTTTGCAGTTGTGAGCCATAGGTGCTCACTTCTATTGTGTGCATACATGTTTTCTGCAGTGAGAGCTAAGCACAAGTGTACATGTATATCTAATATAGTTACATAAATATATGTGAGTAGTTCAAGTAAAATTCAAATATTAATGATATTCATAGAATCACGTGCCAATTAAGATGGGTGTGGCTAACAACCACTGGGTAATATACACTAGTTAGTAATATACCTGCACATTTGTAGATGAAGAAAAGCAACTTCAATAACCTGTGAGTCATTGCTGTAAACCTCAATTTTAATAGAACTTGAGCCATGTGACAAAAAGTTAGTACTTGAACCGCCCACACATACTATCCCATGTCCAGATGGTTAACATGATACACATTGCTCCAAAAATCATTCATTTACCATACATCTTCAAACACTTGGTAAAAGAGCATCACTGGGGATTTTAAACCGGTTACAATCACCTATGTAAAATCTTGGGTGGGGAGAGGGAGGGGGAAAGGCATTTGCTTAAACAGGGAGTATTATTATGAGCTGATAGTACTTGAAAAGGTATCTATTAACGCTCTTGGGTAGTATGTACATGTGCCCCCAACCCCAACCCCACAATCTCGTCAGTACCTTGAGGGCAATTCTTTGGAATATAGCAGCCTCCTTGATGCTCTTAATGTCATCTACAGCAAGACCAATCTACATAGAGGATAGTGCAGACATCAAACAGTATGCAAAGCATACTTTGAATAATATGTCATACTGTAGTGATAAAAGGCAATCAAATAAGAGCTTCAAAACACAACAGTGGTAACACGTAAGACAAGGAGCGTGGCTCTGAGCTTACAAGCATGTTGATCAGAATAATGGGCATCACCACCACAAACACCAACCATAAGAAGTAAGACACCACTAGGAAAGGAATCTCCTTTTCTCCCTCATTTTCACCATTGTAGCTAACACGAAAAACTTCCGTGTCAGGACCTCCAGCTGTCATACTTATGATGGCAAAAATAGAGGTTGCAGGGGTAGACACAGGAGTGCGCTGAAGGGGTGGAAGATCAGCATGTTTTAACCGTACTCAGCAACCCTTGCTACCATCAGAGGACGGCAGTGTCCTACCCACAAACATTCAACTGTATCTGAACTAGTCAAGAAAGGGCATATGGCTCTACTTCAAAAACCAATCACAAGTTTTTTTCAGCCGGGACATTGTAGCTATGGGTCTTATCAGATCTCTTATTACCAGCTTTAAGCAATTTAAACTGCACCTCAAGATCTCCAATGAACCTAGAGGTTATTTACCTAGCTGGAACACTGTGAGTTCATTTAGTGCCACTTAGCTAAAAGCTTAATCAGTAGGCTTCACCAAAATGCTATTTAAAGGGCATCTACAAACATTTTGCTCTAAAAAAAAAAACATCACTGTGACATTAAGGGGGGAGGGGTTTAGGTAGACTGCGTGACATTATAGTGAGCATGTGCATGCAAACATTACTAGGACAGTTGAAAATGACGGTTATGCATGACATTATGAGGAGGGGGGTCACAAGTTAATCTCACTGTGACATTAATTTTGCAAAAAAAAATTGGAGATGCTTGCTTGCTTTTTGCCCTATATATGTTATTTCCTCCACACTTTATTTCAGCCCAATTGCTCATCTATTAAATCACCAACTCATGTGTTGCTTAGGCCATTCTGAATTAATTCATTGTTTGTTTGAACTAACATGACCACAAGAATGTTGGGTTGGTCGGTCGGGCGGGTAATATTTAGGCCCACCGGATGTATTAAAGGTGGCAGCTTAGCTCTGAAACGGTAGCCTAAAGAAACAATTTTATCCTACTTGTGCTAAAATGTTTGAGGCGGTGCATATAACAATGAGGCACTTTTAAAACTTCAGGTCGGTCGGGTTAGTTCAAACAAACAATTTAATTCAGAGTGGCCTTATTACTAGTTTTTGGTAGAAGTTGTAGTATTTTGCTTTTATTGATATAATCGTTTATTATAGCTGTACAAAGAAATCCTTTAATGGATCTATTACAACATTATTTATGAATGTACTCTTGAGGGTCATGACAGACAGACACACACACACACACACACACACAAAACGACTACTGTAACCCTCGGTGCATGCGCGCCGAGGGTTAATGAATGTACTCTTGAGGGTCATGTTACTGCACTTACAGAAATTTTCGCTAGGAAATATTGGCAAAGACAGTATACTGGCAAATATTTGTTTTTCAAAATATTTTCATGTCTTTGTTTTGCAAAATAAAGTTTAGCCCGTATACATGTACTATTTTTGCCAATAATCCTATATAGTGACAATGAATGTACTTTCTAACCATTGATCTTTGCCAACTCACCAAAAGTGTTGGGTCGAAAAATGCCATGTAGAAAGCAAAGCTGAATGCCAGGATGAGCAGGAAAGCCAGGATTCCCGTCTTTAGAAATGTCCTGCTGATGTGCAGCAACATTCCTATGTAGATGCCACTTTTAGGCAAATTTCGAAGGAAGAAAATGAGATTGAGCCATCCAAGAAGAACAGCTAGGGTACCAAACTGCCATTGAGTATTGTAAGGACAGAAGCATGTAGTTCCCAGAACAGCACAAAACATGATGGAGAAAACGAACAGAGGAACCTCAATGTAGTTCACCCAGTCAAGAAAGTATTCCCATTTTAACTGCAAAAGCTGAATGAATTCAACAATGAGCCGAA
Source organism: Agelas oroides (assembly GCA_949130485.1). Lineage (NCBI taxonomy): Eukaryota > Metazoa > Porifera > Demospongiae > Agelasida > Agelasidae > Agelas > Agelas oroides. The sequence continues at coordinate 14,329,262 of OX422184.1, read as the reverse complement.
CAACAGCAAAGATCATTGTCAGCACTGCCATTGCTAAGGCTGCTCGCTGCTGGTCAGCATTTGCACCTAGGTAACAAGGAAATGTAAAATAAAATTCAGTGAAGTTACACCATAAGTAACACATTCAAATGCTAAATCAGACACTACACAAAAATAGTTGTAAATTACACAACAACTGTGTCAGTGGGATGGGAGAATGTTGGATCTAGCAGAATTGAAGATTTCCCCCCAAGTTTTGAGTATATACAGCAGTGTTAAAATATGCAATTGACGAAAGTCTTCGGAGGTAAACCATTATATTGGTGTATCAGGACTCAGAGCTATTTCGGTTGAAGGGCAAATGTAAAAGTATCGATCTGCAAAATTCCTGGTAGGACTTACTTTATAAATTCCCAGGCACGCAATATTTCTCAATTCCAGGGTGCTGTGTTTAGTGATGTATATTGTACATACAGGAGTAAATTGAGACCTGCAGTTTGGCGTATGCTCATGTATGATAGCTACTACTTTTGCTTTTGTGTTTTAACCTACTTCATGCAACAGTAATTTTATGTTACCATCAAGTAATCACGACAGCTGTTGATAATCAGAAGCAGGGATGATTGAAGAAACAGGTGGGTGGGGGGCATACATATAGAGTGGGGATACATGCGACGCACGTATAGCACACAATGTTCTAGGGGGGGTCTGGGAGAATGCTCCCCCAGTAAAATTTTGAAATTTAGACCATAATTTTGCTTTTGTGTTTTAACCTTCTTCATGCAACAGTAATTTTATGTTACCATCAAGTAATCATGACAGCTGTTGATAATATATAATTATCACCATAGTACAAAGCTATACCGGAAAATATCACGAGTTTGTTGCCGTCTGTACTGTTACGAGTGCGCAGCACGAGTAACAATGCCAACGGCAACAAACGAGTGATATTTTTCCCGGTATAGCTTGGTACTATGGTGATAATGATTTTATCATACGAACCTTCGATTTCATTGCACGTTCAGACGCAGCGCACGTGACTTGTAGTACCTGATACGGATTCTCGCGTGACTTGTAGTAAAAAAATACGGCTTTTTATAAAGTGCGTGCAGCTGCAAGGCTTCCCCATTGACTCCCATACATTAGCGTGAGTTAGACGTATGATAATCAGCAGTACCACTCCAAAGTCAAAGTGCTATTCATTCCTCAGCAAGCCCAGAGTGTATCAAGCAGCTAAATTTGTGTGTTCACTAAGCAGCGGATCATTGCTAAGTAAGCTATTTGTATGTACCTACTTGTTTAAAGCCACTCACTGCATGTCCATACTCTTGTAACAGCTAGCCACAACAGCCACTATCCGCTTTCAAGTAATCAGTCATTAAATGGTTAAGTCAGCATTCCCCATGACATATTATGTATAAACATATCTATATAAACCTCACCACGTGCGATGCACGATGAATTTCCAAAAGTGCCATTGAACACTGCTTTGCCTGCACATATGAACATACACATAAAGATGAGGATAGATTACTTTATGATAAGAAAAAACGAGAAGGTCTTATTCTCACACAAAGCAGGGAAAGTAACAAATGGTGGCCTCCTTCCAGGGAGAGCCTGGTAAGTGGTAGGACATACATGTGTCTAAGAAGCTAAAATCCTTCATTGTCTAGTGAAATGAAACTAACACATGGTATGCGGACAGATCAAGGGAGTCTACAGTGCAACATAATGATTATATTTTCCCTGAGAAAGAGTGCACTATATTATTTATTTAGCAACATACTAATAACAACTTGGACCAATCAGGTTTGAGAATATAACACTTGCAAAATTGTCAATGGTTACTCCACAAATCAGTTCAACCACACGCAGCTTTTGATGGGTTGCATGGGAAAGTCACTAAGTACAATCATGTATTTCCCATATAGCCCTTAAAGCTTTAGCTAAACTAATACATAATGTTTTCTATGGCACATACTGTATGTTGACTCAAGAGTATATTCCAGTTATACCTCAGCAGCACATATAGCTAAATGAAATACTGCAATCTGATTGGTCAATTGCAGAAAGTTTAAATGACTTATTGCCAAGCGCATTAGCGTGAGGCTCTGAATGAGGGATCTATTCTCAGGATGTGCGTATGTACATACGTACGTGTCGGTCACGCTTAGGAATGTCAATTTGGGGTATCGCTTAGGAATGTCAATTTGAGGTCATGCTCGGAATATCAATTTGCGCTCACGCCCGAGCCCAGGAACTCAGGCGTCGCTTGATACGTCCGTTACTCGCGACGTCGGGACGACGTTTCTTGGCGACAGAGGCAGCGCAAGCGCAGCTGGCCCTTTGCAACGTACGTATTTTGTGGAGTCAAGTGCATAAACGAGTGCTGAACGCAGCCGACAGCTGCCGACTCTGAGAAAAAAGCAAAGAAGTCAGTCCACCGTAGACACCAAGAGAGCGACAGAAGAACAAGAGTTCAAAAGTAGAAAGCATGCATTGGAGACTCTTCACAAGCCAGGTATTTAGGCTCACTCTTCACGTAACCGTTGTTTTGTACTGTTCTTTGGGCTCCCACTAAATGAGCAACGCCTGACAGTCTGACACCTACGCCATGCGCAAAGACACTGGCGCTTGGCATGGTGCAAGGCATCATACGCATGCGTAGTCCTAGTACCATGTGTAAATTCAACTTATACCACCTGTGATTTCACTTATGCCACTAGTAACTGAAAGTGCAGTTTAAATACCATGAAGCACTACAAATACAGCACCATGCAACTTCTCATATAGTTTGTGTACGACAATGGTTGCAGTCTGAAGATGTAGATAGTGGTGAAGTGATGGCTCGACAGCAAGTAGAAAGTTGAATTTACACAAGGTAAACGGCTAGTACATTGCTTGAAAGAGAGCTCACTCATTAAAAATTTGAACTGTTGTCAAGGAGAGAAACAATTACCTTATAATACAATACAAATACCTTATACAATGAAACCCTCGGGGCCTACAGGATTTAGATCCCCTTGGAAACAATAAACTTGCGCTTCATGCACGGGTGTTTGCATAAGTATCCAGGTGTATCTAAACCCCTTAGACCTCTCGGTTTCATCATATATTTAATCATTATATCAACAGCACATAACTATGACTCACAGTAGTCTCGCTGAGGATTTGGAACTGTCAGTGCAAACACTGTCAGGAACACCACAAAAAGAGCAAACAACGTCAGGTTGGCAAGGTACAGATATCCTCCAAACTTATCCCACTTGTCATTTAGAAGGCTGATCACCAAAGGATGTTTCATCAGATCAAGGCGTTCGTTGTTGACCTGATACAATCACACAGATCAATATCAAAGTACACATGCATTGATGGTTAACTCAAATAGGACTCAAGACTCACCATAATTTTCAATGGGTGGTTTTGCTTTCTGAAAGCAGTTGGCTTCCAGTTCTCAGAGGCATCCTGACTAGGGATATATTGCCTACAGAACAAATGCAACTGTACTGCTCAATTAGTGTTAAAAGTGGGGCTCATATGCACTGCAGTGATGGTGATGTATGAACTCCACACATATTGGGAAGCTTATTCTTCAATCAAGTAGGTGGAAACAGTTCAATGTTAAAACACGTGCAGGTAAAATTTCTGTATCATACGAACAAAACTAATACACAAATCCTGTAAGAAGCATGTGATAAACTAGCCTCGTACCCAGGCCGTTAATTAGGAAAAACGGCCTGGCAACTTATCCGAGTTCAAACTGTTGACTTCCGCTGCACTGTGGTTGGCAGTACCAATCAGATTTCAGAACGCTTCATGTGACAGTTGTAGAGAATTTTAATTGCGTCATAAATGCATCACAGTATTATACCCGTCCCGTACGGCCGTGGTACCGCTAGGGCTTGGAACGACGCTTTTGTTCGAACTCCTTCTGCTGACTTGTGTGCAACAACTACAGTACCTGCGGACAAAACGGATTCTTTATAAAAAAAACCTGTTCGAGAGTAGCAGTGTCAGGTACTAGTTAGTACTTACTGTCACTCGGGCACATCGACATCGGTGAGCGAAAGCGAGTCTACTGCAAGCGGTTTGTCTACAGATGACAAGTAAGACAGTAACCATCCAATATAAGCCTGTAACGAGTCTACTGACAACAACAACGCGCTTGCCACATTACGAACAGTCACATGGCTACGATTAAATATCACATGCATTATCCAATATTCATGGCTTGTATGGGTGCAGCTGTAATCTTTTTGACGTCACATACAGTTTGAACCTGGGTAAGTTGCCAGGCCGTTCTTCCTAATTAACGGCCTGGGTACGAGGCTAGTGATAAACAGGCTATTGCTTATATGTTCATAGCTACAAGTGGCAATGGTGCTTGGTACAAGATGCAGTTGAACAATGGTCTGTTTGCAGTAAAGCAGTATAAGGGAAATTCCCCACTCTAACCTGTGGAACATAACTGCCTACTACACACACCCCTAACGTGCGCACGCACACACACACACACACACACACACACACACACACACACACACACACACACACACACACACACACACACACACACACACACACACACACACACACACACACACACACACACACACACACACACATGTACATGTATCCTTCCCAGACATCATATACATTTGTGTAGTATACACAACTTCTGTTTATTGTAACAGCTCTTAGTGCATACCTGTGACGGCCTAAAGAGCGCAAATCAATATGTCGACGCTCCTGAAAGTCTTCCACAAACTGGTAGTCAAACTCCACAGTGTACTCCTTGCTGCCAAACTTTCTTTTTTCTTCAGTACAACGGTCAAGAACTTCCTTTGCAACGTCTGCATACGTATATGCCATAAAGAAGGCAATCACACAGCAAAATGCCTACCCTAGCTTGTTTCTAGTAGAGGGGGGAAGAAAGAGCTTGGTTTCATATCCGTCACTGTAGTAATTTAATTTGTGCATGTATTGATTAGTGGGAGTGTGCAAATGATACCTTCATAGTAACATATTATTTGCCATACTCGAGCACTTGAGCTCCAAATATCAAGACTCTGGCCCAGTAATTCAGGTGAACAGCCTTGTGATGTAGAGATCAGAAAGGGCAAACATGAATACAGTCAGATAACTAATGTACAGGTTACCTCCTGTGATTGTTTTATCGGTCGGTAGCCCCTCTATCATGTCAAGGAAACTCACCCTCTCAGTTGAAAGTTATGCAGAGTGTGTAACGCTTTAGTATCCATTGCGACAGTATACCTATTCAGACATTATCAACAGCCGCAGAGGCAGTCAAATTTAGGCCTCAGCACATTATTTGGGAATTTCTTTGGGAATAATAGGTGTGCTTATAAAAGAAGAATAATTCGGGAATAATGGGGTTAAATTTGCTCAATCAAGGTTCAAAGTTCGAACTAACTGCCACGTGCAGACAAACCTGGCTGAGCTGAGCATAGTGAGCAATAAAAGGGCACGAATCACATGATAGCGTGGATGCCTTGGACGATGTAGGGGACAGCAATAGTTGAATACTATATGTACGTATTAATTGCTGCCACACTGATGGTTCAATATAACAAATGTGGACTCCAATATTTGCATACTACGTGTACTATTAATTGTGTTCTTGTATGAGAAAGTTTCAGAAAGAAAAGAATAATTACAAGAATAATAGGTGATTATTTTGGGAACCAGAGAATAGAATAATGGGAAGAAAAAAAGGAATAATGTGCTGAGGCCTAGTCAAATTCCATAGCAATTATGCCATTAGTCTTGAGAGCCAGACCCACTTCTGCAAAAGAAGGGAAGGGTCTGGTGAACTGTGTATACAAGCCGTGTCTCACCAGAATGCAATTAGCTGGATGACGTAACCACATTTCAAATAATGCACTCTTGAATTACCTGTTGCGGAGTAAGCACACTCCCCGAAAAGTATAGTCAAAGTGTTTTTACAGCTTCTGCAGTAGCAGAAAGATGCCCTAGTTCTCTTTCGGCGTTTTCAAGACTGCTATTGCTACTCAAACAGTGACGTAATGCATCATGTGACAAAATACTGCAATGTGATTGTACCGCACTGTACTGTGCCAGCGGGACACGGCTTGTATACGCAGTTCACCAAACCCTTCCCTTCTCTTGCGTAAGTGGGTCAGGCTTGCGAGACTATTATGCCATATACACAAATGGCTGAAACCAGGCCCTTTCTCCCCCACTTTGGGCATGAGTCTGGGATCAAAGCTGTATGGGTACATCACATAACATATACCAATCCTAATCCCAAACAACATAGAGTACGTATGCTGATCACTAACCTGGCATGCTTTTAATGAGCCTCCTCAATGGTGTCTTTACTCTGCGACTTCCTGAACTATTCTTCAAAGCATCTCGCCATTTATCAGATTTGATGATGGTGCTTGCCACATCCCTACAAAGGTAATGCAAAACAGTTAGCATCCCAGGCATAGGCTGTCTATTCAGTCACAGCTAAAGTAACACCCAGATGAAACTAATGACATAGTTTGCATGTGAGAAAGCTTCGCAAGTTTTCCCTTACCCTCAGTTTTTTTACAAAGCATGTAACAGTCAAGTGCAGTAACAGTGCTAATGTAACTTGCCATCTTTTTATTTAGTAATGTTGTAAGCTCATTTGTGCAAAGCAAAAGTATGCACAAAAGATTTTAGCATTAAAGCATCAACAGAAAAGAAGTCAGACGGGAGCATTCATAGTCATCGCTGGGGAGATTCTTTCACGGACAAGCAATAAGCAACACAGGTACGTACATGTAAGCAAAGACAGTCACCAGGAGTCATGCCCAAAATGTAATGTAACAGCTACTAGTTGCACTCCAAATCATTCCAGCACAATATCAGCAAGACACTACCCCACATCCATCCACACTCGATTATTTTAATTTTAGCAGAGCTTGCATGGCGACACCATGGCAACCCTAGGCTGTATTTGTGATGTCGCAGTACAACAGATACATAGTTACATGCTAGCAAATGTAGCGAATGACTACAGTGGAACCTCCCTTAACGGACATTCTCTATAGCGGACACCTCATTATACTGGACAAAATGTTGCAGTCCGGATTAAATTTGCATTACGCGTAATAATTTACAGCTCTTCGAAATGCGGACACCTCGCTATTCTGTAAAGCGGACAGATTTTGCGGTCCCGCTAGTACCTGGACTGTACAAAATTCACTCGAAAATGCAGACGCTGGCAGGCCTCTCGCACAAGATTGTCCGGCACCGCTGATTGATTCACCAACTGGACATTATACTAACACTGGTACGCATAGTTCTAGCCACTGGTTATCCTTTCTTGCCATCGTACAGCAAGGGAGAGCTCTGGAACGCGCCTTCGTAGCGCTCAACAGCATGAGTACGCATTGCCACACCTACCGGAAATATACCGGAAGCCTCCAAAGTAGGGACACCTCTTTACTCAGAACACTTTAGATGGCACCAATGGTGTCCGCATTATAGAGGTTCCACTGTACACACCATTTGATGGCAGTAGTCAAAATAATTAGTTTGTGCATTATGTCATATATGCACACTTGGGCTGTAGTCTCGAGGCTTGATACGGAACTTGGCCTCCACCAGCTGTGTTTAGCACACCACAGCTTGACCACAACCCTCATGCTCATAAATCTGGCAATGCACTCCTACATAAAGCACAGCATGCATCTATTACTTAAGGTATGTGGCGTAAATGACGTTTGCATCAATTGAAAATGTTTCTTGGCAATTCACTGAATTCACAAAATTCTTGTTTACTGTGGTAGGCCGTTTCTCAAGAGAAGCAGTCAGTACAGCTGTTTTTAATCACTTACATAAAATAAAAAAAGAGAAAAGGCCTGGGAGATTTTATCACGAAGATGATAGCTTATAATATAAACACGGCGCTCATTACTTGAGCTCTACACATACTTGTGCCCCATTTTGATGGCCAGATCAAGAGGGTTGTGTTTCTTTTGATTTTTCAGTTTCACATCAGCACCAGCATCCAACAGCTTCTGCACCACAGTGTTATGGCCTTTACTGCAGGCATAATGTAAGGCTGTCATTGCCTACAGTGAGCAAATGATTGAATGACAAGTACGTTACCAACCGTCACACATATACTGATATTGTAGTGCTTAATTAAAGATTAGCATCAATGCATTCTTGTTACTAGCCTCGTTCCCATGCTCTCGTGCGTGGGTGGAGAAAAAAGAGCCTGCTACACACTGTTCGCGCATGCTCAGTTCCCCCAGGATTTCTGGAAATTTGGAAATTTTCGTAAAATATGCTCCGTCACTAACCTCCGCGAGGCATGCCGACTTCTCCCGTATAAAAGATACCTGCCACGCTCTGTGTCGAGGGAGCGACGAAGGTACTCAGCTCTTCGCTTGCAGGAGTTGTCCACGCTGTCGTCCATTCCAGCTAAATGCTGCAGCATGTGAATGATACAACCTTTCCCTTTGAAGTTCACTGATTGCCTCGAACAAAGCAATGCAGACCGTTACCGTCAAAGCGATATTGTTTTTGACTTCAAAACTGCCCGTACGTGTCCAATAGGGAGTATAACCATGCAGTGCGGCCTGTCAGCAGGTAAACAGAAATTGACCATAATTTTAGTGTAGTGGAGTAGTATGCAGGTTACCAAGGGAACTTGGCACATGTGCGAACAGTATGTACCAGGCTCTCTTTCCTCCTCCCCTGCACAAGAGGCTGGGAACGAGGCTATCTTGTTCCAAGAAAATAAAAACATTAAAAGATGTAGGGATGGGATGCCAAAAAGGATGATATAAAAGTTTAGGTATATATACAAAGTCCCATCAATCCCTGCATATTTTTCACACTAGAGTGCACTGTAGTGTAAAAAGATGCAGGGATATAGGGCTTAGCATATTTACCTTCACTTTTATATCATCCCTATCTTGTTTGCATACTTTTCGGCATGCCATCAAGAAGGAAGGAAGAAGGAAGAAGGAAAGAAAGAAAGAAAGAAAGAGAGAGAGAGAGAGAGAGAGAGAGAGAGAGAGAGAGAGAGAGAGAGAGAGAGAGAGAGAGAGAGAGAAGAGAGAAAGAAAGAAAGAAAGAAAGAAAGAAAGAAAGAAAGAAAGAAAGAAAGAAAGAAAGGAGAAAATGGCACTTTCGCTACCGCACACTTTTGCGTTTAGCTGTCTTCCGCGTGGCTTTTGGCCACTTATATGAGTCTTGCTGATCACAAAGGCACTCAAAGAGGAAAGCTGGGTGCTTAAAAAAGCTTTTAGCATACTTGTGGTGAAGTTATACGGCTTTTGCTTAACCCATTACACCCGGTAGCGGCCAAATGCGCCCGCGAAATTTCTTGACCATTACACCCGATAGCGGCCAAATGCGCCCGCACTTCGCTTCCGCTATTTATCGTGATCGCAGCGCCTTTTTAGACATGGAGTTAGTTATTACGTGTAACAGGAAGTCAATCGAAGTATAATTAGCTGCTGTGTCCTATAGGGACTTCCCCTGAAAATCGCGTTCGAAGTTTGCCTGCCGATCGTAGTTGGCCACAGTACAGCTTATATCCACACGCTACATGTTCTATCGTCTATATACTATCTAATCGTGTCAACGACAGTTGAAATATACCTTCGCTGGAAATCTCTGCCAACTTTTGCCGTGTAGTATCGGTCATTTTCAGGTACACAGCGGGTACCTACGTTTCCACCGTTGTAGCTTCTTCGGACCTCACTAGCAGGTCTTCTGACTACATTCTGAGTAAAGCAGGTTTGTTTTCAACTAAGCTAAGCCTAACTATCATTGCCTGAACTCAGCTATTTTAGAAGATATAACGCAATGAATCAACACTACACAAAATCGCCATTTTTTATTAACTTCTCTCGCAACCACGCGATCGATTTCTGCGCATGCGCGTCGGGCTAAAAGGGTTAAGTATTGCATATATTGCCAACCCTATACATAGACAGTCTACCAACTGTATGACAGCACGCACATGTAACAAACCTCAGCATCTTGCACATTTAGTACATTCAGCTTAACACTAGACTGTTCCAGAAGAGAATCCACAATTCTCAGGTGTCCATCTGGCATTTTGTCATGGTCCACTGCGATATGCAAGGGGGTCTTGCCCTGGGTGTTCCTGCAAATTGAATTCAGACCATATATGTCAAACATCACACATGTACTGGGCCTGTCTGACTCAGCCAATCCCCAAGTTATTTGAAGGTAGCACTCTAGCATCACTTGAAACCCAGAAGCCCTATGTTCAAAAGAAGTTGTGTGTCGAGTGGGGGAGCACCAACCCTGGCTGGCTCATCGATGTTCATTATGGAAAATTTCCACACATACATAGTGTGAAGTTAGAACATAATGGAGATATGGGAATGGGGCACTCATGGTTTAAATGGGTGGGGCATTTATGGCTTCAATGGGTGGGGCATTTATGGCTTAAATGGGTGGGGCATTTATGACTTAAATGGGTGGGGCATTTATGACTTAAATGGGTGTGGCATTTATGACTTAAATGGGTGGGGCATTTATGGCTTCAATGGGTGGGGCATTTATGGCTTAAATGGGTGGGGCATTTATGACTTAAATGGGTTGGGCATTTATGGCTCAAATGGGTGGGACAGTTATGGCTCAAATGGGTGGGACAGTTATGGCGAAGTGAGTGATTGTTCTTTGGGAGATATGCTCAAAAAACACTGGTCTTCAGGGGAGTACCCTTTCTGGTCATCGCATGACCACAGGTTTCGGTCCCTTTGAACTCCCATGGTCTAATCTCCGTGTTTGGCATTCCTTTAAAAAATTCACATTTGTTGATGAACTTCTACCACCCTTCCTGCCTTTTGCTGATGTGAACAGAAATGTATGACCTAGACTTAATATGCACTCTGTATATGCTGAATAAATCACGTTGCATATAAATCTCCACTTTGTGTGCAAAGACATAAAATTCAGACACTTCCAATGACGTACATTTCATTCAGACAGTTTTTCTCTTCACTGCAGATCAGTATTTCAACAACCACTTCTGAGTGACCCCCATGACAGGCTAAATGCAGGGGTGTGTTGCCATCAGCATCTTTACAAGAAATGCACGACATGTTCTTCTCCACCAAAAGCTTCAGGATCCTAGAGAGAGGTACATACGAGAACATTCACAATTACAATAGCAAAAAGAGCCCTAAACCATTTTTGTTCTACAGTCGTTATACAGTGTGATCTATCTTCAACGGCGTGAAATTTTTACGACAGAGTACGTGCTGTTTATACAGTTTCCAGACAGGTGCAGCATTTCAATGCTTACAACATCTGCACCCTGTATCCAACGCTGTTCCAACTGGGGTACATTTTAGGCCCAGAGTCTCTCTCTTGTATCATGTTTGCAGCTTTTCAAGAATCTGAGATACAGTCGGCAGTCATCGATCGTCACCAAACTCTGCCCAACAAAATTATAGCACTTAGAACCAACTGAATAGCTTTTGGATACGTTTTATGAACAGGCCTTATTTTGGTATTTATTCCAAGTCAATAGCTTCCTTGTAACCAAAGATATGCTGTGGCAAAAGCCATTACAATCGGTAGCCAATAATTGCTGAATCAGCAATTACGTAAAAACAATTCAGAATTGTTTTTACGTAAATACAATTGCTGATTCAGTAATTATTGGCTACCAAATGTAATGTACTACATATACGTTGACCTATACATGTAGTTAAGTAAGGTACAGTTGAGCAGGGAGCTTGTATGTCACTGAGGGTACATGTTCATATAGCTCATGTTTGTCAAATATTAACAGATGCACCCACAAACTTCTTCTAGACATATCCTCAGTGAAAAACTTTGTATTAGCTCGGATGGTATATGCTTATCTGTGTATACAGCGAGGACTCACTCATGGTGATTCCCCTCTGCAGCTATATGAGCTGGAGTCTTGGCGTGATTATTTGGGGCACAGATGTGATCCTTGACATCAACTGTATTCCTTTGTGATGGACCTGGCAGCAGCATTTCAACAGCACTTTTGTTTCCTTTGGAAACTGCAATGTGCAATGGAATGTCACCAGTCTTCTTTGTTTTCTGGCTACAAACATTTTGCAAGACACCTTTCCTGTGCGCTAGAGTAAGCAGTTTCTGTAGAGGGGAACACAGAACCAAGAGCGCATAAGAACGGGCGGCTATAGTAAGCAGTTTCTGCAGAGGGGGATACAGAACCCGTCCAACAATACGATTCCTATCATATATTGTGCACTCACGTATTCTCTTATGCAACTCAGTACGCAACACAAACTCAACACCAAAGTAGCAGGTCACTTATCTTCCCTAGCCTCGTTCCCAGGCCCTAGCCCAGCTTCCCGTCGCTTGCAGTACGGTTAAGCGGGAGAGAGCCTGGTACATTTTCTCACGTGAGTGACATCATGGGTAGAAAGACGGTAGAAAGACGGTAGAAAGACTTTAATTGAATGGGGGCGAGCACGACTAGAATGCTGTTAGGCATGTAACACGCCCACGCACTTTTCACTGCCAGAATAGTGCTTGCATGTGAAAGGTCTCGCCACTCGACGCGAGAATACAGTTATGTAGGACTGTGGTGGTACTTTTAACTAAAAAGGCTGTGGAGACTTACCTGTACTGTGTGCCTTTTGCAAGCACCATGGATAGGTTTGGCATGACAGCAGCGAGCGAGTGCTAGCAACGCGATGTTCAGCTCAGCATCTAGAGTACATACTGCACAATGTCCAACCAGTACACAAAAGGACCAAACTACTGCGCAGCTAATAGGCGGTCAGGGAAATCACGTTCAAGTCGCCTCATTCCCAGGCCTCCCTTCCCCGTTTTTTTACTTTTCGGTTTGCATTCAGTCCAAAGTGAAACTGCTGTGTCTTCACTGTCTTGGCTTGGTAAAACTCCGACTGTCTCGTGCAGAGCGACAAAAACCGCCTTCATGCGCTGCCATCTTTCGACTCGCAATAGTCACGCTCCAGTAGTGTGCATGCTGTGGGCGAAGTTGTTTGTGGTTTACATGATGCCCACGTTGCCCTGTCCGTGACGTCACTCACGTGAGAAAATGTACCAGGCCCTCTCCCGCTTAACCATACTGAAAGCGACGGGAAGCTGGGTGAGGGCCTGGGAACGAGGCTATATCTTCCCTGTTTAGTATCTTGGAATTACAGATCATGCGATTCGTATATACACTTTTCTGCACTCACCTTCAAAACTGTATGACTTCCACTTTCAACAGCCAAGTGGACAACTGTTTTATCATCCTCATCCTTATCCTCCAGAGAGGCTCCCCCACGAAGAAGGCTATCAATGACATTTTTGCCATGTGCTGCTGCTGTTAGTAGTGGAGTGCGGCCATTCTTATCTCGAATTTTTATGTTACCTTCCCTGAGGTGGACAATGTATGCAGCGATGAGTGTGAGAGTTAGCTGAATGCTTGGCAGTATACTGATATTATTTAGTATACTGTATAGCGCTAAATTTTCGACGGTTAAAATTTTTACGAAGTGGTTTTTGAAGATTTTGTCGAAACAATTTCACGAATTCAGTCATTCAGTCTAAATGACGCACACGCCACACATGTAATGTGCTGTGGGCGTGGCTTACAAGCCTAGTTAATACGCACAGTCACACAGTCATCCACTCAAGCTCGCAGCTGTCAGCAAACCAAGTTACTTTGAAGATATCTCTTTGGAGAGCGTCCCTTGCAGATTTGGCAGCATAGCCCCGAGATGTCTATCGACGCTCTTGTAGTCAGAGCGTGAAAACTGCTCACGTGTCAAAAATTTTCGTTTAAATAATTTTGTAAATGTTTAAAAATTCGCAAAATTTGAGAAGTTACAGACCCGCGAAAATTTAGTGCTACATGGTATCCTTACTTGGGGGATTGGTGCTGGCTCAACACCAATTCACAAGACCCCACCTAAAGGTTATACAATATATAAACAGTTACCTAGGCAACACTACCGTAAACAAGAGGTATCAGCAACATTTTTACATGTTGCCTCTAAAAGATAGCAGGTTACATTAACCAGATATCGTTTTGAATGTAACCAGTGCCAATAAATTCCAAATAAGCAAATTAACAAAATTAGCAGCAATTTTCAGCTGCAGTTGGGCTGTGTCAGGCCTGGGAACCCATGATAGTCATCCACACACAGGAAGATGAGATGCACATAGCAAGTTCACATGTTTAGGAATTGCTAAGTGAAAGCTTTTGTTGGCTAGATTTGTTCTATTTTACAATCAGTATGTAGCAGTCCCAGGTAGAAACTGAACATCATTATATTTCAACGGCATTTGAAATGTTGCAGCACAGAGGTGAAGCTTATACACAGAGGTGGAGCTTCTGTCAAGGGTGGAGCTTATACACAGAGGTGGAGCTTCTGTCAAGGGTGGAGCTTATACATAGACATGTTAGGTACGTATCTATGCATCTACGCAGCATGCATGATGACCGCACTTAACCTGTGGGAGATAGTGTGATACATGACTAAGAAGGTGGGTTAGTTACTGCTAAACAGGTTACTGTGCTGCTGCACACACGCTGAAAATAACTGGTCTTCAGTTCCTTTTGCGATCACTGCACGACTGCAGGTTTCACTCCCACTATAGCTCCCACTATAGTAAAGCACACAGTGTAAGCACTAGTGTAAGCACATGCACTTACGCACATGTGTATATGTACCGCCTCAGAAGGTAAGAAATCGCTGAGATACATACAAGGCTCAAACTCCCTACAAGGTATGAGTGGCCTTTTCTAAGCCCGGGCAAGAATTGGTCCATCAAGTGCCAACCATGGCTCTTTTACAGTCAAGTCTATCAGCAATTCTGGGTTTCATACGGGAGGGGGGGGGGGGGGGGGGGGGGGGGATGGTGCGGCGAGCGCAAAGAGTGAGGCCATGAAGGTTCAGATATTAAACATGCTCCAGACCTGACAGTCAGACCTTAACCTAAGTCAAAGTCAGAGGGAAAGGTGAGAAAATAAAGAGGGGAAAAAAAGACAGTGACTCAGGGGGGGGGGGGACTCGAACCCGCGACCTGGCAAATGGCCTGCCATGCTCTGCCATGCACTGTGATTCCCCCCCCCCCCCCCCCCCCCCCCCCCCCAAGAAATTTGAAAATTATGATGTCATGATTGCCTTTAACAGCTACAATAGGGTATACAACACAATAACAAAGTACAGCATAATTATAGGCTTGATGTATTATAGCTGAACCTGACGATTCTTGTCCAGAATTTCATTAAAATCCACAAAAACCTAGCGGGTGCACCAACACATCCATCCTTTGCACGCATGTACATTTCCCCCTCCCAGGAAAAATTCCTGTATGAAACCCTGGCTGCCATGTGCACAGCACCCTGTCCCCCTGTCCTACGTACCCTTTCTGCTAACCCATCTTATGTTACCAGAACAATCTTTGACACCCAGTTCAAGGTGTGGTAGGCTTAGGTAGGCTGAGGGAGTGGTGGGTTTGAACAATGAGGGGAGAGTCTGCAATCTTATCCCCATGTGGGCATCAATCAGAATCCTGCCTGGCAGAAGAAAAGATTCTAGCTAGTGGCAATTTAACCATAAACAGCCTCCGAAACAATTTCGAAAAGTATCAGTAGATGAAGTCTCCATTTCCCAACCAAAGATCGATGCTGGTGCCCAGCCTGCCACTTCCTGCTCTGGCTGTCTGCATCTTGGAGTGCGGTCTCACTCACCTGTCATTTCACATGCAAAGAATTAAGTGTACACTGTTATGTGCTTAATTGAATGTTCGTTCCCAGGCCACTTGTAGTACAGTGTACTGGGACATGCTTGGAATCTGCACATGCCTGATCTCTACTCAAGTTGTTGACCATATCAAAAATGATGGACAATACTAATGTTTAAAAGTGCTGAAAATGCAGAGGCACAAACTGTTTTTGTCTAAATCAGGTACATATATGTACATTATTATTTTTATGTTGCCATATGTGGCAGTCCCGGGTTGAAATCGAATGTTATTGCATTACATATTTTGATCATGTTAGTATGTTCAATATCGCACAACTTCTGCTAAAGGCAGGCTCATACTTGCTGACACATTTACAAAGCGTGTATGAGCCCCACCCTTAGCGGACATTCTGTGCTATGGCACTTCAAATGCAGTAACGGGATCGAAATGCACAACAGAATAATGTTCGATTTCTACCCGGGACTGCCATATTGTTTAACCCGGTAAATGTACTGTTTTGAATGTTTCATCACTGGCAGACAAACTGGCAAACGGAAAAAACCAATTGTTTTACCTCTTGACGCATGTGTGTGCGGGGTAAAAAAAGCTATTTTTGAGAAGTGTGAATGGGAAAATTTAATAACCTGTCCTTTTACACTGTGTATAATCTCGAGCCCAGAAGGTTGGAGAGTTAAAGGGGGGGCTAATTGTGCATGTATGTGTTGATAACAGTAACACACATGTAACACTCACACTTACGGGTCTATGAGTTTGGCAATCACATATCCATGACCACATCGTGCAGCATGGTGAAGGGGAGTCATGCCGCTTGAATCCATAACATTCCTATCTGCAGGTAGGAATTGCACACACATACTGTCACTTACAACAGTACTTGTACAGTTACACTTAGGCAGAAATAAATATAACCCTCTTGTAGCCTCGTTTCCAGGCTGTGTTGAAAGAGAAAAACGCCTGGTATTGACTGCTTATGCATGTGCAAGTATACTCAGAAAAAGCTCGTGTACGTTTGGAAATTGTCAATAAAATATACATGTATACCGTATAGCACAAAATTTTTTGGGGTCTTTAAATTTTCACCCATTCGTGAAATCACGTGAAAGAAAATTTTTGATGTGTGGACCACAGTTTTCACACTCTGACTGCAAGAGCGTTGATAGACAACATCCCAGGGCTAAGCTGCCAAATCCACAAGAAGCGCTCTCCAAAGATACACTTTTTGAAGTACATAGGCTGCAGTTGAACATTACACACTTCTGTGGCTGATGAGGGCTAAATCAGCAATAGTGATCAAATAGGCAGCCTCAGCATTAGCCTCATACCCAGGCCGCTCGAGCGAGGCTACTTCAGAATGGTCGAAAATACCCTCGAACCCGAGTGAAAGTAGCAGGTTTGAAACTTCTGGTGCACAGAAATTGCTGTTGAAACAATGGAATGCAGCAGCTTAGCAATTACCGTATTGCTTGCATTACGATTTGAGGTTGGGCGGTTGCACAGAGGATGTGCTTGAATGATTCAACTATCCCTGTGCAAGGGCCCGCCCCGCAGATATGAAATTAGCTATCCATGCTTCGTCGAGGCCAGCCCGACAGTGAAGAAAGCTGTATCGTGCTTGAAAGCGTAGCCTAGTTGCCAAGCTTCTGCAACGTTTGTCGCTTCATAGATTATATACATACGAGTAGGTATATATTATCTATGATCGCTTGCAGTACGCAAATTTTGTGTTGCAAGCGAGGAATGCTGCGAATGAGGCTACGGACAGGTTTGGGCAAAACTTTGTTGCCGGATGTCTTGGAGCCTGAGCAAATCAGAATGATCACAGTTATATACGTGAGGTCAGTGACCTATACTTTCAATTCACTACGTACGAATTCAGCATGGTGGGCGGTTACACGGAGGACCTTAAGAAACCACAAAACTGTCAAAATTGGGGGTGGGCACTTGTGTGGGGATGGGCGCTTGCCTGGAACAGTATGGTACATAACTTGTCAATTAGGATCACATATCGAAAAAAAAATGGACTGGTTATACTACTGCCAGTGTCCTCAATCCTAGGAGAGAGCCTGTGATTGAGGTTCACAGCTATGTATGCACATACAAGTAGTTCTGCATGCCTGCACGCACCTGCTCCCAGCTCAACGAACTTCTCCACTAACTGGGAGTTCTTGCTCTCTGCTAGGTAATGCAGGGCGCTCAGTCCATCCTGATCAAGAGCATCAAGCAGCTGGCATCTCTCTTGTGGGAGTAAACCCTCTAAATAGGCAGTCCACTGAGTAATACATTCCACATCACATGCGTGAGCAGCCTGCAGGTGTCATATAAAACAGTGATTTATGCATCCAAACTTTGCAAGATTCCACAGCCTCATGGGATCATGATACACAAACTGATACGCCACTCAGAACCGATTGTTCAGAGCAAACAAATTGTGGCAATCTCAATCATGAAGTACATGAAAAGTTACATAAGGAATTTTAACTCGCTAATAAGAGCAAATTTGCGTAAACCTTTTTGAGAATGCAAACTTGCGCAACCACAGTCGAAATTTTGATCGACAACCTTACAACACACATTGAATTGAAGCACTTTGGTTCCCCCTTCCAGTTCTGCTGGTAAGAACGTCCATTTGAAACTTTATTTTTAAGGTAATGGAATTTTAACTTCGGAAAGCCATATCTTGAGGTAAAATGAAGGTAATCCAGTCAATATGTGTATTTTTCAGCTGCTCTACGGCTGTTCTTTAAGCCAGTAATTCTGTATTGCAAAATATTATTTTTTGCTTGGACACTCTATATTTAGAAGTGTGCCTGCATTCCATGCCCAGTGTACACTTCCACCACAGCCTGACCCTACCTTCCAGTTTGCAAAAAAATGTGGGTCTGAGACTAGCACTTTGACAGCGACATGCTTTACTATATTTATGCAGTTGGTGTACACATTATTTATTAATCGACCCAAGTAGCTATGCAAACATCATACTTACGGCTTGCAAGGTCACTTTCGGTCTGTCAAGGGAAGCGGTACTCACAGAACTCGAGAGACTGTGGGCGTCTGAGTTACCACCCGGCACTGATAAGAGGCAGGTAGTTTCTTGGGCAGACATGTTTAAAACATGTCAGACGAGAGGAGGTCCACGGACCAGCACGGAAATCCGTGTCGCGAGTCAGACGAGTGCGCGGCACTGCGCGCTCGGGTCTGGCTTCGTCAAAGTTACCTCTGAGCTAGTCTCGTTCCCAGACCGACCGTACCGGGGTTCTGAGAACGAGACTAGTACCTCGGTTCGCAGATCTATGTGTGTCACTGGGAGTCATCACTTTGCAGTAAGAGCAAGTTAAACTAGCTGGAGTGTAATAAACATGAACTGGAGGAACTTTGAGCAGTTGTGGCTCCAAACGCAACGAGCTTTGAAGCTCAGACTTGCGTTGGATGAAAGTAGAAAGAGGGCTAATTCCAGTGGTGTGCAGTTGTGTGAGTGCACGCCCATAATTTGGTTTTGGAGCTTCAGTGTTGACAAGATTTGGAAATGGGCTCCAATTTAGATTTGGAGTTATCGTGGCTAGTCAACTGTGTTCATGAAATATCAAAACTCCAGTACAATGCCATGTAGTAGTTAGTTGTCTGGGATCAGTGGACTGAACTACTGGACTCGAGGGGTCCGTCACGAAAGAAATCTCGTACACCGTCGGCAGAAATCCAAACTGAAATCCAGAAATCCACTGTGAAATCCAGAAATCCAGAAATCCACTGTGAAATCCAGAAATCCACTGTGAAATCCAGAAATCCAATCTGAAATCCAGAAATCCAATCTGAAATCCAGAAATCCACTCTGAAATCCGGAAATCCACTCTAAAATCCGGAAATCCAATTCAGGATTCTATTAAAATACTCTGCAAATATCCGTATACTTTACATTAATTACACTACAAGACATGCACGTGCGGTGCACCGATTTCTATGACGTAATAGAATGTCACCACAATGAATGACCTTTGTACCCGGCCGATCTTCGCGGTCGGGTACAAAGGTCATTCTCGTATGATTGCAGTATGGTATGAATATGTATGACAATCAATGAAAGTATGCGTATGTAATATGTATGACAATCAATGAAAGTATGCGTATGTATATGTATGACAATCAACGAACACGCTGCCTATGCGCTATGTAGTGGTGAAGTGCCTGTGACATTGTATTGTTAGCATATAGGCTGAGAAGAATGTGGTTCATGATTGTTCATGAGTATATTTTAGCTGTATCTTCGGAATAATAGCGGTTCAAATGAAATCCAGAAATCCGCTTTGAAATCCAGAAATCCGCTTGAAATCCAGAAATCCACTTTGCAATCCAGAAATCCACTTTGAAATCCAGAAATCCACTTGAAATCCAGAAATCCACTTTGAAATCCAGAAATCCACTTTGAAATCCAGAAAACCATTCTGAAATCCGAAATCCACGTGAAATCTTGTATGCCGAGGCGCGCCGTGACGGACCCCTTGACTGGACTGGAATACTGGAACAACCTTTGACCCCTAAATTGTGCATTCGCAATACGAAAGAACACCCTCAGGGATATACTAAAAATGTTATAATAAACAAATTAGTTACAGAATATCATCATGTTCACTACCATGTTAGTTTTTCCCATTTATCCGTAACAGGCATAGCATCATGGTAAAATGGGGTCATCCTAAATGGGGCCAGGGGACTGGCCTCTTTGGTGAAAATGGGCCACCCCTCAGGTGGCAATATACTACTAGTAACATGGGTTGCTGCTAACCACAAGCCTCATTCCCACTATCCAGTTCTTAATACTATAAGTGATCCCCCTGGTAATTAAAAATTGGCCGGTGGGAAGGCCTGGGAACAAGACTAACTAAGTACCATGTTAACTGCATTGGGGGGGGGGGGGCATATTACTGGTAAGATGGGCCTCCTTGATGTTAAACTAGCTACAATGCCATGCTGGGGGGGATATGAGGGATGTGGTGAGTTTTGAGAGTTAGTAGGATGGCAATTCTATGCATGAAGCAATTATGGGTCTGAGTGGGGATTTTAGGTTTGTAGATTTTGGGTAGGCCATAAATCTGAGGTATCGGTCTCCTGTGGATCTCAGTTAAGTTGGTATCAGAGAACATT
Source organism: Agelas oroides (assembly GCA_949130485.1). Taxonomy (NCBI): domain Eukaryota; kingdom Metazoa; phylum Porifera; class Demospongiae; order Agelasida; family Agelasidae; genus Agelas; species Agelas oroides. The sequence continues at coordinate 14,308,409 of OX422184.1, read as the reverse complement.
TTCCCCCATTTATGCAGCAGCCAACAGATAAGCCACTGATTTTTGGTCACTACCCACCTGACTCCGAGGATGGAGCCCAAGATCATATGTGATTATTGTAACCATAAATCCCAGTGAGAGACATGACAAGGAAACTGATGAGACATTTTTGATATTTGAGAATTCTCTTGCCAAAATTGGAGGAATTCTGACAGGTAGGTTTCCAATACATAATATAGTACTTGTTCTAAATCTGGCTTTCCAATTAAAGAGATGCATACCAGAACATGCATATATTCACATGATGACATAATGCTCTAAAGTGCATAGTATCACTTTAGAGTGAGCAGAACCATGCTGGAGAGAATTTTCTGAAGTTTTAACGAGTGGTTGTATAATTATGCAGAGAAACATGGGGACAGATAGTCATAGCTTAGTGGTCTGAGGATTAGTAGCATTTTCTCCAACCCGAATGACTGCTGTGTTTCTACTGTACAATTTGCACAGAGTATTGCGGGAGCTGGTGGTTGCCTGGTGTATGCATGATCATAGCTCAGAACGCTGGCAGCAGACCATGGGTTTGATGCCCATTGACTAATTTGCCTTTTACTTTTGTTCATTTTGCCTTGCCATTAACTTTAATTGCACTTATTTGTAAACTTGTCAAAAGCACTCAAACAATACATGTGCCCTCCAAATTCACACAGCTGTGTTCCTGTCACACCTTATATTATTCCTTTTAACCATAGCCCAGTTCAATAGAGAAACAACATACTTATCATAGTTTTATTCTAGGGTAGAATTACTCCAATAATGTTACCCCTGGTAACACATGCACTATTCTCACACCCCCTTGGTGAGTCAATTAGTTGCCATGACTTTGCTACAGATGCAAACACCCGAGAACATGTGTGCAATAATTCCTGTGCTGTATGTGTGGTAATACGCCTAAACATAGTGTCCATGCAGTGGCAGTGAGCTCTGTCTGGGTTTGGGGTACAAGGTCAGTTGCATGGGCTTAATGGTGGGAGTTGGAGTTAACTTCATAAACTTGCATAGTTTTAGCTGGGATAACCCGAGATCTCGATATCTCTAACATTATTTAGTCCACAGTCCAGCATTTCAACAACTAAGCCACACAGTACATTTCCTGATAACTCACCATGCATGCACATGTTGTTAAAAAGCATGTGTTTTTAACACATCCACTGTTTGGAGAAAGCATATTAAGGACTTGGCGGCTTCTATTGTGCATAGTTGTTGAAATGTTAAGTATAGAGTTTGAGCCATGTGTTGAGCGTTGTGAGATGTACATAAAGTTGGCTGACCAGCTTGATGACCAGGCCACTATACCAGGCTGTTGCCCAACTCCAAAAAATCAGTTTCTCCTTCCTGACTGTAGCATGCCTGATATGCAAAACTACATGCAGCCAGGATAGTCGTAAGAGTATGATACACTGAGTTTTTATGAAGTGAAGCTAGTAGCTACATATACTCTGGAATCTACAGAGAAGTAGGTCCTATTTACTACTTGTAGGTGGTCATCTTGATGGCACTCACCAGAGGACAACTGTGAGAAAGGACTGGAACTCTCTAATTGCATGATCTCTTAGACTGCTGGACCACAGTGGTGTGGACACAGGATTGTAGGAGAAATTATTGAGTACCTTTGCATGATCACTATGATATGTGTCTCATAGTATCAATAGTGATGGTGTTAACATTTTGTACCTGACGAAACAATTCTGCAAGCATTATTTGTAATGACACTAAGGGTTGCTTGATCGTAGCCTCGTTCCCAGGCCTTCTATCACAGTTAACGCGTTAGCAGTGATAGAAGGCCTGGGAATGAGACTAGCTTGGAATGAGGCTGGCTTGATCGCACTGCTGCCAAAAGTTTACACAAAGAAAACAAAAGCACTTATTACCTGTTTATGATATGCTGGCAATTATGTGATAGTTGGCAATTTGTTCAAGATATGTATTTTAGACCTGAAAACAAATTGCATGGCACCATACTTTCCATGTTACACTCTATCAAGGGTATCATTATGTACAGAATATCAGTGAGTTTTCCATAGTGTCTTTGAAGCTGTGCAACATTGTGTGAAATTGTGCAGGATGCATATGGTATGGTATGAATGCAATGTGTGTTAAATTTCTATAATACATTATGAATTTATAACTATGTAATAGTATACATGCCTAGTAACCCACAATGGTTAATTGAATTTTTCAGCCAGTGGTGCACCACACAATGAAAGATAGCCATGATGACCATATAACGAGCTACTTCAAATGAACTAGCCTCACTTTACTCAAACAGCATAACACCATACAACTGTATAGCTACTTTGTATAGTCTACTATAAATTTTGTTCTGAAACACACCAATGTTGGCACAGAACTTAATTCATTGATTCCAGCATTTCATATGTCATATTTAGCTAGCAGTTGATTGCATCTTACCTATATTACAGTAGCAGGGAGCCATAGACACAAAACTGAGACTGTATACAGCGCACAATGAATTCTGTGTAGCTGGTTGATGTGCCACAAACTTCAATCTAATTTGGGGAAACTTCCCCCCCCCCCCCCCCCCCCCCCCCCCCCCCCCAAAAAAAAAAAAAGACTACCTGAAATATTTCTAAAACATACAGTTCTAGGTGTGTTTTACCTGTTGAATTGCATCGGAATCATTCTCGTAGGAATTAAAATCCCAAATTTTTCTTGAGGGGCATGCCCCCAGATGCCCCTTGACAATACTTTATACAGCTTCCCCCCCAAACTCAAAATCCTAGATAGAATCCTGTCAATTAAACCTGGCAGGTAAATGTCAATTGTACTGCTGGAGCTTCATGTACACAAAGCAACAGTAGTGCCCACACAGAGCAAGCTTTAATTCAAGCCCAAATTTGCAGATACCTATTCTGTACTACTTAACTTGCTTGCCCAGTAAAATTGATTGGTTGGTAAGCACATACATGCAGTCAAACAGTATCCGACAATTATTCCCTTGGGCCAGAATTTAGTAGTCTCATGCCCCACCCGCGCGCGCCTCCTGGCGAGAAAAGTGGTAATGACCAATGAGATTGCGAGATCGGTAATTATTACGTAGCACTTCCCTTACAACAGTAAAATTTGTTCATCTCTATTCGAGTATCCGTACCTTTTTTGAGCGGGTTGGCCACAAATGATCATTGCTAGGTTACAATGTCGCAAAAGCGTGCGCTAGCCCAAGAAATTTGACTTGGTTCACCAGACCGTTTCTCCTCATGAGAGGGTGGGGTCTGGGGACGAGACTAAGAATTTAGCAGCCAGTTTTCTAGCCATAGCTGTTCTATACTACTCAACCTGTAATAATGCCCAGTCAAATTGATTGGTCGGCAAACAGTGGGTGAGCACATACAAGAGTATCAGGTAATAATTTGGGGGCCATACTGTAGTACTCAATACGTATGCTGCATTCAAAACAAAAATTTCATGTCATACTGATGCAGATGGTTATGTCGTTTGATACAAGCAAGCAGCACCCCACTGGTTGATAGTCATTGTCTGTACGTTTAACTATTAAAGTGAACCATTCTTGCTGCATGCAGGTTTCCAACGTTAACGTTATGCAGACTCTTTCACACAGAACTGCAATTGCTTACACAGTAGATCTATATGGTTTTTGCACTCTGACCCAGATAATCTACAGTTACCATGGCAGTAAATATGTTCAAAGGTCTGGTTATAATTATATTGGTCCTATAGAACCACAAATTTCTGGTACAAAGCATACAAAGAATTTAGAACTAACCAGATAGTGGGCACATGGCATGAACCACTACTCACAAATCACAGTATATAGCTACTAGTAATAAGAATGCAACACAAGACACACTGTACACACATAGCTATGATTATATAAAAAGTAGTGAATTTGTGCCCAAGGCACATTGAGTCATCATCATGCATGCATGTATAATGGATATCAATGGCCAGCAGGCCCACAGTGAGGATCAAATTCACTGTCTTCCATGGAATAGCAAGCAAACCAGAAAAGATCAGAATGGATGTGGATGGTTTGGTTCGTCTGGCCAACACTCACCCCATAGACAACAGGCACTTTATACTGGAATCCTTTCATCACGGGACCTCCTGTGAACACTTCATCGGGACTGCACTGCATTTCAAGGTGCTTGGCTCTGTGCTGCCCTGCGTTACTCTGACAGACAGCACTGTACATGTTGACCAACTGTTTGTCCTGAAGATATCCATACACGGTGAGAGGAATATCCTGAATACGGTTTGAGTAGGCTAACGTCAGCCAAACCGGAGATTTTTCCAAAAACTGCAAAAGTGCCCAGTTCTGGTTATCAGCTCCGGAATTGTAAAACTCATACGGGATGATCACTTTCTTCCAGCTCAATCTCTGCAGGTAAAATGCAGCATTTTTTCCTCTCCAGAAATCAAGTTCAGCACTCCACGTGTTAGCACTGTGGTTGTACACGCATTGAGCCGCAGTTAATGCATGCTGGGGGCCGATGAGGAACGCTGTACACCCGTTGTCCAGTAGACCGATGGCGTACTCTGGGTAGTAGTATGCATGTGCGATTCGTTGGAGTGTGTTTGCAGTAACAGCTGAAGAATTGATGCTCTTCACCGCAACGCTTGGGAAATTATGTTTGGCAGGATCTGTAAATTCAGGGCCGTCTTCCATTTGAAGAGTGCTTTGCGTCTCAAAACTGGAGAGATTGGGAGAGAACGGCTTTGAAGCAAGATACTCCGCGAACACCTGGACCTTCAAGCTCCCCGCTACACGTTCCATACCGCGGCGGTTGTAAGTAACCCATTGTAGTCGATTGTCTGTCGATCCTAGCGAAGAATCATCCTCAGTCTGCGTTACTTCCTCGCTCCAACCCTCAACTACTGCCGTAAACACCAGCAGCTCCGACAGTAACAACGTGTATAATAAGCGACCCATCGCAGTATCACGTCCACTCAATGGCGTACAAGTGCACCGATTTTATAGCGTAAGTAACTACCGCTCAGGAAGTCGCGAAACCTCTGGGTGACGTTTGATGCTGAAAGGTGGTCTGCGTGGGTGACTCTGCAGGATATATTTTTTTAAGGAGATGTGGCTTTTTAACAATTTGTTCACAGTACGTACGTACTACGATGTCAGCTTGGGGTCAAAATGCCTGTAACGCAAGGCCAGTATCACTAGTTATGCTTATAATTAATATGTTCAGGCGCCAGATTGTAAGGTGGTGGTTAAAGCTTTTTGGAAAGAGATGCCAAGTATGCGGTACGAGTAACATTAGACTATTTGATGAAAGTCAGCGAGAGAAATTTGAGTTTGAGTGCAAGAGGTATCCGAACTGGTTAAACCACAATAGTTCCTGCCACCCACAAGTATTTCCTGTCACCTAGACAACTATCGTACACTACATTCAGATGTGGTGAGTATAAACAGGTACAAAGCAAAAAGTGCGCATATCGATATTCAAAGCACCGACGTCATCGTCAACCGTGTACGTACATAACGTAATCAAAAGCGTGGGCCTGAGGCCGCGGACGATGACAGCCAACCGATGCTCTTTGCTTTTCGCCGATTAATAGCGCATCCAGGTAACTAAGCATGTCAGTATGTCACTGTAGCAGATGCTAGTGTATTTGTGCTGTATTGTATTGTCACAGTACTAGATGTGTTTTACTACCACAACGTGGTGTGCAACATATGGAATATAGCTATAATGCTATTTGCCTTGTGAGGCAGCTTAGACTGCTGTCCTTTCTGTGAGCAGCCTGTCTTGCAAGTGTTGCAGATCAGAGGAAACCAAGTCATCATGCATGACATAAAACACAGCTGAGGGGTACAACAGAGATTTCTTGCACTGTACGCCGAATCAAAGCATATTTTACATTGCATGGGCCAGATAATGTTTCAAGGAGGGTTGGTAGGTAGGCGTAAAAATGGTTAATAACAGTCACATGGTCAAGACCTTGGTGACCGTACCACTACAAAACATACACAGCTTTCCAAATGGGTCATCCCATCCACAGTCGACAATCTTAATTGATCTTCAGACCCTATTTGGTAAGTGCATTATAATGATCCTTGCAGAAGGTGATGCCATTCTGATAAATTCAGTGTTCAGATTCATCCATGTGCAGTAGATAAGTATCATTTTTGAGTAATATCTGCCAAAATTTGTGTCAGTTGGTCCAAACAGCATAAAATTGGTTAGGTATGGCCTAGATATTGGAGATAAGGTGACTACCCGATTTAAATCATTTGAGTGGGCATGCATTAACCACCCATAATTCCAGGAATTGAATTTCTTGCATTAGATTGGATCATGTGTTGCAATGGATTTTAACGCCAAAAAATATATTTTTGGGTCAGATGCAAAGCCGGAGTTCCTGGCCTTCAGTTCTCGGTCTTGTCCAGAAGTGAGGTTCTTGATAGACAGTAGCAACTGTAGCAACAAAAAGTCTTACAAACCAAAGTAGAACATTTAAGGGATAGCTCTTTCTCCTGGAAATTGTTCTTGATGGACAGGGACAACTGAAAGGCTTCATTCCTGGCTGGGTCAACCCAAACTTAATTAGTGGCGGCTTGAGCTAAGTTAGATCCACCCATAAATCTCAGAATTGAATTTCTTGTGCTAGATTGGATCATGCATTTTATTTGAATAAATACAGTATCAGTTAATACTCCACGTTTACCCTTCTACAGTTTCTATGGTGTGGGTAGGAATTTGTAGATTCTGTTTCATATACCACAGGAATTTGTAAAATGATGTTTCCAAAATACTGACGACTAGGAATTTGTAGATTCTGTTTCCTATAAGCTACTTTGTTTACAATGTAAACTACCTTGTATGTTTACTGATAACAACATGGACCAATTAGAGTGGAGAAGATAACACATAATGCTGCGATTTATGATTTACAATAACCACCCTTGTCCTCGGACTCTGCATGTAGTGACAGGATGCCTCCAATCTGTCCACTACTGTTAATCTGGCTAAGCAGCAATTGTCAAGAGAACAAGAGTACTAATCTTAGAGCACAGTCGTGGAGTGTCAGCTTTGATAGGCAGTTATGTAGCTAGCTAGATATGCATGAGATAAATTAACATTACACTGTCGTCCTAAATGCTTGAGGACTTACCTCGATATGAAATAATGAAGCCTAGTTTACTAGTGAATCCTCGCCAGCAAGCAACTGTCGCTCATAACAGCATCTACATGGTCTAACCTCTGGATATGGGACTGGTCTTGCATACGGTGCACATATTTATTTTTGGAATTTTTATTCTGTTGTTCCGCATTTCTAGTATCCCTCATGAAAAGAAGTGTGGGGCCGTCTACTTTCAATGTGTATCTTGACCTTGTAGAAAAGTATAGTACTAGGCCAATATATAGAGAGTGTGTTGCCACTGCTATTGATCTCCCACATCCCCACCTCAAGTGTTGTCACATGCATTGGTCAACCAACACCTCTACATTCCGTTCAAAGGTATGACAAAATAAAGTCAGCTCAACACAAAGTTACCATACATTAGGCGGAGCAACAAGTATCTAGAAACTATGAAACAATAAATGTATATAAATTTATCTTCATGCAACTGCTACAGTTCATAATGCAGTGTGTTATTATGTTGTGATTACTACATGGTTTCCACAGTATTGCGGAGGTACAGGATGGACTCAGAACCAAAGAGGCCTTGTGTCACCAAAACCATCGGCACCCATAATGGTACATTTCACTGTGATGAGGCCCTTGCTTGCTACATGCTCAAACTGCTCCCAGAGTATAGCAATGCCAAGATAATACGCACTCGGGACCCCGAACGGTTGAAGAGCTGTGATGTGGTAGTGGATGTGGGAGGGATATATAACCCCAGCATGCACAGATACGACCACCACCAAAGGTAAGTATGTCATAGATATATTCCACCTACTATGATGTTCAATTCAGTATATACGTACTGTCTACTGTGCATACTTTCTTTTGTGACTTGGTTTAAGTAAATTATACTGCAGTACACAAAAAAAAGATTATACCTAAAGGGTTACTGGTAAGTCTCGAGAAAAGTGTATGTGAATGCAATGTGACATAGCAATAGCAACATTTTTAAGCAACAAAAGTGGCTGCAATTGCAGTGGGAAAGTAATGCCTGGAGTATAGCCACTGTAAATTCTTAAAGTTGCTACTTACTGCACAAGCTGCTCTTCCCTCTACGTATAGTATTCAGTAGCACAACAACAGTTAAAGATTGATTCTAATTATGAAGGGGGTCTATGGTGATTCTGGTATCCTGGAGGGATATATGTTTGCTGTATACAAAGAGTGGCTACAAGCTTAAAGGTGCTTCTCTGTGGGGTGGTTTCGTGTGCCTGTTACCCTAGCAACACCCATCACACTCCATTACACAACACATATTTAAACATGTGGGAGTGAATGAGTGTCTGTCGGTGTGATACTGTACCTGACATATGATTCGGATTTAGAGTCCATATAACGAATGTACTCTGAACTTTTAGGCTGACATTTCTTGTTTTATGGATAGCAACCAAACCACCTAGCAATGACTATAATGAGTCTCTCTTTGCTGTTGTTTGCCATGGCTGAACTTTCTATTGCTTGCTAGAGTAGTTGCAAGACAGATTCAGAGAATGAGATTGACACTGAAATTAGCCTCGTACATGGACCATGAATACCTACACTGAAATTATCCTCGTACATGGACCATGAATGTACCTACACTGAAATTATCCTCGTACATGAACCATGAATGTACCTACACTGAAATTAGCCTCGTACATGGACCATGAATGTACCTACACTGAAATGTACTGCCTCATTACGTGATGAAATTTCTGGTAAAAGTGAACCAAATACTAGTGAGTATTTGCCACTGAAACTGTAGAGAAGACTAGTCATCACTGTTGTTGGTTGACCTAAGCATTGACAAGCCAATTAGCACTTAGTGTAAGCAAACTGTTTGAGAACTGCTGATATTGCAGTTGCCAAAGTGCATTTTCTGGTACAAGTTAAATCCAAAGTGATATATATATACATAAGAATTTACTGGTGGAATAAGTGACTTAGACTACTTGTATGTGACGAATTAGCCTCGTTCCCAGGCGCGGAGGGGGAGGAGAAAGAGCGCCTGGTACACACTGTTTGCGCATGCGCTTAATCACCACGGAATTCCGTGGCGACCGTGTTTGTACGTATACGTACGTATACTGGTGACGTCATAAACTCGCCTCGTTGATATGCCAGTTGGTGTTCTGTTCGAGTGAGTTTCATATCGCACTGTTCTAGGCCTTCTGGTAGCTAGGTACCTCGAGATAAAGCTCAAGAACGAACAGATTGCCTCCAATGAGTGCGTTTACTAAGGAAGCGTACATTTATGCGGTTATCCACCATTTCCGGTAAGTCGATTCCTACCACTGCCTACCAGACATTTCTCTTTGTATCTGACAGTATAAAACTAGGCAAAGCATGTAGCAGCGATGTTTATAGCGTCCTAAGAACAAAAGCCGAGGTATTTATTTATTATGACGTTTTATGCTATTCACGTGATAACCGCATCGTCATATTAGTACACGCCCTTAATTCTACCACATTGTCTTGCCTATAATTACGCGCATGCGCAAACAGTGTGTACCAGGCGCTCTTTCTCCTCCCCCTCCGCGCCTGGGAACGAGGCTATTGTTAATTGTTTCATGGTCAAATTTTGGCAACAGTATGAACACAAGTATGTACATGTACATACTGGTGTTCATACTGTGAGAGTGCATGTCTAGTGTAGAGGTGGTGCTTACATGGGTATGTTACGCAAACCTCAAACTACCACCACAGTGTAGATCATTGACCACTTGAAGCCAATCTCTTGACCAGTGGGCTTCCAGTGCACATAGTACGTCTTTGCCCCAGTGCAGCTATTTGAGTTCTTGAAGTCTTACCAGGAGCTTATGAGCGGCGAAGCCGCGAAGGAGTGTGTGACTACCGCATACACCCGAGTGCCATCCAAATCATTATTAGCGAACGAACTTCCAAATAAGGAAACCACTCTTCAAATCAAGCGTCGTAGTGACGACCTAAAAACCCACGTGTTCCGTAATAGCAATGTGAGAAGTTTTACACTCACTCAGAACGCCCTTTGACCTAGCCGCGGAGGAATGGGCAAGCGAACAGGTGACGGCGAAAGCGGTCTGCCTCAAAAATGCGTAAGATTCGAAGATGCCGGGACCCCTCACCGTTCTGAGGCGGCTTCGTTTGCGAAGCGGAGGCTACGGTTGCAGCAGGTATCTCCGATGGCTCGATTGACTTTTTAAAACGCCAATAACAGCGGCTCCGTGTCTTTCAGTGTGTTTCTGCCTGATATTCAAAGTTGAAGAAGTATTCTTGTTCGTTGTCTTGTGGAGTATAGAGTCACTATTTCTTGTACTTGCAATTCTGCCATCGTTTATTTTCTCACGTAGCCGCATGACCTAAAGTAGGTGATAGACCGCATGACACGCATTGCGCCTCACCAAAACGGAAATACGTAAGTAATCCGGATTTGAATGGAACCAGAGTTACACGCTCCTTCGTGGCTTTGCCGCTCATAAGCTCCTGGTCTTACACAGTAAGTCTTTGCCCCAGTGCAGCTATTATTGAGGTCTTGAAGTCTTACACAACTGACCTTGGGAATGTACATTGAGGGTATAATATATTTTACTCAGTTTGCAACTTTTGTGGTTTCATCAAGTAACCCAGTTTTGTTTATTACCATCCGAGAGAGAGAAACGGATTATTGCTACACTACAGGAGGATTAAAAGTTCAATGTAAAACTGATAGAGAAGGACCTCATTTGCAAGGCTATAGTGGAGACAGTGAATTGGGAAATGTTCTTATCTTGCTGTACTGAGATGAGAGCTGTTACTACTACTCTTATCAACATCACCTTAGTATAGTCAGTGGAAGCACAAAGAGGTGTTCATGCACATGTGTTTGAGTTGGATATCGATGAAAGGAGGGGAGAAGGAGGAGGATGTGGTCCATGTTGAATTTTCTAAGTTTGTATGAAACACTGACTGAGTGTTAACAGCGTTGAGATCTTTAGATTCTGTCGAGGTCATAATGTACTGTGAACATTAACCACTGAGTTCAATTCTCTAGTAGTGTTATTTAAGCCATGGATACCTTCTTTTTGATCCTTATTTCGAGCATAACCCCACTCCAAGTGGAAAGAAAACGGTGCCTTGAATGCAGGTGGACAAATCAGCTTGCCTTCCATAAATGTCATCAAGCTAACCCACTAGCTACACATAGTGTGGAAGCCTGGCTAGATTAGGGCAATAGTGGACAGGAAACAGAGTTCAGTGCACAATCCAGCTTCTAACATTAAGCATAGTCATTGGGTGTAGAGTGAAGTGAAGCTTACCTGGTGTTGCAATGTAGAAGAGGGGTGGTAACAGGTGGTAATTGAAGCCATGTAGAGGCAAGATGATACAAAGGCAGCCAACTTGCTGGGCAGAAGATAGCCATGCTACTATTGTGTGCATCTACTTATATTGTGTATCTGTATATCTGAGTTGTGTAAGAGCTAACAACACCTATTGATAGACGTCGGTTGGTGTTGTAAGGAGGCGTCGTTGCTATCAAAAGCGCTGTGGAGACATGGGATGTGCTGTAGTGCAGCAAGCCAGTAGCTAAGTGCACACTTCCCTGAAGCATCATAATGACTTGTAGCTCAGTGTGAATGTGCTGTATAGGTAGTCTACTACCCATTTCCCCCTGGTCTCATCCTTTCTGTCACTGTTGTATAATCTGTATAGCTATGAAGTAGCCTCGTTCCCAGGCCTACCCCGTTTTTTGTTCTTCGGTTTGCGTTCAATATAATACACGGAGGCGGAAGAGCGCGAAAAACGGGGAAGGCCTGGGAACACTTGTCACGTGAATGACGTCTGGTGGACGCGAGGTGGACGTAGGGGGGGCGGTGCCCAACTACAAATAACGTACTAGACTTCATCATCGAGCGCTTCAACGATAGCCCGGACCCCAGACGTTCACGAGATCGACAGTACTTGATACCAAAGTGCGCACAAACCTGATGAAAGATTTTTATGTCATTAGATATTAATAAGGTAATTGACTTTGCTATGCTGTTTACGCCTTTACACCTTTCCAGCTATTGTTTTATAGTGATTCAATGTGGGAAGGTGGATTATGCAGGCAGCCTAGGAATGAATGCAGTACAAGTGCAGTGTAATTGTCACTGGCTAATTTAGTATTGCTATTTGCCACTCTAGTAATGAATGCAATAGTATGCAACTAAGCAGTGTAAGTGATATATGGCATGCACACTGCAGTGGATTCTATTTATCAATTTAATACCTGCACTTGTTTGATCCACTTGGCCTTCCTCACTGCTCATGCATGGACAATCAATTGACCATATCCCCTCAATAAAACCAGGCCTAGATGTTCTGTACATATAGTCACCCACTGTGCAGGACGCATTTCAGCCAATACCTCATCAGCTGCACGACAACTTTCAAAACAAGTACTGTAGATCGGGAAAATTTCGCTGTTAAAAAAATTTCACAGTTGAGACCAACCGCAAAAATTTAACACGCGAATAAAAACATACGTGGCGGTGATTAACGAATAAGAGTGCGCGCACACGTCCACACCTCGAGCTCCCGTCCGATCGACGACTACTCCTGACAGCCACAGCATTACAGCCAGCGATACCTGGCTCTCCTGATACCTGGTAGGTGACTAAACGCTAAGAACGCTCCAGGCACTCGTCCATATTGTAACAGTCAACCGTTAAAAAAATTTCGCGGATCGAACGAACCGCGAAAATATATCAACACAAAAATTTTTCACGCGAATTACCCGATCTACGGTGTAGCAATTATACTTCCACAACTACCTCGTACTTTAATTATCATTTTACAGGACATTCAATGATACGATGTGGAGTTTAACGGATGGAAGAAGACGTTGGAAAACAAAATTAAGCAGTGCAGGTCTTATCTACTTTCATTTTGGTCATCGAATCATAGCCAAAATAACTGGTAAGTCATCCATTTCTTAATTAACTACCATATAGGCGGAAATTTTCACAAGGTTCAAATTTTAGTTAGCCTGGCGATAAAGGGGCATGGTCAATAGCTCACGCCTAAACGCGAAAATTAAAACCGCGAAAATTTCTTCTTGAGGGGAAACGGGATTTTCGCGCAAATTTGGACCAGCGAAGATTTCCTGCAATACTGTACTTATTTCTGATGTCATCCAAATTTGATTGCATGCCACACATCAATGAAAGTAGGTTCTGCATAAATAGAAATGGTGGGGCGGATGGGTTGAAACATGGGGGGCTGTGCACAACTCAGTGCAGTTAAGGCAGGCTCAACTTTTCTTCTAGTTCAAAAAGTGTGCATGCATGGTGTTTTGAAATGCTAACAGCTACATCTTTGGGTCTAGTAAAGGTCTTATCTACCCCAAAAGATTAACCACAAGCACTTGGTTTCCATGGCGGTGACACACCCAAGACTTCCATGCTAATTGTGAATGTGTGATGTTTAGGTAATTAGATAAATGCAGAGGCACACACAGTAGCGTGCACAACTTCATCACACTTGTACAGATTCGTCCTAGTAAACTGGACCAGCCTTAACTACACTGAGAAGGCAGCTAATGTGGCGGGCTGTGCATGGTAAGGTCTAGGGAAGTATTGGCCTGGCTATTTCTCTCCATACAAAATGCTCCTCTTGTAGGGGCTCCATTTCTAGCACTGTAGTTACTTCTCTGTCGGGATAATCCTGACTATTGAAAATTTGTTAATCTCGTACCGCTCATTTAAAAAAATGGTCTGGTAAGTTACCCGGGTTCAAACTGTTGACTTGCGCTGCCCTAGAGTTGGCAGGACCAATCAAATTTCAGAATGTTTCACATGACAGTTGTAGCACTTCAGTTGTGTCATACTCGCATCACAGTACAGTATAACGAAAATACCGCTAGCACTTGGAACAACGGTTAGTTTGAACTCCTTCTGCTGAGTTGTGTGCAACTACTCAGTACCTGTGAACAAAACGGTTTCTTCGCTGTTCGAGAGTAGCAGTGTGGTTCTAATTAGTACTGTCAGTTGGGCATATCGACATTGGTGAGCGAGAGTGAATCTACTGCAAGCGGTGCATCTACAGATGACAAGTAAGACAGCAACCATCCAATAAAAGTCTGTAACGAGTCTTGCTGGCAGCAACAACGCGCTTGCACATTATGAGCAGTCATGTGGCTATGTTCAAATATCTCTTGCATTATCCAATATTCATGGCTTGTACGGGTACAGTTGTCATCTCTGCGACGTCATATCCGGATACAGTTCTACCGGGTAAGTTACTAGGCCGTTTCTCCTATGTGATGCCTGCCGTTTCTCCTATGTGATGCCTGCCGTTTCTCCTATGTGATGCCTGCCGTTTCTCCTATGAATGGGTATGAGGCTAGTAAAGTTATGGTTACGAATCCATACAGAATGACCAAAGCACCCTTGTCTCAAGTTTGCAATGCTAACTTCTAGAAATCTGAATGTTGAATGCACCCCTAAGTTCAGAATAAACATCTAGAAGGAGATTAAATGTTACTCAGTAAAGGACCCTATGTAGAAGTCTTTGAAGTGTGCTTGTACTTTCGTTGCAGCCTCTGAAATAGTCTTGAGGTTGGGCACACCTGTACAATTGTGTAAACAACCACGTGGAATGTGAAATTAAATACACAAAGCATTGCCATGGGCTGAGCTTTTAGCTTGTCCGTTTATCCTGGCGCCACGAAGGGAAGCCGCCTTGGCAGAGTTGTGGACAACCTTGATTCACCACTGCTATGGATTACATTTCATCTCATACTGTGTTCATACCATACTAATTGTTTCTGTACACAATGTATTGCTACATGTATTTTACTCATATGAAGAAGTATTGCATGTGTGGAAGCATTTTCCAAGCTGGAGAGTCAGTCAAGTACTCTCCATGCATGTAAATACTAGGTACTATACACAAACGTCAGTATATTGTCCAGAACTCATGTATCATTAATTAGTTAATGTCTTGTTTAGACTAGTCACACCTTTTTTCACCTATATTTCTGCTTCTGCTGTGAGTTAGCCCTGCAACTTGAGCCACAGCTTCTTCCACATGTCCTTTACAAGTACATGACCTTCACCACACCCACTCATTAGCGAGCATTCAATAGTCAGGGCCCTTCTACCAGAGAGCGCTCCTCCGGACTGAAAGCTGCCTAAAAATGTCAGAAATGGAGCCCCTACAAGGTGAAAGGAGCGTTTTTAGGCCAGTTTATGCAAGAAAGCAGAACAATGGCCCACCTGGCATTGACCAGGGCTTTTCTACAGCCAGCTGCAACAGTCGTCATGCACTGTCACCCTCTGGGTGACAACCACCCACCTCCCCTCGTCCCACCCTTTCTGCTAGCGCAGAACCTATCTTCAAAACGGATTGCGCCAACTGATAACATGCAGCCAAATTTCGATGACGGCTATAGTCGTCATTAGTAGATAAAGGGTTAAGCACTAGTATTGCTTAGCAGATGGTGATTTTCACTGACGCTACTTACAGTCTCTAGGCTAATCACAGTACATAATGTCTTTGATGGTTTTCTATCCTTGTTTCAGATGTGGGATCAATGAAAGTTGATGATATTTAATATATGTGGCGGTCCCAGGTAGAAATCAAACATCATTCCCATATTTCGATTGCGATACCACGTTTGAAGAGCTGTAGCGCAGAACTTCTTGTAAGTGCGGGGCTCATACGCGCTACGTAGACATGTCAGGTATTTGTGCATCTACGCAGCGCACATGAGCCCCGCCCTTAACGGAAGTTCTGTGCTACAGTACTTCGAACACAGTCATGCAATCGAAATACACAATGGAATAATGTTTGATTTCTGCCCGGGACATAATCCTTGGGATATCACTGCTTCATAGTATATGGAAGTAAAATATAGTGTGAATAGTATTCACATGTAGACCTTATTATTGTGTAGGAGGGCAGAGTGATGATGGTCTAACAGATGAGCTCTTTGAGTGTGTGTACACTAACTTTGTCGAAGAGGTAGATGCAGTGGATAATGGAATCAGTGACAAGGATGGAGCAGCAAGGTAATATACTCTAGTCTCGCAAAAGAGTCTTCACTGAAGGTTACTAGAAGCATAGATAGTTAGAGTGCAAGGCATCTTTGCGTAGACTAACATAGCCAATGCGGTGCACACCATAAGCTACGCCATGCTACAGTTCAGAGTGTTGTGTGCCGTCAGGACTCAACCTCGAAACCGCTGGTGGTTCCGTTGTACGTTATTGCTTGTCAAATTATTTGCTTCGAGGGCATCGAGTTGCCCACCCCCTACTTTTGACCCAGTTTTCTGTATAGGGTTATAGTTTACTCGAATGAGCGCCCACCTTGGAGCAAGCTTTGTGTGGACTTTGAGAAGCACAGCCTCAAGCGCTACGCATATCTAAGGTAAGAAAAACTTTGTGTAATACTTCAGTCTTCACTGAAGGTTACTAGAAGCATAGATAGTAGAGTGCAAGGCATCTTTGCGTAGACGAACATAGCTAATGCGGTGCACACCATAAGCTACACCATGCTACAGTTCAGAGTGTTATGTGCCGTCAGGACTCAACCTCGAAACCGCTGGTGGTTCCGTTGTACGTTATTGCTTGTCAAATTATTTGCTTCGAGGGCATCGAGTCGCTGTACACATGACATGGTCGCTCTTTCATAGTTAAATGCAGAAACACTTGAAAGAGTGCCACCCCCCTCTTTGGCAGACTTGTAAGGTGCTCTGCCCATGGGCGCTCTTTGTGATACTAATGGTAAAAGGAAATTGTATGTCTTCATCATCAAAGCACCATGGTAACATTGTAACTAGGTGATGATAAGGGCTCTTTGTGTTGGTTACTACGTACACAACATCTGAAATTACATTGGCATAGTTTTGTTAAGTACTGATCTTTATGTACACAGGTATAAGGTATCTAGCACAATCAGCAAACGTGTGAGTAGACTGAATCCATCTTGGAACGATCCTGATCAAGACACTGATGTAAGGTTATTGCCTGCCCAGATTTTGTCACTGATGTTTTATGTTGTTTCTTAAGACTTGGCTGTTCAGTCCTTGGCAGTCACTTGTACATTCTTTTCTTATTGTCTTAGGGTAAATTTCACAAGGCTATGGAGCTCGTTGGGGGAGAGTTTACCGAATGTGTGGTGGCCTACAGGGATGTATGGCTGCCGACAAGGAACATTGTACAAAAAGCCATTGAGAAACGTCAAGAGGTTTGCACACAGGCTAGCTCATGTCCTAGTATCTTGACTACCATGCACATTGAAATGTTTGCGAGGATGATATTTCGTGAAAGCTTACCACACGGAACTTTTAATTTGCACAATTCACAATAGTGCAGCAAGCATGCCACATATTAATGCACACAATAGACATAATTTTGTAGTTTTTAATTTTACGAGTGTAGACTGTTGTGCAAAATACACCAAAAAGTTATCCATCGCAGTAATCAACCGTATATTTTCTACCTTCTCATGGTGCGTAGATATGTCAGCAAAACTAACATTCCCTCTTAACTGTATGGAAGAATTGTTAATCATGTTACCATTAGTCATGTAAATTGGCAGCAGAAGTTCAATCCTTATCTTGCAACTTATTGTATTAGCATATCAATACAATATATCGATATTCATTAGACCACATCCGGTTCTTGTAACGAGGAGCGCACAAAAGACAAATGACACGATTGGGATCAACAGGTTGTCCGTTCTCATCTAGTTCTTAAAATACTTCCACACAGGCCCCTTTGAGCCTTTAAACCCAGCATAGAACCCAAGCCCTGAGATAGTGGAAGCGGATTCATCGCTACTACACATAGTTGCTGCCATCACGCACCACCACCACAAGCTATAAATGCGCATGTGCTATGACTTTAACGAGCTATGAATAACGGGTGTGGGTATGACCTAATCGGTATAGTGTAAACCAAAGGCAAATCAATACAATATATCGATATTAGCACATATCGTTACACCACTAGTTACCATGCTGTTTGTGTCTGTACTCAGGTCGACAGTAGCGGAGAAATTATTCAACTGGAAATGCATTGTCCATGGGTGGAGCACCTGTTTGCACTTGAGGATAAGCTTTCCGTCTCTCCTAGCATCAAGTATGTCCTCTACCAGGAAAAGGAGAGTGAAAAGTGGAGAGTTCAGGTAAACATACTACTGTACAGGCGCACTGCAATCTGTACGTTGATGTGCCAATTCTTAGTTGCTGAAATACAGTGGAACCTCCCTTAACGTACACCTCCCAATAGCGGCCACCTCGCTGTGGCCACTTGACGCGGTCCCTGTTGAAACGCCATTAATTACAATCCTTAAGAATACTCCCAGTTGCAGACACCTCGCTATTCCGTAAAGCAGACAGATTTTTCGGTCCCACTAGTACCTGGACTGTACAAAATTCACTCAATAATGCGGACGCTGGCAGGCCTCTCGCACAAGATTGTCTGCCACCGCTGATTGATTCACCAACTGGACATTACACTAACACTGGTACACATAGTTCTAGCCTCTGGTTATCCTTTCTTGCCATCGTACAGCAAGGGAGAGCTCTGGAATGCACCTTCGTAGCGCTCAACGGCATGAGTACGCATTGCCACGCCTACCGGAAATATACCGGAAGCCTCCGAAGTAGGGACACCTCTTTACTCAGGACACTTTGGATGGCACCAATGGTGTCAGCATTATAGAGGTTCCACTGTATAACCTTTGTGCATTGGTGAAATATTCTGTGTGTTGTTTGTAGTTTGGTATGTTTTACTTTGTCCTTTGAAAATGCTGGCCTGAAGCATTCCCTGGTTCAGTGGAACTCTGTGATTAACTTTAGCCATTGTGGCATGTTTTGTACATAGATGTCATTCATAGTTACTAGCCACAAATCTCCTGTGTGTTGTCTCACACAATGTGATACTTTTCATGTCGTCCATTACTCAGGCAGTTCCTGTTGAACCATCTTCATTTGACACCAGGTACCATTTGTGATGTAGTTGTATTAGGGATACTGAAAAACGCGGAATAACAGAACACAGGAACACAGGAACAACAGAATAAAAGTTTGCAGAATGCGCATGTGCATAGTACTAAGCCACACCCCTTTGCCTAGACCAGTCCCATATCCAGGTTATAGACACTGTTTTGAGCTACGGTTTCGAGGATTCACTAGTAAACTATGCTTCATTATTTCATATCGAGGTAAGTCCTCAAGCTTTTAGGACGACAGTGTAATGTAACTTTTATCTAGCTAGCTACATACCTATCAAAGCCTACACTCCTCCTCTACACTTTAAGATTGATATTAATGCAATTACCGCTTACCCTGGTAAACCATAGTGGACAGATCGGCGGAATCCTTTCACACTACATGAACTTTTTGCCAGCAGCAATCCTTAGCCCACAGTTGCATCAGATCAGTCAGGCTTTCAGAGCCGCATCTAACTTTAGTTTGTGTCTCTCTCTGTCAACCAAGACAAACAGATACGAAATATAGAGTAGACTAAAGTTCAGTGAAGGGGTGTGGCTTGACATGTGGGTGGGGAATAGGCCTACTCCGCACATGTACATGCAGTCTAGTATTTTTATTCTGTTGTTCCATTGTTTTATTTCGTCGTTCTGCTAATCCATTATTCTACATTTTATCTTGTTTCACTATTGCTAGCATGTTACTATGCTACACTGTGGCCATAATACAATCTGCAGGAATTATGTCATAGCCTTGATGGGGTTTCCAGTCAACTGATACTTGCTCAGTTTTTCTCAATGTTTTGTTGCAACTTTCACATGCACAGTGCTGGTGTTTGTTAAGTAACTCTTTAACCACCGTGGGCTATTTGCTAGAGGTCTATTTTAGATACCTTCGTTGGTCTGTATTTCTACTTCTGCTTGGAGCTCCAGAAACTTGAGCTTCTTTGACACATTCTCTGTTGGGTTCATGACAATAACCACACACACTCATTAGCAAGCTTTCAATGGTCAGGGCTCTCCAACCAGCAAGCACTCCCATCTGACTAAAAACTGCCTACAGATCTGGAAATGGTGCCCCTACAAAGGGAGAGGAGTGGTTTCTGTGCCCATTTGTGCTATTAACGTGAGAACGTGGGAAACGGTCCAGCCAATGCCGACCAAGGCTGTTCTACAGCCAGCCAAGGCAGCCGCCATGTGCACGGCATGTCTTGAATATGCCCGCCCAACCTCCCCCTATCCCACCTTTTTTGCTAGTGCAAAACCTATCTTCCAAACGGATTATGCCAACTGATAACATGCAGCCAAAGTCAGACGACGCCAAACGGCATTGTTAAAGGGTTAAGGTTACGATGAATGAGCGCTTATTTATAATTATATTCATGACATATACCCGCAAGTCCGAATCCATTCCTACCGTTACTAACCTTGCGTCAATTTTAGCGAACTACTTTTATTTTCAGCGGAAGATAACAGCCCAACGGCCTTCCGTACTAAATTTTCGAGGTCGACTCGTCAAGTTTTGCTAAAAAAGTTCTGGACAAACCGTCAGAAAATGGCTTTTTCGGTCGTGGTTTACGAGGAATGCTACTCAAAATTTTATGTAGCGCCTACATTTCGAGCGCTGCTTGAAAATTGCCATCGACTCGACCTAGATACTTGTGCTAGGAGACTAGTAACCGAAAACGGTGAGTTTGAGGGCCGTCAGTAAGCAGATATTTGATGCAAGAGAGTTTATGTGAAGGCTTTGTTCTGGATGGTGTGGATTATAAGCTGCTAGAGCTGTTATGACCAAAAGAGCATTGTGTATAGCCTGGTCTTCGGTATCTCCATAGGCTTTTGAAGCACTAAAATGCCTCCAAGCACTCTAGAGTTATAACTCTGACATTCAAGCGCATTTATTGAATTCTGAGATAGGACAGGTTGTTCATCGTAACCTTAACCAAGTTAAAGTTTCTCTTACGGCATGTCTTGAATATGCCCGCCCAACCTCCCCCTATCCCACCTTTTTTGCTAGTGCAAACCTATCTTCCAAACGGATTATGCCAACTGATAACATGCAGCCAAAGTCAGACGACGCCAAACGGCATCGTTAAAGGGTTAACCAAGTTAGAGTTTCTCTTATTGCCTTTGGCAACTCATGACTGTGAGTCTGGTCAGACCCTTAAGAGTGTGGAGTTGGACATGAACGCATGCACAAACAAAAGCAATGGCCATTCCGTAACAGAAGACAATAAGTATGGTAGCTTCTGGCTACATGAATACATGCTGGACTAGCCTCGTTCTTAGGCTGTACCCACGGAATGATGGTAACATGGATGTATTTGGGGTTTGCCTGTCTGGGATACGTAACATATACTGCACTTTATCATATTTAACATTATAACAAGTGTTGTTACAGTTGAGATAGTGTTTGTTAAGGGCAGTTTTAGGTGTATTTCACTGTGTAGTGGACGTTATTGTAGGTACCCTTGTTGGATGTTGCTTAGCAACCGAGTTTTTGAACTTGAATAACACAAAAAGCACTGGGTGGTGGTGATAATGGGTGTGGCAGTGGGTTGCTCGGGGTAACATCCAACATATTAGTTATTCCCTAGATGGAGCAGCATGAAAGGCTCATGCTGCTCTGCCTGGTGAATGTAGCTATTATAATAATGTGTATGTAGTTAGAATATTATTCAACTAGCAAGTAACATTCTAAAAAGATTAGTTTAAAATACTTACAGTTACATTATGTGATTTAGTTCATCCCCTTGTGGCAGCTTACACTTTGTTATCTAGAGGCGTGTGGTTCAGTTGATTTCTCTCACACACGGTCTTATTGTTCTTTGACTGGGGTTGTAATGTTGAATCAGTCATTTTATCAGATGGCAGTGCTACATCCAATTGTAATGTAGCAACTAGCAGTAATTATAGGTCATGCTTTCTCGTCATTTTTCTCTGTTCTGTGTAGGCAGCCACTACCTGAGCCGTGGCGGGGTGTACGAGATGAACAGCTGTCAGAGCTGACAGGTATCCCTGGGTGTGTGTTTGTCCACACCTCTGGATTCATTGGTGGCAATAGAAC
The DNA here is from genome assembly GCA_949130485.1 of Agelas oroides. Lineage (NCBI taxonomy): Eukaryota > Metazoa > Porifera > Demospongiae > Agelasida > Agelasidae > Agelas > Agelas oroides. Next base: position 14,286,264 of record OX422184.1, on the reverse strand, counting down.
ACATGAAGGAGCTCTGAAGATGGCAGTGCATGCTTTAGGAGGTTCACTATAGTAACTTTGTATATGGAGTGTGTTTCTGAGCAATGGTAGTATGCAGTCATTGTGAAGCAATACTGAAATTATTGTCAGGAAATTCTTTTTATAGGCCAACTTGAAAGGCTGTTTCATGGTTCTCATTGATTTGTTTCACTGCATGTGGGCTTCAAGGGTGGGAAGGTGAGCATTTTGCCATGAAGAAGCAGCCGGTGCCACTAGAGCTGGCTGGATGTGGAGGGCCAGTGCACTATCCCAACAAGGCACAATGTTGTAGTATGCCACAGCATAGTTATATAACAAGGTATACCTATACATGCTTAGTGAGGAGCACCTTGCATGTAGGTATAAAGCTTAGAATATCGTAACTGCATCCAAACACTACATGAAATCAAGTCTGCAATATCATCTACTGAGTAATACAAATAAACGGCTGGTTGCAATCCACCCATCATAAAGCAGCATGCTTTGCACAATCATACAAAATGGAAGCCGTACAAGCAAGCATCCTTCCTTGTTCATCAAACAGCTACAGGTCATGCAAGTAACTTCTCTCGACAATCTGACACCATGTAACTTACATTCTAATTGTGATTCCTTTTCATCAGTGGACTGTTGTGACTGCATGAGGAAAGCCTCTAATCTTTGACTTAGTGTTATACCACAAGTATAGGCCAATTTCAGTCTGGAGGTAGATGGAGTTTGGTGCAAATATTAATACCTTTGTAGCTATATAGTTGGGACTGAATGTGTGGTTGCTGTCTATTGGTTCATTGTGTGCATTTACAGCATGCATACAAGGCAATTTCATTTAGTTTCTAGCTTTATTAGGGGCCATCCTTCCCCCTAAACGAAAACAAAGTTTCTTGAGATCCCCCCCCAAAAAAATATTTTTTGCAGACATTTTGACTCCAGTGAGGTTGTTATCTGGATGTGCAGAGGTGCATATCCAGCAGCTCCTGTCACCTGCCAGTATGTACCTACTAAATTGTGGATTGGAGGATAGTTCTCCCATGCATACTCCACTACAGCTGACTTCTCTAGATGTATACATCTGTCATCCTTTTCTTGCCAGTGTCCAAGCTGTTTCTTCAATCTTGCCTGTACTCTACATCTGGTCTCTTCAATGTAAACTAGGTCATAGCAGCAGAGAATACAACATACCACACTGAGTTGTTGACCTAGGGGTAGCTATATAGAACTTGCAGAAAGTCTATTTAAGACCAAACTAGTAGCTACTGATGTTATATCCTCACTCATCGTAGGGGATTACCACCAATATGGCTCTGTCCCTTCCTACTCAACATGACTGCTGCCATGCATCTACTTCTTTCTGTGTGGGCAAAGAGAAGCATTGTGAAAGAACTTGGCAGGGTGGTCTACTTCCTTCTGGTGGTTCCCCAGCATATGCTGCCCATCCCTTTGGCCCTTCTCAACATGACTGCTGCCATCTACATCTTTCTGTGTGGGCAAATAGAAGCACTGTGAATGAATTTAGCAGGGCTCTGGCTAAGTGGTCTACTTCGTTCTGGTGGTTCCCCAGCATATGCTGCCGATCCCTTTGGCCCTACTCAACATGACTGCTGCCATCTACGTCTTTCTGTGTGGGCAAACAGAAGCACTGTGAATGAACTTAGCAGGGCTCTGGCTAAGTGGTGTACTTCGTTCTGGTGGTTCCCCAGCATATGCTGCCGATCCCTTTGGCCCTACTCAAAATGACTGCTGCCATCTATGTCTTTCTGTGTGGGCAAACAGAAGCACTGTGAATGAACTTAGCAGGGCTCTGGCTAAGTGGTCTACTTCGTTCTGGTGGTTCCCCAGCATATGCTGCCGATCCCTTTGGCCCTACTCAAAATGACTGCTGCCATCTACGTCTTTCTGTGTGGGCAAACAGAAGCACTGTGAATGAACTTAGCAGGGCTCTGGCTAAGTGGTCTACTTCGTTCTGGTGGTTCCCCAGCATATGCTGCCGATCCCTTTGGCCCTCTCATGTAGACATCTCACCGCATTTCTCTTTACATGGAGATATTGATCCTTGAGTGTGGGCTTCTTCACGTAGACAGTGATGTCCATGTTGCAATCTTCTCTTCTCCAGAGAAGAGTGTCAAGAACTGGGAGTATCCACATTAACCTTGATAGTCCACCTGACCTCATTGAAATGATGGAATTCTTCACTAGAGGCAATTCTTGAGGATGCAAAAGTGTCATGAACAAACCTCAACAAACCTCTACCACAGCCTGGGCCTGGTCTGCATTCCAGCTCCTCAAAAGAACTCCAAGTAGGCCAAGTAGGCCACCATGTCAGAGTCTGGGAAGCTATCACTGCACCTTCCTTCTTGCTTGTAAATGTTTCCTCTGTAACTGAAGTAGACACATCTCCAGCAGTTCGGCAATGTGTTCCGAAACTCCATGCATTCAGTTTCAGTAAGCATGAACATGCATGTAGAAAGTGATGAGTTTCCAGTCAGTTTGATGTCTCCTCACTTTTCACTAAGGTGCCTGTAGGTGAGGCAGTTGCCCCCTGTGAGAGGCTTCAGGAGGACTAGCTACAAGCTGATTGAAGGGACATTTCTTACCCCTGACATGGCACTTAGTCTGTCATGCTAGGGGAGATATGAGGGATGTAGTATTATGGTTGAGAGGGGCAGTGGTTATGATTGTCACTGAAGCATTCAAGTCATAACATCTATAAAAATGTTATCCAATTTCAAGTTGGTAACAAGGAGCATGTTATGAACTATTATGACGATTCCTTCAACATGCTACCGCATAAGTTGCAACTTATATAATGTTGGGGGTATTAGATGGGAATCAAGGGGCAGAGCGATCGCTGCCTGCGGTACGTACACAGCAACTGTGTAGCTGAGATAGTCAGTACCCCAGCCCCCTTCCAGTTATGCAGCCAGAAGGGTCTGGGGTTCAGACTACAGTTGCACCTTTCAAGCGAATTAAGGGTTGTAAGACGAGCAAGCGTTGAGTTGGTTGTGTCTTTGATGCTCTTTGCTATTGCTTAACCCTGTAACCACAAATGATGACTATAGACGGTGTGCCTCTAGAACCTAGGGGGCGCGGCTTTGGACTTAGAATGTTGCCATGGTGATACCAATCAGAATGACTCAACTCTGAAATATGGAATATCACCATGGCAACATTTTAAGTCCGAAGCCACGCCCCCTGGATTCTAGAGGCACACGGTCATCATCCAAGTTCGGCCACATGTCCGTTGGCACAATCTGTTTTGAGGATAGGTTCTGCAGTAGCAAAAGGGTGGAACAGGAGGAGGGTGGGTGACAGTGCAGGCGGCTGGTGCAACTGGTTGTAAAAAAAAGTCCTGATCAGCACAGGTGAGCTATTTTTCTGGTTTCTTGCGCAAACGGGTGTGGCTCCGGACTTGCACATAGTAGGGACTTCATTCTGGCCTTTTAAGCAGCATTCTGTCCAGAGGAGCGTGCTGTGATCAGAGGGCCCTGACTTTTGAATGCTCGCTAGTGAATGGTGTGGTCAAGGTCACTGATGAACTTGCAAGAAAACTCTGAAAGAAGCTGTGGCTCAAGTTTCCAGGGCTAACTCCTAGCAGAAGTCAAAGTACAGGTCAAAGAAGGTGTAACTAGTCTAAGACCTCTAGAAAATACAATTCACTGAATGCCTCTACTTGCTTCACTGCTGGAAACGGGAGACGTAGGCCTACATTGCCGGTACATAGCAGAAGCGTCGGTCCAAGTGGAAAATGCTCGGATTCAGAAATGCGGAGACCGAGCTGATACAAAAACAGAAGTACGGAGGCGAGAAGACTGAAAAGCCGCTCTAAGCCACTACCGACAGAAGCCGTAGTTCTGTAACTGGTTGAGGCAGTCTTTCGAAGGGTCTCTTGAGGGGGATTCACTTTGTTCACCGATTCTGAGGTCAGGCACGTGCGCTGTGATTACGTAATGCATTACTCGTTAGAGGGAAAGTTGGCGTGTCCGAAACACAGAAAAGCAAGGTGAGGGCGAACTTTATGTAAAGCTGCCAGTGGCACCCATGTATGTACAATGATTTATATAAGTTACATGTGTGCCACTGGCAGGCTACATACTCTTGATGACACCCCAGCTTGAAGTGCTCAAGCATCTTGGCCATGCAAACAACAGATCAGCAGAATTGAAGTGATTTTACCATTTATCACTGTTTGGGATGACGTTCAAATGAAGTATGGCCTTAGTTTAGATCAGAAGAAGCTACATGGAAGCTACCAAATTGTTTATCAACAGAAAATGGCAATCCCAACAAACTCTGCATTATGCAGAGTTTGTTGGGATTGCCATTTTCTCCCCAAGGAGCTAGAGTAACTCCAGGGTGGGTGTCGTAAACTTTATGCCTTGGCTGATGATCATGTAAGCCAGACAAAACCAACCACAGCAGAGATTGTGTTCGGTGTCATGCACAGGGAAGGGTCAAGTGGCTTCTCAGAGGGTTTGTGTGTTTGTGGAAAGCTGATTGCTAGCTTTTGACAGAGAACTCAAGTTAAAAAATTGGTATCTGCTCACTCTTTAGTTAAACCCATCCTTTTACCAAAAAGTGTCTGTATAATGTAGTCTCGCAGGCCCAACCCACTTCCACAAACAAAGGGAAGGGTCTGGTGAACTGCGTATACAAGCCATGTCCCACTGGAATGCAATTAGCTGGATGATGTAACCAGATATCAAATAATGCACTCTTGAATTCACCTGTTGCGGAGTAAGCACGCTCCCCAAGAAGTATAGTCGAAGTGTTTTTACAGCTTCTGCAGTAGCGGACTAAAAGATTCCCTAGCTCTCTTTCACCATTTTGAAGACTGCTATTGCTACTCAAACAGTCATGTAATGCATCATGTAACAAAATACAGCTTGTATACACATTTCACCAGACCCTTACCTTTTTGCGGAAGTGGGTCTGGCTTGTGAGACTAAATATAATGCAGGAGCAAGTAAAAGTACTTCAATTGCGCTGCAAAAAAACTTGTGATTCTTCAACACAAAGCATTTATTTATCCTTCATCTAAAATTACAAAGCTTCAGCACAAGGATTCTGGCTTTTGTCACAAGACCCTTTCTCTGTTGGTTGGGTTTGGGCACGAGACTGGTAGACAACAAAATTAAGTAGCTGAGTGATTTACAGCCATCTGTCTGATTGGCCCCACTCAACGCACAAAAGCTCATCAAGTCACCAAACCCTTATCTGTGAACAGGAGGGAGACATGATGTCACATCATAGTGGCAATTATAATGTGCTGTGATGACATTCCAAGGGGAAGAATTAGTGCTAAAAACAAGAGTGGTTCTATGAGTGAAGTCATGATGAGTGCATTCAGTTTTCAACTGTGCTGAAGCCTTCTGATAGGCTAGACCTGTACATTGGTAGTTTAATGGTCGGTTGTTCATGAGAAGCTATTTTGACTAGCCAGGTGGCTTCAGTTTTGTTGAAAAATCTGTGTGCCCACATTGACTTCGTCCATACAGCACTATAGTTGTAGCTTGTATTCATGGTTGTTGCTCTTGGAATATCATACAGCACATTGTCAATGCCATGCACATGATCACTATGAGCCAGTGTGGCAGTGCGTATTATGTCATTGCTGAATGCTAGGAATTTCATTCTCACTAATCCATTAATGTGATGTTTACTATTCCCATTGTTCTCTTTAGATGCAAAACACAAAGATCCAAGTTTCCGAGACTGTTACAGATCTCTACCAAATTGCAGACACAGTAGCACTTTGCTTGTGTCACTGTTCTCATCTTCAGCTAGATAATATGCATCTAAAATTTTGCATGATTTCATTTCAGTGAATCTTGTGTATATTTTACTTTATCAAAGCGTTTAGTACTTTTCTTCTACATTGGCTGTGATTTCCATTTGTTATAGCTTGCGTGAAGACTTCATTCTGCAAAGCCAAACCCTGCATATTGGCATGCGTAGCCTGTACACTGCCAGTGCCAGCATAAGTTCAGTTCGGCGCGAATGCGCGCATCAGCATATTCTGTCACGTGGTAATCATGTGCCTTCTGTCCTCAGAGTCGGTGAACAAAGTGAATCCCCTCTTGAGGGAATCACGACAACACTTACATCTGTATCACTGTCAAGGGTACGTCAGGAGCACACAACCCCTTGGTTGTCTGACTCACCGCGGCATCACGAATGAACTCCACATAAGTCAGAAATCCGGCCCTCGCATAATTTGCTGGGAGACAGTCAACCCTTGGCTACAAGGCCTCAACACACAGTCGTGAGTCAGTAAACACTTCTTCCCGCGTTCGTGGCCTCCATTTCTGTAGTCTGTACTTCGGTTTACGCACTTTCGCGTTTTCCACTGATTAGTGCTTTGATTATGTCTTCTTTTCACTGTCAGCAAAAGAATTCGCAATCAGAGAGGCTATGACGTCAAATCGGACTTGCGCGCGTATATAAAGCAGAATTTTTCGCTCTTCATCAAAGTCTCCCGCCACCCAGAAAATGGAAGACGTAGTAGTTGATCGAGATAAATCCGTGTCGCTTATCAGGCTATCAAATAAGCCGGAAAGTGGAAAGTGCAATGAACCAGAGGAAAGTGATTCTGGCCTGCAGCCATCTAGCAGCTCTCTCAGCGCTAGTTCTACCGACATAGTAATAACTCCAGATGCGGATCGTGAGCGTCAGAGAAAGTCCAAAACTAGGATGTGGGTTGAATGGATTCTCATTGGTATGGTGATCACTGCTGTGTGGATATTAATAGTGGGATTGCCCATCCTCTTCTACCATCTTCCAGAGGTGAGACCTCACCCACTGATTCAATACTACTACAATTTTTTTATGGCATTGTGATGACCTTTTAGTGTGTTGACCTCAAGTTTCAAGTACAGCTATAGTGCACGGAAGAATTTGAATAAATGTATAACTTAAAGTAAGAACGCCATCTCTCACTTTTCTGTGCTGTAGGCGACAAGAAAATATGTGGGGCATGGGGACAAAGCTCCCCCACCCCCAATAAAAAAATAGTGTATAATAGTGTGTTCAGATTTCCAGAATTCACAGGTAACTGAACATGTGCGAACAGTGTGTACTGTGCTCTGTTGTCTCTGTGCACATGTGAACTTTGCATGCGAGCCTGGGAACAACACTACTTCAGCATGAGCCGCCTGCTGACTTTTTTCTGAAGTAGCATGGAGTTTTTTCAGGGCTGAGGATTATTCAACAGCACACTGAAACAACAATGAATGGCAGTTTCAAGCTCCTTCGTGCAGTCTTCAACAGTGGTGGGCACATGAGAAAATAACTTTTAAAGGCTTATTTGTATTATGCAGACATGCATAAAGGCTTATCAATCTTCACTGTGGAAATCGATTCACGGTGTTGAAAATTTTGTGGTGGCCTCAACTGCAAATTATTGTAACAGCGGAATTTACCCTATCTATGGTAGCCAGGTTGCTTTGACAAATGGTTTAAGTTTGTGAGTTAATGCTTATCATCTGTTCATTCTGTTTAGTTACATATCTTGGTTTTCTGCTGTGAGCTCACTGTGCACATGAATCACCGCCTACAAGTATGTGTGTACTTGGTAAACTATGTGGACCTTGAGCTCACAAAATGCACCTACCTTGAGGTCACAAAGTGCACCCACCTTGACCTCATCAAGTGCACCCACCATGATCTCAAAGTGTCAACAATTCACCAACTGTGCCCACCATGAAGTCATTTTGTGGACAATTCCCCAAATGAACCAACTATGAGGTCACAGTGCACAAAGTTTAAGAAGCCATTATGTGCATGCATATCCAATTCTGGTTCACCAAGTGCACGTCCAGTGTTGGTACAGTTCACCAAGTCCACTCTCCAGGAAGACATTAAAATGATATAATCCATTCACAGTTCACCAACACCTCATTCCTTACCAATGAGGCTCACCAGCACCCGCTAGCATCAGGAGCATCTCACCACCTTGCATTCTAATGCTTCCTCCTATTGAACTCTGACCTGCATGTAGTAATTTAACACCAAGAATCAAACTTTACCGTAGCCATAGTTAAAGGCTACTGGGACTGCTAGGCCAACACCAGTGTGTGCACGATATTGGACTCTACGAGGTCTTATAGTTCACTAGTTTTATCTAATTTAATAGTAAGTAGATTGACAACTTTACCGTAGTTAAAGGCTTTTCAGTTGGCTTCTGCATAATTGAACTAGGTTATCTGATACCAACTTGAGTTCAGAAAATAACTTTGCCGACGTTTCGACTGAATGCTCCAGTTGTCATCAGGGCGAAAGTTTTCCCCCTGATAACAACTGCAGCATTTCAGTCAAAACGTCAGCCTAGTTGTTTTCCGAACACAAATTGGGATCAGATAACCTTCTTCAAATTGAGTGACTCAGAACCTTTTTTTGGTAAGGTCAATCTATCTTCCATTATATTATTCAATTGACGACTGGCATTTTATATAGCTAGCAGACAAGTGATGTGTGATATCATTCTACTGCATGCTATGTTTGTTTTTGCCATTTACAGTGTTAGGAAGCCTGGAGGGGAGAAGTGGTTGGGGAGGGAAGAGGCTTGATGTTGATGGAGTTGCAAAATATATAAAATTGCCTTTTCACATTCAAACCTTACACAGGCAAATGTAGCACAGCCCAGCACAGTCAGTTCTTCATTCAATTTGTGCAACAGTAAGTTGATGGTACTGCATTCACTTATATCTGTGTGACATGTCAATAAATTTGACTTCAACTGTGACCTAGACTTGTGCTCAGGCCTACCTGATATTTTCTTAAGTTCATTGTGTTCAACCACCTGAAACAGACGACCAGTAAAACGAGCAAGTCTATCAACAAGGCTGATGTTTATGTCATAGCATGATCATTTCTTTCCACAGTATCGGACTTGAACTGTACTATTGTGTGTCGTGAGGACTTTTATTTTGATGAAACTGTGGGGTACTGCAGACCCCACTGTGGAAGATGGAAGGCATATCCACCAACAACCCAGACTGTACAAGATGCCTTTGTCATTATGTCAGCTGCTGGTGGCATTATTGCAGCCGTTATAGTGATTACGCTTGCTTACTTTCGCCATAAAAAAGTGTGAGTAATCACATACATACAGTAGTAGTACACACAGGGCAGGTGGAAATCATGCAGTCTGGTAGACCCAGTACCTGCTTGATTGGCAACTTCCAATGCAATGTTTTCTCTTGTTTGGTAACCTGAGTGAAACTGGTATCTCAAATCCATGCAATCTGTGCACAAGTGACAGACAAAATTCGAAAAACTGTGTATCGAAATGGGCAACTAGAAAAGCAGGGAACGGGAAAAAGGAATGGGAATTTGCGCGTAAAAGCCGCATGAGCAGTAACGAGACAACTGCTTGTAGAGATCTTGTTCACAAACATCTCCAGGGATGACTCCGACTCAGCTCACGGGGGTATTTTTCACATAAAATGGAGCACAACAATATCCAAACACACATTTGGAAGCCGTTGAGTCTTATAACATAGAAGCCTGGATGGTGAAGCCACTGAGCAGAAGTTGTGTACGTAAACACTGTGGTTGTAACTGATTATAAGTCGGTCACTCATTGAGGTTGACCAGCAAGCAGACTAAAAACAGGACATGAAGTTTGTGTGGCACAACCACTGTGTCATTTTCTATGTACTATGTATGTGTAACATACAGTGTCTGTGATAGTGTAGGTGGGCCCATGTGCATGAACAATCAATGAACCACATCTCCCTAAATAAAAGATAGGCCTAGTCATGTGACAGTAATTAACAAAGTTCAACATTGATTTAACCCCAGAAGTGTCATCTCGATTGCAGTCTGGGTTCATGTGATGACCTATCTCCATTTGCCATGGTTGAGGTACACAGCACTAGTATAGTCAAGGATTCCTGCAAAACATGAATTTGGTTGTAAATGAAATTCATTTTGTAATTGCATGTTTGTGGCAAAAGGGGGTGAAACCTGGTAACATTCATGTATAGTTACATAAGTATTCATGCCCTGTTGGTATGCAAGTCGTAACTCTACACTGGCCAAGGTGGGAGGTGGTATGGGGCAAAGTCCTGCAACTGAGGTGATCCATCTTAGGTTAAATCAACCTTATTTTCCGGTGTATGTACAACCTACATCAGTGATCATCACTATAGTATATAATACTAGGTGAGCTTATGTGCTGTGTAATTTGACTGACATAAAGCTCACAACCGTTCATCTCTCTACAAAGTGCATGATTGACTGGAAATGTGGTTAGTATGCTATAAAGATTATTTAGTTTTATAAACGTATGTGAGTCAACAGTGCAGTTCTTGTATGCACTCTCATAAGATGTGTGATTTGCCAGCATGCTTACTTTAAGATTAATTACCTGTTCAGTACAATGTAGTGAATATAGAAACAGCTAGGCATCATTCCAAGTGGTCACAATAGTAAGATTATAATTACGCGATAGTGCAACAGCAAGATTTTCCATTTTCCTTGCACATCTCTCTGCCGATGTAGTATAGATTATTGGTGCGAGCAATAGCAAGAGAATCTGTCCAGAAAGTAAGTGTGCCTACTTATATACAAAACAGAACACATGATGAAAAGTATGATGATAAATGGTGTGAGCTATACCACAACAAACAGGGGAATGGAGATGTACAGGAAATGTAGAGGTGACAACGAAAACATGGGAGGAGAAGGCTATTGAGTGAAAAGAACCACCATGTAGCAAAATATACACTCAGATAAGCAGCATGCAGATGTACAAATAAGGCTATAAGGTGGTTTAACAGTATACAAAAATGAAAATGATTACAAACTAATTGATACACTGTATAGACTACATATTATGAAGTTCAACAGTTAACATATGTTACACCTCCTTCCATCTGCACTGAAATTGCGGATTTTTGGTCCATCCTTGCAGTCCAATTATATTGCAGCCATACTGACATCCTGTGAATGCCCTAGACTTGGTTATTGCCCACTGTTGTGTTGTAACAGAAGCAGCCCGAGTATAGAGTAATCAGAACATGGCTAGGTTGCTCTGAATGGAAGGCTGAGCTCTTTAGGAGTTACCTAAAATCTGCGTAATAATTACACACCTAAGGTACAAAACATGTTATTGGCTGCAACTAGACCGACGCGCTATGCTCGGGGCTGGCTAAACAATACTGCTAGGGATGGGGCCGAGGGAGTCCCGATAATCACTAGCAATTATTGGTGCCGGGAGTCCCTGCTGGGAAACATGCTTTTTTATTGTTTGAATGGCTACTGTAGGACAAGTTGTTAGCTGCACTTATGGGTTCAAAAAGCCAACAGAAGCAGTCATAGTGAGGGTAGTTTTCAAGGGGGCATTCTTTTTTTTTAACTTGGCCAGAAAGTTTCTATTTAATTTTTTTTTTTTTTTTTGCTTCTTACAGCCCTGATAACTAAATTCACTTTAGGATCAGTTTCCATGTACATTGAAACTTTAGCAAGCCTGGTAATAAATATGAATGTACATCAGTAAACTAGCTAGCCTGTATGTATAGTTTACCAACATTTATATACCTTGGACATTTTGTAACTTGTTCGCATGTTTCTGTCTTGAACATAAATTTAGTGATATATTGTAAAGTTATAGTTCAACTTCACTTTTTTTTACATGCAGGTTCAAGTTTCCATCAGTGTTCATCATCTACCAAAATATTACTGTTGTTGTGTACGCAATTTTTATTCTGGTAGGGTATACAGCCAAAACGCCACTTTTCTGCAGCTCTGATGATGTGACAGAGAGCTTGGATAATCCAACTCCATTTTGCACCATTATAGGTAAGAGTTAATTATGTTATAGATAAACCACAGTAGACAGGGATTTATGGTCCATAAACCACCCCGAGCCCGAGGGCGCAGCCCGAGGGCAAGGGTTGTTTATGGACCATAAATCCCTGTCTACTGTGGTTTATCTGTTATATTCTCCACTCTGATTGGTCCTTGTTGTTATTAGTAAATACACATGGTAGTTTTCACTGTAAACAAGGTATGTTATTAGTAAACATGTAAAGTAATTTACACTCTAAACAAGGTAGCTTATAGGAAACATCATTTTACAACTTCCTGTGGTATATGGAACAGAATCTACAGAACCTACAACTTCCTGTCAGTATATGGAAAATAATACCCACCTGTTGCCACAGAAACAAGGGTGAAGTGGAGTATATATTTATATATATTATGAAACACACCAACATAGGTGCATATGAAAGATATACATACAGAGAATTAGAATTTACAAATATTGTCAATAATTATATCGAGTTCAAATTGCTCAAAGCCATGAATGTGAGTGAAACAACTTGACTACAGAATCTTTCGTGGTCATTATAAACTCTGGAGTGATATGAACCGTACAGAAAATTATAGCCAATAAAGTTAGAACATGACTCAACAGAGCACTTAAACACAGAACGGAATCATGATTTAGTGCCTTACAGGCAACCTTTAAATACTGTGATACTATACAGCAACCAGGTGAACAATAGCAGTATGTGATACACATGCAGGAAAGTGACCAAATTTGATGCAAAATCTTATTGTAAGAGACTTCAAGACCTTTAATTTGCCTCGAACTGAGACGCCACAGAGCCCCACCGTAGAAACTGAGACAGTATGACTGAAATAAACGAGTTTTCAATATACTATCCACAAAATTGAACCTCAGAAGTGCAGTCTTTGGCTGTTTAATAACATCCATAGACTTCATCTGGATGTCAAGATCATCAGATAAATTCATCGTCTGATAGTTACCCAAGTGAACCACTGAGTCAAGCATTGTCAAACGCTGACCACAGAAAATAAAGAACGCACTGCAGGGGAAGTTCACAGTTGAACCAAACCTTATTAGCTGAGTTTGTCAGGGTTGAAGCGAACATGGTGTGAGCGAGCAAATTCCTCACATACTTCCAACATTTTTCTCAGACCATCAGCTGATGGAGCCAGAATCTTGAGGTCATCAGCGTAGCATAGTGCACCAGCAAATATACTGTGCCCGTAACAACCACGACCTGATTCACGCAAGGCACAGAGAAGACTGTCAACATAGACAGTAAACAAGATTGGGCTGAGCATACAACCCTGACGGACACCATTACTAACAGAGAACTTAGCAGAGTCAGTACCATTCCAACGAACACAGACCAACTGACTACGATACCAGTACAACAGGAATCTTGCAGTCGGAATTGGGATACCTCTAGTTAGTAACTTCTTAAACAAAACATAGTGATCAACAGTATCAAATGCCTTGGAGCATCTATTAGACAAGCATAGACATTAGATGACCGCTTGATGTAACAATTAACGAAACCCTTTAGAATTCCAGTGCACAGGGTGGTAGAATAACCAGGTTCGAATACAAACTGCAGATCATCAGTTACAAAGTATTGTGACTAAGTTAGAATAATACACCACTCTAGCACCTTACACCAGGGTAATACCACAATAGTTGGAAGAGTCAGAGGGATCCTTGAGACCTTTTGGAATAGGGAGAAGAATAGCATCCCAAAATGCACTGGGAACGTAACCATGTCGGAGGATAGCAGTAAAAAAGTTTGCAAGAAACGAGTGAAGCATTGCTGGAGCCTCGATTACATGGTCAGAAAATAAACTTCCACCATCAGATTTTCCATGCTTCAGCCTATTAACTGACTCACGCATAACTTCTGCTGAAATCACGAACATTGTCTGAGGTTATCAGATGATCTAGCTTATGTAGCAAACGACCAGGATCGTGGGTGCAGGATGTATTAAGAAGCTGTTCAAATTTGGAACGCCTAAAGTTAGCAATGCTCGTATCACCACTAATTCCATCAACAATAGTAGCTGAAGTGGCAGATTTTTAGCCACAAGACTTACGAAGTTCAGACCAAAGTCACGTGTGGGATCCTTCAGTAGTACTTCAGCCATACGTTCACACCTTACGTAGTCCTGTCTGCGTTGAAGTTTTCAAACTTCGTATTTATAGCGTTGCTTTGCATGTTGCTTCAATTGAAATAACACACCACCACTGGGGTAACCATCATCACACCAGTTATACCAGAATTGGATCTCTGTTGAGCAGGGCCAGCTGAATCATGCCAGCATGCAAGCTTCTTCCTTTCACCAGACATTGGAATGACACCAGTAGCACAGCTTAAAAGACAGTCAGTTAACTCAGCACCTATCTGATCCAACAACGTGCAGTGAATGATACATCTTGGATCATGGCAGTGAATAGCATCTATCAGAGAACAAGATAGCTTGGTAAGTCTTGCACTCAGCTGTTGTCGATACAGCTCTTTCTGCTCAACAGATGCCTTTTGCCACAAGATACGTCAAGTTAATCCCGCACCACCAACCTCAAAGGATGACTGCATAGGTACAGCAAACTGAAGTTCTACCAAAATAGGAATGTGGTCTGAAAGATTAGATCCAGACTGAACAGAGCAGACCATTAGTTACTGAAGAGTGCAAGAAATGACAGGTGACAACATGATCAATCCACGAATGACAACCATCAGCCTCACGAAAAAAAGGATCCAACCTGGTCTTTAAAATTTAAATCGGCAATGACTACGGTCCTATCAACAATGAACAAGGATACAACATCGGTGAAGTCACAAGTGCGACCAAAGTCAGTATTCCAATCACCACCAATCATGAGATAATCACTTGCAATGAAGCCACCAAGTTCTCCTAGTGTATCCCTCATTAGCTGGGTAGAACTTTCATTATGATAGTCAGTAGGCAAGTAAACATTTACCAGGAGGAGCGAATGACCCTCAAAGATAAACTTAATTGCACAGAATCTTCGGCTCTGAGTTCAGACATGTTTAACCAAACCTGTCAAAGATTGCCTATAGATAATTGCACAGCCACCAAAAGGATGTCCATGGAAAATCTTTATACTATCAAAACTCTGGAACAAAAGATTTTCCATTGCACCACCCATGACAATTATACGACACAATCCTTAACTTGCACTGCTCAAGCACCTCAGATGCCTATCCCAGGCACAATGCAGCTTAATGGGAACAGGTCGTGGCCGACAATGCAATGGAAAATCTCAGGTCAGGATGAATCTAGATTGATTTGTAGTCAGGGCCTCAGAGACTGCATGTAGATTCACACCTGTAGTTTGTTTCTGATGCTTTCTCTCGGCTAAATGATGTTTCAGGGCATTCCTCTCATCTACACTCAGGTCAGGATGAATCTAGATTGATTTGTAGTCAGGGCAATCTGACAACTTCCATATCCCAGCAAACAGAATATGCCTATCCCAGGCACAATGCAGCTTAATGGGAACAGGTCGTGGCCGACAATGCTCAGAGACCCAGATTGCTGCTTTTTACCCAACCGAAACATATCATGAACCTGTACCGACTTTCCAGCAGCACATGAAAGGACTTTATCCACCATTTCCCAGGTTTACAACAACTCTTTATCCTCTGAAATACCAAACATAACAATATTCGAACAGCGCTCCAATAAATCAGGCTCATTTCTTGTCTTCTTCGAAAAGGCACTATCACTGCGACTTCAATTTCCAGTAGAGGCAGCACTCATTGGTTTTACAATAGACTGTGCAGACTGATCAAGGTTCTCCACTTTTGACACCAAATCTGGTCGCAACTCACTAACCAGCTCTTCAGGACCATGATGAGGAAGGGATGCTGGGAGGAGCAATAAATCCTCAGATGAACAGAACATCTGCGGCAGTAAACATTCAGCATCCAGAGCATCAAAGGCAGCGACAATATCGTCAAAATCAGCATCAGCTTGAGAACGTGATTGGGTACCCTTACAACGACTATACTCAAGTTTTAGATGCTTGAGGTCTGCCTTGCAGGTATTCCAAAGCTCCTCTTCTGCAGTTTGAACACGAGTGTCATCATAACGATCAAGAACACTGGCCTTAATTGACTGTACATCACTTGTACTAGTCAACTGTTTTTTAAAAAACAAAAGCCTTAATTTTTCTCATGAGTCTACATCTGAGAGTTGGTTTCAACTGTAAGGTTGGGAGGGCCTATATACGTATGGTTAAATCTCAGTCTGAATCTCACATCTCTTTATATTACAGGTACTGTTTCATACTACACTGTGCTGCAACTAGCACTATGGGCAGTTTTTCTTGTGGTGGTGGTGTTCTTGGGTGTTGTGTTTCCAATCCACATGCAGCAGCTTCATGCCTCAGGGAAGATCAAGTACATCCACATCACAATGGTACTACTAGGTCTCATTGTGCCTTGTGTGCCAGTTGCAGTTACTTTTGGTACTGGAGGATTTGCTCTCAGGGACACAGTCTTTCCTCCCATCATCTGTCTTGGGAGAGACAGGGGAGCTACTGTGTATTCACTTACCATTGCTGAGAGTGTCCTAGTTGCAACAGGCATTTCTCTTCTGATAATCGTGTTTCAGAAGTTTATCAAGGTAAAGTGTTCATGGCTTGAGTTGAGGGTTTTAAACAAGTGTAATATTTACAGAGCTATGTATGTTGCAGAAGCACTGATCTGCTGAATTGTATGTATTTTATGGCCAAAGTGTTACTATTGGCATGATGAAGATGATGTCTCAGATGCTATGGCCAAAATATTGCCCAAGTGGCGACTACAATAACTGCATGACTAGTGGCTCATTCTGGACAAAAAACTACTTTTGGCAGTTCTTGGTGTCTCATTATGTATTATATAGCTAGCTAAGCTACAGGTTATGGAGAATGGTGTGGATCGAAGTCTAAAATTTCTCACTGTCTGCATGTTATAGCAGTACTTTTCTTGAAGCCAACACAGCCAACTTGCTAGGTTTTTTTTTTTTTTGCGAGTTTTGCCCTGTAGACTGAAATTGAGTGGTCCCATGACGAATGCATGCATAAAGTTTCACTTTGTGTGTGTGTGTGTTGATGATGTGGTCAGACTAAGGGTGGAGATATTGAGAGGGTGCAAATTTTCATTTTAGCTGAGGAACTAATAACTGCGTTTTTGAATTTATCAAGCAGAGGGAACAGTTTGGTGCAATGCTTTTGTCAATCTTGTGTACACTTTGACTTTTGCCCAAAGATTTGTGATCAAAGGTTAAAACCAACTTTAGCCCTAAGCATATGCTTAACCCTGAAATTTGCACTATCCCTAAACATTGTAACCCTTCCCCTAATCCTAACCCTATTTGCACCAACCCAAATCTCACTAACCCTATTTACGCCTGTGAATCTAATTAAAGCTCAGCGTACATAGGGTTTTCTGTCATGCTCATGAATAATAATCAGTGTAGCCTTCCTCAGTGGTCATAAACGTCACAGGGTTCAATTAGCTGTCCAATGGGAACAGTTGATCATCATAAATATCCTTAATGGCACTTTTGTTGTGTCTTCAGTAGCCTGGTGTGACGTTAAAAAGATGGGTTATGTAACACGGATTATTCGTAGTAGTTGAAGAAACAGAACAGATTCTGGAGGTGTTGGCTAAACATTAGGAGGAGCTAGGGAAGAGTCGTAATAGTTTGGATCCAGAGCAGGAACCAGAGCTAGTTCATGAAAGTTCAGACCTGTGCCAAGAGATAGGATGGGAGGAAGTGGTCAGGGTTTTGAAGACGCTGAAGAGGGGGAAGGCGCCAGGCCCAGATGGAATTCTAAATGAGATGTTAATTTATGGAGGGAGCAGGATGGTGGAAAGTATGAGGTGCATGTTCAATGTAACGAGGAGAAGCCAAGTATACCCACAGGATTGGAAGAGTAGTTTTGTCATACCCCTGTTTAAGGATGGCGATCCAGAGAGTGCGAGCAACTACAGAGGCATTGCACTGGGAAGCTATGTTGCCAAAGTTTGGGCAAAGATTTTGACAGTTCGGCTGGGAGAGTATGCAGAAGAAAATATATTGACAGATGCCCAGGGAGGTTTCAGGGCAAAACGGAGGTGTGCAGACCACATTATGATCTTGAGGGGTGCATGTGAGTTGAGGAAGAGAAAGAAGAAAAGTACCTGGCTGGGTTTTATGGATGTAAGTAAAGCATATGATACAGTGTGGAGGGAAGGGCTGTGGAGGAAAATGCGGGAATACGGTGTGGAAGAATCATTTGTTAGTTTGTGTGAGGGGCTGTATGAAGGGGTGCAAGCTAGTGTTCAAGTAGATGGGCAACAGTCAAGGTGGTTTAGAGTAGACGAGGGACTCCGGCAAGGCTGCCCCCTGTCACCACTTTTGTATAGTGTCTATATTATGGGAATGGTGGAAGAGTTGGAGAGAGAAAACTTAAGGGTAAAAGTGTCTGGGGTATGGTGTGGAGCATTACTATATGCTGATGACATTGTGCTGATAGCAGAGTCAGGTGAGGAGTTGCAAAAGATGCTGGATATGGTAGGAAGATATGCAGAAATGTGGAAGTTCAGGTTCAATGCAAGGAAGAGTAAGGTGATGGTGGTAGGTAAAAAGAACAGTGGTGAGAAGTGGAAAATTGGTGATGAAGAGATGGAAGAAGTAGAGTCCTTCAAATACCTGGGTGTATGGTTTGACCAGAGGATGAGGGGGAATGTGCAGCTGGAGAAGGTGGTGGAACAGGCTGAGGAATGGGCAGGCAAAGTTGAATGGATGGCAAGGGTGGATGGGGAACTAGAGGCAGAGCGAGGTCGATTGATATGGGACCTAGTAGCAAGGCCTGGCCTGGAACATGCAGCAGAGGTGTGGTGGCCAGGAGGGAAGACAGTAGGAAAGAGGTTGGAGGCTGTACAGGATAGGTTGGGAAGAAAACTGTTGGGAGCTAGTAGAACAGTGGCAGGGGAGGCAATCCTTGGGGAGATGGGATGGAGAAAGTTAGAAGAAAGAAGAGAGGAGAAGAAGATGTTGTATGGGCGGAGATTCTGGGAGCTAGGCGAAGAGAGGTTGGTGAAGCTGATAGTAGAAAAATTGAAAGAGTCAGGTGGAGTAGGCTGGAGGGAAGAATATGAGATGTTGCTAAGAAAGTATGGCTTGGAGGAAGCCGAAGAGGAAGAGTCAGGGTCAGCAGCAGCCTGGAAGAGGAAAATAGAAAAACAGAACTGGGAAGACTGGCAAGAAGAGGTGGACAGCAAAAGTAGCTTGAAATGGTATAAGAAGGTTAAAGAAGAGTATGGGCCGGAGAAATACGTAGGTTCATGGGAGGGACATGTGGCAGTACGGTTGAAGTTCCGGTTGAGGTCAGGGTCTGCAGGGTTGTTTGAAGATAAAAAGAGATGCGGGATGGTGGAAGAGGACAGATGTGTGCTGTGTAATGGAGGGAAGGTGGAAGATGTTAAGCATTTTGTATTGGAGTGTGAGGAGTTTGACCAGGATAGATGTCGGCTTCTGGAAAGGATCAAGGGAATTGTGGGAGCAGAGGAGTGGGTGAAGGGATATGAAGAAGGTGATGATGATAGTAGAGTGAGTTTACTGCTAGGGAGAAGGGTAGATGTGAATAGGGAGGTGATGGATGACATAGACAGATACATAATGAATGTGGTGGCAGAGGCGTAAGGTGTTGTTAGGTTGGGTTAACTAGCTCTTACTCCCCCTGATTACCTGGGTACTGGTGCCCCCTCCTCTTTTTCTCTCTCAGTGAACTGACACTAATAAACTACATGTCATGGTAGCTGTATTTATTTATCATATCACACAGTTGTATAAGTATGTCACTTAAAAATCTGCCATGTACATGTACTGTGATGGCCCTTACGGGTTCAACTATTCCAATTAAATCATCTAAATAGCAGTCGGCCATTGGCCAATTTCTGAACAACTAAACAAATGACCGCACAAAATCCAATGTGGTCGGTCTTGTTGTCTGTACAATGAATCAAGGCTGCATCAAGCTCGCTATGCAGGTACTCCCATGCCTCATCCGTATGTACTCACAGGTTCCTTCCTAGTTTGCACGAATACACATTGCAGAAAAAAAGGACCAAGAAGCAGAAGCAACTAGCGAGAGAGAACGAGGACGAAAAAGAGCTGTGGTAGTTGGAAACAAGTGGGGAGAAGGATGAGAAGCATGACAGGAGAGCTTGAACAAAGTGTAATGGTGGGAAGAGTGAGACAGGATGGCATGGCATCGCTGCGAAACTGTCTTACATGTTTCAGACTCTCTAGTACTGTATTACTTGGCTTTTGCACCAACAACCGTGAGTCGCTACACTTGCACAAGTCCCCACTGCACTACACACGGGTACTTGCATGTTGATCAGTGGCACTACAAACATACATTATAATCCCCCTACGTAGTGCATATATGTAACTGCTCTGTAAAATGCATAGGCCTGCTGTATGTTACCTCTACTTGTACAGTTAAATCCAATCAAATCTGTGAAGTGACCGACCAAAATTGACATTACTGTGAAAAAGCCATTTGTGACAGCACTGTGTAGCAGTGATGAGCAGCATTGCATTTGGGAAGTTTGGCTTACGTAAGTAATCGTGAGTATCATTTGTTGAGTGCTGTCAGTTCATTGAGAGCCTGGGATTGTAGGCGACTGAGACATAGAATATTTATATAGAAAGGGGGTCAAGGTACAAAAACTTTAAATCACTGATGGCACCCAATTCTGACTCATGAACAGTTAATGATTGGTGACCATGATGGCCTATTGAAATTCATTGGCTTGTTTACATTTTCCCATGGTGGCAACTGGAAACTGGAATCAACAAGGGGTTATGTCCCTTTGATGTGGCATACAACCCTTTGTAGTGAGCTGGTGGCACTTTCATGTGGCCAGGCGGAACTTTGAAGAGATCCTCCACACAGAACAAAAAGATTTTCTAGCTTGTTGAATATGATGATTCCTATTTGTGCGTTTAAAGCTTGCTGGAATTGGCGTGAATGTTTGTTATTGTGAAACGCTGAGAGCCATCCTGGAAAATGCGCATCTTCACACAGTTGTCTGGCAAAGGTACTGTAGAAAGGTGACTTTACGGGCTTGTAGACCCTGCTTGTTTTTGTGCTAGGCAGAATGTGTGTAACTTGGCTCCATTCTAGGAGTGATGACAGAGTAGGTTTGTGGGGATATAGCTCCTGATCTACTGGTGAGCGGGGAAAAGCATGCATAGTTTTGTAAGGGGTGAGTTGAGCTTTGGGCTCGGTTTTAGTTGGTTTCAGTGGGGGTGTCATTTTCTTTGGAAAGCCAACACAGCCAAATTGCTGTTTTTGAGGGCAACTGTTATTTTGAGCCTACAGACTATAACTGAAGTGGTCCCAGGACATTTCCATGTGCCATGTTTTCACTGGTTTTGGTGTGTGTCGATGATGTAGTCATATTGTGGGTGTTGGTTGGAGAGGGTATAAATTTTCATTTTAGAGATTTTTCTCATTGTCGATAAGAGGGAGCAATTTGGTGCAAACTTTTTGTCAATCTTTGTGCACACTGACTTTGCCCATTTATCCGTCCTCATGATTTAGAGATTTGTGATCAAACGTTTTCCTACCTTAATTTTTTGTGTACTCCATCAACTTTCCCATCTTAGGTGTATGGATTCAAGTTACGGAGATCTAAAGGAGCTGAAGTTCGGATCTTGATTGTATTCTGCTACTATGCCATTCTGGGTATAGGTGCTCTGACAGCCTTCAATGTTTCGTCCCGACAGCTTCAAGAATTCTCCAATGCACTTGATGCTTACTTCCTCTGTGAGAGAGGGGGCATTGGAAACATGTGTGACCGAAGTGGATTTGAGAGCTTCACAAATCCAGCACTAGTGACTATAGGCTTCATTCTTGTTGGAATCTATCCAGCAATTAACCTGGTGTATGTAATACATACTGCTGACCTAAAGAGTCTAAAGCAGAAATGTCAGTGCTTTAAGTGATCAAAAGCTCAGAAGATAAGCATGTTTATGTACAGCATATGTAAAAGCTTTGTGTGGAACTGTGGTTCTGTGCTTGAATGTAGTTTAACCAACTGCCGGACATTATGATGTATACAAATACAACAAATGAAAAGCATTTTATTCCTCAGTCAACTGCATTCACAGTTGACAGTGTTGTGAATTCTAGGATCCTTTTCTAATTCTGAGTGCAGCAGTCAACACTGTTTTTTAAATGTTGCTAATAAATTATTCATAGAGGTCTAACCCTGAAATTCAGTTTTAAATGCATGATCTAGTGGAAGCTACACAGCTCCTATAGTCCTATATAGTCACGGCCAACTGCAGGGATCCAAGCACCTCATACTCCAACTGATTCCACACCCGGTAGTAATTAAGTAATTACTTAATAAGTAATTAAGTATGTGGATAGCTATGGACGCACATAGCAAAGTAATGACAACTCTCCGTAATATCTGCATTATGCTTATGTATGGCTGGGAGGCTGAAATCTCTGGAATCTGGTGGGAGTGTTTCTGGAGTTAGTAGCTATTTCACACATTACCCACACAATACAGCAGGTGCAGGGTTAACACAAATTACAAGGTCAACCGAAGTGTGGCTACATTCAAATCTAGCAATTTATTGAAGATAGTACTTAATTGGGAGTGTGTTATGCTTCATGACATATATAGTGCAAGTTGCTGTAAGTATACATTATGTCCTTGAACTTGTAAGAATGTGTTGCTTACTACATGCTATTATGATTATGTGGAGCTAACATGCCTGGATGCTTACATCACACACTACCACACTACAGAGAGACTGGTTCTTATGCTTCATTCTGTTCATAGGTACTAGAAGCATTTATTACTTTTTTATGGTTATGAAACCCCCAAACATCTGTATAGATCTATATAGCACTCCAACCCAATGAAAAGCATGAACTTTCGCTCAACAAAACGGTGTTCTTTTAGTTTGATGTTTGGACTTGTAGTTTAGAATTAGGCTACAGATTCAAATTGTTAGTCTAGTTTTAGTTTTAATTACTAGCTAACTTTAAAAAGAGTTAGAATTGATACCTGCAGCATTCCTTATTTCTTGCAGTGTTGTTTTAGTTAAAACTAAAATGCATAGTAATTAAATTAAAATGAAACTAGAATTTATGCTCTCTTAGTTCATTAATTAAAATCTACAACTAAACTAATTTGAAATCACCCAAAAATGATAGTAAACTCAAACTAAAAGCAACAGCATAGCAAATGAAGAAAGAGTTCTTTCTTTCACATGGTGCCACTGCTATGATCATGTTGGTTGAGCCAGGTTTGGCAAAACTCCCTTCTTCCTGTGATTTGTATTCCACCTCCTGAGCATAGTGGTTGGATACGTCACTCAGATGGAAGCTACGCAATTGATTGGGAGGCACCTGAAGTACAAGAAAAGATTAAACACACGATTGACTTCTTGACAAAGGGATGCAGTTGCAAAACAGGTTGCAAGTGCAACAGGTGTATTGAAAGAAATCAAGTTACTGATGTACAGGATGTGAATGTCAGGGATGTGTGAACCTACCAGTTGAGCAAGATGCAGATGAAGGCAGCAGCCGCGAGTTGATCAGCATGTGACAACTCAGACAATTCACCTGATGAAGCAGAGACAGAAATGATAACAGAAGAGTTCCGTTTTACTGTTCCAGATAGTTAAATTATCTTTGTTATGCATTACCCTGGATTTATCACAGCCTGTACCAATGAAACACAAGCTTGGCACATTTTTGTTTAGAAGCAGCTCAGTAGTTCATATATCAAGGCCGTGTCACCGTGGTCCGCGAGGGGTCCGCCACGGCGCGCCTCAGCGTACGAGATTTCGAAATCCACTGGATTTCACGTGGATTTCGGATTTCAGAATGGATTTCTGGATTTCAAAGTGGATTTCTGGATTTCTGGATTTCAATTGTACCGCTATTATTCTGAAGATACAGCTAAAATATACTCATGAACAATCATGAACCACATTCCTCTCAGCCTAAATGCCAACAGAATACAATGTCACAGGCACTTCAACGCTACATAGCGCATAGGCAGCGTGTTCGTTGATTGTCATACATATACATGCACATACTGCGTGTTCGTTGATTGTCATACATATTCATACGAATACTGCATGTTCATTGACATCTCATACATAATACAATTGCACCTCGGAAGAATGACCTTTGTACCCGACCGAAGATCGGCCGGGTACAAAGGTCATTCATTGTGGTGACGTTCTATTACGTCAAAGAAAATCGGTGCACGTGCACGTCCTTGTAATGTAAGGTATACGGATATTTGCGAGTATTTTAATAGAATCCTGAATTGTATTTCCGGATTTTAGAGTGGATTTCCGGATTTCAGAGTGGATTTCTGGATTTCTGGATTTCAGATTGGATTTCTGGATTTCAGAGTGGATTTCTGGATTTCACAGTGGATTTCTGGATTTCAGTTTGGATTTCTGCCGACGGTGTACGATTCGTGACGGACCCCTCGGTGGCCCGGTGCTTCGAGTGCTGGGCTGGGCTTTAACTAGAATGCGCAATACCGGTATATCGTTGGTACTACGCTGCAGTAGACAAGAAAACTGAAGAGTGGTTGTGTGTGAAACAGAGCCGTGAGTTGTTTAGCGACATAAGGGGGAGAGGTGGGGCTAGTAATGCTTGCTTCCACTCGTGAATGAGCCCCTCCCATAGACAAGCTGTGAATTTTTAAAATGTGCATTCATTTTGGTGCAGTTAAAGTTGTCCATTCCAAGAGTAGTGACAAACATGAGTCTAGCCTGACTTTGAGAGTAGCTCTGATACATTGGTGGTTAGGATGCTACCTACTGTGAGCATGTAGATGCGTCCATCAGTGGCAATTTTGGGTTGATGAATATATTAATGAGCTACTAAAACCCTTTTAAAATTAGGCAAAGCAAGATTGCAATTTTCTCATCTTTGGCAAATGTAAGTACCTTCATCCTAAGATAGCTAGTTGGCCTCTGTAAAATCCTGTGTCTCCATAGGTCCCATTTCCTGATCACAAATGTTTTGACCCTGTGTAGTCTCCATGGAGAGCCTCTCAGGCTTAGTGCTTTAACTGATGATACTTCAATGATAACTGTATCCAGCTGTGGTGTCAAACTTTGGTAAGTCCTCTCAGGCTTGGAAAGAAAGCATTGGACATACACGTGCACTTTTGTGGCTTTCATTCATTCATTTACTATAATTTTTTCTTTCCACTTGTGGTGTAATAAGTGTTGGAGGATTTCTTCAAAGTTCCGCCCAGCCACATGAAAGTGCTGCCAGACCACTACAAAGGGGGCTGCACTCTACATCAAAGGGACACGCTCCCCTTGTTGATTCCGGTTGCCACAATGGGAAAGTGTAAACAATCAATAGTGCCATCATGGTCACCCAATCATTAATTATTGATGAACGGAATCGGCCTATTTGGCAATTTAAGGTTGTCCTACCTTTTAAGGAAAGTCATTTTTCTCCACATATGGCAATGGAGAAACCATACAAGTAAGTTGTGGTGTTAGTTGAACTTACCTGAACTCAGACTTACCTTTTGAGTTATGTAATGATGATGTCATTTAGTTCGGTTGTGCACACCCACCTGTAGATATGTATGTTTATGGATTGCGCATGCTCGGAGAGAGGATAATGAAATGATTTATCATCATGTCCGAAGTGTGAGAGACCACGAGCTCTAGCTATCCGGGGCAATCGAGGACCCACGGTTCGACAGAGAACACTACATGGTGTCAGAGGCGGGATCTTAACTCCATTTAACTAACCGAACGCTTATTTCCCAAAAAGGAAAAGATACGACGCGAGAAGAGCAGTCGACGTTCGGAGCACATGGCGACTGTCCAGTACCCAGTGTCCCCGCCAGGGAGTTTTAACTTCAGTCAGCCCCAGGAGTGGCCGAAATGGATACGCCACTTTGAAAGATTTAGAACTCCCGCCAAACTCGCAGCGAAAGACGAGGAGGCACAGGTCAACATGCTAATTTATACAATGGGAGACAAAGCAGATGATACCCTGAGATCGTTCAAGCTGAGCGATGCGGACGCTAAGAAATACAGCGTGAAGGAAAAATTTGAAGATCATTTTATCAAAAAGAGAAACGTGATATATGAGCGAGCTAGATTTAGCAGTTGTAAGCAGGAAGGAGAGCCTGTGGACTTGTTCATCACTGACCTGCATGCCCTAGCAGAACACTGTGACTACAAGGATCTCCATGATGAGATGATCAGAGATAGAATTGTGGTCGGCCTGAAAGATGCACCTTTATCGGAGAAACTGCAACTAGACTCAAAACTCACCTTAGAAGGTTGTCACAAAAAGTATGGCAAGCGGAGACAGTCAGGCAGCAGCAAGCCGTAGTCCGTGGAGACGAGATGAAGCCAGAAGTGCCAATTGGTGTCATCCACCAAGGGAAAGGTGGAAGAAGGAAAGCACCTCAAGGCCCAAGGTGGAGAGGAGCCACAACACAAAGGAGAAACCATAGCAAACCGATGTGTTATAGATATGGGCAGACACCGGCTCACGACCGTCAACAGTGCCAAGCGAAGGACGCAATTTGCAACAAGTGCAGAAAATGAGAACACTTTAAGTGAGTATGCAAATCCGCCAAAGTAGGTGTGGTCCACGGGGGGGGAGAGCGAGACAGAATCAGAACCAACCAAAGACGATGCTCTCCTTGGAATTGTCGGACAAGGCAGCACAGACCTCTGGGTAACTAAAGCCAGGGTGAATGGAATATTCATAGGGTTCCAAATTGACACGGGCAGAAGTAACTGTGCTCTCCGAGCGAGATTTCAAGACTTGGAGAGTTGACCCTGTTGCCATCTCAGAAGACTCGACGTGGACCAAACCAAAATCTACTACCCGTGAAAGGCCAATTCAGTGGGAAAATTCGAGTAGGAAAGAGAGCCACTGAGCAGACTATCTACGTAGTAGAAGGACTGCACAAGTCACTACTAGGCCAACTGGCTATCCAAGCACTACAGTTGTTGAAACGAATTGGAGCCGTCGGAAAAGGTTCCAAACCTGAAGAACTCTTCCCGAACCTCTTCACAGGATTGGGGAAGCTCGAAGGAGAGTATACGATCTGACTACAAGAAGGAGCTCAACCATTTGCACTCAATACTCCAGGGAGAGTACCTGTCCCGCTGATGCGAGCAGTTAAGGATGAATTGGACCGCATGCAGCGACTCAGAGTGATCGAGCCCGTGGAAAACCCCACAGAGTTGTGTGCGGGGATGGTTGTCGTCCCCAAAACCAATGGTCGTGTGAGAATTTATGTTGACCTCACTAAACTAAACGAGGATGTGTACCGTGAACGCCATCCCTTGCCAGCCATAGATCAGACCCTCGCACAGATAGCAGGAGCCTGAGTTTTCTCCAAACTAGACGCTAACTCAGGATTTTGGCAGATCCCTTTATCTAAAGAATCAGCCCTATTGACCACTGTCATTACGCCATTTGGGCGTTACCATTTCAACCGCTTACCTTTCGGTATTACCTCCGCACCAGAACATTTCCAGAGGAGGATGTCAGCTTTGTTGAGAGATCTTGAAGGAGTTATTTGCCTCATTGACGACATTTTGATCTATGGCAACACTCAAGAGGAGCACGATGAACAGTTGCTAGCTGTGCTGAACAGGCTGGAAGAAGCCGGTCTAACTCTCAACAGAGACAAGTGCAAGTTTTCATGGAGAGAAGTGAAATTCCCAGGACACATCCTTTCCCAGGATGGAGTATGCTCAGACCCAGACAAAGTAGCCGCAGTTGTGAACATGGAAGAACCTATGACCGTGAAGGAATTAAGACGCTTTCTGGGAATGGTAAATCAACTGAGTAAATTTATGCCTCACTTAGCTGAAATGACCAAGCCAGAGAGATCTGTTGTCGAAGAAAAATCAGTGGATGTGGGGCCATGCTCAGAAATTAGCTTTTTCATCAATAAAAGATGCCCTCACCAAGAGTCCAGCTTTAGCGTTATATGATCCTAACCTTGAAACTACTGTATCTGCCGACGCATCGTCGTATGGCCTTGGTGCTGTTTTGCTGCAAACACAAGCCAATGGAGAAGGACGACCAGTCGCTTATGTGTCTAGATCGATGACTCCGACTGAATCCAGATACGCCCAGATAGAGAAAGAGGCTCTGGCTTTGACGTGGGCCTGTGAGAGATACTCAGACTATCTAATTGGCCTACAGTTCAAAATTGAAACCGATCATAAGCCTTTAGTGCCATTATTCAGTTCAAAACTTCTGGATGAAGTTCCAATTCGAGTTCAATGTTTCAGAACGCGAATGATGCGATTTAACTTCAGTATCAGCCATGTACCAGGAAAGAACTTAACCATTGCCGACACGCTATCGAGAGCACCATGCTCAAGTTCAACGAACAACAATTGCCTATTGCAAGATGAAACCAATGCATATGTTCAAATCATGATACAAGCTCTCCCAGCAATGGAAAACCGTCTCGAAGAGATAAGGAGGAGACAGAAAGAGGACGAGGTATGTAAACAGATTGCAAAGTACTGTCAGAGAGGGTGGCCCTGTATTAGCAAAATACCTCAAGCTTTAACTCTTTGAACGTGGCAGCAATTTTACGTCACCGTTAATTACCTGCGACAGCTGTTGCACAATCAGCATTACCACTCTGAGGTCAAAGTGTCAAGCGTTGCTAAGCAAGCCCTAGGCGTAGCCAGTGGCCTGATTTGCATAAATAGTGTGTAACTAGGCTGGACTAGTTTATCTAAGTACCTGATCACTGCTAGGTAAGCTATAGCTATTTCTACTTGTTTGAAGCCATTTTATGCGTGGCTATACCCGTAACTTACCAGCACTTCGAAATGGTGCCGATTTTCCCGCCTGTTACCTACAACCCCGACAGATTCAGCCGATTCCTAGTTATTTGAAGGTATACTTCTGTCTTAGTTGAAAACTGTAGGCCGTTTGCTTCCTTCGTTTGAGAAAAGCTTCGTGTTCGACAGCCCTTAGCCAAATCACGATCGCTCACGAAGTAGTACCGCCCCTTCCTGCTTTTCTTGGATAGTGATGTAAGTGAAAAGGCGTGGCCTCAACAATTACTACTAAATAAGAAGGGATTTACCCCCAGGAGCTGCGCTTCTTCGCGCGGTAATGGCCAGAATGTAACGCTGGCGTATAAATACGCCGTTCGCGTTCAAAGGGTTAAAAAAGTTTTACCCAGTAGCAGCTGAATTATCAGTTCAGAATGGACTACTGCTGAGAGGTAGTAGACTAGTCATACCAGTGTCAATGCAGAGTGATATTCTAAACAAACTGGCACGTGGGCCATCAGGGTATTAGGAAATGCCGAGAGAGGGCCAAGCAAGCAGTGTGGTGGCCAGGCATATCAAAGCAGCTTGAGAAACTAGTGAGTGAGTGTCCAAACTGTATCAAGTTCCAAGTGCAGAGAGCAGAGCCTCTTATCCCCTCACCGTTGCCCAATCTACCATGGAAAAGGATAGGCACAGATTCATTTGAGTGGGACAAAACCACATACCTGTTAATAATCGACTGTTATTCGCGTTGGATTGAAATTGCCAAGTTGACAGGGCTATCAGCTAATTCAGTCATCAACCACACAAAGTCAATTTTTGCCAGATACGGCATACCTGAGACCGTTACTTCCGATAATGGACCACAATTCTCCTCAGAAGCCTATGCACAGTTTGCACGGGAGTATGGCTTTAAACATACCACTAGTAGCCCTAACCATCCACAAGGGAATGGGGAAGCTGAGAGGGGTGTTCGAACTATTAAGAATCTGTTAAAGAAAGAAGGTGACCCGTACCTGGCCTTGTTGGCATATCGATCGACCCCGTTAGAAATAGGATACAGCCCCTCAGAGTTACTGATGAGCAGGAAATTACGTACTACAGTACCCATGACTGAGGACCAGAAAAAGCCCAAAACTCCAGACTTCTCCGTAGTAGCTTAAAAACAAGGCAGAAGGTGAATCACGATACTCATCGTGGAGCCAGAGAGTTCACTGCAAAAACTACTTAGTTAAAATGACCATGAGTGAAGGTTACTGCAGTTTCAGAGTTCATTGAACAGGTGATTAAAGAAATCAAAAACACAATTATCATCAATCAACCCCCTCACAATCCATCAAGCTTCAAAGAGCTAGCAGAGACACTTGTCTGCTAGCCAATATATAAGTTTATATGCATCCATCTGCTGGCTATTATCTGGTTCTGAACTGGATAATTGCCAGCATATGGATGCCGATGAACTGATATAGGTTGGCCTGCTGACAAGTGTCTGTGCTAGCTCTTTGAAGCTTGATGGAATTGTGAGGGGTTGATGGATGATAATTGTGTTTTGGAATTCCTTTAACCATACTACCTACTTGTTCAACGAACCCTGAAACTGCAGTAACCATGCATTTGTAGTCATTTTAACCAAGTATTTTTTGCAGTGTTGCCTGTTTTATCACCCGGAGACTATGTGTGGGTGACGGACCGAGAGGAGTCAGGAGAAGTAGTTAAGGAAACTGCAACCAGGTCTTACACTGTACAGACTCATGGAGGGGAATTCAGGAGAAATCGGCTGCACTTAAACAGAAGCGGTTCGTCCTCAGAAACCAAAACTGAATCAGATGTTACACCGAAAGAGAGTGAGAACTCACCAGTGCAAGTAGAACCCGAAAATACCACCAACCGAAGTCCATTTGCTCACCAGACCAGATCAAGAAACAATCGCCCTCCTAAGCCGCCAGAACGGTTCGACAGTAGTTGGACTTGATCTTGAGAAAGGGGGATGTGGTGTTAGTTGAACTTACCTGAACTCGGACTTACCTTTTGAGTTATGTAATGATGATGTCATTTAGTTCGGTTGTGCACACCCAGCTGTAGATATGTATGTTTATGGATTGCGCATGCTCGGAGAGAGGATAATGAGACGATTTATCATCATGACCGATGTGTGAGAAACCACGAGTTCTAGCTATCCGGGGCAATCGAGGACCCACGGTTCGACAGAGAACACTACATAAGCCCAGTGGTGTAGCGAAGGCCGGGCCTGGCCGGGCACGTGCCCGGCCAAAGCACCATGTTGGTCCCACTCATGTCACGCGATCTCGCGCGAGCGCTAGTATTGTTAGACTCCCTAGAGCTAGCATACAGCAGGTGCCCGGCCAATAGCAATGACCTGGCTACACCACTGCATAAGCCTTCTAAGGGTTGGAATGAAAGGCTAAAACATTGTACATACATGTGCACTTGTTGTGACTTTTCATTCATTACTATACTTTGTCTTTCCAGTGGTGTAATTTGAAAGCCAACATTGCTACATTACTGTTTTTGAGGCCAATTGTGAGTTTTTCCTGCAGACTACTTGAAGTGGACTAATCAATATGTAAATTTTCATTTGTTTTGTGTGTGTCTTGATGTCAGACTGTTGGTGGAACCTTGGAGAGGGTTTAAAATTTCATTTTAGTTGATTTTTTGGACCATATCCAAAAAATGGGAGCAGTTTAGTGCAAACTTTTGGCGATCTTGTGTACTTTGACTTTGGCCCATTCATTTGCCCATAAGATTCAGAGATTTGTAATCTAAGTTTGCCTACCATTTTTGTATACTCCACCATTTATGTTTTGTAACAACTTTCCCATCTTAGATGTTTGGATTCAAGTTACAGCAAGTTTTATTCTGGGTATATGTACTTAGATGAGGACTGTGGAGTAAGAAATAGTGGAATCCAGAAATGACTCCAATTGGAAGCAAACCTCACTCTGGCCAAGGCAGGAGAAATTGCTCAAGGAGTGGAGGCGGCTGAGAATAAGGCTAAGAGACTACAAGGAGGCGAGACAGTCTGGGGCAGTTGGGGGGGGGGGGTTTGTCCAGGATCTGTTCTGCTGGTTGGTCTGGTTCCTTGGGCCTGTCCTCTGAAAATCCCTCACAGAGTCAGCATAGGACCTGAGGTGGGGGTTGGAGGGTAGAGGGAGGTGGTTAGTGTCAGTAGCTAGGTGGGCCAGGATGGGGAGGAGTGAGGATGCAGGAGTTCTGACGTTGTATGTCGAGTGGGGGAGCACCAACACTGCTGGCACATCGATGTTCAAAATTTCACACATACATAAAGTGTGAAGTTAAAACATAAAGGGAGATGGGGATGGGGCATTTATGGCTTAGATGGATGGGGCATTTTATGGCTTAAATGGGTGGGGCATTTTATGGCTTAAATGGGTGGGGCATTTTATGGCTTAAATGGGTGTGGTATTTATGACTTAAATGGGTGGGGCATTTATGGCTCAAATGGATGGGGCGGTTAGTTACTGTTTTTGGGAGATATGCTCAAAAAAATACTGGTCTTCAGGGGAGTACCCTTTCCGGTCCTCGCATGACCACGGGTTTCGGTCCCTTTGAACTCCCGACCCGTGGCCTACTACAGAAAGGGCGGGACCACTCCCCGCCTAAGGTTTGCTTTGAGGAGCCCAGCTTTTGGTTGGCACATAGTGCTATGGGCATTCACAGTGCTATAAATATTCAAATTACTAAACAAATTGGGGGTGGGGCTCAATGGGTGGAGTTATCATATTAACTTATAATAACTAGGGGGATGGGCGAACGGTTAACGTACGGGATTCTGGCTCGCTATCGTGTCGTCTTGGTAGAACGTCTGGGAGGCTTGTTCTTCGCTGGTAGGCGCTCCTGTACCGAAGATAATTCGGGTCTGTACTGCGGCGACCATCTCACGGTGAGTATTATTAGTTGTTTGTGTGTGATACTCGGTCGACGGGCTTTAAATGGGAGCGTGCTTCTCTTAGTAACGGCGTACCTATCCTAGTAACAGCATTGTTACGCTAGTTATGGCGTGTGCTTTACCATAGTAACGGCACGCCTAGGGCTGTAGTCGGTTCCATAAGGCTGAGCTAGGGCTGGGTTGGGGCTGCTCTGTGTTATCTGCGAGGCTCACTCACAGTGTGAAGCTCACTCACAGTGTGAAGCTCACTCACAGTGTGAAGCTCATTCACATTAAAAATTACGAGTGTGAGGCTCACTCACACTTGAGTTACTACTGTGAGGCTCACTCACAGTTACGCTACGGGTGTGAAGCTCATTCACACTTGAGTTACCACTGTGAGGCTCATTCACCGTTATGTTACGAGTGTGAAGCTCATTCACATTAAAAATTACGAGTGTGAGGCTCACTCACACTTGAGTTACTACTGTGAGGCTCACTCACAGTTACGTTATGAGTGTGAAGCTCATTCACACTTGAGTTACCACTGTGAGGCTCACTCACCGTTATGTTACGAGTGTGAAGCTCATTCACATTTTTAAATTATGAGTGTGAAGCTCATTCACACTTCAGTTACATGTACTACTGTGAGGCTCGTTCACCCTTACGAGTGTGAAGCTCATTCACACTTGAGTTACTACAGTTACGTTATGGGTGTGAAGCTCATTCGCATTTTAAATTACGAGTGTGAGTGTGTTAGGATGAGGGCTTTATACTTTATACACATGTATCTATGTGGAGATAGATAAAGACGGGGTCTTTTTGACTACAGCTGTCCTTCCTCTCGCAATTAAATACACTGTGGTAGCTAGGTGGAGATCCCCTGCGGACGGGGTTGCGGGCCTGGGTGGGTTGACTGTACAAGCACATTGCCTGAGCGGATACTCTCACTATCCACCACCTCAGCCTCCGGCTCAATTATCTCTTCACCAAGGGGGTATCCTATGGTTAACTTTGGGAAATGGGAATGGGGCTGGGGGTTGTAAAGATGTATTCGACTAAGCTGTGGAAGGCTTGCTTGTGACCTAGTTACAACCGTAAGCTCAGATACTAAAACCTCTCTGTGTGCATGCTGTAGGTTTCTCTACGGGCTGGGTCAGGCTGTGTTAGGATGAGGGCTTTATACTTTATACACATGTATCTATGTGGAGATGGATAAAGACGGGGTCTTTTTGACTACAGCTGTCCTTCCTCTCGCAATTAAATACACTGTGGTAGCTAGGTGGAGATCCCCTGCGGACGGGGTTGCGGGCCTGGGTGGGTTGACTGTACAAGCACATTGCCTGAGCGGATACTCTCACTATCCACCACCTCAGCCTCCGGCTCAATTATCTCTTCACCAAGGGGGTATCCTATGGTTAACTTTGGGAAATGGGAATGGGGCTGGGACAAGGAATTATTATTGGAGAGATATTCCTTCATGCACAGTGAGAAGTCTAGCCTGTTGCTTATTGTCATGCTGTTTAGGTCTAAGGCATGCCTGAGGTATTATGGTTGTTAGAACACATGCGTCTTCGGGTGGATCCATTGAAAGATGCTGCGGGTTCCCCATTTGGCAAGGCTGACAGACTTTATCTGTACCTGCATGTTCAGAAGTTGTATGTCGAGTGGGGGAGCACCAACACCGCTGGCACATCGATGTTCAAAATTTCACACATACATAAAGTGTGAAGTTAAAACATAAAGGGAGATGGGGATGGGGCATTTATGGCTTAGATGGATGGGGCATTTTATGGCTTAAATGGGTGGGGCATTTTATGGCTTAAATGGGTGGGGCATTTATGGCTCAAATGGATGGGGCGGTTAGTTACTGTTTTTGGGAGATATGCTCAAAAAATACTGGTCTTCAGGGGAGTACCCTTTCCGGTCCTCGCATGACCACGGGTTTCGGTCCCTTTGAACTCCCGACCCGTGGCCTACTACAGAAAGGGCGGGACCACTCCCCGCCTAAGGTTTGCTTTGAGGAGCCCAGCTTTTGGTTGGCACATAGTGCTATGGGCATTCACAGTGCTATAAATATTCAAATTACTAAACAAATTGGGGGTGGGGCTCAATGGGTGGAGTTATCATATTAACTTATAATAACTAGGGGGATGGGCGAATGGTTAACGTACAGGATTCTGGCTCGCTATCGTGTCGTCTTGGTAGAACGTCTGGGAGGCTTCTTCCCTTCCTGTTCTTGTTTGGTTTATGGATCTGGCTTTAGACTTAGCCAAACTGGTTTCCCTCTTGTACATGAAATGATTGTCATATTCGCTACGATCTGTCTCCATAAATCATAGACACCACACCATGCTCCACTCATCACATGATTACTACCAAGCCGCTTTGGCTCAGTTGATGAGTTTATCCTTACTCATCCTTGTGTACTCACACTGCACTAGCTACACTTCATTCCCATTTGCAGCATAAGCCTAGAAGGAAAAACACAAGCCGTGTAATTGTAGCCACAATATTGTGACTCTGTTCAATTGGCTATAGTGAGTGGCCCAAGTTAACACTAAATATTGGATTATTATACTGAATCCGTCTCATTTTGCCTATACTAGCCTGCATGGCAACTTAACTCAGCTTCACAGGATAGTATTTTTCATAATTTGACTAGCTAGCTCAAGTTCCCTATTGACCTCTGCTATCTGTAATCATGCAGACTGCTGCTTGTTATTGCATAGCCCTTTCCTCAGCCAGCTTAGATGTAAAGTTGTCATGCCAAATATGCAGCTGTTCAGCTTGCACAATCATCCGTCTATAAAGTCAATCTCAGCATCTAGATCTAGGTGGGGCCACTATGAGTAGGTTGGTCCCTAGTCTCCATTTGTTATGCTTGAACAATAAATGATTGTGATTTACAGGTACTAATCTTAGAGATTTGCATTACTCTGTTCTACTCATTGAACACAATTCACTGACTTACGACTTTGTGTATCGAGACCTTGTAAGAGCTGTATCCTAGGTCCTTGCTGGCCAGATAAGCTGATGGAATGTTACAGTACTACACCTGAGGTGCTAGCATCAGTAGTCTCACAACAGTTACAACCTAATCAGAAGCTGGTTTCTGGTATGAATATCATCAAAAACTATGTCCATAGTGCCTTGCTGACCATGACTGTATTTTGATGCCTTGTAGCCAAGAGCAGTTTAAACACACACATTTAGCATGACACGGAGATGGCATTTTGGCCACACCATTTGGTAGGTATAGAATTGTATGGTGCTGTACAGAGGCAGTAGCTGAGTGTCACTCAGGAAGCCTTGAAAAGTATCAAAACAGCATACAGTACTTACCACAGTACATGAAGGTGTAATGCATTAGTGAGCAAAGAGAAATTTAGTATTGATCCCCAGCACAGTGTGAGCCTAAAAATGATACACAAGAAATCGTGTTAATCTTGATTGCAATATGTCAGAGGTATTCATATAGACTTTCATGAGTTTCTATTGTATGCAATGCTTTTGGTTGCAATTACATCAATTATAGCAAGTGCTAGTCACTCCAGCAGTCTGTGAGAAACATTTTGATGGCCAGCTCATAGCTCTTTCCCTTTAACCACCAATCACACCTCTTGACGTCATCTGACTTTGGCTGTCTGTTAGCTATCAGTTGGCACAGTCTGTATTGAAGATGCATGGGATAGGTGGAGGTGGGTGGGTTTCAGCACTGGGTGTCTTGTGCATTGCAGCTGCCTTGGCTTGCTGTAGAAAGCCTTAGTTGGCACAGGCTGGTCACCTTGTTGGCACAAATCGGTGTAGAAACCACTCCTCTCCCCATGTAGGGGCACCATTTCTGGAACTGTATAGGCAAGTTTTTAGTCAGGAGGAGTGTTAGCTGATCAGAGAGAGCCAGTGGCGTAGCCAGGATGAGCAAGTTACGTGGGTACAGCATGGGCACACTCAGTGCGTGCGTATTAACACGCATCTGCTAGGGGACCTAGGGCATGCTCCCGCCATGAAAAATTTCAAAATTATACACTCTGAGATCGCTTCTGAGGCCGTTTTCAGCCACAAATACAATTCTTTCATTCTTACCTGTATGGTCGCTTCATGTCCGCAAGAAACTTGCGATCACACATGCTAATAACGATTATTGACCTTAGCTCTACATTATTTTTACCCGGGCACCAGCGAATTTTACGTGGGCACAGGCCCGGGTATGCCCGGGTGTAGCTACGCTACTGGAGAGAGCCCTGACCATTGAAAGCTCGCTAATTAGTTGGTGTGGTTAAGGTCATGATTCCCCAGAGAATGTGTCAAAGAAGCTTTGGCTCAAGTTTCCAGTGCTAGCTCCAAGCAGAAGTGAAAATACAGATCAAGGAAAGTATCCAGAGCCTAAAAATGACCTCCAGTGAATAGCCTACGGTGGTTAGAGTTAATCAAATTATGTGAAGTTGTCTTATAAGCGATAATTGCTGTTGCCTGCCTGTACTGACCAATAAATATTCGATCAGCTTGTCAATTCCAAACATGCAGTTACACTATGAATAATTTCACATAACACATTACAGTGTTCTGTTTCCAGGGTCCACATTATGAGATTGCAAATCTTTTATAGGGATTGTTTTAGTACTACCATATAAAAGGATGTCATCATTTGCTCTTGCCATCTATTACAATACCTTTGAATCTGTTGCAGCAAATGTCCTCGGTGTCAATGCATCATGCTTTCCCACACAGTTCGATAGGGAACACAAGCCTGTAGTATCCCTACACCTGTTATATCTGTACCAGCTTTCACAATGATACTCTTTTCTCAACAACTATACACGTAGTGTTCACATCTCCCACGCATATACAACTGTAAAAGCAAATATTTTGGTCATCTCAGTTGCATGTGTGTGACACATGAAGTTTATAGAATGCTTAAGTTATCTCAACACCCTGTCCAAAGTCTGGTCGAGAAGCTGCTTTATAATTAAATCAGCCTCTTCTTTATTAAGAAGACTAATTTTAGTCACATAGTTGTGGCAAAGATGTGATTAATGTACCCAACAAGGTCTTGTGACAGAGGAAACTGATTAACCAAGGAATAAACTCCTCAATGGACTTTGAATATGATGGACTTCTCGGTCTTCTGATAACTTGTCACGCCAAAATGGGTTTGAAATAAAGAAGGTTATCTGTTACCAACTTGAGTTTGGTTGCCAACGGAATGCTCCAATCATCATCAGGATAAAAGTGATGAAGTGTGAACAAACACTGCAATTTAAATAGCCATGCAACTGTTGAGAATACACGTCGTTGGAAGTTAAAGATCAGTATAAGGATTGCTCCTTCCTCCCTGCCTCCTCATCATGGCAGTCCAGCAACCAGGACTTCAAGTCCTCCATCTCGGCTGAAGCACTCCTCTGGAGGTGTTATCTAGATGTGCAAGGCCTTCACCAACAGGCAACAGCTCCTGTACCCTGCCATGGTCCAGCACCACCGTCTCCTCTCAGTGGACACCACTCCCCACTCCTTTCTAGCCCCTTGAGTTTATGACTCAGCATGTTCTCCTGGGTTGCTTTCAAAGCAGGCGAAACAATAATAAAAGAAAATGGAAGCGGTTTCCGGCTTCATAAAGGTCAGTATTTTACATTGACTATATATAGTCTCGCGGGCCAGCCCCTCACAAACTCGCGAGACCGTAGTTACTGTAAACATATAACCATACCCGCTTTATTATCTATGACATGACGTAATCTTGCATGTATTCGGACTGGCCCACTAGACAATAATGGTCACTATAAACATGTAAAGTAATTCTGCTACGTGACGAAATGTAGCTATACTGCAGCCGAAATCCGCTACGAGTTTTATCGTGAAGTACGCGACGTTGTGGCACACTTTTTGTGCGGTATTGCTCTGGTAAATCGGTCGTTGTTGTGGCTAGCAAAACCCACGGACCCGTTTGCCACCGACTAATCCCTCAAATTCAAAAGAGGGTCCCCCACGCGAAGCCCGCAAATGGAAGACGTGGCAGTCGATCGAGAAATATCTGCATGCTGGATCAGGATATCGAATAAAGAAAACGGAAACTGCATTGAACCTGAAGAGAATGCTTCTGAACTACAGCCTTCTAGCAGCACTCTTACCATAGCGTCTACGGTCACAAGAACAACCCAAGATGATGAGAGGAAGTCCAAAGTAAGGAGGTGTGTCGAATGGATTCTCTTCGGTATGGTGATTACGGCTGTGTGGATGTTGATAGTGGGATTGCCCGTTGTGCTCTACCATCTTCCACAGGTGAGGCACCCATAGTTATACTAAGCCAACTACCAAACAAAAAGCATGTGTTAGCCTCACAGACTTTGTGGTTCCAGTGGTATAGTCCATAACAAAGGAAGTCTCCTAAGTGTCGTCATTTTGAGTTGTGTACTGCTAGAAAGAATTCTAGCAAGAGAGCTTCCTGGACGCAGTGCACTTTTAAAAATACAAAATATGGAGAACCCCTTTCAAAGTTTCTGACTACACCATGCACTGGAGACAGTAGTTATTTCAATGATTGACCACACAATACAGTAGGCACAGGGTCAACACTAAGTACAGCTAGGTTCAAAGTTCAACTGTATTCTATGGCAATGTAACCTGATACTGATGAGGCCAAGAATGCATGTTCAGCATAATTATAACAGTCTGTCACAAGATGTATACTAGAAGTTGCCTCTTATATAAAGTATCAGCTAGGGCCTACAACTAGAAGATTAGTCAGTGTGAACCAAATATTCTGCTTGAAGGCTGTGAGATCATGTAGAAACTGATGAGCTTCAGCCCTTTGAGTTGAGTGTCAAAAACCTTCATGATAAGCAAAGTTGGTTGGACTTCTGTAACAAATTATTATGTACAATCTGCTATATACATATTATGCCTTACACAATTACACAATGTGCTATATACACATTACGCCATACACAGGAACAGGCAGCACAGCATAGCAGGAGCAATTCTTCTTTCAGTTGGTGCAACAGTAAGTTGATGGTATTGCATTTATCCATATCCGCCCAACGTGCATGTCCGTATTGTAGTTTTTATAAAATGTTATTTTTTTTATTTACATGTAGTATCAGACTTGAACTGTACTATTGTGTGTCGTGAGGACTTCTATCTTGATGAAACTGTGGGGTACTGCAGACCCCACTGTGGAAGATGGAAGGCATATCCACCAACAACTCAGACTGTATCAGATGCCTTTGTCATCATGTCAGCTGCTGGTGGCATTATTGCAGCCGTTATAGTGATTACACTTGCTTACTTTCGCCATAAATCAGTGTAAGTAATTGATGTGCTGGTCATATTTGCATGGTCACCACATACACTAAAATACCACTAAGAGCAGGTAGAACCATCAATAAAGTTTAAGCAGCTATCGATTGCATATCATGCATGCATGCTTTTGTTATAGTACTGCTATAAATGGGAGCTAGCCTGTACACTGCATGTTAAACACGACAACAA
This sequence comes from Agelas oroides, assembly GCA_949130485.1. NCBI lineage: Eukaryota > Metazoa > Porifera > Demospongiae > Agelasida > Agelasidae > Agelas > Agelas oroides. Next base: position 14,246,210 of record OX422184.1, on the reverse strand, counting down.
AGACCACTCAGATAGTAGAATGTTAACACTTGCTGCATGGTAGCTCAGACACAGGTGGATATTACATCAGGGCCCTCCTAGCATAATATTGCTTATGCAGCAAGGGGAGTTTAAGTGTTCTTTTCTGAGAGCTACAAGGGGAAAATATAGCTCATACTTCTGTCTCCATTTAGTTTACTGTACACTACATAGCAATGCTGTAGTACTGAAGGATAGTAAGAACAGGGGACCAATCAGATGTACACTACATAGCAAATGCTGTAGTACTGAAGGATAGTAAGAACAGGGGACCAATCAGATGTACACTACATAGCAAATGCTCTAGTATTGAAGGATAGTAAGAACAGGGGACCAATCAGATGTACACTACATAGCAAATGCTGTAGTAGTGAAGGATAGTAAGAACAGGGGACCAATCAGATGTACACTACATAGCAAATGCTGTAGTAGTGAAGGATAGTAAGAACAGGGGACCAATCAGATGTACACTACATAGCAAATGCTGTAGTAGTGAAGGATAGTAAGAACAGGGGACCAATCAGATGTACACTACATAGCAAATGCTGTAGTAGTGAAGGATAGTAAGAACAGAGACCAATCAGATGGATACACAGAGTGAAAAGTGAAATCTGTCTGGTGTACGTGTAACAATGGTTGTTCCAGACACATCCAGTGTTAGTCTATCAAGCCAGACCCTCTCTCACCCTCTCACTTTTCAGGAGGGTGAGAGATGGTCTAGCTTGATAGACTAATCCAGTGTAAGATAAAGCTAAACGTCATGCATGGAGAACAACCATCATCTTGTATATATGTGCATAGGGCAGATACACCTTCACCCTGGGATATGTATTCTCCACTTCACCATTGTTCTAAGTTTATCTACATCTGTAGTACAGGAAGTTGTAAATTCTGTTTCATATTCAAAGTTGTAAAATGATGTTTACTGTAAACTACCTTGCTTATACAGTGTAAACTACTTTGTGTGTATACTACTAACAACATGGACAGGGAACACAACACATGATGTTAGCCTCCCTCCAATTTTTTGAGTGTCTGGGAATGAGGCTAACATAATGCATGGTAGCTTGGAATTATGGTTTACAATTATCAACCCTTGCTGTCGGGTTCTGCCCTCAAAGTCAGGTGGTAAAGTCAGGTAGTACCATGCATTTTCTATTACACAGCACAGGTGACCTGGATTTTATGGCTTAGTTAACCTCAGACTATGCCCTCAATTGCACTTGGTTTGTTTACTGCCATACATCCTTGTCATTGCGCTAAATCTCATTCCCATGCAAACTTATAATTTGGTTCAAGCCAAAACACATCAATTTTACTAACATAATTATTATGAACAGCAACGTGCGGCATGAAGATTTAATTTGAAGCACAACTCAACTGGAATCCTTATCTCCTTCATGCAGGTTCAAGTTTCCATCAGTGTTCATTATCTACCAAACCATTACCGTCACTGTCTACGCAATTCTCATTCTGATCGGATACGCTGCCAAAGAAGTCCTTTTTTGCAGCTCTGATGACGTGAGAGAGAGCTTAGAGAAACCAACTCCATTTTGCAACCTAATAGGTAGGACTTTACTTGTATATACATGTATCAGTAAGACTGGTGTTGTCAAACTAAGCCCTTGAATGATGTACTGTTTTCATTTGGCTATCAGCTTAGAACCACTAACTCAATAAATATTAGGTTTCATACGTGACATTTGTATAGCTATATCTGTTTCAATGTGTGGATCAAGGGCTACTAAACTTCCTGTGTTATTCCAGGTATAGCTAGTACAGGTCATGTAGCGGACATACCAGACAGTTCCATGTACCTGCTACAGGATATGTACATAACATTTCCAGGTTTTATTTTCAAATTTCTTGTAGCTAATTGAATCCTTGTGTTTTTGGCTAGACAAATCTTGTTCTAAGGCCTTCAGTCATGTTACTCAATATGGAGAAATCTGTGAATACAATGATTAAGATTCCGATCAGTAATCTGTGTTTGATGACATTTTCACAAGGAGCTGGTGGTCACAACTCACACATTGGATTCCACATCTCTCCTTTGCTCAAGAACTGTTCATTAATTAAATTTTTAAATGCATGCAGATGAGTAAGTAAATGGCAATCTTGAATGAAGTAAATGGTTGTATATATCTGACTGATTTTAATATTACAGGTACTGTCTCGTACTACACAGTGCTACAACTAGCACTATGGGCTGTTTTCCATGTGGTGGTGGTGTTCTTGGGCGTTGTGTTTCCAATCCACATGCAGCAGCTTCATGCCTCAGGGAAGATCAAGTACATCCACATCACGATGGTACTACTAGGTCTCATTGTGCCTTGTGTGCCAGTTGCAGTTACTTTTGGAACCGGAGGATTTGCTCTCAGAGACACACGATTTCCTCCCATCATCTGTCTTGGGAGAGACAGGGGAGCTACTGTGTATTCACTTACCATTGCTGAGAGCGTTCTAGTTGCAACAGGCATTTCTCTTCTAATAGTCGTGTTTTGGAAAATTATCAAGGTGAAGTTTTTGTGTAGCTACAGTTCAGATGTAATAATCAAAAAGTCTGTCAGCAAGATTCAAGGCAAATTTCCTACTGAGCAGCCTAAGTATTAAGATAAAGTGTTTTAACTAGCTATAGCTTATTACATACAACAATTATAAAAATGTTTATGAGCATGAATAAACAGTAAAGTTATCTTGTATGTTTCTTACAGTTCTACATTGACCACTTTTCTGTCTGCTTTTCTATTTTTTGTAGGTGTATGGATTCAAGTTACGGAGATCTAAAGGAGCCGAAGTGCGGATCTTGATTGTGTTTTGCTACTATACCATTGTTGGCACAAGTGCTCTGACAGCTTTCAATGTTACTTCTCACAAGCTTCAAGAATTCTCCAGTGAACTTGATGCTTACTTCCTCTGTGAGAGAGGGGGTATTGGAAACAAGTGTAACCGAAGTGGATTTGAGAGCTTAACAAATCCAACACTGCAAACTATAGGCTTCATTCTTGTTGGAATATATCCAGCAATTAACCTGGTGTATGTGATACATATTGCTGACCTAAGAAATCTTAAGCAAAAAATTTGCTCTTTATTTAAGTTATAATTATTTGCTCTTTGCATTAATTTATATATATATAGTGAGCAGCAGTTGCTATAGGTTGAGAAATCAAACATGTTTAAAACACTCGAGTTGTAATTATTATACTGTTTATTGTATAGGATTAAGCTGCACTTGAACAAGCATGCATGTTGTGATTGAAGTTGTTAAAATATGAGATGTTTTGCAATTAATTAATATCACTACTATGTGCAACTATGTACAGTTGATGAGCGTTCTGAACTGTGTGATTAGGTGGTAGTGTTGTGAAACATAAGCGATCAACAAAGTTGTTTAATTGCTATGCTATGCTAAGCTGGCAGTCCTTTCAGCATCGTGGAGAGGACCTGCTTATTAAAAAAACAGCTTGCACAGAAATACATGTTTTGTAGTTTGCAACATGTACTCAGAAGTGTTCACAATTGTAGTGTAATAATCGTAGCTCAATGCTTGGTTCAAAGCATCCCTAAAGTTGCTCCCATACCTTGGCTTGCACCCACAGATTTAAGTAAGTAGTACAAATAACAGTTCAGTACAGTTGGCATAGCATCAGCGAATGGCTGTTAATTGCATGCACAAGACAATGTCAACAGCAGTTATGCCATTCATGAGTGCTGTAAATTCCATACTGTTCTGTTAATCATTAGTGTACACTTTACTGTGGTAAGTATATAATGAACAACTGCACACAGCAGTGCTGGTTCCAGAGGCTAGTACGTGAAAAAGGAGACACAGTAACAATAGGAACTTTTGTACTAGATATACAAAGCCCCATCTTTTTTGTGCTACAGTTTCTGAGTGTAACAAAGATGTAGGGGTAGATGGGGCTTTGTATATTTGCCTTCACCTTTATATCATCCCTATCTTGTTTCTATACTTTTTGGCATGCCATCCCTATATCCTTTTCCATTTTTAATGTTTTTTAACTCTTGTATAATATTATATGTTGTTGATTATTGACTGAGACACAAAGAACTCACCAGCCTATTAGTCATTTATTCACATAGCACACGATATGCATCAAACCTGAGTACCATACTATAGATGAATCTATAGCAGTGGCGTACAAACCACATGCAGGGGCTCTGGGGGCTGGCACCTTTCTTTATATTCTGGTGAAAGTTTAACTTACCTTCTATCGCCTTCTATAGCTCTATAACCTATTGTCTCGGTCAAATTATTGTAGTGAGTGTTATAGATAGCATGTTGTAGTGTGTGTTTTACCACATGTTGACCCAACATATGTACTTAGGTAATGTCTGAGCCATAAGCAAAAGCTGAGTGTCATACAGGATTACACATTTTCTTTACCTGAATGAGAGGATTCTGGTAGGTGAACTTAATTTTAGCTTTATAAGGTCTGAGCTTGGCTGATCTAAGTGTGCATGATTTATTTCAGTCGTCAAAATCATCACATCAAAAATGGTACGCATTGGACTTGTCTAAAAGTGTGCGAGATTTTGTTTGTGTTAATTCTTTCAAGAATACACTTAGGAAAATTATAGCAATTTTTGAACTGATGAGTTGACCCATTGCTTGCTGACTAATATACAGATATAGAGTAAGTTAGCAATCATCGGACGACAGGTATATTCGGACACTCAAACGCGGAGGGAAAACTGCGTAAACATTCGGCGATACCACAAGACTGTAGCTGAGGTACTTGGTACCTGGTGTACCAAAAATGACGCCCGCGCATTGTTTCCTGTTGGCGCTAGAAGCGGTAAAATGGCCGTCCGAAAAACATCAATATTCGGAAAAGTGTATGTATTTTCAGACACTGTTGTTTGTGCCTTCTCTGAAGCTGCTTTTGGAGAGATTTTAGCATCGATACGATGCCCCAAGACCTCCCCAATTCGCAATATATTTTGGTAGCGGTAGCTGCTTTGAACACTCAGGGGCGCAGCTGAACATGGACCAGTCCGATTCGATCGATATCGGACGGTGAAATTTGTCATTTCTTGCTGTGTTGTCTCCAAACAAGTTGAAGTCTCCACCATATTAACATCAGTAGAATCTACAGGCTCTTGGCTACATGCTGGTACTTGTCCGGAGTTTGTGCGTTGAGTAGTTCTCGAGATATAAATATATTTCATGTTTCTTTCCATAAACTACGCTGGTTGATTTATGTGCAGCATAAATAGGTGAGTTCAAACGATATCGTGCAATATCTCGAGAACTACTCAACGCACAAACTCCGGACAAGTATCAGCATGTAGCCAAGAGCCTGTAGATTCTACTGATGCTAATATGGTGGGGACTTCAACTTGTTTGGAGACAACACAGCAAGAAATGACAAATTTCACCGTCCGATATCGATCGAATCGGACTGGTCCATGTTCAGCTGCGCCCCTGAGTGTTCAAAGCAGCTACCGCTACCAAAATATATTGCGAATTGGGGAGGTCTTGGGGCATCGTATCGATGCTAAAATCTCTCCAAAAGCAGCTTCAGAGAAGGCACAAACAACAGTGTCTGAAAATACATACACTTTTCCGAATATTGATGTTTTTCGGACGGCCATTTTACCGCTTCTAGCGCCAACAGGAAACAATGCGCGGGCGTCATTTTTGGTACACCAGGTACCACGTACCTCAGCTACAGTCTTGTGGTATCGCCGAATGTTTACGCAGTTTTCCCTCCGCGTTTGAGTGTCCGAATATACCTGTCGTCCGATGATTGCTAACTTACTCTACACATCAAATTCAAAATTTGTGTTTCCCACCACATCACATACTGACGGTGAGACCTCTGGGGCACGTGCCCCAGTGTGCCCCAGCTTGGCTACGCCACTGCTGTCAAAGGCTATTGTGGTGGTTTACAGAATACAAGTTTATCTTTTTTTTCACATAGCTATATAGTTTACAGCAAATTGTTATCTTATGCACTAACCAGACTTAAAGCACTGAATTTCAACAGGAACAAACCATCATCTCAGCTGTATAGCAAACCCTAGGAACACTGAAACCATCGTCTCACGTTGTACAAGTGGCCAGGTATCTGGGTGTGGTCAATAGGCGTGCCTGTGATGCCAACTCAAAACACTGGATTTTAAGCATTTGTAGAGTGTATCTAGCAAAAAGAAGCACAGACAAGACAGTTTTTCAACATTTCACACAGTTTGAAGGTATTTAGCACTAATAGAACGGCCTTGATCTGGAGAACTGGCGGGTTTTTTGTGCCGACAGACAGCAGACAGACAGACAGACAGACAGACAGACAGACGGACAATGACGACAGATGTACACGACCGATCACTTTACCCTTTGTGCATGCATGTAAAAAGTACAAAAACAACATCACCATGCAATGTGTAATAGCCACTGATTACAAGCAGATCTCTACTGAAGCGGATTTTTTCGAATTCCAGAAGGATGTTATCTTATTTCAATTTGGACTGTATATATTATAGCTATACCCTCAAGTCCAAGCTCATGATCACTTCCCACTAAACATAAGTGTCTTGGCATCTGGATTTCTGATGACATGACCTGGGCAAAGCACATTCAGTTTGCTCTTAACAAGGCTAGGCACCACTTGAGGTACATCTTCCGCACCTTCTTGGTACACCTATGTAAGTTATTGTTGCATAGAATGTGCTGTGGTGGAGCTTAGTATTATTATTGACGCAGAGTGTGGATACGGCATCATGCACCCACTGTGGCACATAGCAACAGTAGCAAAAGTAGATGCCCCCTAATTCCACTACTAGTGCTATAGACATGGCAGGAGTGATTGACATCCAAATGCTCTGGCCTCCATATATAATTATATAGCTATGTCTATAGATGGTTTTCATGGGGCGTGGTCTCACTTCCAGAGGGCAAAAGTCAGGGTCTGTGTTTAGTGCAGCTGTGCGCAAAAGACAGGCTAGTAAGCGCTACATCAAGTTCTTACTATTAGTACTGAAAGATAAAAGAAGCTGCTTCTCTCAAGGTGAAAGGTGTACAGCTGCCTCTTGATCGCGCGTTTGCCCTCCGGAAGTAGGACGCTTAATTGACATTTGGAAACCATCTATATGCTGCATCAATAAAATATTGAAGGTTCAAAACTATAGCCTTGCAACCAGGCTTTTCTAGTCCACTTTCTTTGTGCTGTTAGTGTGTGTCATTACAGTGAAGCATGTACATGCAAACATTCCCGACAAACAAACCGAGGACATAACGTCAATTCATCAGCTATCTTATCTTGTGACCCCAACACCCTTTAGCATCATGCACAACTATCATCGTGTTATTTTGAGAAATATCAGTTCTAGATGCCCTCTTAGGTCCTTTAAGTATCAGCCTTGTATAATAAGTAAAAGGTTTACAACTCGAGTTACATGTCTGTAAAGATTGGCCGGCATGTTACCACAATGACCGTGAGCTGCGCAGGAAATCAATTAAATTTAGGGCGTTACCGTGCATTGCGTGAAGGACAGCCTTTGGCTAGGCAGCTATATACCGGTAATAAACATCCAGTCGATGCGTCTTTTTTCTGGGGAATTGACTTCTGTGCCATCATGAGTACAGGTATATCGTATTATTTACGCGCAGTGATGATCATGTTTGCTTCAGCAGCGATATCTTCTAGAGAGCAAGATTCTGCAGCTGTGACCGTCAGTTCCTCCAGTGCAGTTCCTGTTATGATCGTCAGCAACGAGAGCATTGCTACAGATGTTAGGAATCAAGCATGCTACTGTAACCCAAACTATTGCGCTGTTTGTCGAGTAGGGGTATGTTGCGAGGGGTTTTGCTGCCCCGATGACAAACCCATTTGCTGTAGAAACGAGAACGACGTCGAAACATCAATATGCTGTAAAGAGAGCTACACGTGCTGTGACCGTCCCGACGCAGCTACCGGTACAATGAAGGTAATGGAGTGCGTCGATGTTTCAACGATCACCTCAACGGAAGATTTACTCGTGATACCTGCTCCTACCACGTTTTTGAACATATATGCTATGCCAGTGGGCCAAGGGGACTGTACTATCATCCAGTGTCCAAATGGGAACATCGTCGTTGTAGACTGTGGATCAACTAGTGTCGCAGGTTGGAGTTATCAGCAGGTACAGACGTTTCTCTCTGACTCCATAAACAATGTTGTAGCCGTAATTATTACGCACAGCGACAGGGATCATTTCAACTACCTCCCATTCATAGATTGGAATAGTGACAGTATTCAGCATATCATAATCGGCGGAAATTTTGAGGACTACAGTAACAATGCAGACATATGGAACTGGTTTAATAACTTTGGATTTTACCCAAATGGAAAGGTGCAGGATGTGAACAATGGACAAAAATGTATCGGTAACTGTTCGGTGACAGATGGATTAAATTTTTGCGCAAATACTAATATTAAGTTTGAGATCTTAGCTGCCAATGTTGGTTCCAGTGATAATCAGAAAAGTATTGTGATGAAGGTAGCTACTGTAGATCAGTGGAGTGTGCTTTTACCAGGTGACATGGAAGGTGCTGCTGCAACAGCAATTGCAGAATCATTGGGTTCAAGACTACAGTCAACTGTATACAAAATGGCTCATCATGGTGCAAGTACATTAGCAAATCAGCCCGACTGGCTTACACCAATCAGGCCCTCACAAGCATTTGCAAGTAGTACATACAACTTTGGTAGATATCGACATCCCAGATGTGTTACAATCAACCGACTTCTCAGTCTAAACTCCATCACTTCTGCTGTGCCACATCCTCTGCACTGTGGAAATCCCTCTACTGATCCGACACCACTAGATAGCTTTTGCCACTCCATGTTCACTACAGCTCCAACTGCAAACTTGTTATGCATAATTACGAGCAGCTCAAATGGTCACATACAGACAGACTGTATGCCAAATAAATTGCTTACTACAAGAGTAAATCTTAATGATAAGGAAGAACATCTACAACTGAACAATGCATGGATCAAATAAACGTGAACAATTCACAGTGTAATGGTTATTTTTATAATTTACCCATTGTATGTGTGAAATGAGGACCCAATTGCAAGTGCTAGGGAGTTTGAATTTGGTTTATGTGTAAAGTGATCCCAGCTATACGGTGTGTAGGAAATAAAGCTACTCTTACTTTCCTTCAAAGAAAGGCTTTGGAAAAGCGAGAACTAAAATAGGCAATGCATGCCTATAGCTGTTCCCCAGCTTCTTGGACCTTCACAGATGCAATACATATCCGTAACATTCTTTTCAGCCTGTGGTTAATGATCTGTTGAACTTTTGTACTCTCACATTTACAGTTGCACAACAAAAGATTCCTCCATTCCCAAGCTCTGTTTAAATTATGTAGCTAATGATTCATTTGTGAGTATGTCCAAGATGGGTATAGAACAACAGTGAGTCAATTAATATACAAGTGCTGAATGATACTGTTGTTAAGGTGCCTTTGTAAAGTGTTCCTCTGAAGCAATCTAATCATGGTTGCAATAGTGATATGCTGCTGTCTACCTCAAGACATACAAATTAATCAGTAAGAACACAACACTACACAAAGTATGTAGGTAGCTATCACCTTTCAGTTCTCGCTAACTGATGAGCACAACAAAACAACTCAAAGTTCCTTGTTATGTGAGCCACAAGAATCAACTAGACTATCTGTGGCCTCTTTACACTTACCATCCCATGTAGCAACTGCAGTTGTTGCAGTACTCCAATTACTAGATTGCAAAGACAAATGTTACAATAACTGACTGACTTATTAGCCAGCTGTGGGCAAATACAAAGCACATACATGGAGTACTACACACAAATTTGCTGTCAGGGCTGATACTTAGACTAAAGGTAAGTGCTATGCCAAACAGTAATTGTAGATTCTTGTCATGCGAACCACAAGACTCATCACCTGTGACCATGCATTGTTGAATTCCCAGCCAATGTAGCTAGCAACTTCAAGTGTGACAGTGTTCCAATCTCAAGCATTTGAATGGCAGGCCTCATCAATTTCCTGTAGGTCACACCTAATGCCTCTAGCAATGGTGTTATGTAGCCTCTGCCGATGTCCTTGTGTTTAGACTGCATTTTGATATTATCAATGATAGAAGTAGCAGCTGAATTAATGTGAACGGTAACACTCAGCTGTTGGCCTGGGAACGTGACACATGCATGTTAATTGGTGAGAGGGAAGATCATGTTGTGTAACTCACTAATGAGATCTGAGATGGTTTATCTCAATGTTGACACTCAGCAACAGTAGGAAAGCAACCCCACCATACCGAAGGAAAAATTCATGCAGGCCAGGAGAAGGATCGATACACTACTCTTTTTGGGGACTATGGTTGTTAGCACACTGTTGAGTATCAGCAGTGCCAGGAGCACAGAGCTGAATGGCATATAACATGGGTAAATGTGCCACTGGTTTCTGGGGTTCATTTATGCGGCACATGGTTATTAGCTGCTACTAACTTGTGTGTGGTAATGAAAGAGTTGAACAAACTCGTGTAAATAAACAGTATTGGCATCACCTTCATGCTTGACTTGTATCACTTCATGCTTCCTGAAAACATGGGGACAAGCGGTAATTGTCATATAAATGTTGAGTCAGGAACAACATGCAGTAGTCTAGGACAAGGTTACCAACCTACAGGCACTTCATAACTTTCACCTATCCTAGAAGTATATACCATAGTCTCGTGAAAGAGCGCCCATGGGCGGAGGACCTTAAAGTCTGGCCAAAGAGGGGGGTGGGCGCTCTTTCGAGCATTTAACCACGTAGCTAAGTGTGCCATGTACCCTATACAGGAAATTGGGCCTAAAGTAGGGGGTGGGCACTTTTTCATGAGTGGGTGCTCTTTTGCGAGACTACAGTATAATTATGATTTTACAGTCCTTTCTAAAGGCTACCAGGCTCTGTGGTTTTATACCATGTGTACATGTTCAGATGTTGGGCAACCTTGGTTTCAATAAGCAACAATATACAATGCCAATTTTCTCAAGGTTTGCTTTTGGCAGTGATGTTATTCAGTGAATATTAGATCTTGAGTTAATTTAGAGGTTGGATAAAATTTAAGCGTAACACTTCTATCACTCTGGTAAGGTGAATATTGCCAGAATGTGATTGAAACAGTGCAAACAAAATTTAGCCAACTACAGTGACACAGTATATAGTCCAAGACAATAATATTGCAACATCTGTGGCAGTAAGAGGGAAAGTATTTTTTGCTGTCTATAACAATGGGATAGTGTGGTACTGACATGGTTGGACTTAGATGGCTGACTTAGATGACTTAGTGATGGCTTCCACATCGATGGACTGGGTGCTAATGGTTGGCAGCTGCAATCTGCAAGATTCACAACTCCAAAACATTTGTAAACCCATTGATGTGCCAGGAGTCAACATAATCCTTGTAAACCTGAATTTTCAGACTTTCTGGCTGCAGATCCTCAAGCAGCTAATGACTTGTTTGTGAGTGGATTTTACTACACTGACTGTCACAGTTTGGTGGATTGACCAGTTTGTTGGACAATAGTTTAATCCCAAACTTGCTGTGCACACATTTTTCAGCTAGCATAAATTAATTACAAACGTCCTCTATACGTTATTACCTTGATATCTGGAAACATTCTGTGGACATTTTGACTGAATGCTTCAGTCATTATCAGGGCAGATCTAAAGAAGGGTGAACAAGCACCAACATAAAATTTTATAGGCACTCCTCTGCTCTGGCCACACAGGAAACAGATACTGGCAGTCATGAAGGAGAGCAGACGAGAACAGCCCATTGGTGGTGATTGTTACATGGCATGGGATGTGTGAGGAGATCAGACACATTTGCAGGAAATTTGACATCAGAGTAATCTTCAGATATATGTGTGTGGACTCTCTGACCAAGGTCAGAATTGACTACCTGTAGGGAAATTATCTGCATGAACCACTATATCGTATCTCTTGCAGCTGTGGCCAGGTCAACATCAGTTGAGCAAAATTAGGCACTAATTTTTCCTTGCATTTCTAACATCACACACACACACCTGTCATAAAACTTATTCACTTGTTCACACACACACCATGTAGTGGTGGTTACATGAGAACTGCACACTTGGCACACATATTTAGTGAGGACTGAATGTTGCAGTTTAGGTGCCTAGTGCAAAACAGATTGCTGGCTACATGTGATATTCAAAATCAGACAATCCACAAATGTAATTTTGGTGTACTAAACGAGTTACGTAGAAAGCATGCAAAGTCAACATGTGGACTGTGCAGATTTGTGGCTCTAACTGCACCCACCCTCACTAGCAAACTTTCCATACTCAGGAATCTTGATCAGCAAACATCTGGCTGTACACACAGACTGAAACTGCCTGTGCATGATGTCAGAAATGTAGCCCCTATAAAAGGTGAGCAGAGTGCCTTGTGCAATGGTGATGTTAGCCAACACAAAAAATGTTGCAAACATGCAACATTATACAGCGGTAACTTATCAATAAGCTGGTGAACTTCCTCTTCCACAAGTGTTGTGCTGTCATACTTAATGCCTATAGTGAGTGTTGAAAATAACTATGACATTCACTGAATGTCGGTATGTTGATTATTATATGTTCTGCAATCTGATTGGACTGCAACATTGCTGCAGTGGGTGCAAAACCCATTATAAACTTGCAACCAGCCTAGCCTCTTTCCCAAGCCTTCCACCGTCCAGTTTTTGATTGCTTACAGTATGCAAAAGCAGAGTGGAAAGCCGGGAACAAGTAGCTACATACTGTATAAGTGATCAAAAGGTGGATGGTGGGAAGGCCTGGGGATGAGGCTACAACCAGACTGCATGCTGGGATGCATGGTGATTTGGTCTACAAATCAAGACAGGTTCAGTGACAAGATACATACAAGAGGCAGGAATAAAAACTCATTTGGCAACAAAGCTACAGGAGGGAGAGACCTTTGAAATTGTCAGGCTTACTTAACTGTAACAGTTTGCTCAACTAACGCACTTGGATTGCCTGTCCGTTTCTTATAACAGTTGAGTTACTCTACAGAACACAAAGAAACCAGTTCCACCGTGCTGCATATTTCTATTCCTGCTAATAGCATATGAGTTTTATCCATGTTAATTGTTGCTCCGGTTTACGTATGGATCAGGCTCACCTAATTGTGCCTCCAAACAATCCTTCAATCTAGTCATGAGTCAATAGAACACACACACACACACTTTTATACTGTGTACTGCAAGTGATGAACTCTGGGGTGTGAGAAGCTGGGAATGGTGCTGCAGCATCACCATCACTTGAAAGCAAATCAATGGAAAGCAGCCTGAGGGAACTAGGCTAGAAGACCCCACTACTACATTTCATTTTAGTTCCCAAAGCAGAGCTGCTCATTAAGTTAGTTCCCCAATGCAAGTATGCTACAAGCTGGTTGTGAATGGTGAATTAAGTTGCCTAACAGTAACCCAGAAATGGTGTGCGTGGAGCATGTAATGTCAAAGTCATGCTTCTTGGTGTGCCATCTTTCAGGTGAAGTGTCAGCAACAGTTTCAAAATTAAATGTGGGAAATGATCCTGAATTTGATTACCTCAGACTGGATAGTTAAACTGTATTTGTCAAATCCCCAGTAATCTCCCATCTTTTTCGAGGGAATTTGATTAAAGGGTCTGCCCCACTATAGGGGCAATTGATGTTTTAATTGGTCAAATCCCCACCTTGCCCCACTATAGCCCAATTTGGGGGGTGGGGGCCAAGCGCGTAGAAGACCGTGAGGCGGAGAGATGCTCCCGACACTATTGCCCGATTTGGGGGTGGGGCATAACATTGCTATCTGTTGTTTAAAGTGCCCTGGGCCTTGGCAAGGCATCTTAGACCATGTGACAATATATGCATGCAGCAAGAGAGTGGCTGTAAATGTGGATCAGCATTGCAAGGTCCAAGACCCATGTTGGTATGTCTACTAACTTTGGCCAAGGCACATTTGATATATTCATGCAACAACTGTGGGTATGGATCAGGCCCAAAACATTTGCTCAAGAGCATTGTAGGTTATGGTGTTGTGGTCAAAAAGACAACAGCATTCTTGTAGCTATCTTGAAGGTGGTCCGTGAGTGGTGTAGCTAGTTCATTTGCTGCACAGTTCAGCCTCACCATCAGCCCATAGAAATCAACCCATGTCCTCAGAGATCGTGACAAATGTTTGTACTGCCTTCGCTCTCGTGAAAATTATGCAAGAGATACTCGTGCATGTTTGTGCTCACTCTGCCCTCTTGAACCGTTCTTGGGACAGAACCCAAGTCTCAGGTAGATCTAACCGGTTGTCAATTAAAACAGCACATTTTATACATCATTACAATATTCACAGAGAGCAACAGAACCTCTGCTATTGCTTAGATACGGTTCGGAGTGGGTTGCGGAGCTCTGCATCGGTCCAAAACTCAGTCCACATATCTGTCCATAGTCCAGTCCATGAGTCCAGTCCTAGCCTCGTTCCCAGGCTGTTCCCGCCTCCAGTTTTTGATCGCTTGCAGTATAAAAACGGACTGCAAGGGGTCACTCTAAAGTAGGAACAAGGAAACGAGAAATGAGAAATGGGAAATGGGGAAATGGGAAGAAGGTACATTGCATTTCACTCAGCAAACTGCCGATGTTTTGTTACTGCTGTGATGAGAAAGTCAATGTCCATCCATGCACTCACTGAGAGATCATCTTTGCCTGACAGTTGGCACCAAATGGGTATGCAATGGCATTGCATCACAGTCTGCAAGTTAGCTCTATGTATAAGTTCTTCACTTTGGCAGCTTGTTAGCTTGTTTGTTGAATCTGTGTCATACTTTGTTCCAACTTCATACAAGGAGTCATTTTGAGGCTTCTTCATGCAGTTGCTTGCATTGTTATTGATTTTGTCTCACATACAGCACTATTATTTACGACAGCATGTACTATTCAAACGTAATGCATCTATAATGGTGTTCACAAAATGCCTGTTTGCAGTCATTCATCACAGTGGATACACACACTGGCTCTGCAGAGAATATAATTACTGTCTGTGAATTATAGTTTGCATGCACTGAGTGGAGGAGGGAATGTACAACAGCATGACTGAGACAATTCTGTTTACTGTCTTAGATATTAGCCTATGCACACACTCCAGTTCTATTTCCATGCTACTGTTAGTGCTGATTTATTCTTCCTGCTTTTCTCACTGAGGACTCTATAGGCCTACCTCCTCTAGCTACTCTGCACAACATGTACACTCCACTGTAGTCTGTCCTCATTTACACTGACTCACCACTTGTGCGTTGCAGTTCCATTTGCGAGTTTCGAATTTGGACGCGGTTTTTACGTATACTTCCGTGTTATCGGGCTTGACTTTAACCCCTGGGCCACTGCAGATCTTTTGTAGGTTTACAATCTATGGTAACTGCAAGCGATGGAAAGCTGGGCGGGCCTGGGAACGAGGCTGACTTACGTACAGCAGTGTCACGGGCTAGGATGACTCATGATTGTAAATTTCCGGATTACTCTAGCCAATGCCAAACTGATGGATGATGGTAACTGCATAGTTACCGAAAATTTGTAAAATAACACTGGTGTAAAGTTTCAATCAAGTATAAGTATAATAGGATGTAAAATCTTTCAGTGTAAAATATATATATATCTAGAATGTTTATAAATAGTTGCACTGTTCATGCTTGGACGTTCTGACTGGAGATCAATGGGCTCACACAGAGCTGCATTTCCAGGCATGTTTGCAAACGATCTAGCCCCCTGATAGAAATAATAGTTTTCAACAGGGCAAGGCTCAAGTGGTAACCTATCCACCCCATCATTTTGCTGTATGGTTGTCTCTCTTCTCACTCAACATTGCAACAATTAAGTCTCTTACAGAAGATGTGGCTGTTCTTCCCATACCCCAGTTGATAGGGCTGGTGTTGTAAAAAGTGAATGCTTTACTTCTCTGATTCTCTGGTCATATGGAAATATCTTTCTCATGCAAGATATAGATACACTACACACACACAAGGAAAACACAAGCTACTGTGACTCAGACAGAAAGGAAGGGTAGGGTACCTCTGCACGCTTTGACTAGTAGCAGACAGCACCCTGGTAGGGTGAACAACTGTTGCATGTTCCCTGCTGGATCTGTAACACAACAGTACTGTCCTTCAGTGCCTGTTTATTAATCACTCCTCCCTGTCTCAATCAACAGTTTTCCACTCATGAACACAATGTAGTCTTGGCAACTGCAAATTTATTAGAGAACACTACTACAAGACTTCTATAAGTTGCAAAGTTTCGTGAGTATTATGCTAGTAAATTCTGCAGTGTTGCTTGTACTCAGAGGACTGTAGAAGGGGCACAGTACTCCATCACTGGCATCAAACTTAAATGATACTACTTTTAGTAGATACAAGTACAAATGCTTTCCCATTCAATTCTTACTAGACATCTCACCAGCATTGAAGCAAAAAGTACAGTTTGATGTTACCTTGCTCTATTTTCAAGTTTGCTGAGATAGGCTAATACACAGTAAGCTATAGTTCTGTCCAGGTGTGTAGCACCAATTCAGAAAAGAATAAGGTAAGCAAGCTACTAAGGGCTGCATTCATTTTAAATGTCGGGTACAATGGCCTGTATTCAATGTTGAGAAATATCACTTGTGAGCGTTGGTGACGATGGTGAGCTGACTGTTGAGCTGCATGTTGGGGTAAGTGGGATCTACAATATCCTCAGCTCAGTTTTATCTTATCAGTTGCCTACACTTTAGACAAAATTAGCAACATTTTTAGATTCATATCGATCTGCATGCTACTATGGCAGTGTGACACATCTCCATTAGTATTGTGTCCATGCTGCATGCATCTACCTTTAGGAAATTAATAAGATTGTAAATAAACAAAGCTAAAGCCTCATGCCCCTACACATACATGTAGGTCTGTATCATAACAAAATTCTGTGAAGGAAGGCAAAGTAATCTGGCGAATATTAACGTTGACAGTTTGCTGTCATGAAACTCCAAGATGGATCAATCTTAACATCAAGATTGTTGTTTGGTGATCACCTGTTCATAGCGATGAACAGACTATGTTCCGTTATCCATTGTTACAGTAACATTAATCGCTTGAAAATATTATTGCGGCATTAATATTTCCTACAAATTTTATCGCCAAACGTAACTTTTTTTAGCCTTGTTCCCAGGCCTCCCCTGTTTTTATTCTTTGGTTTGCATTCAGTATAATACACTGAAGAACAAAAAAAAAAAAACGGGGGAGGCCTGGCAATGAGGCAAACTTTAAATATCGCCACCAGAAAATTTGATTGCTCATAGTTTCAAGGAGTGAATGACTCCCCTTGTCAGTGACTCCCCTTGTCAGTGACTCCCCTTGTCAGTGACTCCCCTTGTCAGTGACTCCCCAGTCACTCACTCCTAGGAGCCCTGGATCAGTGGCTCCGTGTGAGTGACGTTTACCTACTGTAGGAAAATGTATAGATACAGGTAGATGCAAAGAATTGGTACACAGTAAGAATGTTTAACTTTGCTCACACTGAATATTTGACTTACTACAAGGGTAAATCACTATCTCAATAATAGGTTATCAAATGGGAAAAAGTTGGGGAATGAATACATAGCCACAGAAGCAGAAGCTCTCAAACAAGAATCTGTGGCTTCTGTATATTTCGAGGTTGATGTGCTGAAACTTGTCCCTACTCTCCAGTAATGGGTACAATTTGGAAGAATTGACAAAATCATTGAAAATGTGGAAGTATTTACTAGAATCGATGCTTTGCAATTCCATGAGCGATCAAAATTCTTGGCTGCAATGATATTTCCTCGGTGATAAAATTTCTGAGAAAATTTTATCACAGCGATAATATTTCCGAGCAATCAAATTCATCATAAAAATACCTTGAGAAAGGATATCTTTCAAGCAACCCAAACCAAACTTCTATTTCCACAAATGGGAAGACTACTGAACATTAGCATGAACCACTTTTGTTTGTCATACTGTACAGACTATAGTTGAAAGTGTCTAAATGAAAATTGTAAATAACTAGTAAAAGATTACAAGAGCCTATAGATGTATGTTTCAGCTGAATCATCAGCTCACCAAAGCTCACGAGTGATGGTTTTTCTTCGCACTGATCACACCATTGTACCTGTCAATGCAGCTCTCAGTAGCTTGTTTACTACCTTACTCTTCTGTTCTTTTTCATAGCTCTTCTCTTCTGAATAGCTGTTGCACACCGAACCCTGACAGAGCTACAGCTTACTGTGCATCAGTCTTGCTCATCAAACTCAAAACTAATGCAAGGTGGAACTCATGAGCATCAAACTCTACTTCTTGCTTCAAGATGTCATAACAATCAAACTTTCGTACATGTATGATCCCTTTATTATACCTTTCAAGACCACCAACAGTAGTACTAGTGAAAGTTTGATGCCACACTGCAAAAACACTTGGGTTATTTCAACCACATTTTTAGGTTGTCTTAGTTGCATCACTGTGGCCAAGGAATGCTACCAAGTAGGTTTTCTTGAAAGTTCATTGAGGAGCTTTTTCATCGGTATGTTAGCTAGTCTCTTTTTTCAGAAGACCTAGTTGGCTACCTACACTCCTGGTACCACAACCATGCAACCAAGGAACTCTCCAGGGGCAGATGTGTAAGATGAAAGAAACCTCACCAGAAATGTTGAATTATAGACTTTCTGAAAGGGGATACTAATTTAGCAAAAGAGGGAAGCTTCTCAACTACACTATGTTCAAATTGTAAGCATTTCTTGAACTTTACTTTATCACACAAACACAAAAGGAATGCAACTGAGGTGACCAAAATATGGTTGAAGTAACCTAAACCTTTTTACAGTGCAGTGATGGAGTAGCTACTTGTACCCCTCCTACAGTGCTTTGAGTACAGCAACACCGCAGAATTTACCACTGGCATAATTATTATGAGAATTTACAACTTACACTTACAGTAGAGATCATCAACATGAGAATTCTAGTACAGTTGTCAGGACTACAATACTGGGAATGACTGGAAAACACGTTGATGCTGAGATGAGAAGGAGGGGACGGGTGATCCAGCATTATTAAAACAGGCACTGGAGGACAGCACTGCTATGTTGGAGATCCAGTAGTGAGTAAATTTATATGCCCAGTTGCTCACCTCTCCACGAGGCGGGGTCTGCTACCATTCAAAGCGTGTGGAGGTAGCTACCATAGTACAGCTTTCGGTGTGCAGTAGGCAAGCGTACAGTAGGGGTTAAAGTCAAAGTTAGTAACACGGAAGTATACGTATTTCCGTAAAAACCGCGTCCAAATTCGAAAATCGCAAACACGTAGCCTCGTTCCCAGGCCCTAGCCCAGCTTCCCGTCGATTGCAGTACGGCATGCAAGCGACGGGAAGCTGGGCTAGGGCCTGGGAACGAGGCTAGTAAACACGTGCTCAGTCGAGCTACCGGGAATCTCGTTATGTACAGACTTGCATGCTCATGAGAAAAAAATTACGGGTTTACCCCAA
This sequence comes from Agelas oroides, assembly GCA_949130485.1. NCBI lineage: Eukaryota > Metazoa > Porifera > Demospongiae > Agelasida > Agelasidae > Agelas > Agelas oroides. The sequence goes on along the minus strand of OX422184.1, from coordinate 14,226,655 downwards.
ATTTAGATTTTTAACCCTCTCCCTACGAGGTTTAACTTAACCGAATTTCTGCCTACAAGCATGCATTCAGATAGTATGCAGCACATCAAGGGAGAAGAGAACAAGTAGAGGAAACGATCAATATTCGGACACCAGCCATAATCGGACGCTCGTACACGGAGACTAAGCCACGCAGATACTCGGTTATGCCACGGAAAGGAAGGCGGAGTCCACCGTATCCGGCGACTGAGAAATGGAGCTCAAGCGTCAATCCCCGCTTGCGCTAGGGCAATTAGCGTAACAAATTTTGATGCTGAGGGGAGTTGCCAACAGTGCTGGTATCATTGGAATCTACAGGTCTTTACCGTTTATACGTTGTGTGGTTCTCGAGATACAATTGTTTCCCGCCTTCATACGGGCCTAGTTACAGGAAACTAAATTTCTGAAGTACATGAATCAAGAACAATTGTATCTCGAGAACCACACAACGTATAAAGACGAGACTTGCACCGTTACGTTGGTAAAGACCTGTAGATTCCAATGATACCAGTATTGTTGGCCTATTTCGTAGTTGGGTGTTTCCACGGCGAAAAAATACGTAAATCCACTGTCCGATCATTGATGGAGCAACCTACTCAATTTTCGGCAGCTCCCCTCAGCGCCCAAGGCAGTTACGGTGACGAAGATCAGGCGTGAAGCAGCAGGGTCTTGCAGCTTTCCAACAGTGCAGAAATCTTGCCAAGAGTTGCTTCAGGGAGGGAACAGGAAGCGGCGTCCGAAAATACATTTTTTTGCCGATTATCAAAATTTTCGGACTGTTACGCTAATCCCCCTAGCGCTAGCGGGGATTGACGCTCGAGCTCCATTTTTCAGTCGCCGGATATGGTGGACTCCGCCTTCCTTTCCGTGGCATAACGGAGTATCTGCATGGCTTAGTCTCCGTGTACGAGCGTTAGACATGCGCACACTATGCCGGCATAATTTAAAGCACAATAGGCAGCTATTAGCATTAGCACAATTTCGAGCATAATAGGTAAGCGCAACGCGCGCTTACATAATTTTTTAACCTTTGAACCGAATGCCACGTGTAAAGTAACTGTAGTATACGTATATACCGCTCACGCTAGGTACTACTAGCACGAGGATCGCAACGTCTGACTCTTGCAACAGCTCGTATCAGAGCTCGGGTATAGTATGCCCAAGGAGACGGAGTCTACATCTCATTGCTGGACCGACTCAAGGCCCCTACGCGATCAGAACTGTCACGTAAACGCTGTGTACACATTGGGCATAATGGGGAACATAACTGAGCATAATTGGTAAAATTGTCAGGGAATAAAGGAATAGCATAATAGGGTAGCAATGAAGCATAATGTGCGGGAGCCTAACGAGCGTCCGATTATGGCTGGTGTCCGAATATTGATCGTTTCCTCTAAGCATGGTATCAGTATAGTATTAAAACTATTCAGTATTGAATATCAGAAAGGGATGCATTTCTGGCAGCTGTGTAACTAGGGGGAAACAGACTGACCGTGATTTCAGAGCAGCCTCCAGCAGCAATGAAAAAAGCTTGAATTATATTTCTATGAGCCTTGACTGGTCAACATTCTTGTGTTTGGTGCACAATTAGTAAACCTGCTGTGCAATGCTGTGGTGTGTGTTTTTCCGAGTATACTATTGTTTATGAACACGATAGAGTGGACAAAATAAGAGTTGACTCTACATGGCAGCATGTGCACATGCAGACATTTTGCATGTGGGATCAGGGCTCTGAGGTTGATCTACTTGTTCACACTAAGTCTCGTCAAAGCTGTGCATACTATATAGCTGCCATGTTCGATTAGAACATACAAAGAATCCAAAGGAGCAAGTTGAACACTGCCTCATAAGTGCCATGAAGATAGTTTGAGGGGATAGTTTATCTGTCAGTGTAGCCACACACTACAAGCTCTGGGCAAGTAAGGCAAAGTGGTTACTGAAACATGCATGTATTTATCGAAAAAGTAAATATCAGTCAAATGCAAGCTTTATCCAGCTTGGAGATGATAGCACAGGATTACGGATTGGATGCCTAACACTTGAAGTAAAGGTGTAAATGTATACCCAGCCTCTCTTTGATTATGCTGTCTTTTCCAGTGCTCAAAGAGAAGGTTCATCTGTGCGCAGTGTGTCCTGAGTCCTCTGGTGCTCTGCACAGGGGTGCTAGGGGAGAACTTATATGTAGTCTCTGAGAAGGATGTCTGTATTCACTGCTGTTTGCGTTGACCCTGCAGAATACAAACCAAAAAGCTGTGATATGAATATTAGCCTGTAAAGAAGTTTACCACATGATTATATTCATATGCACAGCTTGTTTGTTTATATTTTGCAATGGAAATAAATCGTATCATAGTCTCCTACCCAAGCTCTCCTCACACCCTGAGCTTGCAGTATGAGACCGGTTTAATATGCAAGTGCGACAGTATAGAAATGAGAATTTTGTTTGATATGTAACATAAGAACACAGCATTAACGGTGCAATCGAACTAGGTAAGGATTTTAAGACATTGCAGAAGGTATGCATAATTTTAATATGTGCATGCATAGTGAGGGTTCAATTTGAAGCTCTAAAGCATGCACAATTTCATAATTTCTGCTAATTCTGCCGCTAGAAATTTGTCACATGCATGGATTACAGTGGAACCTCTTTATAACGGACAAGTTGGTGTAGGAGGGTTTGTCCGTTATAAAGAGGTGTCCTTTATTGGGAGGTTGGTTCAAGAATGCATCTGTAACCCATATAAAATATTATTATCATGTCATGAAGTATATATGATACATGTGCACAATTGACATTGAGTTTCAAATGTCATTTTCATCAGTGTCCTCAGCTCTTGAAAAAAATTGTGTGAGTGTGGTTTGATGCATGGCGGAGACGTGATGAGCTGCAACTTCAGTGAGCAGTGCACTCATCTTTGTGGCCATTTCCAGGCAATTGCGACTCTCTAAAAAATGCTGTACATGTTCAAGTGTCTGAATGGCTTCTTTAAAGTCCTTTATTACAGGTACAGGAGGATCCAAGTCAACATCACTCTCGGGTTTATCACCTTTACCTTTGTCTCGAGAGATAGATGAACTCTCTTCTTAGAGGACGAGGCCATCGAGTTCTGCCACAACAAAGCGAGCAAACCATTCCACGTGGTTTGTGGAACCAGATCGTGCAGTTATCACGTGACTGATTTCATGCACTGTACTGTGTGAATAGCAATGCTAAATGAGACAAAACCACACAAAATATCTCTTTTAGATGATGATCTAGTCGTAGCTAACTCCCAGTCAGTACATAACTGTACTACTGCATGGATGTTATTGTCAAAGCAGCCCTCTTTCTTGTAAGGACTGAACTATCTCTGCCAGTCTTTCAATGTAAGGCCTTGGACCATAGAGCTTGTAGGTGCACGGTATTTACAGGCTATATCCAGCCCCTCTGTTGATTTTTTCACCAGTAACCTCCACAAAACCTTGGTTGCAGTCTCTTCTCAAGAATTGTGAGAGAACAGATGCAATATTGAAAGGCACATGACCAACAATTTTATCTTCTCTCCACACAGCAACTGCAGATGAATCTACTGAATTATCTGGTTCTCGTTTGAGAAGTAAACTTTCTCCAACCACTGGGTTCCAAATGTCTTGATATGCGTGATATCCTCGGATATATGAGTCAAACTCCGTTACCTCCATAGCTCGCTCCATAGCTACGATAAATCAGACGGCAAATTCAGTAAGACCACGCCCCTTGTCCGTTACAAGAGGTCAAATTGTATTAGCCTAGGTCAGAGGAGGTTGGACACGCTTACGGACGTGCACGGAACTCCGTGTCACATATGGTTACTAAACATTGCAAGGTCAGCGTGGCGACGGCTCTCGAAGTGCGTTTTTGGACCTGTCCTGTCGCGTGAACTAGAATCTGTAGGAGCATCATACTCGGTTCGCGGATAGTTGAGATGGGACCCTACTGCTCCTGTGTGTCTGTGGCGCTGGGGAGTCATAACTTCGCAGCAAGAGCGAGCTAAACCCGGAGCGTGATAAACATGACCTGGAGGAAGGTAGTTTGAGTAGTTGTAGCTCCATAACGCAACAGGCTATGAAGCTCGGACTTGCGTTGGATGAAAGTAGAAAGACGGCTGATTCCAGTGATCTGCATTTGTGGGGGTGACACCCCCATTGGTTTTGGAGCTACAGAGCTTTGAAAGATGACAAGATTTGGGAAATGTGAAAATATGCTACAATTTAGGAGCTCATATCTTCCGGTCAGATCATGCTATTGTGACAGAACTTGCACCAAAATGAACCCCTTTCCATGTACTTTCTGATGATCTCCACATTGTTGGTGACACCCTATACAGATTTGGAGTAATCCAGCTTTGAAGTTGACTATAATTGTGAAAGACATAAATCTGGATAAAATTCAATCACCCATATCTCCTCAACAAAGAAGACAGTGGTGATGGGACTCACACCAAAATGATGCACATTCTATATACTTTCTGATAATATCCATATTGTTGGTGACATCCCATACAAATTTGGAGCTGAAGTCAACTATGTTTGTGCAATATCAAAATATGTGGTAAATAGGAGCCCATATCTTCCCGTCAGATTATGCTATCGTGACAGAACTTGAAGCCCTTTCCATGTACTTTGTGATGATACATAGATTGTGCATCTTTTATGTAGAGTAAGTTAGCAATCATCGGACGACAGGTATATTCGGACACTCAAACGCGGAGGGAAAACTGCGTAAACATTCTGCGATACCACAAGACTGTAGCTGAGGTACGTGTTACCTGGTGTACCAAAAATGACGCCTGCGCATTGTTTCCTGTTGGCGCTAGAAGCGATAAAATGGCCGTCCGAAAAACATCAATATTCGGAAAAGTGTATGTATTTTCAGACACTGTTGTTTGTGCCTTCTCTGAAGCTGCTTTTGGAGAGATTTTAGCATCGATACGTTGCCACAAGACCTCCCCAATTCGCAATATATTTTGGTAGCGGTAGCTGCTTTGAACACTCAGGGGCGTAGCTGAACATGGACCAGTCCGATCGATCAATAATCGGACGGTGAAATTTGTCATTTCTTGCTGTGTTGTCTCCAAACAAGTTGAAGTCTCCACAATATTAGCATCAGTAGAATCTACAGGCTCTTGGCTACATGCTGGTATTTGTCCGGTGTTTGTGTGTTGAGTAGTTCTGGAGATATTGCACGATATCGTTTGAACTCACCTATTCATGCTGCACATAAATCAACCAGTGTACTTTATGGAAAGAAACATGAAATATATTTATATCTCGAGAACTACTCAACGCACAAACTCCGGACAAGTACCAGCATGTAGCCAAGAGCCTGTAGATTCTACTGATGCTAATATGGTGGAGACTTCAACTTGTTTGGAGACAACACAGCAAGAAATGACAAATTTCACCGTCCGATTATTGATCGATCGGATTGGTCCGTGTTCAGCTACGCCCTTGAGTGTTCAAAGCAGCTACCGCTACCAAAATATATTGCGAATTGGGGAGGTCTTGAGGCATCGTGTCGATGCTAAAATCTCTCCAAAAGCAGCTTCAGAGAAGGCACAAACAACATGCAGTGTCTGAAAATACATACACTTTTCCGAATATTGATGTTTTTCGGACGGCCATTTTATCGCTTCTAGCGCCAACAGGAAACAATGTGCGGGCGATATTTTTGGTACACCAGGTACCACGTACCTCAGCCACAGTCTTGTGGTATCGCAGAATGTTTACGCAGTTTTCCCGCCGCGTTTGAGTGTCCGAATATACCTGTCGTCCGATGATTGCTAACTTACTCTAAGTCCCATCACTGTCCTCAGAGATGTTTATGTTTATCAGCATGATTTCTGAGCAAGATGGCTTTAAATTTCTGATATGTCACTGAATATCATCAGAAGGTATATATACAGAATGTGCTTCATTTTGGTGAGAGTCCCATCACCACTGTCTTCTTTGCTGAGCAGACACAGGTGATTGAGTTTTACCCATATTTTGATATTGCACAAACATAATTGACTTCAAAGCCGTATAGCTCCAAATTTGTATGGGATGTCACCAACAATATGGATATCATCAGAATGAATATAGAATGTGCATCATTTTGGTGTGAGTCCCATCACCACTGTCTTCGAATTCTTTGTTGAGGAGATACGGGTGATCGAATTTTATCCAGATTTACGTCTTTCACAATTATAGTCAACTTCAAAGCTGGATTACTCCAAATCTGTATGGGGTGTCACCAACAGTGTGGAGATCATCACAAAGTACATGGAAAGGGCTTCAAGTTCTGTCACGATAGCATAATCTGACGGGAAGATATGGGCTCCTATTTACCACATATTTTGATATTGCACAAACATAGTTGACTTCAGCTCCAAATTTGTATGGGATGTCACCAACAATATGGATATTATCAGAAAGTATATAGAATGTGCATCATTTTGGTGTGAGTCCCATCACCACTGTCTTCTTTGTTGAGGAGATATGGGTGATTGAATTTTATCCAGATTTACGTCTTTCACAATTATAGTCAACTTCAAAGCTGGATTACTCCAAATCTGTATAGGGTGTCACCAACAATGTGGAGATCATCAGAAAGTACATGGAAAGGGATTCATTTTGGTGCAAGTTCTGTCACAATAGCATGATCTGACCGGAAGATATGAGCTCCTAAATTGTAGCATATTTTCACATTTCCCAAATCTTGTCAACTTTCAAAGCTGTGTAGCTCCAAAACCAATGGGGGTCTCACCCCCACAAATGCAGATCACTGGAATCAGCCGTCTTTCTACTTTCATCCAACGCAAGTCCGAGCTTCATAGCCTGTTGCGTTATGGAGCTACAACTACTCAAAGTACCTTCCTCCAGGTCATGTTTATCACGCTCCGGGTTTAGCTCGCTCTTGCTGCGAAGTTATGAATCCCCAGCACCACAGACACACAGGAGCAGTAGGGTCCCATCTCAACTATCCGCGAACCGAGTATGATGCTCCTACAGGTTCTAGTTCACGCGACAGGACAGGTCCAAAAACGCACTTCGAGAGCCGTCGCCACGCTGACCTTGCAATGTTTACTAACCATACGTGACACGGAGTTCTGTGCACGTCCGTAAGCGTGTCCAACCTCCTCTGAGCCTAGGTCTAATGGTGCAAGAAGCTTGTCCGTTGTTCGGAGTTAGGAGGTGTCCGCTATTCGGGAGGTAAATTTACACTAGCTCTATGTGAAATCAGTTGGTGCAAAAGCTGTTGTCCGCTAGAGGGACGGGTGTCCGCTATTTAGAGAGTCCGTTATAAGAGGTTCCACTGTACACACACATGCACACGCACATGCACATTCACATGCACATGCACATGCACACGCACATGCACATGCACATGCACATGCACATGCACTTATTCACATGGCCTCTATGCCTTCTGGGTATTAACTGGTTTCATGGTCACTACCTGTGGGTTGCTATGGTGATGGGCCGACGGCTCCTCATGTTTGTTGGGAAAGAGCCTTGACAGACCTCTTAAGAAATCTAGCAGACCCAAAAAGAAATGATATTATAGTGTGTATATCACTCTGCTTCACACAAGTAGGATGATGATAACCATAAATTGCTAGTTCTCGAAGGAGACAGACATAACTACAAGAAACAAAAAACATTAAAAATGTAAAAAAGATGTAGGGATGGCATGCCAAAAAGTATACAAACAAGGTAGGGATGATAGCATAAAAGCAAAGGTCAACATAAAGGCAATGCCCCATCCCTACATCTTTTTCACACTGCAGTTAGACGGCATGCTTGAAACCTAAACCTGCACCCATCCGTGGAGTTACAATGCTGTAAATGAGCACCGACCACTTGAGTTTTTAAACAGCACTTACTGTATGACCAGTCCTGCAGCTCACTTCAGCTCAGTGTCTAGGTTGTATAAGCGGTCCCATATACAATATTAAATGCCAACAATTAAGGGTTCCACCGTTACTACAAGTAGCATGTCAGCACCAAAAGCTACCTGGTCGCTACATGCATAGCAGGCACACATATACCACATACCCCATGCTGCTAGACTACACTGCAATCTGGACCCCAGACCCTTCTTGCCCTTTCAGAAGGGTTTGGAGTCCAGGCCCCAGGCCATGTGGGAGGAGGAAAGTGGCCTGAGAACAAGGCTACAACTTCAAGAACTGCCAGTAAGGTTGTGGTACGTTTTAGTTATAACTGCAGTGTGAAAAGATGTAGGGATGGGGCATTGCCTTTATGTTGACCTTTGCTTTTATGCTATCATCCCTACCTTGTTTGTATACTTTTTGGCATGCCATCCCTACATCTTTTTAAGGTTTTTTATTTCTTGTTTCTGTACTTTTTCTCAGTTACAGTTAGAACTAAGCCTAAGAAGATTCGTTCAAGTGTAATCACAACCCTAGAACTTGAAGCAGACAGCTTAGCAGTGGTTCCAAGCGTGTAATATGCCAGCTGGAATCCGATGGAGGGCTAATAACTCTCTGTACCAGATTTTGACCCCTTTGTGAAGCCAATTTCCTTATATTTACGATAACATGACAACTGACCAGCACTGACAGACAACTGTACCGACAGAGCTGACCATCCAGGCGTTACCTAAAGCTGTATTTTATAGTGTAGCTATAAGTAAGCAACTGAATACAGCTCCTTACCTACGTAGTGTCCATAAGCCTTTCCCACAACCACGGGAATAATGGACCGTGCCAGCCGTGCATAGTCAACAAGCGCGTTTTCGACTAGCGGCTAGAGACAGGAATAAAACTCATTAGTGAACTTTGACCTTTTACGCCGCGGTTCCAAACCAATGGAAAAACTTCATTCCATGCAGACCCAGGTGAGGCCAGTCAGTGGCGGATTTAGGGGGGGTAAGGGGGGTGCAAATGCACCCCCCTTTGGCGTCTAGTAATGTATTTTGCGTACATAACTGCACGAGTCCATCAAATGATTATGCAGCAGTGGCATGCAGCAACAACAACCAGGCACAGTTACACATTCACGTATCAGTTCCTTACTGATCTCCAGACGTTTGACTAGGCCTAGAGTTGCTTCGAGATATTCAGTTCGGCCCGAGGGGTCCGTCACGGCGCGCCTCGGCGTACGAGATTTCGAAATCCACTGGATTTCACGTGGATTTCGGATTTCAGAGTGGATTTCTGGATTTCAGTTTGGATTTCTGGATTTCAGTTTGGATTTCTGGATTTCAGTTTGGATTTCTCCCGACAGGTTTCTTCTTGTATGTTCTTGGATATTTTAGTTATAGTTCCCAGCTTAGCAAAAATTTTTAGTTAGTTGTAGTTTTGGTTAAAACTAAATTTTAAAAAGGCCATACTAAAATGTATTTAGTTAAAGTTATAGTTAACTAAAACAACACTGTCGGACAGTGTACGATTCTTTTGTGACGGACCCCTCGGTTCGGCCTTCCAGCTATTGCCACGTGGCATTTTCCAAAAGGCGAGGAAGATTGATTATATTGAGGTGAATACTGTAGCTACGTAGATCTGGGGTACATAGATGACATTAGCTACAGTAAATTTATTTTTCATCTTTTTATTGAAAATATACGAAGTTGGTAAAACCAGTCCCCCACTGCATGGCCAGTTCTGATGTCAAGTTAATACATGACCTAAAGTGGAGAGACAGTTAATTTCTAACAGTAAGGGGGCAGTTTAGAAGCCAGTTTTCCAAAAATAACATTCTGACGTTAAGGGTGAGGGAGGTAGACTCATGGTCTGGCAAAGCATGCGAGGGTCTGGTCTAACACCTATACCTGATGTGTCCCCGCTGCAAATGTATTGCAGCTCCAATCAAATCACAGAATGCCACGGGAATATTTATAGAACATCTGGTTGATATACATCTTAGCGAATGGCAGTCGTTGATCTAGCAACTTTAGGCTATGATAGTTTGAAGGAAGAACAGCTAAAGTTAGTAAACTACCTTCCTACAAGAGTGTGATGGTATCGCTGTTCTTCCCACAGGCTAAGGAATGTATCTCTGCCTGGCTTCCTTCCCCTTCCGTTTGGTAAGCTCAGCCCTGGGAAGTTCACTGCCTGTATTCAGTACACGGCCAAGATAACATTGTACTGCTTGTCACTCGCGTTTCAGACGCAGGTAGAAAAGGCTGTACTTTGATTCCCACGTTATAATGACATTCATACCATGAATAAGCTTACGAAAACCAGTTAATACACATTCCATGATGCACAGGTCAGGTATAGGCATTAGACCAACCCTTGAGCTGTGTACATTATGAGGATAGGGGAAAGAGATCACAAATTAATGTTCCAATGACATTATTTGGAAAATAGTTTGTATATAGATGATACCTAATTATGTACACAGTGATTCAATCCATGCATAGCTCAGAGCAGAATTTTTTTGGTACACTTTGCCTGACACTTGTAACACTTTTTATCTTTCATTTCAGGACTTTGTGCAGCTGTGTTGGAGTGCAGAGGCCGGGATATCACTCACACTGGAGTACGAATGTGCATGCTCAGCGGGCAGAATGTCCTTTTGCTTGTCATTCACGAATTGTAATAATGACAATAATATTATGCTCCTTGTCCTAAACTCACTAGTGTTGCTACATTGATAATACTGCTTAGTAATGGAGTTACAGGCTGTACAGGATAGGGTGGAAGAAAGTTGCTGTGGGAGCTATTAGAACAGTGCATGAGAAGTAGTTTGTGGGGAGATGGGCTGGAAAAAGAAGAGAGATGTAAGGATGGAGATTCTGGAAGCTTTGGTTTAAGAGAGATTGGATGTTGAAAGAGCCAGGTGTAGGTTGGAGGGAGGAATACGAGAAGACCAAGGGTCAGGTCGGCAGCACATGCAGCAGTTTGGAAAAGGAAGAAACGAAACAAAAAGAACAAAACTGAGCAAACTGTCTATAAGAGGTAGACATGAAAAGTAGTTAAAGAAGAGCAGGGACCAGAGAGGTACATGGGCTCATGGGCCCACAGAAAGACATCTGGCCATGTTAGGTTGAGGTTTTGAATGAAGTCAGGTCAGGTTGTTTGAAGATGAGATGTGGATTGGAAGAGGTGGACAGATGTGTGCTTTGTAGCTAGTGGAGGGAAATATCACAAGATCTGCAACAGCTATGATTGCATTAAAGTATTAAACTTCGAAACCAGTCGCATTGCACAGACTGGGAACGAGAAAAGTAGCTCAATCGCGGTGCGCGCGCGTTCAGATACACAATAATGCATTCAAGGTCAAAGTTCACTAATGGGTTTTATTCCCGTCTCTGTTGCGATTTCGTGTGAGCACTAGTCTCGTTCCCAGAGAAATGACCGTGGTTTTCGGTCTGGGAACGAGACGGGATTCACTTCGTTCACCGATTCTGAGGTCAGGCACGTGCGCTGTGATTACGTAATGCATTACTCGAGTGTATGTAAGAGAGGGAAAGTTGGCGTGTCCGAAACACAGTCACAGAAAAGCAAGGTGAGGGCGAAATTTATGTAAAGCTAGTCTAAAATGCCCCTGCAAAGTGATAGTCTGATAGTTGAGGTAGAAATATGGGATCTGTGCCTGCCAGTGGCACACATGTATGTACAATGATTTATATAAGTAACATGTGTGCCACTGGCAGGCTACATACTCTTAATGACACCCCAGCTTGAAGTGCTCAAGCATCTTGGCCATGCAAACTCTGATGACAACAGATCAGCAGAATTGAAGCGATTTTACCATTTATCGCTGTTTGGGATGATGTTCAAATGAAGTATGGCCTTAGTTTAGATCAGAAGAAGCTACATGAAAGCTACCAAATTGTTTATCAGCAGAAAATGGCAACCCCAACAAACTCTGCATTATGCAGAGTTTGTTGGGATTGCCATTTTCTCCCCAAGGAGGTAGAATAACTCCATGGTGGGTGTCGTTAACTTTATGCCGTGGCTGATGATCACGTAAGCCAGACCAAACCAACCACAGCACAGATTGTGTTCAGTGTCATGCACAGGGAAGGGTTAGGTGGCTTCTCAGAGGGTTTGTGTGTTTGTGGAATGCACTCAGAGGAAAAACTGATTGCTAGCTTTTGAAAGAGAATTCAAGTTTAAAATTGGTACCTGCGCACTCTTTAGTTAAACCTAGCCTCGTTCCCAGGCCTCCACCCATTTTTTGTTCTTCAGTTGCGTTCAGTATAATACATGGAAGCGAAAGAGTGATACTGAACACAAACTGAAGAACAAAATACGGGTGGAGGCCTGGGAACGAGGCTACCACCCTCTCACCAAAAAGTGTCTGCTGACAAGCCAGATACCTAATTGGGCTTACTCCAGATTTATAATCAGTAATGTAATGGAGTCTCGCAGGCCTGACCCACTTCCGCAAAAGAAGGGAAGGGTCTGGTGAACTGCGTATACAAGCCATGTCCCACTGGAATGCAATTAGCTGGATGATGTAACCAGATATCAAATAATGCACTCTTGAATTTACCTGTTGCGGAGTAAGCACGCTCCTCGAGAAGTATAGTCGAAATGTTTTGTACAACTTCTGCAGTAGCGGAAAAGATGCCCTAGCTCTCTTTCACCATTTTCAAGACTGCCATTCCTACTCAGTCATTTGACAAAATACTGCAATGTGATTGTACCACACTGTACAGTGCAGTGGGACACAGCTTGTATACACATTTCACCAGACCCTTCCCTTTTGCGGAAGTAGGTCTGGCTTGTGAGACTAAATATAATGCAGGAGCAAGTAAAAGTACTTCAATTGTGCTGCTAAAAACTTGCGATTCTTCAACACAAAGCATTTATTTATCCTTCATCTAAAATTACAAAGCTTCAGCACAAGGATTCTGGCTTTTGTCACAAGACCCATTCTTTGTTGGTTGTGTTTGGGCATGAGACTGGTAGACAACAAAATTAAGTAGCTGAGTGATTTACAGCCATCTGTCTGATTGGCCGCACTCAACACACGAATGCTCATCAAGTCACCAGACCTTTATCTGTGAACAGGAGGGAGACATGACGTCACATCATAGTGGCAATTAATATGCTGTGATGATATTCCAAGGTCAAGAATTGTGAATTAGTGCTACAACAAGAGTGGTTCTATGAATGAAGTCATGATGAGTGCATTCAGTTTTCAACTGTGCTGAAGCCATCTGACAGGCTAGACCTGTACATTGCTAGTTTAATGGTCAGTTGTTCATGAGAAGCAATTTTGACTAGCCAGGCGGCTTCAGTTTTGTTGAAAAATCCATGTACCCACATCGGTTTCGTCCATAGAGCACTAGTTGTAGCTTGTATTCATGGTTGTTGCCCTTGGAATATCGTACAGCACATTGTCAATGCCACATGATCACCATGGGGCAGTGTGGCGGTGTGTATTATGTCATTGCTGAATGCTAGGAATTTCATTCTAATCCATTAATGTGATGTTTACTATTCCCATTCTTCTCTTTAGATGCAAAACACAAAGATCCAAGTTTCCGAGACAGTCACAGATCTCTACCAAATTTGCAGACACAGTGGTGTGTTGTGTCACTGTTCTCATCTTCAGCTAGATAATATGCATCTAAAATTTTGCATGATTTCATTTCAGTGAACCTTTTTTTCCTTTGTCAGAGAGTTTAGTACTTTTCTTCTACATTGGCTGTGATTTCCATTTGTTTTAGCTTGCATGAAGACTTCATTCATGCGCATCAGCATATTCTGTCACGTGGTAATCATGTGCCTTCTGTCCTCAGAGTCGGTGAACAAAGTGAATCCCGAACGAGACTGCATGTGCGCATGCGTACAAGATTATAAAATGGCGTCCTACGCAACGGACAGCAGTCGGGCAGTGCTGTGAACAGCTTTTTTGACCAGGGTAAATTTGAAGCTATGAAGACGCTGAGTGGTTGGGAAGCTGCGCGCTGTGATGAGCATCAGTTTCGTGCTAAAATCAAGGTGACTCGTAGCGATGTCGGGGTGAAAATCAAAATTCGTTTATCACAACAACAACCTTTATTTTTGAAAAGAGCTTAAAATGGCGATTCCAACGGTACCCATATCAATGAGATTGGGTGAATACAACAAGCGGTATGGTCTTCGAAATGTAACTGGTTTGCCAAATTTTTCCTACGTCATTTTAGCATAATATTCCGGTCACTACCTTTCCGGAAGCGACTGTAAGCCCGATCAGAATGAAACTCGCTGTGAAGGATAGTCTGTACCTATTCAGTCCAATGAAGGTTGTGGATTTTAGATATCTAGTATAATCCTTGCACTAGGCTTGATAAATGCTTAAAAAACGGCATTTTGTGGTCATAAATAGTTGCATTTCCGGGGAAGTTGTAGCAAGGTTCCGATCAAAAACCTGTACCATCCCATTGGACAACTACTCTAGTATACAGAACTGGTTGTGCTTTTCTTGAATATTGAAGTGACTGTGAGCAGCATCACAAAATGTCTTAATACTTCAACAATTTGCAGAAAAGTAGCGAGATGTGACAAAAATTTGTGTGTAGTTTTGATCGAGGCATATATTTTTAACAAAGCTGTGCAAGGAAATATGCCCAAGCCTCTAAGGAACCTCTATATCAAATTTGATGTGAATACATTAAGGCATTGTGGAGAAATGGCCTGTGTAGAAGAATATTTACATACTTTTGGAAATTCTGACATCACTAACCAGGTGAGTACTTGAGCCGTTTTCGAGTTATCGTTGTTTGACAAGTGTTCTGAACACAATGCCAGAAATTTGAGAGGTGCGGCGGTCACTACGTTATTTCCGTAGCGTACGGAGTTATTAGTAAATTTTTTATTTTCTTCTTTTCTTTTTTTTTATTATTATTTTTTTTACATTTTTTATTTTTATTTTTATTTTTTTTTTTTACGTTGAATAGACCTTTATATAAAACAATAGAATGCCCAAACTATTTGAAGGTATAGGAATAAAAAAGGAAAAAATCATGAAACGGGAAGAATATTTAACAAGACAGAAAGTTCGTCTCCGCAGCTACCAGATCAACTGGTGAAGCTGCATTGGAAAATCGGCCAATCGAGGAGCGTGCACCACGAATGCATTGTATAGAGGATCGAAGCAGGCAAAATTATTAGTTATTAGTAAAACGCGGAAGTTTACGTTGTACCGTATTTGCAATTATCCGTAATTGTATATGCTAGCGTACATTTTTGTACCTGTTTTGTACCGATTTGGCAAATTCTGTGAACAAAATCTGTACGGCCAGTCGGGCAGAGGACATCAAAAATAACTCAGGGGCATTAAGGACTGGGTCCAGGGCTTCTGAGGCTATATTATGGATCAACTTTATGACAAATGAAGAAGCTTAAAGTAATTGTTTAGTATTGTTACATGTAGCCCCACCCTTATTGTTTACTGGGACATAATTTTAGGCCCCGCCCACAAACAACTTAGCTGTACCAAGCCCCTCCCTCAGGGTATATCAATGCAATAAACGTGATATGCGGAATTCGCGCGAGCAAAATTTCACGATTCTTTTTGCACCAATACGTTCGATTTCAACTGGCCCAACTTTTTATCCGTGGGAATAGTCGATATCGCTTTCTAGAGCGCTAGAACTGGCAAATATGACACGCCCACCGGGCATTTAAAGCTTCACTTCGTACCTTTAGCGGTAAGCTACGAACTTTTCCCACGGTGAAATCAAAGACAATTAGATTTCTTCTCCATCAAACCCAATAGTACACTCCAGCTCTCTTCTGTAGAATTCCGCATGAGTTACTTCCGGAAAAAGAGCTGCCAAGCGGCCATTATGCGGCTTATTCAAGAGTAGCTGGCACGTGCTACCGTACATGGTGCACGTGACTCCACTACAGACGCTTTGAAAATTGCTGGAAGCGCTTTCTAGAATGACTTTTAGTGTTACAGACGTGCGTATCGCATCACGTTTAGTGGAACGAGGTAAGAACAAGACCGTTAGGAAGAGTACACGCCTAGAACGGTCCATCCGTACAGTGATAGCGAAGGTACTTAATTGCATTCCAAGGTTCCGCATTGTTTACATAGATACAACCGCCTTCCTGTTTATGGTAAGATAACGCCCGCCTCAAGGGTAATTTAGGCAGCGCGCGCAAAACAGCTGGACCCAGTCCTTAACGCGCCTGAGAAGTGAGTTATATCGTTAATCAATCAAAAATGAACGGCAAAAGTGTATATTTTTCTTTCAGAAAATTTGAAATGCCTATTTTTTCACCCTTCAATGTGTGAAAATACGGTAGAACTACTATCACGAATGGCAAATTCTGTGACCTTTAGGAGCCGCCACTGTAGATATCTGTGGCTAGTAGAGAGAAAGCAGAAGGTGAATATATCGTTAACAACACATTTACGTACAAGGTAAGCTCGTTACTAAAGTCAGAGTTTGTACCGCCATAGGCTGATTTCCATTAATGGCAGAACGTTAGCATCCGTAAGCTATACAGTGATTTATATGGTTAGGGTTGGGTTAGGGTTGGGTTAGGGTTGGGTTAGGGTTGGGTTAGGGTTGGGTTAGGGCTGGTATAAATACCGTATAGCATACGGATGCTAACGTTCTGTCGTTAACGGCTGGCTCCCGTAGTAAAACATGAAGTACGTGTAACGGAAATGTAACGGACGTTTCCAAAGAGTGCGAAGTCCGTGTCGTTGCATTTCTTGCAATGAAGAAAGAAGAAGAAAGAAGAATACGAAAAATGGCACTTTTGCTACCGCACACTTTTGCGTTTAGCTGTCTTCCGCGTGGCATTTGGGCAACTATATGAGTCTTGCTGATCACAAAGGCACTCAAAGAGGAACCCTGGGCGCTTAAATAGCTTGTTTGTGGCGAAGTTATACGGCTTTTGCTTAAGTATTGCATATATTGCGCGTTGGCGCCATCCCTACGTAGAGAGTCTACCGACTCTCTGATAATAGGTAAACTTGGGTATGTGATCCAAGCTCCTTTTCCATCTTCCAATAAGGCTCCCATTCTGAAGTTTCTCTTGGAGTGAATGAGCTCTGTAGCTCATATAAACAAAGCTGATGATATAAAATTGTTACAAAGCCAGTGGCGGATTTAGGGGGGGTAAGGGGGTTGCAAATGCACCCCCCTTTGGCGGCTAGTAGTGTATCTTTGCGTACATAACTGCATGAGTCCATCAAATGAGTATGCAGCAGTAGCATGCAGCAACAACAACCAGGCACAGTTACACACTCAAGTATCAGTTCCTTACTGATCTCCAGACGTTGGACTAGGCCTAGAGTTGCTTCGAGATATTCATTTCGGACAAAGCCTGTGTAGCCACTGCGGAGCGATGCGGAGCCACGCCTTTTAAATTCTGCTCTGCCAAGTATAGCGATCAGATCAGTCAAGTGCGCACTGGAACCCCCCTTTTGAAAATCCTAGATCCGCCACTGAAAGCTGTAGAAATTAATGACTATCTGCCCATGTTAATTAGGTTCTTGGAGTGCTTCAGTCCAGGCCCATATGTATAATCATACTATGTACTATAGGGTGAAGGCATGCAGAATCACCAATATAGAATGGCTGTGGATTTAGTTACAGCCAGCAGTATACGATGGCCATATAGAATGGCAGATAGAGTAGAATCATGCAGCAGATTAAAGAATTCATAGCTTGCAGTCCCAGTTAGATGTGTATGCTTGCAACCATAGATATAACTATGCTGTATTATATATCTATATGTTGTAACTACAGTGCAGGCCTTTCCACTACCCAGTTTTCAATCACTACTGAAATTGATCAAACACTGGAAGGTAAAAAAGGCTTCTATAAGTCACATACAACATAAATTGTTTCAGGTTGATAATCAAAGCTGAAAGTCAATAACAACAGCAACAAAAATAACATCAACAATAGTCTGCACACTCTACAAACCTAATGCATCTTTAACTTGTTCAGCAAGGGCAGTTTGTTCACAGTCTATCAACAGTTGAATGAGATTACCCCAGGTGGCGTCTGGACCCTTCAACCATAGCTTGAACACCTCTTGACAGCAAGCAGCCTGGCCCTCTGACTGGTGCTCAGCTTTAATGAGATCTACTGTTCGACCTTCATCATCAAAGTCCATGAGAAGCCCAAGTTCCCTCCACTGTGGAGTGAGGGACTTGATTATCTCCACCTTCTTTCCCTTCGTCTTCAGTCTCATCAGCTGTGCTATGCTGGGCTTTGCATCTGCATCATTCAAACACAGTTATATTCAACAATCACAACAAATACAAATAAACACACACTCTACTGTGTCACAGTGTTGGACAACTATATCATGTCACATACCAGGAGTGATGCCTTCAGTAGGACTACATGTCTTGCGTTTCATGGAAGATGGCTGTCTTGCTGCATTGTCTAAAGAAAAAATGATGAAAGAAACAATGTACAGTGATCTATATACAAAATAATGCAGTGCAATAATTAACAGTACAATGTATACACTATATAGCACCATGGGTGCATGACACATACCTGCAGTGAAGACTTCACTAGGATTGCATGTTGTGGGTGATAGCTGCTTTGCTCCACCAGGGAGTGGTGTAGAACATGGAAACAATAAATACAATATGTGTACAGATAACAGTACTAGTGTGGTGAACAAAATACAGTCTTATGACAAACACACTCTTGCTATCCAGCCAGACTGTCTTCCACCCTGTACAAAACATGTTTGGGTGAGAGATGGTCTAGCTATAAGGATATAAGACAAACACTTATGCTGTGAACTGCTCACCTGGAGTGCCACTGGAACGAAACCAGACCAGGTGCTCCTCTGTCAGGCTGCTGCAGAACTCGGCACAATTCAAGGTGCAGGTCATCAGCGTGCGAGTACTATCAACTACAGCAGCATGAGGTGTGACAGTACTTGAAGTGCCATGCTCACAGCAAAGGAAGGCGTATTTAGGAACTGAGTTATTGTAATGTGATACTTTCTGCAAGCCTGCCATTATGGTCTCACAAATTTGTGGACACACTGTTGAACAAAGAGCTCTAGGTGCCTTTTCAGGAAGCTGAATGCTAACATGGAAATAAGTTGAAGAGGAATCACTGAGAGTGATCGCCCCAGGAAGATCTCCGGGAACCTCAAACCGGACAGCATTTCGGTCAACTTTTACAGGAGATTGGCTACTAGCGTCAAAGAGCAGCTTCCACTTTGCTTGAGATAGAAGATATACCACAAGAGCACAGAAGACTCCAAGTAGTGGACCGTGGGGGAAGTAGAACAGCAGAGAAGGGACACTGTTGCTAGGAGCAAAAGGAGTGTGTTCTTGTGTTACTCGCAAAAGACAAGGCATGAGGTACTCCTCCTCAGTGATCTTGGACACTATGAGAAGATTCTTGAAAAGCTCCAGCAACTCAACTGGACTAAAAAGGCTTTGGACATAATGCCTCCTAAAGCTCTTCTCACTAAGCAATACCAAGGTTATGATTCCCTGATCACGAAACTTTCGGAGCTTACCTTCAGTTGCTTTGTGTTGACAAGCAGCTGTTTGCAACCTGCAGCTATACTCTACAAGTTCTGTGACCTTGTCCAGGAGCACCTGGGGGTCACAGAATATGACATCTGGAAGCACATCCTTGTAGTAGAAAAGAATATTTAGGTTGTCAAGATACTTCAAGGCTTCCCCGAATGACTCATTGGTGAAGTGAAACCTTTGAGCTACAGCTAAACCCTCAGCTTTGCTAAGCACACCTCGCCCTAGCTCTAACATCAGCTTCTGAAGTGCAAGCTCAAGAGCATGCCATCGAAGAGGGATCCGCTTTGGTTTGACATGTGATCTCTTGACTATCACTCTCCTTAATTTGGCTGCAATTTTCTTTTCTTGTTGTCCTGGGGTTTTAGCATTCACAGCAAAAATGAGCTCCTTCAACCTTTCATTGCAATAGACGACCTTGTCTTGAACTGCAAGAGGGAGCATTTTGTGAATTTTCTCATTTTTCTCCTCTCTTGGTTCTTGGCACTGGTGCTCCAGATTCTTGTGTGTCCCCACGAAGATTGGTGCTGAGCAGAGACCCTCCTGTGACTGGGATGCCTGAGACTCAATCACCCTCATGCACCTCATCAGAATTTGTTGATTGGTAAAAGGCGATCGACAAGACCCCACAAGATGACCATTGTAATCATAAAACTCGATAAGTGGGTGGTCATTGAGACTGTCGTCAAGCTTGATTGTGAACATCGAGGCTGACGTATCTCGCATGAACATGGGAAGGACCTCATGAAACTGGGGCTGCCCCCCAGTGTCAATGAGAGTGATTCGACACGTTTAAAGGCCTTCTTTGCATGACATCCATATGGTGACATCTCGATGCGTCAAAGTAGCTCATCCTCAGCAGAAGAAGTGGATGCTGAGGACAACTTTCCACGAGAAGAGGAAGCAGCGCTTGTACTCAGTTGGGAGGCAATTTTCGCTTTGGGGGCAGTTTTCAGCTTGGAAGTTTCTACAAGAGTGTGTGCACTAGAAGAGGGTGCAGAGCTCATAGCTTTCTTAGTGATGGAAGTTTTTTGTGGAAGCATTGTGGAGGTGTCTGCTATGGTCTGTGAAAGCTGATCACGAGTTACTCGGACCCATTTTCCACCTTCCTCTTCGATCTTATCTACCCTAATAGGCCTGGTAGCACATGGTGTACTACGACGTATTGTGGGTGGCTCTTCATCCATAAGCAGTGCTATCGTGTGGGATTTACCGGTTCCAGCAGCACCGAAGATGAGTGCTTTGATATCCCTTGCCTCCACGTATCCATGTGTCATTGCTTCATCAAACATCTCCTTGGATTTTTCACTCGCTATATGGTGGGGGGAAAAAATAATAAATCTTTGTTACAATGATGGTAGGAAGTTGTGTGTGTAGTGAGTGGACTACATTGTGCAATGGTGGAATGTGACTATTCACAACATACACATCTCACTATGAAAATTTCAAGAGCTGACATGAACAGATCAGAATTAAACACTGCTTCTTGTGAGTGTTAAAAGTAGTGAGTTCTCTAGAGACTTTGTTAAAGGTAACCAAATAGAACATTAACATAACTTCATGAAAGTATTTACATGGATATCCTGCAGATAACTACCCATCTCAGTAATAGGAAGAAAACCTTGTTATCAAATCACTTGTCAATGTTTCAAAAACATATGTTACAAGTGATACAAATTGGATATGGATACTAGTTTTGTCAACAGATATTTGCTAAGCACCATTCTAGCCTTGTTCCAGTGCAAGTTTTCAATGTCATTTGACAAACCACCAAGACAGACATGCAATGTACACACTAAGATCTAATGTACATCAGTTGAAGACTAAGCACCATGTACACTTCCGAGTGTGAGCGACCCCATACTAAAAAGTGTACACTGTGTATGTACACATACATAATCATGCATACATTGTATTGTCATCCTGCTAGTTTGTCAAATACAAATCAAACCCTTTTCTTCTGGGGAGAGGAAGGCGTTATGAGGTATTGAACCCAGGCAGTTTACAGAACTCAAATACTTTGCTTCCAAATAAGGTCATTATTGTACAGATATTCATACCCAACAGGGAAGCTATATATACTGGTCAATATGCTGCATGCACAGCACATGAGCTACTGAACATATCCTTATATGGTAATGGTCAGTATGGAACTTGTCTTCATTAGGCACAGTGATAATCACTAGTTATTCATCGTTAAACTAGAGTAAAAACTACACTATTCTACTTTAGAAATCACTGGAAGGAAAATGTAATTGGGCAAGACTTTGCCTAACCCCAACCCCCCCCCCTCCCCCCCCCCCCCCCCCCCCCCACCCCTACATGCACAAACATATACATGTACATAGCCTCGTTCCCAGCCTTTTGTGTGTGGGATCAATGCTAATATGCACAAGGTATACATGTACACACACCCCCAGTACTCCCATGTACACACACCCCATACTCCCATGTACACACACCCCCTGTACTCCCATGTACACACACCCCGTACTCCCATGTACACACACCCCCCGTACTCCCATGTACACACACCCCCATACTCCCATGTACACACACCCCCTGTACTCCCATGTACACACACCCCGTACTCCCATGTACACACACACCCTGTACTCCCATGTACGCACACACCCCATACTCCCATGTACACACACCCCCCGTACTCCCATGTACACACCCCCCCATACTCCCATGTACACACCCCCGTGCTCACGTGTACACACACACACTCATATTCACATGTACACACACACCCCGTACTCCCATGTACACACACACCCCGTACTCCCATGTACACACCCCCATACTCACGTGTACACACACACTCATATTCACATGTACACACACACACCCATACTCCCATGTACACACACCCCCGTACTCCCATGTACACACACCCCCCGTACTCCCATGTACACACACCCCCCCATACTCACATGTACACACACACCCATACTCACATGTACACACACACCCATACTCACATGTACACACACACCCATACTCACATGTACACACACCCATGAACAGAACAGATAATGAAGGCAAAGTTACAGTGTACAAAACCATTAGTTGACCACTCCCAACTTATGAGCTCATTAGTGTACAGATATTCATACACAACACATGTAAACCCAGTCACAAGCAGGTCCACTTGGCATGTAAACATCAATCCTTAGTATACTGGTCAATATCTTACCATACATACACACAATACATACACACAATACATACACACCATGTGAGTACCAGGCATGCATGTTGACCAAACCTCAACCCCCTTCATTAGCTATACCGTGCAAAGTTTTAATTTCTGTATCAAACATGTCACATGATTCACATCCATACCTCTGACATATTTGGTGGTGACCTCATCTGCCAGTTCGTCTAGCTTCATCTCCTGCAGTGCTGTAGCAACCTGCTTCCAAGAGGGAGTGGGGTGGCGTCTCACATACTCATCCACCACATCTGCCATGCCATGCATACGAAACACAACAAGTTTGCGAAGACCAAGTTTGAGACCCAGCTCATTACAGCGATCCTCCACCTCCTTCATCACCTCCATGAGGTTGTCAGTGGTGAGGGTGGGATCTGCTGGGTGGGGAGACAACAGGGGGAGATGGTGATCTACATGTACACCAATCTGTGAAGAAAAGTACTAGGAAACCAGTTGGAACATAGACCCACACTTGGACCAACATTGTCAGGAAATTGTGGTATAAGGGAAATAATCGTTCCTTTGGTCCCCCTAATCACATTAGAATGTATACCCTAATTTCAGCTAGTCAAGAACTACACATACCTTGCTGCAAGTATTGTTTCATCACTGCTCTCCTCTCTAAACTGGTAAAGCGCCCTGGCAAGTTTCTCCCAGGATGCATCAGGGGCAGTGTTGACCCAGTAGTCTCCCAGTGCCAGACGCTTCTCCCTCACAGTGAATGACTGCTTGATTTCCTGTCGCTTGTAGTATCAGACACCGAGCCTACTCCCCACCACCACCCAGTCACCCACCTCTGCCATCACCTCTCTCACATTCTCCACAGTGAGAGTGGGGTCTGAGGGAGAGACACAAGCAGAAGGGGAGGACAATAAACAACACTGTGTTCATTCCAGTCCATCAGTTACTCCACTCCATGCTAACTCAGCAGGTATACACTGTGTTCTGAATCCCTTCAAGAGGTACACTGGTGACATTATTGACAAACACTGTCACACAGTGGCACAGTTGACTCATCCTTGAACAGTCACATGATGCTCAACCAATCAAATCACATCATGTGACTGTGTACTAAACTCATAGTTCAACATCAGTCACACTAGTTGAGGGTACAGTATACAAATACAGATACTGCATAGTGTATTCACAGTGCTGTGCACATGTAGTGTTGGGTGCCATCATTTTCTAAAGTGAGGCAGCAGGAAAGGTTCTTACAACTTAGCAGGTGGTGGTATTTTAGGTGGAGGGAAGAGACAATGTGCATTACAAGGTGTGTGGATGGTGAAGGAGAACATCACACAGTACTCCATGACAACTGCGAAGAGGAGACAAGGGTCCCATAACAGTTCTAGGAATGCAGGACTGTTTCAGCTGCCATTGTTTTAAAGCTAATACTGATGGAATACCGTATGGTTTCAGTTACTACAAATATACAATCCACATACTGATATTGTGGTACTATAATTATTACCTCCAATTATTCAAATATTGAAATTACTTGTTTTGGTGTTCGTTTGACAGTAATTAGGATATCATGCAGGTAAATTGAAGTGGTAGAGAATAATGATCTACATACATATACATGTGGTCACACACACCTTGAGTTTGTATGAACACTATCTGATGTGAGGTAGGACTTATACACTGCACAAGAATGTGATGGAGTCACATGACTTACCTGGGAGAGGCTCAGCAAAATGTCGGATGTTGTCAGCAGTTCTGGTCTCAGTTGTACCATCTAGTGTCCAGACGATCCTCTTCCATGTTGGTTCCTCATCACCCTGCAGCCAGCACTCAATCACAGCACGAAGACGATCATCATCAGACTGGTGTTGTCTTTCTACCTCATCCAGTTTGGGGTGGGTCATCTGACCACCTGATATAATAGTGAGAGGGAAAAGCCCCTCCCCTAGCTTCCTCCAAGCTACTCCCTGCACAGCTGTCAGGATGTTCTCCACTGTGAGGGGTGGAGCTAAAGTGGAGAGGGAAGGGACAGTTTGAAACAAATCATAACGTGATGATGTCATCTCCAGATACAGGATTAATATTGAATGAGAAATGAGGCAGGATCTATGACTCTCAGTAGCTACTCTAGGTCACTGCCCTAACTAACTCAGACGCAGGCATATCACCGACCATGAACTGACCTAGTCTTGCGTGGCCACACCCTGTTCCACAAGAGAAGGAAGCAGTCTGATAACTTCTTTAGGAAATTCCTGTGCAACAACCGGCTGCAACAAAAGTACCAGACCCCTTCCCTCTCTTGCAGAATGTGGTGTGGCTACACAAG
Source organism: Agelas oroides (assembly GCA_949130485.1). Classification (NCBI taxonomy): domain Eukaryota; kingdom Metazoa; phylum Porifera; class Demospongiae; order Agelasida; family Agelasidae; genus Agelas; species Agelas oroides. Next base: position 14,201,681 of record OX422184.1, on the reverse strand, counting down.
ACCAGAACAGACGAAGCACAAATGGTTAGTGTGTGGCATTAAATGTTTCCACTTCACATTTTTTTATGTAACTGTCACGGTTCATCTTGGTGTATGATTTTGTGAATTTCGTGTGTCCATTTCTGGGTATGGTATGTGAGCTAATAATTTCTTGCCAGTGTGGACACCTTTCGTTGTCTTCGATTGGCTCACCACTGGGTCACCTAGAATTGAAGCTTGTATGAAAAACACAAAGTCAATTTTGTATGGACACGACCCTGTACGGGTCTTCACTGGGCGGGGACCAAAATGGTCCGGCTGAGGTGGGGCATCATTGCATCCTGGAGCAAAACATCCGCTGTTTAACGCTTAATATAAATTTTAACCTGTGTAGTGTAAGCTTATATCCTTTAGCTAGAACTAACCTGTTGATCCGCTTTCAGCCATTTCGCGGAGGAAGCAAGGTTCGCGGCAACGTACAGCGAGTTTGCGCCCTGTCACCGGGAATATCTCGTTATGTAGACTTGCTCATGAGAAAAAAAATACGGGTTTATCCCAAATTTAGATTTTAACCCTCTCTCTACGAGATTTAACTTAACCGAATTTCTGCCTACAAGCATGCATTCAGGGATTATGCAGCACTTCGAGGGAGAAGAGAACAAATAAGCAGGGATCAGTATAGCAATAAAACTAGTCAGTATTGAATATCAGAAAAAGGATGCATTTCTGGCAGCTTTATAGCTGGTCAACACTCTTGTGTTTGGTGCACACTGGATTAGTAAACCTACTGTGCAATGCTGTGGTGTGCATTTGTGCACTACGTTGCTGTGCGATGAAATCAGGCTTAAAAATTAAGTTATTTTACGTCTGTTCAATGTGGTAATGTTCCTATGCTAGAGGCAAAAATTTATTCTCAGACTGATATACTTTTGGAACTCAGACTTCAAAGGTCTGAGCAGGGTAGCAACTTAGCCTCATTCCCAGGCGCGGAGGATGGGAACAAGGCTAGGTAGCAACTGTGCCAGATCATCAGAGCAACAGGACATGCTGGCGCTGGGATAGTTTTCGACACCCGAAGCTACTGTAGTACGCGGGGATAGAAAATCACGCCCGAAAATACATTGTAAAATAACGCGTAACTTCCTTGCCACCTCCTCCGAACAGGAAAGGCTAAAATACTTGCCCTTCCACTGGCCTTGCCTATGAACCCATACCATGCTGCAGCAGTTGCCAAATTTGGCTAGCAATGTGATATAATACAGACTTGTCTGCTAGTAGAACCCTTTTTCCGAGGATAGATGCTTGAGCAGATGTAGTATTTCTTTTGCTAAATCCCGGGTAGAAGACTGTTTGGAGTTGAATTTCAAGTATAATATACTATCGAACATTAGCCCACCTATCCTACAGTTCTGTAATCCAGAAATTATGAAATTGTGCATGCTTTAGAGCTTCAAATTGAACCCTCACTATGCATGAAAATTATGCATACCTTCTGCAATGTCTTAATATACTTAAAATCCTTACCTAGTTCGATTGCACTGTTAATGCTGTGTTCTTATGTTACATATCAAGCAAAATTCTCATTTCTATACTGTCACACTTGCATGTATACGAAACCAGTCTCACACTGCAAGCTCAGGGTGTGAGGAGAGCCTGGGTAGGAGACTATGGTACACTTCCCCACCATTGCAAAATATAAACAACAAGCTGCGCATATGAATATAATTATGTGGTAAACTCCTTTACAGGCTAAATGGGAAAATAACCACATAATTATATTCATATCACAGCTTTTTGGTTTGTATTTTGCAAGGTCAATGCAAACAGCAGTGACTCAGAGACTACATATACGTTCTCCCCTAGCACCCCTTTCAGAGCACCAGATGACTCAGGACACACTGCGCACAGATGAACCTTCCCCTAACATCCCTCTCTTTGAGCACTGGAAAAGACAGCATAATCAAAGAGAGGCTGGGTATACATTTACTTCAAGTGTTAGGCATCCCATCCGTAATCCTGTACTATCATCTCCAAGCTGGATAAAGCTTGCATTTGACTGATATTCACTTTTTCGATAAATGCATGATTGTATTTTTCAGTAACCACTTTGCCTTACCTGCCCAGAGCTTGTAGTGTGTGGCTACACTGACAGATAAACTATCTCCTCAAACTATATATCTTCCTGGCACTTATAAGGCAGTGTTCAACTTGGTCCTTTGGATTCTTTTTTCTATCATCGAACATAGCAGCTATATAGCATGCACAGCTTTGACAAGACTTAGTGTGAACATGTAGATCAACCTCAGAGCCCTGATCCCACATGCGAAATGTCTGCATGTACACACGCTGCCATGTAGAGTCAACTCTTATTTTGTCCACTCTATCGTGTTCATAAACAATAGTATACTCGGAAAACACACACCACAGCATTGCACAGCAGGTTTACTAATTGTGCACCAAACACAAGAATGTTGACCAGTCAAGGCTCATAGAAATATAATTCAAGCTTTTTTCATTGCTGCTGGAGGCTGCTCTGAAATCACGGTCAGTCTGTTTCCCACTAGCTACACAGCTGCCAGAAACGCATCCCTTCTCTGATATTCAATACTGACTAATACTATACTGATACCTTGCTTACTTGTTCTCTTCTCCAGTGGCGTAGCCACGCTGGGGCACACTGGGGCACACTGGGGCACGTGCCCTAGCAACTAGAGGCCGTGCCCCACCAGTGCAGGTAAGCATGCGCATAGCATTGTTGATCGCGAATCGGGCGCTGAACAGTCTAGAAATCGAACGGCGCAGTATCGCTACGTATATCCACAGAATTACGAGTCTCATACGCTCATCATACGCGAGTTTGCCGTAAGTGACTTACACTTCGCTACGGTATGGCCTCACAACCGACCTGGGAGGCTGTAAACTGATTCCAAAACTTTGGGGGTGAGGATGCCCCCAGACACCCCTAAAAGTTTCTGCACTTCGCGCAGAAGTTTGTACAAATGTACCCATGCTGTGCCCTAGCATCGGGGATGTCCTGGCTACGCCACTGCTCTTCTCCCTCGATGTGCTGCATACCCTCTGAACGCATGCTTGTAGCATAGATATATGACACGGAACAGGATTGGAAACAAGTCACGTGCGCGTATTGTTCACGTACTGAGCGGCGCGAGCCATCCGCGTTTGTGTTAATAGACTGTAGAAGGTGATGATTGCGAGTAGCGGCTGTATCTAGAGGTGATCTTTTTGTGAAGATAAGAGAGGAAGATTTGTGGGACTGGAGTGACGCTACCAGGTGGCTACAAAAGTGAGAGCATCGACGTACAAGTTACAGATAGCTCTATTGGGAGGGGGGCTCTAAATGGGTACAGGCGGTATAGGAACGTGTTAGGAACCACTTTCCACTTTTTGGTGAGGTCTTGTTGATACCTAGTTATGTGGGACCAAATCTAAAGAAGTATACAGTATGACAAAGGCTTTTTGGTACCATTGGGTAGATAAAAGATTGGTCTAATGGGATAAACCAATATCAACAATCCTGGTAACTTGTGTTGCTTGTAATGAAGCTAGTTAGCTGTTCATTTCACTCGAATCACCATGGTTTGATACTGACTGTAAGCTCTCTATTTCTGTATGCTAGCAAATTATGGATATATTTTGTTACAGGTATAGGGAAGAGGAAACTGAGGCTTGCTCAAGAAGTACAGGAGAATCAGTGGACTCACTTTCTATTCCATTGGAGCGTGCCTCTATGATACCGACCCTTAGCTGGTTTACTTACAAACCACACTTACAATTCTTTTTGTAATGCATTCATGTTTTATCCATCTGCAAATATTGATACTATTCCAATAACTTTCCAATAGTAACATTTTTACAAGTATTCATTCATTGTGCAGTATCTCTTAACAGCCTTCTCTTTCATCTCTGACTCTTCACTTGCACTCCCATCGTTGAGATGATGCCGAAGTTCTAGTTGCATTGACAAGGTCGGGCGTCCTGAGTCGAGCGAGTCTCGAGTGTAGGCGATTGCTGCTTCAAAATAACGTACACCCGACCTGATCTCTGACCCTTATACGTGATTTTCCCGCCAAACGCGGATGGTCCGCGCTAATTACTGGAAATAGGCCAGTTTCCAATCCTGTTCCGTGTCATATATCTATGCTTGTAGGCAGAAATTCGGTTAAGTCAAATCTGGTAGGGAGAGGGTTAAAATCTAAATTTGGGGTAAACCCGTAATTTTTTTCTCATGAGCAAGTCTGTACATAATGAGATTCGCTTCCGGTGGGCGAATTTCTATCTGACGCAACCTTTTCGAACTTAGTCTCCGCACCAAAGTTCATGAAACAAACTGCGCATGCGTGAGTGGGTGGAGTTGTACCCATGAACCCTACAATATCTTCGTACAGTCATCGAGCGAGGTGAGCTATAGTTACTAATAGCGAAGTTCAAGTTTGCCACTATGACTGAACTAGTGTTGTGGTTGACAAAAGCAATTGGTTGGTCAACCACTATGTTACTTTTTTAATGTGCGAAGGGGTGGTTTCTCAGAGTCACTGTAGCTATAGCTACAGTGACTCTGAGAAACCACCCCTTCTGTGGTCACGGTAAAGACAAAGGCCTTAAAAGTTCGACCATTTGGGTACTTGACAGCTTGATTTCACTGCAAACCGAGAGCTTGAGTGTTTGACTACAAGTCAACCTATTGACCAATCTTCACTGTCTCCATGCAGTGTTTGTATATATTTCCCTCCGAATAAGACCTGAAAATGTCATCACATGCGATTATCAGAGAGTCGGTAGACTCTCTATGTAGGGATGGCGCCGACGCGCAATATATGCAATACTTAAGCAAAAGCCGTATAACTTCACCACAAACACGCTAAAAGCTTATTTAAGCACCCAGGCTTCCTCTTTGAGTGCCTTTGTGATCTGCAAGACTCATATAAGTGGCCAAAAGCCACGCGGAAGACAGCTAAACGCAAAAGTGTGCGGTCATGAAAGTGCCACTTTTCGTATTCTTCTTTCTTTCTTGTTAAGACCACTATGTTCAACAATGATATCTTGAAAACGGTTTGAGTACTCACCGTCATTTTACAACGAAACTGATCCTTATCACAACGCGGAGCTCTACGATCATTCAGCGTCTTCATAGCTTCAAATTCACCCTGGTCAATAAAAGCCATTCACAACACTCTGTGGTTGCTGTCTGTTGCACAGGACGCCATTTTCTAATTTTGTACGCATGCGCACATGTAGTCTCGTTCCCTGGCCAAATACCACGAGCATTGGTCTGGAAACGAGACTAGTCCACGAACGAAATCGCGAGTTGACCACGCTCCCGGCTGGCACGGTCTCTTCCCGTAGTAGTGGGCAAGGTTTATGAACACCACATAGGTGAGGCGCTGCATTCAGCTGCCAACTTATAGCTACACTAAATAAAGTATATAGCTACTCAGAGCTTTAGTAAACTGTGATGCTATGATGGTCAGTTGTCAGGATAGTTTCTTGTGCTGCAGCTGGTCAGTCGTCATGTGATAGAAAATCAGGAGATTGGTTTCAACAAGTTTGGCACGGAGCTCCGGAGAGTGGTTGACCTTCATTAGATTCTAGCTAGCAATGTTATTACATGCTTGGAACCACTACTAAATTGTCAATGCCGTTGCAAGTTCTTGGGTTGTGGTTACACTTGGAAGAAATATTCTTCTTAGGCTTAGGTCTAACTGTAACTGAGATTAACATCAAAAAAGAACAGAAACAAGACTTAAAAATCATTAAAAATGTAAAAAGATGTAGGGATGGTATGCCAAAAAGTATTCAAACATGGTAGGGATGATATAATAGTGAAGGTAAATTTAAAAAAGCCCTATCCCTACATCTTTTTACATTACAGTTGCAAACTAATGTGAAAACGATGCAGGGATGAGGCTTTGTAAATTTACCTTCACTATTATATCATCCCTACCTTGTTTGCATACTTTTTGGCATACCATCCCTACATCTTTTTACATTTTTAATGATTTTTAAGTCTTGTTTCATGTAGCATTAGGTAGACAGAGGTAGACACACAGAAGGCTCTGCTCGACGAACGATCTTGAGACCCTTCTGGCTTCTAAACCCTATTTCTGTTCGAAGTCTAAACGTTTGCAAGGCAGTGTATTGCATCTTAGTACTTTGCTACACTTGGAACTGATCAACACAACCCCAAGTATATATCGATGTGATGATCGAGTACCGCCCCTTGTGTAACTGCATTCTGTCTACCTGATGTTACATGACATCACTGCATGTGTTGAGATCTCCCACGCCTTCTCCCACTGTATATGTAGGTAGTGTGTTTGAAGTTTGTAAGCAAGTCCAGGCTGGTAGATTTTTACCACATGAGAGACATAAATGTCTTCCTAGGAAGAGGAGGGGTGTGGAGAATCCTTGTACCTTCCTGATGGGGAAAATCTCGCAGGCCGCCCTCAAAGTGATCAAAAAGATGATGGAAAATTAAAACTAATGGCTTGCATTCATTTCTTTTTCAGATGAAATTGTGTCCATAAAAATGTCTTATTTTTGCTGATATGAACCTGTGCAAGTTCCTATTGTCACACCAAATTGCTGTTGGACTCTTGGAGGCACACATAAACAATTAGACAAGAAAATTGTCCCTTCCTCCCAAAGTCATTGTTTGATGTTGAAGATGTGAACACGGGTGACTGAATGGTGAATCAATTAACTGCAGAGCCATTTATGCAAGGACTGCAACCAAGGACTTTTCAAAGTCAGACAAGGATGCCATTTATTTGCCATAGTGGATATACTGCACTCGTTATGAACCCAAATCCCTAGTTAGTCTTGCACACCACACCTTCACAAATGGGTTGGTCAAACTGCAACCATCAAGTCACTGCCACAGCAGAATGCTGCCATGACCAATCGTGCTTTTTGTAGATGGTACTCATTCACATAGACATGATAGCAAGACAGGTTTAGCCGTGCAGTACAATAATTGTATTTCTCAGTGACGACTCATCAGTTGTAGTGTGACAAGACTCTTCCTCTCTTTGTGAAGGGTGTGGCTGCAAGAATATGATTGTACTGGTCTGTTGCATAAATCGTATTTATATGTAAAGGAATAATACGTCACGATAAGTATTGTGAAGAGCATTCACGGTCAGAGATACAATATAACTATATTGCTGGCATTTTTGGACGGCTCTACTACATATGCTGAAGATTCACAGGTTGGCAGGCTTAGCTGGTAGCAGAAAGGCTGCGCTATAAGCTGTTCACGCTATGCAGCTGTATAGAGTTCAAGGGTTTAACTCCACCCATCCACGCATGCGCAGTTCGTTAGCATGAACTTAGTGCAGACACTATGTTCGAAAAGGGTGCGTCAGACAGAAATTCGCGAACGGGAAATGGGAAATGAGAAATGGGAAACGAGGAAATGGGGAAATGGAACTGCAACGCACAAGTGGTGAGTCAGTGTAAATGAGGACAGTGGAGTGTACATGTTGTGCAGAGTAGCTAGAGGAGGTAGGCCTATAGAGTCCTCAGTGAGAAAAGCAGGAAGAATAAATCAGCACTAACAGTAGCATGGAAATAGAACTGGAGTGTGTGCATAGGCTAATATCTAAGACAGTAAACAGAATTGTCTCAGTCATGCTGTTGTACATTCCCTCCTCCACTCAGTGCATGCAAACTATAATTCACTGACAGTAATTATATTCTCTGCAGAGCCGGTGTGTGTATCCACTGTGATGAATGACTGCAAACAAGCATTATGTGAACACCATTATAGATGCATTACGTTTGAATAGTACATGCTGTCGTAAATAATAGTGCTGTATGTGAGACAAAATCAATAACAATGCAAGCAACTGCATGAAGAAGCCTCAAAATGACTCCTTGTATGAAGTTGGAACAAAGTATGACAATTCACAGATTCAACAAACAAGCTAACAAGCTGCCAAAGTGAAGAACTTATACATAGAGCTAGCTTGGAGACTGTGATGCAATGCCATTGCATACCCATTTGGTGCCAACTGTCAGGCAAAGATGATCTCTCAGTGAGTGCATGGATGGACATTGACTTTCTCATCACAGCAGTAACAAAACATCGGCAGTTTGCTGAGTGAAATGCAATGTACCTTCTTCCCATTTCCCCATTTCCCCATTTCTCATTTCTTGTTTCCTCATTCCTACTTTTAGAGTGACCCCTTGCAGTCCGTTTTTATACTGCAAGCGATCAAAAACTGGAGGCGGGAACGGCCTGGGAATGAGGCTAGGACTGGACTCATGGACTGGACTATGGACCGATATTTGGACTGAGTTTTGGACTGATGCAGAGCTCCGCAACCCACTCCGAATCGTATCTAAGCAAGAGCAGAGGTTCATTGGGGAACTAACTTAATGAGCAGCTCTGCTTTGGGAACTAAAATGAAATGTAGTAGTGGCGTCTTCTAGCCTAGTTCCCTCAGGCTGCTTTCCATTGATTTGCTTTCAAGTGATGGTGATGCTGCAGCACCATTCCCAGCTTCTCACACCCCAGAGTTCATCGCTTGCAGTACACAGTATAAAAGTGTGTGTGTGTGTGTGTTCCATTGACTCATGACTAGATTGAAGGATTGTTTGGAGGCACAATTAGGTGAGCCTGGTCCATACATAAACCGGAGCAACAATTAACATAGATAAAACTCATAGGCTATTAGCAGGAATAGAAATATGCAGCACAGTGGAACTGGTTTCTTTGTGTTCTGTAGAGTAACTCAACTGTTATAAGAAACGGACGGGCAATCCAAGTGCATTAGTTGAGCAAACTGTTACAGTTAAGTAAGCCTGACAATTTCAAAGGTCTCTCCCTAGCTCCTGTAGCTTTGTTGCCAAATGAGTTTTTATTCCTGCCTCTTGTATGTAACTTGTCACTGAACCTGTCTTGATTTGTAGACCAAATCACCATGCATCCTAGCATGCAGTCTGGTTGTAGCCTCATCCCCAGGCCTTCCCACCATCCACCTTTTGATCACTTATACAGTATGTAGCTACTTGTTCCCGGCTTTCCACTCTGCTTTTGCATACTGTAAGCAATCAAAAACAGGACGGTGGAAGGCTTGGGAAAGAGGCTAGGCTGGTTGCAAGTTTATAATGGGTTTTGCACCCACTGTAGCAATGTTGCAGTCCAATCAGATTGCAGAACATATAATAATCAACATACCAACATTCAGTGAATGTCATAGTTATTTTCAACACTCACTATAGGCATTAAGTATGACAGCACAACACTTGTGGAAGAGGAAGTTCACCAGCTTATTGATATAAGTTACCCCTTTAATAACTATATAATGTTGCATGTTTGCAACATTTTTTGTGTTGGCTAACATCACCATTGCACAAGGCACTCCTCTCACCTTTTATAGGGGCTACATTTCTGACATCATGCACAGGCAGTTTAAGTCTGTGTGTACAGCCAGATGTTTGCTGACCAAGAGTCCTGAGTATGGAAAGTTTGCTAGCGGGGGTGGGTGCAGTTAGAGCCACAAATCTGCACAGTCCACATGTTGACTTTGCATGCTTTCTACGTAACTCATTTAGTACACCAAAATTACATTTGTGGATTGTCTGATTTTGAATATCACATGTAGCCAGCAATCTGTTTTGCATTAGGCACCTAAACTGCAACATTCAGTCCTCACTAAATAAGTATGCCAAGTGTGCAGTTCTCATGTAACCACCACTACATGGTGTGTGTGTGAACAAGTGAATAAGTTTTATGACAGGTGTGTGTGTGATGTTAGAAATGCAAGGAAAAGTTAGTGCCTAATTTTGCTCAACTGATGTTGACCTCGCCACAGCTGCAAGAGATAAGCTTTAGATAATTTCCCTACAGGTAGTCAATTCTGACCTTGGTCAGACAGTCAACACACATATATCTGAAGATTACTCTGATGTCAAATTTCCTGCAAATGTGTCTGATCTCCTCACACATCCCATGCCATGTAACAATCACCACCAATGGGCTGTTCTCGTCTGCTCTCCTTCATGACTGCCAGTATCTGTTTCCTGTGTGGCCAGAGCAGAAGTACTGCAAAGAGGAGTGCCTATAAAATTTTAATGTTGGTGCTTGTTCACCCTTCTTTAGATCTGCCCTGATGATGACTGAAGCATTCAGTCAAAATGTCCACAGAATGTTTCCAGATATCAAGGTAATAACGTACAGAGGATGCGTGTTTGTAATTAATTTATGCTAGCTGAAAAACCTGTGCACAGCAAGTTTGGGATTAAACTATTGTCCAACAAACTGGTCAATCCACCAAACTGTGACCACCCTCAAAGTCAATGTAGTAAAATCCACTCACAAACAAGTCATTAGCTGCTTGAGGATCTGCAGCCAGAAAGTCTGACTCCTGGCACATCAATGGGTTTACAAATGTTTTGGAGTTGTGAGTCTTGCAGACTGCAGCTGCCAACCATTAGCACCCAGTCCATCGATGTGGAAGCCATCACTAAGTCATCTAAGTCAGCCATCTAAGTCCAACCATGTCAGTACCACACTATCCCATTGTTATAGACAGCAAAAGTACTTTCCCTCTTACTGCCACAGATGTTGCAGTATTATTGTCTTGGACTATATACTGTGTCACTGTAGTTGGCTAAATGTTGTTTGCAATGTTTCAATCACATTCTGGCAATATTCACCTTACCAGAGTGATAGAAGTGTTACACTTTATCCAACCTCTAAAATAACCCAAGATCTAATATTCAGTGAATAACATCACTGCCAAAAGCAAACCTTGATAAAATTGGCATTGTATATTGTTGCTTATTGTACACATGGTATAAAACCACAGAGCCTGTTGGCCTTTAGAAAGGACTGTAAAACATATACTGTAGTCTTGCAAAAGAGCACCCACTCACAAAAGAGCACCCACTCCCTACTTTTGGCCCAATTTCCTGTATAGGGTCAAAGTTTACTCGAATGAGCATGAACATGACATGGCACATTTACGTGGTTAAATGGCGAAACACTCAAAAGAATACCCACCCCCAGACTTGTAAGGTGCTCCGCCCATGGGTGCTCTTTCACGAGACTATACTTCTAGGATAGGTTAGTAAGGAGCTTGATGTCTTCACTACCAAACTTGCTAATGATAATTATGCTTCAAAAGTACATAGGTGACCTTGCCTAGACTACTGCATGTTGTTCCTGACTCAACATTTATATGACAATTATCACTTGTCCCCATGTTTTCAGGAAGCATAAAGTGATACAAGTCAAGCATGAAGGTGATGCCAATATATACTGTTTATTTACACGAGTTTGTTCAACTCTTTCATTACCACACACAAGTTAGTAGCAGCTAATAACCATGTGCCGCATAAATGAATCCCAGAAACCAGTGGCACATTTACCCATGTTATATGCCATTCAGCTCTGTGCTCCTGGCACTGCTGATATTCAACAGTGTGCTAACAACCATAGTCCCCAAAAAGAGTAGTGTATCCTTCTCCTGGCCTGCATGTTAATTTCTCCTTCGGTATGGTGGGGTTGCTTTCCTACTGTTGCTGAGTGTCAACATTAAGATAAACCATCTCAGATCTCATTAGTGAGTTACACAACATGATCTTCCCTCTCACCAATTAACATGCATGTGTCACGTTCCCAGGCCAACAGCTGAGTGTTACCGTTCATATTAATTCAGCTGCTACTCCTATCATTGATGATATCAAAATGCAGTCTAAACACAAGGACATCGGCAGAGGCTACATAACACCATTGCTAGAGGCATTAGGTGTGACCTACAGGAAATTGATGAGGCCTGCCATTCAAATGCTTGAGATTGGAATACTGTCACGATATAGGTTGCTACATTGGCTGGGAATTCAACATTGTATGGTCACAGGTGATGAGTCTTGTGGTTCACATGACAAGAATCTATAATTACTGTTTGGCATAGCACTTACCTTTAGTCTAAGTATCAGCCCTGACAGCAAATTTGTGTGTAGTACTCCATGTATGTGCTTTGTATTTGCCCACAGCTGGCTAATAAGTCAGTCAGTTATTGTAACAGTTGTCAATTGGAGTACTGCAACAACTGCAGTTGCTACATGGGATGGTAAGTGTAAAGAGGCCACAGATAGTCTAGTTGATTCTTGTGGCTCACATGACAAGGAACTTTGAGTTGTTTTGCTGTGCTCATCAGTTAGCGAGAACTGAAAGGTGATAGCTACCTACATACTTTGTGTAGTGCTGTGTTCTTACTGAATGTCTTGAGGTAGACAGCAGCATATCACTATTGCAACCATGACTAGATTGCTTCAGAAGAACACTTTACAAAGGCACCTTAACAACAGTATCATTCAGCACTTTCACATTATCTGACTCACTGTTGTTCTACATCCATCTTGGACATACAAAACATGTACTCACAAATGAACCATTAGCTACGTAATATAAACAGAGCTTAGGAATGGAGGAATCTTTTGTTGTGCAACAGTAAATGTGAGAGTACAAAATTTCAACAGATCATTAACCACAGGCTGAAAAGAATGTTACGGATACGTATTGCATATGTGAAGGTCCGAGAAGCTGGGGAATAGCTATAGGCATGCATTGCCTATTTTAGTTCTCGCTTTTCCAAAGCTTTTCTTTGAAGGAAAGTAAGAGTAGCTTTATTTCCTACACACCGTATAGCTGGGATCACTTTACACACAAACCGAATTCAAACTCCCTAGCACTTGCAATTGAGTCCTCATTTCACACATACAAAGGAAAAATAACCATTACACTGTTCATGTTTATTTGATCCATGCATTGTTCAGTTGTAGACGTTCTTCCTTATCATTAAGATTTACTCTTGTAGTAAGCGATTTATTTGGTATACAGTCTGTCTGTATGTGACCATTTGAGCTACTTGTAATTAGGCATAACAAGTTTGCAGTTGGAGCTGTAGTGAACATGGAGTGGCAAAAGCTATCTAGTGGTGTCGGATCAGTAGAGGGATTTCCACAGTGCAGAGGATGTGGCACAGCAGAAGTGATGGAGTTTAGACTGAGAAGTCGGTTGATTGTAATACATCTGGGATGTCGATATCTACCAAAGTTGTATGTACTACTTGCAAATGCTTGTGAGGGCCTGATTGGTGTAAGCCAGTCGGGCTGATTTGCTAATGTACTTGCACCATGATGAGCCATTTTGTATACAGTTGACTGTAGCCTTGAACCCAATGATTCTGCAATTGCTGTTGCAGCAGCACCTTCCATGTCACCTGGTAAAAGCACACTCCACTGATCTACAATACTGTCAGTAGCTACCTTCATCACAATACTTTTCTGATTAGCGCTGGAACCAACATTGGCAGCTAAGATCTCAAACTTAATATTAGTATTTGCGCAAAAAATTTAATCCATCTGGCACCGAACAGTTACCAATACATTTTTGTCCATTGTTCACATTCTGCACCTTTGTGAAGTATTGAAGCTCATGGTTGTTTCAGTCTCCAGTCAGCCAATGAAGCTGATTGATCAGGCACTTCGTCCAGGGTGCACGGGAAGTACAAACTGTACGCTGTGTGTACGCATGCACACGCAGCTGCATGCACGACGTCGAACTTAAGTTTTGAAGTGACATGTGAAGTGTATAGAGTAAAATCCAAAGTTATTAAACCAGTTCCATATGTCTGCATTGTTACTGTAGTCCTCAAAATTTCCGCCGATTATGATACGCTGAATACTGTCACTATTCCAATCTATGAATGGGAGGTAGTTGAAATGATCCCTGTCGCTGTGCGTAATAATTACGGCTACAACATTGTTTATGGAGTCAGAGAGAAACGTCTGTACCTGCTGATAACTCCAACCTGCGACACTAGTTGATCCACAGTCTACAACGACGATGTTCCCATTTGGACACTGGATGATAGTACAGTCCCCTTGGCCCACTGGCATAGCATATATGTTCAAAAACGTGGTAGGAGCAGGTATCACGAGTAAATCTTCCGTTGAGGTGATCGTTGAAACATCGACGCACTCCATTACCTTCATTGTACCGGTAGCTGCGTCGGGACGGTCACAGCACGTGTAGCTCTCTTTACAGCATATTGATGTTTCGACGTCGTTCTCGTTTCTACAGCAAATGGGTTTGTCATCGGGGCAGCAAAACCCCTTGCAACATACCCCTACTCGACAAACAGCGCAATAGTTTGGGTTACAGTAGCATGCTTGATTCCTAACATCTGTAGCAATGCTCTCGTTGCTGACGATCATAAAAGGAACAGCACTGGAGGAACTGACGGTCACAGCTGCAGAATCTTGCTCTCTAGAAGATATCGCTGCTGAAGCAAACATGATCATCACTGCGCGTAAATAATACGATATACCGGTACTCATGATGGCACAGAAGTCAATTCCCCAGAAAAAAGACGCATCGACTGGCCAAAGGCTGTCCTTCACGCAATGCACGGTAACGCCCTAAATTTAATTGATTTCCTGCGCAGCTCACGGTCATTGTGGTAACATGCCGGACAATCTTTACAGACATGTAACTCGAGTTGTAAACCTTTTACTTATTATACAAGGCTGATACTTAAAGGACCTAAGAGGGCATCTAGAACTGATATTTCTCAAAATAACACGATGATAGTTGTATGCTAAAGCATAGATTAATAACCCGTACCGGTGTAAGCGCGATATGGGGACCCCCGTGATATGGGGACCCCCGTCCCCATATCCCTAGTGATATGGGGACCCCCCCAGCCCCATTTCCCTAGTGATACAGGGATCCCCTCAGCGTTTTGGGGACCCCGGAAGACACGGACCTGTTCGTAACCATCGGGCGCCGGACCTTGACGTCCATTGATTAGAAGGGTATGCCATGGGTGTTATAAAACGAGAAGCGGAGCATAACAACACCTAAAGTTGTTAGCATGGCGAAGGAAGGCGAAAAAGACGTGAAAGTTGAGGAAGATGCGGCAAAAGCAAAATATTCCTTCAGCGAAATTTATGACTACGTTGTCCACAAGACATATCCATCTCATGCTGATAAACTCTACAAGCATGGTCTAAGGAAGCGTAGCAAGTTCTTCACAGCGGAGGGAGGACGTTTATACTACATTGGCGGAAAAGGGAGTGAGAAACCTCGCTTGGTGGTCGAAAGTGCGGAGGAGAGGAGGAGAATTATCGGCAGCATCCACGATCAGGCACACCTGGGCAGAGATAAAACGTTGTCAGAGATCACTGCCAGATACTACTGGCCTGAGATGTATAACGACGTTTCTTCATATGTAAGTTTACCTAAAGTACAATGTGAGCTAAACAATCTATCTAGCTATAAGAATGGTCCATTTCTCTGCTGTTATAATTATACATGTATAATTATAGGTGAAAACATGTGACAAGTGCCAACGGAACAATGGCAAACTCCAGAAGCAGCATGCACCACTGCATCCAGTACCTGTCAAAGATGAAGCATGGTGGCAAGTTGGAATGGATCTTGTGGGGCCACTACCAGAGACTCCTAGAGGGCATAAGTATATTATGACCCTCACCGATTACTACACCAAGTGGGCTGAAGCTGCAGCTCTGAAAGACAAAAGTGCCTCATCTGTTGCAGATGTCCTGTACTCTGTAAGTTTTCAAAGCAGTTAATAATGTTGCAAAAATTGACTGCCCATCATCTACCATGCAATAGGTGATGTGCCGCCTTGGTTGTCCTCGGATCATACTATCCGATCAGGGGAGGGAGTTTGTCAATCAGCTGACTACATGTTTGTTTGAGAAGACAAACACCGAACACCGCATCACCAGTGCCTACCATCCTCAGGTACTTTATTTATGACTGTATGTAGCAATATTATATACTACTCTCAGGTGCATTAATTAACTCTTTCATCATTCAACAATATTGATACATTATACTAATATTTTTTACACGTGACAAATGTCTGTTGTCAGTGTGCACATCACTGTCAACACATTCCTCTGAAACTGAGCTGCTTACAAGTTTGATAAAGATCTATTTTTCCATTCTCTCCAAACTATGATACTTTTGGTTTGGACTTCCACTATATACAATGTTTGGCATTAGCTAGATCATTTATCACACGGACCTGCATGAGTATCAGTCGACACAGTACATGCACTGTAAGTATTGGCAAACTAGGCCTGTGGGGGGACAAATTTGTGCAAGATGGCAAATGATTGTGATCATTCAATGATATTAAAATCTACAGGTTATAGCTTCTAGCTAACAAGTTAACACAACAGAGCTGAGGTTGTGGATGCAGTGGCACGGTGGGTGCTGTAAGCTTCACCAAGACCAAATGTGAGTGCATCATCAACTTAGTAATGACCCCCATGTAAGGGTGGTCATTGCTTGCTTCCTACAAGAAGCCTCTATGCTCAAGTGAGCTACACTCATGTCTTGATGATAACACTGGTGGTTTTGTTGGACGGCAATGAAATGAGTGGAATACTGAACCAACGGAATTGTCATGCAATTTAAACTTTCTTCCCTCCATTACAGTATCCTGCAACCTGTCCCCACGCAGTTCCCCACTCTACAGATGTTATTATATAAGCAGTATCTTACTTTATATTGCCCTGATATCGTGAATGCAACTAGGGATTCAACACGTACTATACACAATCTGCCAAAGCAAAGCTCATAGTACCAGAAACAGAGTTTCAATTATGGCATGCAAAGCTTCAACCACTAACCAAGCCTAACATTACCACTTCTATTCTTAGTGGTAAGTGTGTACAATGTAACTCCCCCACAAAAATGCCATATTAATAGCTTCCAAAACTACCATATATTTTATCTTGCTGCTCATACCACAAGCAACAACTGATTTTTACCCACACCATGCAACACTTCATCACTAGTGCAAGCTAATGATGCAAATTTCAATGCCTAGATGTAGCGGACTGGAAAGAAACTCCCCCACAAACATCTAGACTTGTTGCTATGTGAACAGAAAGTACGTATATTCTTTACGCATATGGTTTATATGAGTATTTTAGTGGAAAATACAACTTACCCAGAGTCTGACAGTGCCTAAAAATCCACAAATAATTCCAAATTTCCGCTTCCGAGCTGCTACCTGCACCGTTTGCATCAACCGTTCGGCACCAGTCGCCATCACATAGCGTTGCACGGATGGGTGCCGCCAAAACGTATGGCGCTGATGCACTCACGTGATTCCGTTTCCAATCCCGGTATGGGTTATTAATCTATGGCTAAAGGGAGCAGGGGGTTGGGGTCACAAGATAAGATGAATTGATGTTATGTCCTCGGCTTGCTTGTCGGGAATGTTTGCATGTACATGCTTCACTGTAATGACACACACTAACAGCACAAAGAAAGTGGACTAGAAAAGCCTGGTTGCAAGGCTATAGTTTTGAACCTTATTGATGCGGCATATATAGACATAGCTATATAATTATATATGGAGGCCAGAGCATTTGGATGTCAATCACTCCTGCCATGTCTATAGCACTAGTAGTGGAATTAGGGGGCATCTACTTTTGCTTGCTATTGTTGCTATGTGCCACAGTGGGTGCATGATGCCGTATCCACACTCTGCGTCAATAATAATACTAAGCTCCACCACAGCACATTCTATGCAACAATAACTTACATAGGTGTACCAAGAAGGTGCGGAAGATGTACCTCAAGTGGTGCCTAGCCTTGAGCAAACTGAATGTGCTTTGCCCAGGTCATGTCATCAGAAATCCCAGATGCCAAGACACTTATCTTTAGTGGGAAATGATCATGAGCTTGGACTTGAGGGTCCAAATTGAAAAAATCCACTTCAGTAGTGATCTGCTTGTAATCAGTGGCTATTACACATTGCATGGTGATGTAGTTTTTGTACTTTTTACCCACAAAGGGTAAAGTGATCGGTTGTGTCCGTCTATTGTCGTCCGTCTGTCTGTCTCTGTCTGCTGTCTGTTGGCACAAAAAAACCGCCAGTTCTCCAGATGCAGGCCGTTCTATTAGTGCCAAATACCATGAAACATTGAAAAACTGCCTTGTCTGTGCTTCTTTTTGATAGATACACTCTACAAATGCTTCAAATCCTGCATTTGAGTTGGCATCATGGGCACACCTATTGACCACACCCAGATACCTGGCCACCTGTACTACGTGAGACAACAGTTTCAGTGTTCCTAGGCTTCGCTATATACAGCTGAGACAATGGTTTGTTCCTGTTGAAATTCTGTGCTTTAAGTCTGCATGGTCAGTGCATAAGATAACAATTTGCTGTAAACTATATATGTGAAAAAATATAAACTGTACACTGTAAACCACAGCCTTTGACAGTGCTTCTAATTTGCAAACATTTGCAGATGACATCCTCTTGTGGTGGCTACACCTCCACAGAACGTCCAGAGTTCTCACCATCAGCATGTGATGTCATTCCAACTCTTCAAACTTTCACAACTGTGGTGAGAAACACAAATTTTGAATTTGATGTGTACATTTGTATATTAGTCAGCAAGCAATGGAAAATAGTTTAATTCATCAGTTCAAATTAGCTACAATTTTCCTAATTCTTTCAAGAATTAACACAAAATCTCTCGCACTTTTAGACAAGTCCAATGCGTACTGGTTTTGATGTGATGATTTTGACGACTGAAATAAATCATGCACACTTAGATCAGCCAAGCTCAGACCTCAAAACGCTAAAATTAGGTTCACCTACCAGAATCCTCTCATTCAGGTAAAGAAAAAGTGTAATCCTGTACGACACTCAGCTTTTGCTTATGGCTCAGACATCATTTAAATACATATGTTGGGGTCAACATGTGGTAAAACGCACACTACAACATGCTAATAAGGTAATAATTTGACCGAGACAATAGGTTATAGAGCTATAGAAGGCTATAGAAGGTAAGTTAAACTTTCACCAGAATATAAAGAAAGGTGCCAGCCCCTAGAGCCCCTGCATGTGGTTCGTACGCCACTGCTATAGATTCATCTATAGTATGGTACTCAGGTTTGATGCATATCGTGTGCTATGTGAATAAATGACTAATAGGCTGGTGAGTTCTTTGTGTCTCAGTCACAATAATCAACAACATATAATATACAAGAGTTAAAAAACATTAAAAATGGAAAAGGATATAGGGATGGCATGCCAAAAAGTATAGAAACAAGGTATACAAGTGAAGGCAAATATACAAAGCCCCATCTACCCCTACATCTTTGTTACACTCAGAAACTGTAGCACAAAAAAGATGGGGCTTTGTATATCTAGTACAAAAGTTCCTATTGTTACTGTGTCTCCTTTTTCACGTACTAGCCTCTGGAACCAGCACTGCTGTGTGCAGTTGTTCATTATATACTTACCACAGTAAAGTGTACACTAATGATTAACAGAACAGTATGGAATTTACAGCACTCATGAATGGCATAACTGCTGTTGACATTGTCTTGTGCAATTAACAGCCATTCGCTGATGCTATGCCAACTGTACTGAACTGTTATTTGTACTACTTACTTAAATCTGTGGGTGCAAGCCAAGGTATGGGAGCAACTTTAGGGATGCTTTGAACCAAGCATTGAGCTACGATTATTACACTACAATTGTGAACACTTCTGAGTACATGTTGCAAACTACAAAACATGTATTTCTGTGCAAGCTGTTTTTTTAACAAGCAGGTCCTCTCCACGATGCTGAAAGGACTGCCAGCATAGCATAGCAATTAAACAACTTTGTTGATTGCTTATGTTTCACAACACTACCACCTAATCACACAGTTCAGAACGCTCATCAACTGTACATAGTTGCACATAGTAGTGATATTCATTAATTGCAAAACATCTCATTTTTTAACAACTTCAATCACAACATGCATGCTTGTTCAAGTGCAGCTTAATCCTATACAATAAACAGTATAATAATTACAACTCGAGTGTTTTAAACATGTTTGATTTCTCAACCTAGCAACTGCTGCTCACTATATATATATAAATTAATGCAAAGAGCAAATAATTATAACTTAAATAAAGAGCAAATTTTTTGCTTAAGATTTCTTAGGTCAGCAATATGTATCACATACACCAGGTTAATTGCTGGATATATTCCAACAAGAATGAAGCCTATAGTTTGCAGTGTTGGATTTGTTAAGCTCTCAAATCCACTTCGGTTACACTTGTTTCCAATACCCCCTCTATCACAGAGGAAGTAAGCATCAAGTTCACTGCAGAATTCTTGAAGCTTGTGAGAAGTAACATTGAAAGCTGTCAGAGCACTTGTGCCAACAATGGTATAGTAGCAAAACACAATCAAGATCCGCACTTCGGCTCCTTTAGATCTCCGTAACTTGAATCCATACACTTACAAAAAATAGAAAAGCAGACAGAAAAGTGGTCAATGTAGAACTGTAAGAAACATACAAGATAACTTTACTGTTTATTCATGCTCATAAACATTTTTATAATTGTTGTATGTAATAAGCTATAGCTAGTTAAAACACTTTATCTTAATACTTAGGCTGCTTAGTAGGAAATTTGCCTTGAATCTTGCTGACAGACTTTTTGATTATTACATCTGAACTGTAGCTACACAAAAACTTCACCTTGATAATTTTCCAAAACACGACTATTAGAAGAGAAATGCCTGTTGCAACTAGGACACTCTCAGCAATAGTAAGTGAATACACAGTAGCTCCCCTGTCTCTCCCAAAACAGATGATGGGGGGAAATCGTGTGTCTCCAAAAGCAAATCCTCCAGTCCCAAAAGTAACTGCAACTGGCACACAAGGCAGAATGAGACCTAGTAGTACCATCGTGATGTGGATGTACTTGATCTTGCCTGAGGCATAAAGTTCCCGATTGTATAACGGAAATATAACAGCCAAAATCACCACCACCACATGGAAAACGGCCCATAGTGCTAGTTGTAGCACTGTGTAGTATGAGACAGTACCTGTAATATTATAATGAGTCAGATGTATAAGATTGCCATTTACTTACTCATCTGCATCTATTAATGAACAGTTCTTGAGCAAAGGAGAGATGTGGAATCCAATGTGTGAGTTGTGACCACCCGCTGTTTGTGAAAATGTCATCAAACACAGATTACTAATTGAGATTAGTAATTAAATGTCAGGTAAGGTAATAGTTGCCATGTGCTATGCATGGAATCTTATTCATTGTATTCACAAATTTCTCCATATTGAGTAACAAGACTGAAGGCCTTAGAACAAGATTTGTCTAACCGAAAACACAAGGATTCAATTAGCTACAAGAAATTTGAAAATAAAACCTGGAAATGCTATGTACTGTAGCAGGTATACATGGAACTGTCTGGTATGTCCGCTACATGACCTGTACTAGCTATACCTGGAATAACACAGGAAGTTTAGTAGCCCTTGATCCACACATTGAAACAGATATAGCTATACAAATGTCACGTATGAAACCTAATATTTATTGAGTTAGTGGTTCTAAGCTGATAGCCAAATGAAAACAGTACATCATTCAAGGGCTTAGTTTGACAACACCAGTCTTACTGATACATGTATATACAAGTAAAGTCCTACCTATTAGGTTGCAAAATGGAGTTGGTTTCTCTAAGCTCTCTCTCACGTCATCAGAGCTGCAAAAAAGGACTTCTTTGGCAGCGTATCCGATCAGAATGAGAATTGCGTAGACAGTGACGGTAATGGTTTGGTAGATAATGAACACTGATGGAAACTTGAACCTGCATGAAGGAGATAAGGATTCCAGTCGAGTTGTGCTTCAAGTTAAATCTTCATGCTGCACGTTGCTGTTTATGTTAGTAAAATTGATGTGTTTTGGCTGGAACCAAAGTTTGCATGGGAATGAGATTTAGCGCAATGACAATTTATGGCAGTAAACAAACCAAGTGCAATTGAGGGCATAGTAGGAGGTTAACTAAGCCATAAAATCCAGGTCACCTGTGCTGTGTAATAGAAAATGCATGATACTATCTAACTGTACCACCTGACTTTGAGGCAGAACCCGACAGCAAGGGTTGATAATTGTAAACCATAATTCCAAGCTACCATGCATTATGTTAGCCTCATTCCCAGACACTAAAAAAATCGGAGGGAGGCTAACATCATGTGTTGTGTTCCCTGTCCATGTTGTTAGTAGTATACACACAAAGTAGTTTACACTGTATAAGCAAGGTAGTTTACAGTAAACATCATTTTACAACTTGGAATATGAAACAGAATTTACAACTTCCTGTACTACAGATGTAGATGAACAATGGTGAAGTGGAGAATGCATATCACAGGGTGAAGGTGTATCTGCCCTGTGGACATACAACCTGATGGCTGTTCTCCGTGCATGACGTTTAGCTTTATCTTACACTGGATTAGTCTATCAAGCTAGACCATCTCTCACCCTCCTGAAAAGTGAGAGGGTGAGAGAGGGTCTGGCTTGATAGACTAACACTGGATGTGTCTGGAACAACCATTGTTACACGTACACCAGACAGATTTCACTTTTCACTCTGTGTATCCATCTGATTGGTCCCCTGTTCTTACTATCCTTCAGTACTACAGCATTGCTATGTAGTGTACAGTAAACTAAGAGTAGTTGCATGGAGACAGAAGTATGAGCTGAGGCTGCTGTCCGTTGCTTAGGACGCAATTTTATAATTTTGTATGCATGCGCACATGAAGTCTCGTTCCCAGACCAAAGACCACAGTCATTGGTCTGGAAGCGAGACTAGTTCACAGGCGAAATGGCCAGTGGGCAGTATGCATGGCTGGCACGGTCTTTTCCCCCCGCGGCATTGGGCAAGGCTTATGAACACCACGTAGGTAAGGCGCTACCTACTTGTAGCTACACTAAAAATAGCCTACTCACAGCTTTAGTGAACTAGGATGGTCAGTTGTCAGTATGATAGTTTTCTGTGCTGCAGCTGGTCAGTCGTCATGACAACTGAATCATGAAATTGGTTTCACAAAGTTTGGTAGGGAGAGCGGTTGGCCCTTCATCAGGTTCTAGCTGGCTATATTACACATTATTATTACATGCCTGGAACTACTACTAAACTGTCAACGCCGTTTCAAGTTCTGGTGTTGTGGTTACACTTGAAATATTCTTCTTAGGCTTTGGTCTAACTGTAATTGAGATTAACATCAAAAAAGTACAGAAACAAGACTTTAAAAAAAATGTTAAAAGATGTAGGGATGGCATGCCAAAAAGTACGCAAATAAGGTAGGGATAATGCACGAAAGCAAAGGTCAACATATTGGCAAAGCCTCATCCCTACATCTTTTTCACACTACAGCTGATGCAATGCTGCAAGATCATATTAGCCTTGTTCCTGAGCCGAGATGTGGGAGAAGGAAAGTGGCCTGGGGACGAGGCTAAAACCATGCCATGTACTTCAACGACACTATCATAAGTCTGCAGTCTACTCCAACTCACTGCTCAAGTTGTTGAAGAGGTTCATACTAGCCTTGTTCCCAGGCCATGTGGGAGGAGGAAGTGACCTGGCTACAGCCATGAACTGCCAGTAAAGGTTGTGAACTTGTGGTTCGTTTTAGGAAGACCCCCATGCACTGTCTAACTGTAGTGTGAAAAAGATGTAGGGATGAGGGTTTGCCAATATGTTGACCTTTGCTTTCGTGCATTATCCCTACCTTGTTTGCATACTTTTTGGCATGCCATCCCTACATCTTTTTAATGTTTTTAAAGTCTTGTATATATATAATTAACTGTTACCTATAATGGTGCAAAATGGAGTTGGATTATCCAAGCTCTCTGTCACATCATCAGAGCTGCAGAAAAGTGGCGTTTTGGCTGTATACCCTACCAGAATAAAAATTGCGTACACAACAACAGTTATATTTTGGTAGATGATGAACACTGATGGAAACTTGAACCTGCATGTAAAAAAAAAGTCAAGTTGAACTATAACTTTACTATATATCACTAAATTTATGTTCAAGATAGAAACATGCAAACCAGTTACAGAATGTCTAAGGTATATAAATGTTGGTAAACTATACATACAGGCTAGCTAGTTTACTGATGTACATTCATATTTATTACCAGGCTTGCTAAATTTTCAATGTACATGGAAACTGATCCTAAAGTGAATTTAGTTCTCAGGGCTATAAGAAGCAAAAAAAAAATTCAAAATAAAAACTTTCTGGCCAATTTAAAAAAAAAAAGATGGAATGCCCCCTTGAAAACTACCCTCACTACAGCTGCTTCTGTGGGCTTCTTGAACCCTTACTTAAGGTTACGGGATACAGTTTACTCATTAATATTCATTACCTTCCCATTTCTCCGTGCAGGAACCAGTTACAGCACGCAATAGAAACGACATATAACAGCACTATGAGTGCCTTTTAACCAATATAGTATTAATTGTTATATACAGCGTACTAAGGCAAGCGGCAATGACAAAGTTTGTGACTTTTGGCGTCAGATTTTGTCTTCAGAGAGGATTGCAGGTACAAGTTTTCAACACCTACGGATAAAACTCAACTTACATGAGGGCGGCTCGGAGCAACTTCGTCGCTGTGTGTCAGGGGAAGTGAGTGACACGTTTCTATCCAAAACCCAGGTGGTTTTCGACCGATCAAGCGACTAAACCTAGGCATATATCAAAAACGGTAAGTCGTCTCAGCGAAAACTCTTCGAGCCGCCCTGTGCCTGTCTTCGTAGAATTCAAATACAGTGTAATATACGGTAAGATGTTCTTCCAACAGGAAATAACTGACGCCGAATTCAGTAGTTCGTACGCGGATTGTTAACTGCAGGGACTGCTATCAAATTGCATGCTCCGCCCACCCAACCGGCACAGCTGTTACAGGCTAATGTAACTTTTTTTTAGCGGTATAGTTAAACGGATGCATGCCTGGATCCTGCACAGAGAAAAGAGGAAGGTAATACTTTTTCATGAGCAAACTATCCCGTAACCTTAAAGTGCAGCTAACAACTTGTCCTACAACAGCCATTCAAACAATAAAAAGCATGTTTCCCTGCAGGGATTCCCAGCAACAATAATTGCTACGGATTATTGGGACTCCCTTGGCCCCATCCCTATCAGTAAAGTTTAGCCAGACCCGACCATAGTGCATGGGTCTAGTTGCAAGCTAATAACGTGCTTAGTACCTTAGGTACGTAATTATTACAGAGATTTTAGGTTACACCTAAAGAGCTTTTGAATCAGCCTTCAATTCTGAGTAACCTAGGCACGCTCTGGTTACTCTACACTCCGGCTGCTTCTGTTACAACACAACAGTGGGCAAATACCCAAAGTCTAGGGCATTCACAGGATGTCATTATGGCTGCAATATAATTGGACTGCAAACATGGACCAAAAACCTGTAACTCAGTGCAGATGGAAGGAGGTTATACTACATCGGCAGAGAGATGTGCAAGGAAAATGGAAAATCTTGCTGTTGCACTATTGTGTAATTATTGGGGCAAGCCTGAGCGAGCCCCACACTAGCGTGACTTCATTGCGCACATGCGTGTGTATGTTTGCTTGTTGCTTGGACCGACCACTTACCGTAAATTTTAAGTGAGCACATTCGAATATTTCACGAAGTCGATATCGTGAAGCATGTGAAGGCCAGTGCAGGGCTACTGTCAGAGTGCAGCGTCGGGGACCTGGAGCAAAGACGACTGAAGTTGAAGCACGTGTGGCACTGGTTTGTGCTTCTACTGACGACGGCAGCCCGCTCACAGGCGGTACACACTTAATATGGTGGTGGCCAGTTGACTGGGTCGCCTGCTTCAGGTAGCGGGCCCTGATGCATAACGGCACTCATAAATGTCAGAAATTTAGCTCACGATTTCGATGTAAAGCTTAGTCCATGCATGTGTAGCCACGTTAGCTCCCCTGGCTGGAGAAATGGTTGGCATATGTGATACACATATTTATCACTTAGCTACTTAAGTGACAAATACTGCTGTGTGCCATGACAAGGTAGTAAATCAGCAGTTTGCTGCTTGCTCAGGCTCGCCCCATGATGATGCATCATCTCACTAGTAATCTTACTATTGTGACCACTTAGAATGATGCCTAGCTGTTTCTATATTCACTACATTGTATTGACCAGGTAATTAATCCTTGAAGTTGCTGGTAATTATTAATCCTTGAAGTTAGTATGCTGGCTAATCACACATCTTACATTTCCAGTCAATCATGCACTTTGTACAGAGACGAACGGTTGTGAGCTTCATGTTAGTCAAATTACACAGCACATAAGCCCACCTAGTATTATATACTATAGTGATGATCACTGATGTAGGTTGTAGATACACCGGAAAATTAGGTTGATTTAACCTAAGATGGATCACTTCAGTTGCAGGCTATACCACCTCCCACCTTTACCAGTGTAGAGTTACGACTCAGTATACTCAAATTTCCAATAGGGCATGAATACACGCTACAAGGTTCCACCCCCTTTTGCCACAAACATGAAATGAATTTCATTTGCAACCAAATTCATGTTTTGCCGGAATCTTTGACTGTACTAGTGCTGTGTACCTCAACCATGGCAAATGGAGATAGGTCATCACATGAACCCAGACTGCAACCAAGATGACACTTCTGGGGTTAAATCAACGTTGAACTTGCAGTGATAATTACTGTCACATGACTAGGCCTATTTTTTATTTAGGAAGATGTGCTTCATTGATTGTTCATGCACATGGGCCCACCTAGATTATCACAGACACTGTATGTTACACATACATAGTATGTAGAAAATGACACAGTGGTTGTGCCACACAAACTTCATGTCCTGTTTTTAGTCTGCATGCTGGTCAACCTCAATGAGTGACTGACTTATAATCAGTTACATACATAGTGTTTACACAACTTCTGCTTCACCATCCAGGCTTCTATATTATAAGACTCAACGGCTTCCAAATGTGTGTTTGGATATTCTTGTGCTCCATTTTATGTGAAAAATATCCCTGTGAGCTGGGTCAGAGTCATCCTTGGAGATGTTTGTGAACAAGATCTCTACAAGCAGTTTGTCTTGTTTCTGCTCATGCGGCTTTTATGCGCAAATTCCCATTCCTTTTTCCCGTTCCCTGCTTTTCTAGTTGCCCATTTAGATACACAGTTTTTCGAATTTTGTCTGTCACTTGTGCACAGATTGCATGGATTTGAGATACCAGTTTCTGCTCACTCAGGTTACCAAACAAGAGAAAAATTGGCATTGGAAGTTGCCAATCAAGCACGTACTGGGTCTACCAGACTGCATGATTTCCACCTGCCCTGTGTGTACTACTACTGTATGTATGTGATTACTCACACTTTTTTATGGCGAAAGTAAGCAAGCGTAATCACTACAACGGCTGCAATAATGCCACCAGCAGCTGACATAATGACAAAGGCATCTTGTACAGTCTGGGTTGTTGGTGGATATGCCTTCCATCTTCCACAGTGGGGTCTGCAATAACCCATAGTTTCATCAAGATAGAAGTCCTCACGACACACAATAGTACAGTTCAAGTTCGATACTGTGGAAAGAAAAAACATCAGCCTTGTTGATAGACCTGCTCGTTTTACTGGTCTTCTGTTTCAGGTGGTTGAACACAATGAACTTAAGAAAATATCAGGTAGGCCTGAGCACAAGTCTAGGTCACAGTTGAAGTCAAATTTATTGACATGTCACACAGATATAAGTGAATGCAGTACCATCAACTTACTGTTGCACAAATTGAATGAAGAACTGACTGTGCTGGGCTGTGCTACATTTGCCTGTGTAAGGTTTGAATGTGAAAAGGCAATTTTATATATTTTGCAACTCCATCAACATCAAGCCTCTTCCCTCCCCAACCACTTCTCCCCTTCAGGCTTCCTAACACTGTAAATGGCAAAAACAAACATAGCATGCAGTAGAATGATTAAAACAAGTGAACTATAAGACCTCGTAGAGTCCAATATCGTGCACACACTGGTGTTGGCCTAGCAGTCCCAGTAGCCTTTAACTATGGCTACGGTAATGTTTGATTCTTGGTGTTAAATTACTACATGCAGGTCAGAGTTCAATAGGGGGGAGCATTAGAATGCAAGGTGGTGAGATGCTCCTGATGCTGGCGGGTGCTGGTGAGCCTCATTGGTAAGGAATGAGGTGTTGGTGAACTGAGAATGGATTATATCATTTTAATGTCTTCTTGGAGAGTGGACTTGGTGAACTGGACCAACACTGGTGCACTTGGTGAACCAGAATTGGATATGCATGCACATAATGGCTTCTTAAACTTTGTGCACTGTCACCTCATAGTTGGTTCATTTGGGGAATTGTCCACAAAATTACTTCATGGTGGGCACAGTTGGTGAATTGTTGACACTTTGAGATCATGGTGGGTGCACTTGATGAGGTCAAGGTGGGTGCATTTTGTGAGCTCAAGGTCCACACAGTTTACCAAGTACACACATAATAGTAAACTTAGTTTAGTCCCAGTATAAAGTGCCTATGTCTATTACACCTGTTATTTTTGTAATAGGCATCTGGGACAACCAATGAGATTGCTCAGATGGCTGTCTACTGAGAAAAAGTTGTAATAGTGATTTGATTGGTCAATGTGCACAGCAGTACACTGATATTGTTTACTTGTAAATTACAGCATAGTTTATAGCTACACTGATATTGTTTCCTGTAAACATTATGGCATAGTTTATAGTATACAAATATAGCTTATACTATACAAGAATATAGTTTACTATTAGCATGTGATAGCACAGTTTACTGTGGAATTTGGGATTAATAGCACTTGTAATGCCCTAAATAGCATGAGGCTTCGCCTCATGCTATTTAGGGCATTACTCGTGCTAATAATCCCAAATACCACAGTAAACTGTGCTATTACCTATACTAAGAGGTTTACTTGTAGGCGGTGATTCATGTGCACAGTGAGCTCACAGCAGAAAACCAAGGTATGTAACTAAACAGAATGAATTCTGAACAGATGATAAGCATTAACTCACAAACTTAAACCATTTGTCAAACCAACCTGGCTACCATATAGATAGGGTAAATTCCACTGTTACAATAATGTGCAGTTGAGGCCACCACAAAATTTTCAACACCGCGAATCGATTTCCACAGTGAAGATCGATAAGCCTTTATGCACATCTGCATAATACAAATAAGCCTTTAAAAGTTATTTTCTCATGTGCCCACCACTGTTGAAGACTGCACGAAGGAGCTTGAAACTGACCCTTGAAAAAGCTCTCCATAGATGAGCGAAACGTCGGGCCTCTAAGCAGAGAATAAAGTTTTGCCAACCCCCTCCTACTGTCCTCATCATATCAATAAGCCTATACCGCAGCGCCGCAGTATGACGTCATTTATGAAACTACTGCACTATACTACTCGCCTGAGATACGCCCTTCGGTCCAGGGAGATCTATACCGAGGAACCGATTACGTCCCCGGAGATACTGTCAGAGCCCCCCCAGACGCAGGATGACAGCATCAGCAGCATACAAGAGACACCAAAAAGCCAATTTAGGCTGGTACTCTCGGTAACCCCGTGCATGCCCTGTATAAGTAGTATAGAATCTGTTAACCATAGCCCTTCCCCCCTACTGTTTAGCCCCACACCCACCGCAAGCCCAGTCCATGCCCCTACCCCTGATTCCACCCAGGACCAGCCACCTCCCCCTCCACTTAGCCCCACTAACAGTCTAACCTCTTCCCATAGCACTAGCCCCCAGCATGAAGAATCCCTATCTGGATCCATCGAACTATTCAGCCCCACCCCCAGCATAATCCAGAACAAGTGGCCATCACCCCCCCCTCTCCCTCAACGACCCCCACGCATTAGGAGAAGACACAATTTACACAACTATGCGAGCCTTGCCTCAACAAATGGGAGCTACGATGTGCGTAGCAGTGTTGGCGCTCCCCCACCCGATACCCCAACTACACACATAATAGTAAACTTAGTTTAGTCCCAGTATAAAGTGCCTATGTCTATTACACCTGTTATTTTTGTAATAGGCATCTGGGACAACCAATGAGATTGCTCAGATGGCTGTCTACTGAGAAAAAGTTGTAATAGTGATTTGATTGGTCAATGTGCACAGCAGTACACTGATATTGTTTACTTGTAAATTACAGCATAGTTTATAGCTACACTGATATTGTTTCCTGTAAACATTATGGCATAGTTTATAGTATACAAATATAGCTTATACTATACAAGAATATAGTTTACTATTAGCATGTGATAGCACAGTTTACTGTGGAATTTGGGATTAATAGCACTTGTAATGCCCTAAATAGCATGAGGCTTCGCCTCATGCTATTTAGGGCATTACTCGTGCTAATAATCCCAAATACCACAGTAAACTGTGCTATTACCTATACTAAGAGGTTTACTTGTAGGCGGTGATTCATGTGCACAGTGAGCTCACAGCAGAAAACCAAGGTATGTAACTAAACAGAATGAATTCTGAACAGATGATAAGCATTAACTCACAAACTTAAACCATTTGTCAAACCAACCTGGCTACCATATAGATAGGGTAAATTCCACTGTTACAATAATGTGCAGTTGAGGCCACCACAAAATTTTCAACACCGCGAATCGATTTCCACAGTGAAGATCGATAAGCCTTTATGCACATCTGCATAATACAAATAAGCCTTTAAAAGTTATTTTCTCATGTGCCCACCACTGTTGAAGACTGCACGAAGGAGCTTGAAACTGCCATTCATTGTTGTTTCAGTGTGCTGTTGAATAATCCTCAGCCCTGAAAAAACTCCATGCTACTTCAGAAAAAAGTCAGCAGGCGGCTCATGCTGAAGTAGTGTTGTTCCCAGGCTCGCATGCAAAGTTCACATGTGCACAGAGACAACAGAGCACAGTACACACTGTTCGCACATGTTCAGTTACCTATCTGAACACACTATTATACACAATTTTTTTATTGGGGGTGGGGGAGCTTTGTCCCCATGCCCCACATATTTTCTTGTCGCTTACAGCACAGAAAAGTGAGAGATGGCGTTCTTACTTTAAGTTATACATTTATTCAAATTCTTCCGTGCACTAGCAACTGTTTGATGTACTTGAAACTTGAGGTCAACACTAAAAGGTCATCACAATGCCATAAAAAAAATTGTAGTAGTATTGAATCAGTGGGTGAGGTCTCACCTCTGGAAGATGGTAGAAGACGATGGCCAATCCCACTATTAATATCCACACAGCAGTAATCACCATACCAACGAGAATCCATTCAACCCACATCCTAGTTTTGGACTTTCTCTGACGCTCACGATCCGCATCTGGAGTTATTACTATGACGGTAGGACTAGCGGTGAGAGAGCTGCTAGATGGCTGCAGGCCAGAATTACTTTCCTCTGGTTCATTGCACTTTCCACTTTCCGGCTTATTTGATAGCCTGATAAGCGACACGGATTTATCTCGATCAACTACCACGTCTTCGATTTTCTGGGCGGCGGGAGACTTTGATGAAGAGCGAAAAATTCCGCTTTATATACGCGCGCGCAAGTCCGGTTTGCCGTCATAGCCTCTCTGATTGCATATTGCGTTCCTTTGCTGACAGTGCAGGAAAAGAAGACATAATCAAAGCACTGATCAGTGGAAAACGCCACGAACGCGAGAAGAAGTGTTTACTGACTCAAGACTGTGTGTTGAGGCCTTGTAGCCAAGGGTTGACTGTCTACCAGCAAATTATGCGAGGGCCAGATTTCTGACTTCAGCGAGTGTTCCCACACAGTTCATTCGTGATGCCGCGGTGAGTCGGACAACCAAGGGGTTCTGTGCTCCTGACGTACCCTTGACAGTGATACAGATGTAAGTGTTGTCGTGATTCCCTCAAGAGACCCTTCGAAAGACTGCCTCAACCAGTTACAGAACTACTTCTGTCGGTAGTGAGATATTAGGCTTAGAGCGGCTTTTCTTCTCGCCTCCGTACTTCTGTTTGCGTATCAGCTCGGTCTCCGCATTTCTAAATCCGAGCATTTTCCACTTGGACCGACGCTTATCAGTGCTATGTACGTCTCCCGTTTCCAGCAGTGAAGCAAGTAGAGGCATTTAGCCCTTTAACTGCTGAATTGTATTTTCTAGAGGTCTTAGACTAGTTACACCTTCTTTGACCTGTACTTTGACTTCTGCTAGGAGTTAGCCCTGGAAACTTGAGCCACAGCTTCTTTCAGATTTTTCTTGCAAGTTCATCAGTGACCTTGACCACACCATTCACTAGCGAGCATTCAGAATGAAGTCCCTACTATGTGCAAGTCCGAAGCCACGCCCATTTGCACAAGAAACCAGAAAAATAGCTCACCCTGTGCTGATCAGGGCTTTTTTTTACAACCAGTTGCACCAGCCGCCTGCACTGTCACCCACCCTCCTCCTGTTCCACCCTTTCGCTACTGCAGAACCTATCCTCAAAACAGATTGTGCCAACGGACATGTGGCCAAACTTGAATGATGACCTTGTGCCACTAGAATCCAGGGGGCGTGGCTTCGGACTTAAAATGTTTCCATGGTGATATTCCATATTTCAGAGTTGAGTCATTCTGATTGGTATCACCATGGCAACATTCTAAGTCCGAAGCCATGCCCACTAGATTCTAGAGGCACACTGTCTGTAGTCGTCATTTGTGGTTACAGGGTTAAGCAATAGCAAAGAGCATCAAAGACACAACCAACTCAACGCTTGCTCGTCTTACAACCCTTAATTCGCTTGCAAGGTGCAACTGTAGTCTGGACCCCAGACCCTTCTGGCTGCATAACTGGAAGGGGGCTGGGGTACTGACTATCTCAGCTACACAGTTGCTGTGTACGTACTGCAGGCAGCGATCGCTCTGCCCCTTGAATCTATTACCCCCAACATTATATAAGTTGCAACTTATGCAGTAGCATGTTGAAGGAATCGTCATAATAGTTCATAACATGCTCCTTGTTACCAACTTGAAATTGGATAACATTTTATAGACGTTATGACTTGAATGCTTCAGTGACAATCATAACCACTGCCCCTCTCAACCATAATACTACATCCCTCATATCTCCCCTAGCATGACAGACTAAGTGCCATGTCAGGGGTAAGAAATGTCCCTTCAATCAGCTTGTAGCTAGTCCTCCTGAAGCCTCTCACAGGGGGCAACTGCCTCACCTACAGGCACCTTAGTGAAAAGTGAGGAGACATCAAACTCACTGGAAACTCATCACTTTCTACATGTATGTATGGAGTTTCGAAACATTGCCCAACTGCTGGAGATGTGTCTACTTCAGTTACAGAGGAAACATTTACAAGCAAGAAGGAAGGTGCAGTGATGGCTTCCCAGACTCTGACATGGTGGCCTACTTGGAGTTCTTTTGAGGAGCTGGAATGCAGACCAGGCCCAGGCTGTGGTAGAGGTTTGTTGAGGTTTGTTCATGACACTTTTGCATCCTCAAGAATTGGCTCTAGTGAAGAATTCCATCATTTCAATGAGGTCAGGTGGACTATCAAGTTTAATGTGGATACTCCCTGTTCTTGACACTCTTCTCTGGAGAAGAGAAGATTGCAACATGGACATCACTGTCTACGTGAAGCCCACACTCAAGGATCAATATCTCCACTTTGAGTATACCACCATGTAAAGAGAAATGCGGTGAGATGTCTACATGAGAGGGCCAAAGGGATCGGCAGCATATGCTGGGGAACCACCAGAAGGAAGTAGACCACTTAGCCAGAGCCCTGCTAAGTTCATGCATTCACAGTGCTTCTGTTTGCCCACACAGAAAGACGTAGATGGCAGCAGTCATGTTGAGTAGGGCCAAAGGGATGGGCAGCATACGCTGGGGAACCACCAGAAGGAAGTAGACCACCCTGCCAAGGTATTTCACAATGCTTCTCTTTGCCCACACAGAAAGAAGTAGATGCATGGCAGCAGTCATGTTGAGTAGGAAGGGACAGAGCCATATTGGTGGTAATCCCCTACGATGGATATAACATCAGTAGCTACTAGTTTGGTCTTAAATCAAGTTCTATATAGCTACCCCTAGGTCAACACAACTCAGTGTGGTATGTTGTATTCTCTAGATCTGCTGCTATGACCTAGTTTACATTGAAGAGAGTACAGACAAGATTGAAGAAACAGCTTGAACACTGGCAAGAAAGGGATGACAGATACATCTAGAGAAGTCAGCTGTAGTGGAGTATGCATGGGAGAACTATCCTCCAATCCACTGGACCATGGCAGGTGACAGGAGCTGCTGGATATGCACCTCTGCACATTCAGATAACAACCTCACTGGAGTCAAAATGTCTGCAAAAATATTTTTGGGGGGGATTTCCAAGAATCTTTGTTTTCGTTTAGGGGGAAGGATGGCCCCTAATAAAACTAGAAACTAAACGAAATTGCCTTGTATACATGCTGTAAATGCACACAATGAACCAATAGACAGCAACCACACATTCAGTCCCAACTATATAGCTACAAAGGTATTAATATTTGCACCAAACTCCATCTACCTCCAGACTGAAATTGGCCTATACTTGTGGTATAACACTAAGTCAAAGATTAGAGGCTTTCCTATACTATATACGAGCATCTCATGCAGTCACAACAGTCCACTGATGAAAAGGAATCATGATTAGAATGTAAGTTACGTGGTGTCAGATTGTCGAGAGAAGTTGCTTGCATGACCAGTAGCTGTTTGATGAACAAGGAAGGATGCTTGCTTGTACGGCTTCCATTTTGTATGATTGTGCAAAGCATGCAGCTTATGATTGGTGGATTGCAACCATCCGTTTATTTGTATTACTCAGTAGATGATATTGCACACTTGATTATATGTAGTGTTTGGATGCAGCTATGATATTCTCAGCTTTTTTACTTACATACTCCTCACTAAGCATGTATAGGTATACCTTATATAATTACTACAACAATGTGCCTTGTTGCGATAGTGCACTGGCCCTCCTCATCCAGCAAGCTCTAGTGGCACACTGGCACTGGAGACACTCTGCTTCTTCATGGAAAAATGCTCACCTTCCCAAAGACCACAATGAACAAATCAATGAGAACCCTGAAACAGCCTTTCAACCTTACAAAAATAATTTTCTGCTCAACGACAAGAACTAACTTATCAGTGTGTAATTGAGTACCATTTAATTCTGTATAGCAATCTGCATGCCGTGCATCTTTTCCTGCAGTGACATGAATCAATGAAAATTTGAAGCTTGCGCAGTATTGCTGCTTTGTCCATTCCATACACCATAATTATTTTACATACCTCACAATCTGAATTACCATTATCCTTTGCACTGTTCTCTCACATTGCAAGTAACTCTATGTGAGTTTAATTTCAGTATTGCTTCACAATGACTGCATACTATCATTGCTCAGAAACACACTCTGCATAACATACTCTGCAAACTGTTGTACGTGTTTCTCAAGTTACTATTGTGTACCCCCTAAAGCATGCATTGCCATCTTCAGAGCTCCTTCATGTGTTCTATTGCCACCAATGAATCCAGAGGTGTGGACAAACACACACCCAGCAATACCCGTCAGCTCTGACAGCTGTTCATCTCGTAGACCCCGCCATGGCTTAGGTAGTGGCTGCCTACACAGAGCAGAAAAATGACGAGAAAGCATGACCTACAATGAATACAATTGCTAGTTGCTAAATTACAATTGGATGTAGCACTGCCATCTGATAAATAACAGATTCAACATTACAACCCCAGTGAATTTCATCAAAGAGCAATAAGACGTGTGTGAGATACAGTGGAACCCCTCTATAGTGGACACCATTGGGAACCAACATTTTTTCCCTTATAGCAAGGTGTCCCTAACTCAGGGGCTTCAGGTATATTTCCAGTAGGCGTGGTACTTCGTAATCGAGCTGGTGAGCACAACATGGCTAGGTTTCAGAGGTTTCCTGTGCTGTAAGCTGGCAGGGAAGGTTAAGCAGAGGCTAGTACTATGAGTAACAGCACTAACGTAATGTCAAGTTGTTAACCCCAACAACGATGGTGGACAATCTTGCTGAAAAGTGTCCTGGTGTTGTATTGTTTGCGTACAATTGGGACCACGAAAACTGTCTGTTATATGGAGTAGCAGGGTGTCCGTTGTTCAGGGGTTGCTTAAGTATTGAACTGAATGGAAGGACAGTTGGGACTTTCGGAATTGTCCGTTATATCGTAGGTGTCCGCTGTTGAGGGGTGTCTGTTAAGCGGGGTTCCACTGTAAAGCAAGAGAAATCAACTGAACCACATCCCTGTAGACAACAAGGTATAAGCTACCATAAGGGGATGAACTAAACACATTACAACTACAGCAACTAACATAGTTCAAAATACTTACGTGCATAATAGTTACATTCCCCAGACGGAGCAGCATGAGCCCAAAGCCTGAAGGGCGATTGTTGAATTTGTTGTTCTGTCTGGGGAATAACTTATTTGTTGGATGTTACCCTTAGCAACTAACTGCCACACCCATTATCACCTCCACCCATTCCACTTTGTGTGATTCAAGTTCAAAAATTTGGTTGCTAAGCAACATCCAACAAGTGTACCTACAATAACTTTCCAAAACTGCCCTTAGCAAACACTATCTTGACTGTAACAACACTTAAAACTAGGAGAATGTAGAACATTGTGGGGCGAGCGTGAGCAAGCAATACACAGCTTTAACTTATATCAAAGGCTGAATCAGTGAAGTGTCAGATCACAGCACACAGGTGGCGTGGCATGAAGCTGAACAAAGCTTGTCACTCTACTCTCTACAAAAGGGCTTAAAAGCTTAGAGGAGGCCTACACAACTGTTTACATACGGTAGACACTCACGCTCGATCCAGCTACCTATATATCCTGGGTGTCGCTGCAAACACAACTTCTATAGGCTATCCTTTCTTCAATAAGTGCGCACGCTCCGCCTGCAATCCCTGACTATCTTTCATAAGTGCCATCCTTCAAAGCCACCTTGGAGCTAGCTGGCTGCCAAGTTGTACGAAAATCTTACTTAAGGTCCGCACGCGGCCCGCGGCTATCGCGTTAAATTACAGCGTCAAGAATATAAGGAACGACGTACGACAGATAATAATGATAATAATAATAATAATAATATTCGATGAAAAATCTCGATTCAACTCACTAGTGTGGGGCTCGCTCACGCTCGCCCAATAACTTTCTATAATGCTAAATAAGATAAATATATATTATTTGATGGGTGAGAAGGCAATATCCAGCCATATTGCCTTCTCACACATCAAATAATAGATTTATTATAATAATACTACTGTGATTTAGCAGCACCAAGAAGATAGACATCTAGTGCGCATGCGCAGTACGAAGGTCGTTGCTGTGTGCAATTTAATAAGCTTCAGGCTGCTGGCCTGTTTCTAGGTTTGGACGGCACCAGCATGTGTACCGATCCCTCTACCAGTGGAAGAAAGTACCATAAGTTAGTAAATAATGCCATCTTCATCTGTAATGAAAGCTTATTCGTTGTTTCAGCAGCGGCTGTGAGTGCATTCCAATTAAAGCACATGCCACGGATGCTACGCAGCATATGCCCCACGGGCTATCGAATACGGACTATCAAATATGGGAAAATATTAGTCATGTTGCTCTACGGGAAATACTATTGGCGCGTATACTAGGTATATAATAAAGTGCAGTATATGTTACGTATACCTGACAGACAAACCCTAAATACATCCAGTGTTGCCATGTATAGCCTAAGAACGAGGCTAGTCCAGCATGTATTCATGTAGCCAGAAGCTACCATATTGTCTTCTGTTACGGAATGGCCATTGGTTTCGTTTGTGTATGCGTTCATGTCCAACCACTCAACATGCTTAAGGGTCACAGTCATGAGTTGCCAAAGGCAATAACAGAAACTGTAACTTGATTAACAAAAACCGGCATTGCCATTTCAAGGAAAGTTGCAACAAAACATTGAGAAAAGTGAGCAAGTATCAGCAGATTGTGTTATGGCCACACTGTAGTATAGTAACATGTTAGCATTAATGAAATGAGATATGGGAAAACACGGAATAACAGAAAAGCGGAATAACGGAATAAATACTAGACTGCACATGTGCAGAGTAGGCCTATCCCTACGTACATGTCAAGCCACACCCCTTCACTGAACTTCAGTCTACTGTAAACTTCATATCTGTTTGTCTTAGAGGGTTCATGATTACGCCCCAGTTTTACCAGTGAATGTGTCCAGACCCTATTTTTCGACAAGGCCGCAGGGCGCGCGCGAAAAATTTGGTGTCTGGGGACGAGACTAGTCTTAGAGGGTTCACAGAGATGAAAAATTTCATGTAGTGAGAAAAGATGCCGCCGATCTGTCCACTATGGTTTACGTGGGTAAGCGGTAATTGTCGAGGGCCTTAATAAAGCAAGGGTACTAATCTTTACAGTGGAGGCAAGTAGTGAAGGCTTTGCTAGGCAATTATGTATCTAGCTAGACAAAAATAACGTTACACTGTCGTCCTAAAAGCTAGAGGTATGAAATAAAGCCAAGTTTACGTGTGAATCCTCGCCACCAAGAACCTGTAGCTCAAAACAATGTCTACACAGTCTAACCTCTGTATATAAGGACTGGTCAAGGCAAAGGGGCGTGGCTTATGCACCGTACACATGCGCATTCTGTGAACTTCTATTCCATTGTTCCCGTGTTCTGTTATTCTGGGTTTTCCAGTATCCCTAATAAACTACACCACAAACGGTACCTGGTGCGAAATGAAGACGGTGTAACAGGAACTGCCTGAGTAATGGACAACATGAAAAGTATCACATTGTGTGAGACAACACACAGGAGATTTGTGGCTAGTAACTATGAATGACATCTATGTACAAAACATGCCACAATGGCTAAAGTTAACCAGGGAATGCTTCAGGCCAGTATTTTCAAAGGACAAAGTAAAACACACCAATGCACCAATGCATGAAGGTTATACAGTGGAACCTCTACAATGCGGACACCATTGGTGCCATCTAAAGTGTGCTGAGTAAAGAGGTGTCCCTACTTTGGAGGCTTCCGGTATATTTCCGGTAGGCATGGCAATGCGTACTCGTGCCATTTAGCGCTATGAAGGCGCGTTCCAGAGCTCTCCCTTGGTGTGTGGTGGCGAGAAAGGATAACCAGAGGCTAGAACTATGCGTACCAGTGTTAGTGTAATGTCCAGTTGGTGAATCAATCAGCGGTGCTGGACAATCTTGTGCAAGAGGCCTGCCAGTGTCCACATTAATGAGTGAATTTTGTACAGTCCAGGTACTAGCGGGGCCAAAAAATCTGTCCGCTTTACGGAATAGCGAGGTGTTCGCAATTTGGAGTATTCTTAAGTACTGTATTTAATGGTGCTTCAACAGGGACGGCATCAAGTGGCCACGTAAGTGAGGTGGCTGCTATTGTGAGGTGTAGGTTCCACTGTATTTCAGCAACTAAGAATTGGCACACATTGCAGTGTACAGTAGTATGTTTACCTGAACTCTCCACTTTTCACTCTCCTCTTCTTGGTAGAGGACATACTTGATGCTAGGAGAGACGGAAAGCTTCTTCTCTAGTGCAAACAGGTGCCCCACCCATGGACAACGCATTTCCAGTTGAATAATTTCTCCGCTACTGTCGACCTGAGTACAGACACAAACAGCATGCTAACATGATTAACAATTCTTCCATACAGTTAAGAGGGAATGTTAGTTTTGCTGACATATCTACGCACAATGAGAAGGTAGAAAATATACGGTTGATTACTGCGATGGATAACTTTTTGGTGTATTTTGCACAACAGTCTAACACTCGTAAAATTAAAAACTACAAAATTATGTCTATTGTGTGCATTAGTATGTGGCATGCTTGCTGCACTATTGTGAATTGTGCAAATTAAACGTTC
This sequence comes from Agelas oroides, assembly GCA_949130485.1. Classification (NCBI taxonomy): domain Eukaryota; kingdom Metazoa; phylum Porifera; class Demospongiae; order Agelasida; family Agelasidae; genus Agelas; species Agelas oroides. The sequence goes on along the minus strand of OX422184.1, from coordinate 14,161,874 downwards.
CGTGTGGTAAGCTTTCACGAAATATCATCCTCGCAAACATTTCAATGTGCATGGTAGTCAAGATACTAGGACATGAGCTAGCCTGTGTGCAAACCTCTTGACGTTTCTCAATGGCTTTTTGTACAATGTTCCTTGTCGGCAGCCATACATCCCTGTAGGCCACCACACATTCGGTAAACTCTCCCCCAACAAGCTCCATAGCCTTGTGAAATTTACCCTAAGACAATAAGAAAAGAATGTACAAGTGACTGCCAAGGACTGAACAGCCAAGTCTTAAGAAACAACATAAAACATCAGTGACAAAATCTGGGCAGGCAATAACCTTACATCAGTGTCTTGATCAGGATCGGTCCAAGATGGATTCAGTCTACCCACACGTTCGCTGATTGTGCTAGATACCTTATACCTGTGTACATAAAGATCAGTACTTAACAAAACTATGGGAATGTAATTTGAGATGTTGTGTACGTAGTAACCAACACAAAGAGCCCTTATCATCACCTAGTTACAATGTTACCATGGTGCTTTGATGATGAAGACATACAATTTCCTTTTACCGTTAGTATCACAAAGAGCGCCCATGGGCAGAGCACCTTATAAGTCTGCCAAAGAGGGGGGTGGGCACTATTTCGAGTGTTTCTGCATTTAACCATGAAAGAGTACCCATGTCATGTGTACAACGACTCGATACCCTTGAAGCAAATAATTTGACAAGCAATAACGTACAACGGAACCACCAGTGGTTTCGAGGTTGAGTCCTGACGGCACACAACACTCTGAACTGTAGCATGGTGTAGCTTATGGTGTGCACCGCATTAGCTATGTTCGTCTACGCAAAGATGCCTTGCACTCTACTATCTATGCTTCTAGTAACCTTCGGTGAAGACTGAAGTATTACACAAAGTTTTTCTTACCTCAGATATGCATAGCGCTTGAGGCTGTGCTTCTCAAACTGCACGCAAAGCTTGCTCCAGGGTGGGCACTCATTTGAGTAAACTATGACCCTATACAGAAAACTGGGCCAAAAGTGGGGGGTGGGCGCTCTTTCGTGAGTGGACGCTCTTTTGCGAGACTAGAGTATATTACCTTGCTGCTCCATCCTTGTCACTGGTTCCATTATCCACTGCATCTACCTCTTCAACAAAGTTAGTGTACACACGCTCAAAGATGTCATCTGTTAGACCATCATCACTCTGCCCTCCTACACAATAATAAGGTCTACATATTATTTTACTTCCATATACTATGAAGCAGTGATATCCCAAGGATTATTATCATCAACATCCGTTGACCCCACATCTCAAACAAGGATAGAAAACCATCAAAGACTTTATGTACTTAGGGACTGTACATAGCGTCAGTGAAAATCACCATCTGGTAACCAATACTAGTGCTTAACCCTTTAACTACTAATGACAACCATAGTCGTCATCGAAATTCGCATGTTATCAATAGGCGCAATCCGTTTTGAACATAGGTTCTGTGCTAGCAAAAAGGGTGGGACGAGGGGAGGTGACACCCACCCACCTCCGGAAGGTGACAGTGCTGTTGTAGCTGGCTGTAGAAAAGCCCTGGTCAATGCCAGGTGGGCCATTGTTCTGCTTTCTTGCACAAACGGGCCTAAAAAAGCTCCTTTCACCTTGTACGGGCTCCGTTTCCGACATTTTTAGGCAGCTTTCAGTCCGGAGGAGCGCTCTCTGGTAGAAGTGCCCTGACTATTGAATGCTCGCTAATGAGTGGGTGTGGTGAAGGTCATGTACTTGTAAAGGACATGTGGAAGAAGCTGTGGCTCAAGTTGCAGGGCTAAGTCGCAGCAGAAGCGGAAATATAGGTGAAAAAAGGTGTGACTAGTCTAAACAAGACATTAACTAATTAATCATACATGAGTTCTGGACAATATACTGACGTTTGTGTATAGTACCTAGTATTTACATGCATGGAGAGGACTTGACTGACTCTCCAGCTTGGAAAATGCTTCCACACATGCAATACTTCTTCATATCAGTAAAATACATGTAGCAATACATGTGTACAGAAACAATTAGTATGGTATGAACACGGTATGGATGAAATGTAATCCATAGCAGTGGTGAATCAAGGTTGTCCGCAACTCTGCCAAGGCGACTTCCCTTTGTGGTGCCAGGATAAACAGACAAGCTAAAAGCTCAGCCCACAGCAATGCTTTGCGTATTTAATTTCTCATTCCATGTGGTTGTTTACACAATTGTGCAGGTGTGCCCAACCTCAAGACTATTTCAGAGGCTGCAACAAAAGTACAAGCACACTTCAAAGACTTCTCAGTCCTTTACTGAGTAACATTTACTCTCCTTCTAGATGTTTATTCTGAACTTAGGGGTGCATTCAACGTACTGTATTCAGATTTCTAGAAGCTAGCATTGTAAACTTTGGTCATTCTGTATGGATTCGTAACCATAACTTCACTAGCCTCATACCCAGGCATCACATAGGAGAAATGGCCTAGTAACTTACCCGGGTAGAACTGTATTCGGAGATGACAACTGTACAAGCCATGAATATTGGACAATCGAAGAGATATTTGAACGTAGCCACATGACTGCTCATAATGTGCAAGCCCGTTGCATTGTTGCTGCCAGCAAGACTCGTTACCGGCTTATGTTGGATGGTTGCTGTCTTACTTGTCATCTGTAGACGCACCGCTTGCAGTAGACTCGCTCTCGCTCACCGATGTCAATAAGCCCGACTGACAGTACTCTCAAACAGGTTGTTCCAAGTGCTAGCAGTATTTTCGTTATACTGTACTGTGATACATTTATGACGCAACTGAAATGCTACAACTGTCATGTGAAACATTCTGAAATTTGATTGGTACTGCCAACTCTACGGCAGCGTAAGTCAACAGTTTGAACCCAGGTAAGTTACCAGTTAATGAGCGGTACGAGGCTATAACTTAACCAACTCATTAATAAATTTTCAATAGTCAGGATTCTCCAACCAGGGAACACCAGTCTCGACTGAGAAGTGCCTACAGTGCTAGAAATGGAGCCCCTACAAGAGGAGCATTTTGTAAGCCGTTTTGTAAGCCCAAGGAGAGAAATAGCCAGGCCAATACTTACCTAGACCTTACCATGCACAGCCAGCCACATTAGCTGCCTTCTCAGTGCAGTTAAGGCTGGCCCAAGTTTACTAGGACGAATCTGTACAAGCGTGGTGAAGTTGTGCAAGTACAGTGCACACTACTGCTGCTGCTGTGTGTGCCTCTGCATTTATCTAATTACCTAAACTGCAATCACACATTCACAATTAGCATGGGTGTGTCACCGCCATGGAAACCAAGTGCTTGTGGTTAATCTTTTGGGTAGATAGGATGCAGATAGGACCTTTACTAGACCCAAAGATGTAGCTGTTAGCAATCAGAATGGTTTCAAAACACCATGCATGCACACTTTTTGAACTAGAAAAATAGTTGAGCCTGCCTTAACTGCACTGAGTTGTGCACAGCCCCCCATGTTTCAACCCATTCGCCCCACCATTTCTATTTATGCAGAACCTACTTTCATTGATGTGCGGCAGAAGTTGTGTGTCGAGTGGGGGAGCACCAACACCGCTGGCACATCGATGTTCAAAATTTCACACATACATAAAGTGTGAAGTTAAAACATAAAGGGAGATGGGGATGGGGCATTTATGGCTTAATTAAATGGATGGGGCATTTTATGGCTTAAATGGGTGTGGCATTTATGACAAATTGGTGGGGCATTTATGGCTCAAATGGATGGGGCGGTTTAATAGTTACTGTTTTTGGGAGATATGCTCAAAAAATACTGGTCTTCAGGGGAGTACCCTTTCTGGTCCACGCATGACCACGGGTTTCGGTCCCTTTGAACTCCAACCCGTGGCCTGCTACAGAAAGGGCAGGACCACTCCCCGCCTAAGGTTTGCTTTTGAGGAGCCCAGCTTTTGGTTGGCACATAGTGCTATGGGCATTCACAGTGCTATAAATATTCAAACTACTAAACAAATTGGGGGTGGGGCTCAATGGGTGGAGTTATCATATTAACTTCTAATAACTAGGGGGATGGGCGAACGGTTAACGTACGGTACGGGATTCTGGCTCGCTATCGTGTCGTCTTGGTGGAACGTCTGGGAGGCTTGTTCTTCGCTGGTAGGCGCTCCTGTACCGAAGATTATTCGGGTCTGTACTGCGGCGACTATCTCACGGTGAGTATTATTAGTTGTTTGTGTGTGATACTCGGTCGACGGGCTTTAAATGGGAGCATGCTTCTCTTAGTAACAGCGTACCTATCCTAGTAACGGCATTGTTACGCTAGTTATGGCGTGTGCTTTACTATAGTAACGGTACGCCTAGAGGTGTAGTCGGTTCCATAAGGCTGAGCTAGGACTAGGGCTGGGTTGGGGCTGCTTTGTGTTATCTGCGAGGCTCACTCACAGTGTGAAGCTCATTCACATTAAAAATTACGAGTGTGAGGCTCACTCACACTTGAGTTACTACTGTGAGGCTCACTCACAGTTACATTAGGAGTGTGAAGCTCATTCACACTTGAGTTACTACTGTGAGGCTCACTCACAGTTACATTACGAGTGTGAAGCTCATTCACACTTGAGTTACTACTGTGAGGCTCACTCACCGTTACATTACGAGTGTGAGGCTCATTCACACTTGAGTTACTACTGTGAGGTTCACTCACAGTTACGTTACGAGTGTGAGGCTCACTCACACTTGAGTTACTACTGTGAGGCTCACTCACAGTTACATTACGAGTGTGAAGCTCATTCACACTTGAGTTACTACTGTGAGGTTCACTCACAGTTACGTTACGAGTGTGAGGCTCACTCACACTTGAGTTACTACTGTGAGGTTCACTCACAGTTACATTACGAGTGTGAGGCTCACTCACAGTTACATTACGAGTGTGAGGCTCACTCACACTTGAGTTACTACTGTGAGGCTCACTCACAGTTACATTACGAGTGTGAAGCTCATTCACACTTGAGTTACTACTGTGAGGCTCACTCACAGTTACATTACGAGTGTGAGGCTCACTCACACTTGAGTTACTACTGTGAGGCTCACTCACAGTTACATTACGAGTGTGAAGCTCATTCACACTTGAGTTACTACTGTGAGGTTCACTCACAGTTACGTTACGAGTGTGAGGCTCACTCACACTTGAGTTACTACTGTGAGGTTCACTCACAGTTACATTACGAGTGTGAGGCTCACTCACACTTGAGTTACTACTGTGAGGTTCACTCACAGTTACTTTACGAGTGTGAGGCTCACTCACACTTGAGTTACTACTGTGAGGTTCACTCACAGTTACATTACGAGTGTGAGGCTCACTCACACTTGAGTTACTACTGTGAGGTTCACTCACAGTTACTTTACGAGTGTGAGGCTCATTCACACTTGAGTTACTACTGTGAGGTTCACTCACAGTTACATTACGAGTGTGAGGCTCACTCACACTTGAGTTACTACTGTGAGGTTCACTCACAGTTACTTTACGAGTGTGAGGCTCATTCACACTTGAGTTACTACTGTGAGGTTCACTCACAGTTACATTACGAGTGTGAAGCTCATTCACACTTGAGTTATTACTGTGAGGCTCACTCACAGTTACATTACGAGTGTGAAGCTCACTCACACTTGAGTTACTACTGTGAGGTTCACTCACAGTTACATTACGAGTGTGAGGCTCATTCACACTTGAGTTACTACTGTGAGGCTCACTCACAGTAGTCAAATTTGGACGACATCAGAATAAGTACATTATTGCAGGAAATCTTCGCTGGTCCAAATTTGCACGAAAATCCTGTTTCCCCTCCAGAAGAAATTTTCACCGTTTTAATTTTTGCATTTAGCCATGAGCTATTGACCATGCCCCTTTATTGTCACCGGGCTAACTAAAATTTGGACCTCGCGAAAATTTCCGGCTATACAGTTAATTAAGAAATGGATGACTTACCAGTTATTTTGGCTATGATTCGATGACCAAAATGAAAGTAGATAAGACCTGCACTGCTTAATTTTGTTTTCCAACGTCTTCTTCCATCCGTTAAACTCCACATCGTATCATTGAATGTCCTGTAAAATGATAATTAAAGTACGAGGGAGCTGTGAAGTATAATTGTTATACCGTAGATCGGGAAATTTTCACATTATAAATAATTTGCGTAAAAACTGTTGACGGTTACAATATGGACGAGTGCCTGAAGCATTCTTAGCATTAATTTTAGTCAACTACCAGGTATCGGGAGAGCCAGGTATTGCTGCAAAAATTTAACACGCGAATAAAAACATACGTATCACTGGCTGTAATGCTATGGCTGTCAGGAGTGGTCGTTGATCAGACGGGAGCTCGAGGTGTGGACGTGTGTACGCACTCTTATTCGTTAATCACCGCCACATATGTTTTTATTTGCGTGTTAAATTTTTGCGGTTGGTCTCAACCGCGAAATTTTCTTAACAGCGAAATTTTCTTAACAGCGAAATTTTCCTGATCTACGGTAGTTGTTTCGAAAGTTGTCGTGCAGCTGATGAGGTCTGGTATTGGCTGAAATGTGTCCTGCACAGTGGGTGACTATGTGTATAGAACATCTAGGCCTGGTTTTATTGAGGGGATATGGTCAATTGATTGTCCATACATGAAGCAGTAAGGGAGGCCAAGTGGATTAAACAAGCGTAGGTAATAATTGAATTGATAAAGAATCCACTGCAGTGTGCATGCCATATATCACTTACACTGCTTACTATTGCATTCATTACTAGAGTGGCAAATAGCAATACTAAATTAGCCAGTGACAATTACACTGCACTTGTACTGCATTCATTCCTAGGCTGCCTGCATAATCCACCTTCCCACACTGAATCACTATAAAACAATAGCTGGAAAGGTGTAAAGGCGTAAACAGCATAGCAAAGTCAATTACCTTATTAATATCTAATGACATAAAAATCTTTCATCAGGTTTGTGCGCACTTTGGTATCATGGGGTACAATGTGCTTCATAGCTATACAGATTATACAACAGTGACAGAAAGGGTACTCAGGCGTATTAAGGGCTGGGTCAAGCTGTTTTGCGGGCTGCCTAAATTACCCCTGGGGGATGTTATCGCACCATAAACAAGAAGCTGGTTGTATCACAATGCAGGACCTAGGAATGCAATTATGCACCTTGGCTATCACGAGGGACCGGTTTAGGCTTGTACTCGTCCTAACAACAATACTCAGTCTTGTCCTTACCTCTTTCGACTAAAGCGTGATGTGAGAGGCACATCTGTAACACTAGAAGTCATTCTGCCAAGCGCTTCCAGCAATTTTCAAGTGTAGTCACGTGCTAGCTACCTCAAAATAAGCCACATAATGGCTGCTTAGCAGCTCTTTTTCCGGAAGTAACTCATGCGAATTTTTTTGAAGAGAACTGGAGTATACTGTTGGGTTCGATCGAGAAGAAAATCCAATTTTCTTTGATTTTGATTCAAGTTCGTAGCTTACGGCTAAGGGTGCGAAGTGGAAGTGTGAATGCCCGGTGGGTGTAGCATATTTACAAGTTCAAGTGCTTTGGAAAGAGATATCGACTATTCCCATGGATAAATAGTTAAAGTAGAAACAATAGTGAAATTTTGCTTGCAAGAATTCCTCATATCATACCGATATACCCCGAGGGAGGGGCTTGGTATAGCCAAGCTGATTATGGGCATGGCCAGAAATGATGTCACAGTAAACATTAGCTACACGTAACAACAGTAAACAATTACTGTAAAAAACAAATGGCTAGAAAGGATAACTTAAAGTTGGCACTGGGTGGCTCTTCTTTGCACACATGTGCTTAGGCAAAGCTCCTCTCAACTTATGGAAACTCCACTCAACACTAAATAACTCAAGTTTCAGTCAGAATGAGTGTTTGTTTGGTGACAACACTGATAGTTGAAATATGTAAGTGTAGTTCAGGATATCCATGGGTTAAATAACACTAGAGAATGGAACTCAGTGGTTAGTGCCTTTTGTTCACAGTACATTATGACCTCGACAGAATCTAAAGATCTCAACGCAAACACTCATGCACTCAGTTAGTGTTTCATACAAAATTTGAGATATCCAACATGGACCACATCCTCAACACACAGGTCAACTCCTTCCTCCTCCTTCTCCCCTCCTTTCATCGATATCCAACTCAAACATTTGTGCATGAACACCTCTTTGTGCTCCCACTGACTACACTAAGGTGATGTTGATAAGAGCAGTAGTAATAGCTCTCATCTCAGTACAGCAAGATAAGAACATTTCCCAATTCACTGTCTCCACTATAGCCTTGCAAATGAGGTCCTTCTCTATCAGTTTTACATTGAAATTTTAATCCTCCTGTAGTGTAGCAATAATCCGTTTCTCTCTCGGATGGTAATAAACAAAATTGGGCTACTTGATGAAACCAAAAAAGTTACAAACTGAGTAAAATATTACATTCCCAAGGTCAGTTGCGTAAGACTTCAAGAACTCAATAATAGCAAAGACTTACTGTGTAAGACCATGAGCTTATGAGCGGCAAAGCCGCGAAGGAGCGTGTCATTCAAATCCGGATTACTTACGTATTTCCGTTTTGGTGAGGCGCAATGCGTGTCATGCGGTCTATCACCTACTTTAGGTCATGCGGCTACGTGAGAAAATGAACGATGGCAGAATTGCAAGTACAAGAAATAGTGACTCTAGACTCCACAAGACAACGAACAAGAGTACTTCTTCAACTTTGAATATCAGGCAGAAACACACTGAAAGACACGGAAGCCGCTGTTACTGGCGTTTTAAAAAGTCAATCGAGCCATTGGAGATACCTGCTGCAACCGTAGCCTCCGCTTCGAAAACGGAGCCGCCTCAGAACAGTGAGGGGTCCCGGCATCTTCGCATTTTTGAGGCAGACCGCTTTCGCCGTCACCTGTTCGCTTGCCCATTCCTCCACGGCTAGGTCAAAGGGCGTTCTGAGTGAGTGTAAAACATCTCACATCGCTATTACGGAACACGTGGGTTTTTAGGTCGTCACTATGACGCTTGATTTGAAGAGTGGTTTCCTTATTTGGAAGTTCTTTCGCTAATAATGATTTGGATGGCACTCGGTGTATGCGGTAGTCACACACTCCTTCGCGGCTTCGCCGCTCATAAGCTCCTGGTAAGACTTCAAGAACTCAAATAGCTGCACTGGGGCAAAGACTTACTATGTGCACTGGAAGCCCACTGGTCAAGAGATTGGCTTCAAGTGGTCAATGATCTACACTGTGGTGGTAGTTTGAGGTTTGCGTAACATACCCATGTAAGCAACACCTCTACACTAGACACTCTCACAGTATGCCATAATTTGACCATGAAACAATTCACAACAGATTGAAGGGATGTGATCTAATCTAAATTTTAACTTTAGACTAAATACTGCAATCTGATTCGTCACACACAAGTAGTCTAAGTCACTTATTCCACCAGTAAATTCTTAAGTATAGTTGATTTAACTTGTACCACTCATTAGTGAAAATGCAATTTAATACTTCAACAACTGTAATATCAGCAGTTCTCAAACAGTTTGCTTGCACTAAGTGCTAATTGGCTTGTCAACACTTGGATCAACCAACAACAGTGATCTGATAGATGCTGCTGACAATCTCGCTGGCCAGGTACTGGAACCAGAGCTAGAACTAGGACCATTTCGTATTGGACGACTCTTTGCCGCCACTGCCAGCAGGACTGGGAGGTTTGTGAGTTCTACTGAGAGCTTGTAGCAATTGTTGCATGATGGCCAGCTTCTGAGAATGACCAGTCCACACAATGTTTCTCTACAGTTTCAACGACAAAAACTCACTAGTATTTGGTTTACACTTACCAGAAATTTCATCATGTAAAAAATACATTTCAGTGTACATTCATGGCCCATGTACGAGGCTAATTTCAGTGTAGGTACATTCATGGTCCATATATGAGGCTAATTTCAGTGTAGGTACATTCATGGTCCAAGTACGAGGCTAATTTCAGTGTAGGTACATTCATGGCCCATGTACGAGGCTAATTTCAGTGTAGGTATCTCATTCATGGTCCATGTACGAGGCTAATTTCAGTGCCAATCTCATTCATGGCCCATGTACGAGGCTAATTTCAGTGTACATTCATGGCCCATGTATGAGGCTAATTTCAGTGTAGGTACATTCATGGTCCATGTACGAGGCTAATTTCAGTGTAGGTACATTCATGGTCCAAGTACGAGGCTAATTTCAGTGTAGGTACATTCATGGCCCATGTACGAGGCTAATTTCAGTGTAGGTATCTCATTCATGGTCCATGTACGAGGCTAATTTCAGTGCCAATCTCATTCATGGCCCATGTACGAGACTAATTTCAGTGCCAATCTCATTCATGGCCCATGTACGAGGCTAATTTCAGTGTAGGTACATTCATGGCCCATGTACGAGGCTAATTTCAGTGTAGGTACATTCATAGTCCATGTACGAGGCTAATTACAGTGCCAATCTCACTAGTATTTGGTTCACACTTACCAGAAATTTCATCATGTAATGAGGCAGTACATTTCAGTGTAGGTACATTCATGGTCCATGTACGAGGCTAATTTCAGTGCCAATCTCATTCATGGTCCATGTACGAGGCTAATTTCAGTGTAGGTACATTCATGGCCCATGTACAAGGCTAATTTCAGTGTAGGTACATTCATGGCCCATGTACGAGGCTAATTTCAGTGTAGGTACATTCATGGTCCATGTACGAGGCTAATTTCAGTGTAGGTACATTCACGGTCCATGTACGAGGCTAATTTCAGTGTAGGTACATTCATGGTCCATGTACGAGGCTAATTTCAGTGCCAATCTCATTCATGGCCCATGTACGAGGCTAATTTCAGTGTAGGTACATTCATGGCCCATGTACGAGGCTAATTTCAGTGTCAATCTCACTAGTATTTGGTTCACACTTACCAGAAATTTCATCATGTAATGAGGCAGTACATTTCAGTGTAGGTACATTCATGGCTCATGTACGAGGCTAATTTCAGTGTAGGTACATTCATGGCCCATGTACGAGGCTAATTTCAGTGTCAATCTCATTCTCAGGTGCTCTGAATCTGTCTTGCAACTACTCTAGCAAGCAATAGAAACTTCAAGGCATAAAATGATCAACAGAAAAGAGAGACTCATTATAGTCATTGTTAGGTGGTTTGGTTGATATCCATAAAACAAGAAAATGTCAGCCTAAAAGGTCAGAGTACATTCGTTATATGGACTCTAAATCCGAATCATATGTCAGGTACAGTATCACACCAACAGACACTCATTCACTCCCACATGCTTAAACATGTGTTGTGTAATGGAGTGTGATGGGTGTTGCTAGGGTAACAGGCACACGAAACCACCCCACAGGGAAGCACCTTTAAGCTTGTAGCCACTCTTTGTATACAGCAAACATATATCCCTCCAGGATACCAGAATCACCATAGACCCCCTTCATAATTAGATTCAATCTTTAACTGTTGTTGTGCTACTGATTACTATACGTAGAGGAAAGAGGAGCAACTTGTGCAGTAGCAACTTTAAGAATTTACAGTCAGTGGCTATACTCCAGGCATTACTTTCCCACTGCAATTGCAGCCACTTTTGTTGCTTAAAAATGTTGCTATAGTTATGTCACATTGCATTCACATACACATTTCTTGAGACTTACCAGTAACCCTTTAGGTATAATCTTTTTTTGTGTACTGCAATATAATTAACTTAAACCAAGTCACAAAAGAAAATATGCACAGTAGACAGTACGTATATACTGAATTGAACATCATAGTAGGTGCAATATTTATATATCTATGACATACTTACGTTTGGTGGTGGTCGTATCTGTGCATGCTGGGGTTATATACCCTTCCCACATCCACTACCACATCGCAGCTCTTCAACCGTTCGGGGTCCCGAGTACGTATTATCTCGGCATTGCTGTACTCTGGGAGCAGTTTGAGCATGTAGCAAGCAAGGGCCTCATCAGAGTGAAATTTACCATTGTGGGTGCCGATGGTTTTGGTGACACAAGGCCTCTTTGGTTCTGAGTCCATCCTGTATCTCCGCAATACTGTGGAAACCATGCAGTAATCACAACATAATAACACACTGCATTATGAACTAGATACTTGTTGCTCTGTAGTTTGCACCTAATGTATGGTAACTTTGTGTTGAGCTGACTTTATTTTGTCATGTAACCTTTGAATGGAATGTAGAGGGGTTGGTTGACCAATGCATGTGACAACACTTGAGGTGGGATGTGGGAGATCAATAGTAGTGGCAACACACTCTCTATATACTGGCCTAGTACTATACTTTTCTACAAGGCCAAGATACACATTGAAAGTAGACGGCCCCACACTTCTTTTCATGAGGGATACTAGAAAACGCGGAACAACGGAATAAAAATTCCAAAAATAAATATGTGCACCGTATGCAAGACCAGTCCCATATCCAGAGGTTAGACCACGTAGATGCTGTTTTGAGCGACAGTTTCTTGCTGGCAAGGATTCACTAGTAAACTAGGCTTCATTATTTCATATTGAGGTAAGTCCTCAAGCATTTAGGACGACAGTGTAATGTTAATTTATCTCATGCATATCTAGCTAGCTACATAGCTGCCTGTGCTCTAAGATTAGTACTCTTGTTCTATTAAGGCCCTTGACAATTGCTGCTTAGCCAGATTAACAGTAGTGGATAGATTGGTGGCATCCTGTCACTACATGCAGAGCCCGAGGACAAGGGTGGTTATTGTAAATCATAAATCCCAGCATTATGTATTATCTTCTCCAACCTGATTGGTCCATGTTGTTATCAGTAAACACTGTAAACAAAGTAGCTTATAGGAAACATCATTTTACAAATTCCTGCGGTACATGAAACAGAATCTGCAACTTCCTAGTTGTCAGTATTTTGGAAAACAATACCTACCCACACCATAGAAACTGTAGAAGGGTAAACGTGGAGAGTATTAACTGATACCATATTTATTCAAATTATTATTATTATCATTATTATTATTATTATTATCGCTTTACAGTTCAGATGGGGGCGTGGAATGGATGACATAGAACTGAAAGTGAGAGAGCGAACTGAGGGTTCGTCAGACTTAGGTATAAGCAAACATTAGGTGGATACACCGAGTAGAGAGAAGTTGGTGGAGTGTGATACAGAACATTTAAATAAAACACATGATCCAATCCTAGCACAAGAAATTCAATTCTGAGATTTATGGGTGGATCCAACTTAGCGCAAGCTGCCACTAATTAACTTTCAGTTGTCCCAGTCAGATTAAGTGCGGTCAAGAACAATTTCCAGGAGAAAGAGCTATCCCTTAAATGTTCTACTTTGGCGTTTCATGGTTTCATGGGTTTGAAAGACTTTTGTTGCTACAGTTGCTACTGTCTATCAAGAACCTCATGCACTTCTGGACAAGACCGAGAACTGAAGGCCAGGAACTCCGGCTTTGCATTTCTGTTTTGACCCCCCCAAAAATTTTTAATCCATTGCAACACATGATCCAATCTAATGCAAGAAATTCAATTCCTGGGATGGGTGGTTAATGCATGCCCACTCCAATGATTTAATTTGAATAAATCCTGTAGTCACTTTACCTCCAATATCTAGGCCATACCTAACCAATTTTATGTTGCTTGGATCAACTGACACAAATTTTGGCAGATATAACTCAAAAATACGACACATGGATGAATCTGAACACTGAATTTGTCAGAATGGCATCACCTTCTGCAAGGATCATTATAATGTACTTACCAAATAGGGTCTGAAGATCAATCACGATTGTCGACTGTGGATGGGATGACCCTTTTGGAAAGCTGTGTATGTTTTGTAGTGATACTGCCACCAAGGTGACTGTTATTAACCATTTTTACGCCTACCTACCAACCCTCCTTGAAACATTATCTGGCCCATGCAATGTAAAATATGCTTTGATTTAGCATACAGTGCAAGAAATCTCTGTTGTACCCCTCAGCTGTGTTTTATGTCATGCATGATGACTTGGTTTCTTCTGATCTGCAACACTTGCAAGACAGGCTGCTCACAGAAAGGACAGCAGTCTAAGCTGCCTCACAAGGCAAATAACTACATATAGGGTAGATGCTGGTATTATGAGACATCTAATCTTAATCACTACTCATTAGTGTAATGTAGTTTTTCAGCCCCATTGAAACATTTCTCCTGAGAATGTACCACTTATAGAATAAAATTCGTATTTTTCCTCCTAGGCAGTGGTTCTAAAAGTAAGAGCCTATGAAAATCACTCTTGCATGTATTATGAGTCCACTGCTGGTATTATGAGTCACCAGGTGCTTTGTTGATTGAAACATTTTCAGTTGGAGTTCAAACTGTATCCTAGCATTTTATAACCTCTCTCTGTGCTGATAGTAATTTTTTGTCACTAGAGCACCTTCCATTCTAACATGGTATTAATGTTACCATACACTGTTCAGGGTTCATAGTTTGGGATCCCTAAAATCATCAAACCTTGAAAAATACTACAGAGTAAACACATTTTGATGGGAAAGTTGCTAGATAATGGCACCTTATGTACTCTAAATGGACATCGAGTTTGGAAATTTTTGGAGTAAAAGTTACATGTGAACCCATAATACCCTCTGACTCATAATACCCTATTCCATATGTTGCACACCACGTTGTAGTAGTAAAACACGTCTAGTACTGCGACAATACAATACAGCACAAATACACTAGCATCTGCTACACTGACACACTGACATGCTTAGTTAATACCTGGATGCGTTATTAATCGGCGAAAAAAGAGCATGGTTGGCTGTCATCCAGAGGAGGTCCGACACGCTTACGGAGCTGCACGGAACTCCGTGTCACGTATGGTGAGGGAACATTGCACGATCAACGTGGCGACGGCTCTCGAAGTCCGTTTTTGTACCTGTCCTATCGCGGGAACTAGAACATGTAGGAGCGCCATACTCGGTTTGCTGATAGTTGAGATGGGACCCTACTGCTCCTGTGTATCTGTGGAGCTGAGGACTGATAACTTCGCAGCAAGAGCGAGTTAAACCCGGAGCGTGATAAACATGACCTGGAGGACGGTACTTTGAGCAGTTGTAGCTCCATAACGCAACGGGCTATGAAGCTCGGACTTGCGTTGTATGAAAGTAGAAACACGGCTAATTCCAGTGATATGCATTTGTGGGGGGTGAAACCCCCATTGGTTTTGGAGCTACAGAGCTTTGAAAGTTGGCAAGATTTGGGAAATGTGAAAATAGGTTCCGATTTAGGAGCTCATATCTTCCGGTCAGATCATGCTATTGTGACAGAACTTGCACCAAAATGAAGCCCTTTCCATGTACTTTCTGATGATCTTCACATTGTTAGTGACACCCTGTGCAGATTTGGAGTAATCCAGCTTTGAAGTTGACTATAATTGTGAAAGACATAAATCTGGGTAAAATTCAATCACCCGTATCTCCTCAACAAAGAAGGCAGTGGTGATGGGACTTACACCAAAATGATGCACATTCTATATGCTTTCTGATGATATCATATTGCTGGTGACATCCCGTATAAATTTGGAGCTATACGGCTTTGAAGTCAAGTATGTTTGTGCAATATCAAAATATGGGTAAAATAGGAGCCCATATCTTCCAGTCAGATTATCTGCTGTTGTGACAGAACTTGCACCAAAATGGAGCCCTTTCCATGTACTTTGAGATGATCTTCACATTGTTGGTGACACCCCATACAGATATGGCTTGGAGGTTGACTGTATTGTAAATCTGGGTAAAATTCAATCACCCGTATCTCCTCAACAATGAAGACAGTGGTGATGGGACTTGCACCAAAATGATGCACATTCTGTGTACTTTCTGACAATATCAACATTGTTGGTGACACCCCATGAAGGTTTAGAGCTTTGAGGTCAACCATGTTAGTGCAGTATCTGAATTTGTTTTTGAAACTTTGAACTACCCCATATCTTTGAGAACAGTGTATTGACGGTAGCCTTGTTCCCAGGCTCTCCCCGCTAAGGAGGGGGAGAGCCTGGCAGTGTTGTTTTAGTTAACTGTCTACCTCGCGTCTACCCTTGACGTCACACACGTGATAAAATGTACCAGGTTCTCCCCCTCCTTAGCGGGGAGAGCCTGAGAATGAGGCTACATCACAATGCATACCTAATGACAAATTTCTATGTGGTATTCACCTGAATGCATATGTGTAAACTTACTACAATCAAACCATGCTCTAATGTAATGACCTCATTTATATGCCTTCCCTGTCTCCAGCATATTACCTCTCCATTTGTTTGCATACTGGAAATGACTAAACGTTTGATGTGGAAGGCATGAGAATGAGAGGCAACTAGAGTGTCACCATCAAAGTGGAATCATCGATATCAGAAAGTATAATTATATTATCACTTTCACATTGTTGGCTATACTTGAGTAGATAATACTTTGAAAATCAAAGCTCCAAAATATAAATGGGATGTCACCACTATAGGTATCATCAGAAGTATACATAGAATGTGCATCTTTGGTGTAAGTCCCATCACTGTCCTATAAAGATGTTTATTTTTATCAGCAAAATTTCACATGACTTCTGAGCAAGATGGTATGATATGTCACAGAAAATCTGAATATCATCAGAAAGTGCACAGAATGTGCTTTTGGTGAGAGTCCTATCACCACTGTCTTCTTTGCTGAGGAGATGCAGGTGATGGAAGTTTTACCCATATTTTGATATTGCGTGGACATATTGGTAGTCTCACTCCATAGCCTATTGCTAAGATATTGGTAGTTCAAAGTTTCACAGACATAGTTGACTTCTTCACCATTTGGTGTGAGTCCCATCACTTCTGTCTCTTTTTCAGAAGATATACACTGTCGGGTGGTAAAATTTTAAGCCATATTCGGATACTGCACTAACATGGTTGACCTCAAAGCTCTAAACCTTCATGGAGTGTCACCAACAATGTTGATATCATCAGAAAGTGCACAGAATGTGCATCATTTTGGTGAGAGTCCCATCACCACTGTCTTCATTGTTGAGGAGATACGGGTGATTGAATTTTACCCAGATTTATGTCTTTCATAATTATAGTCAACTTCAAAGCTGGGTTACTCCAAATCTGTATGGGGTGTCACCAACAATGTAAGATCATCACAAAGTACATGGAAAGGGCTTCATTTTGGTGTAAGTTCTGTCACGATAGCATGATCTGACCGGAAGATATGAGCTCCTAAATCGGAACCTATTTTCACATTTCCCAAATCTTGCCAACTTTCAAAGCTCTGTAGCTCCAAAACCAATGGGGGTTTCACCCCCACAAATGCATATCACTGGAATTAGCCGTGTTTCTACTTTCATACAACGCAAGTCCGAGCTTCATAGCCCGTTGCGTTATGGAGCTACAACTGCTCAAAGTACCGTCCTCCAGGTCATGTTTATCACGCTCCGGGTTTAACTCGCTCTTGCTGCGAAGTTATCAGTCCTCAGCTCCACAGATACACAGGAGCAGTAGGGTCCCATCTCAACTATCAGCAAACCGAGTATGGCGCCCCTACATGTTCTAGTTCCCGCGATAGGACAGGTACAAAAACGGACTTCGAGAGCCGTCGCCACGTTGATCGTGCAATGTTCCCTCACCATACGTGACACGGAGTTCCGTGCAGCTCCGTAAGCGTGTCGGACCTCCTCTGGATGACAGCCAACCATGCTCTTTTTTCGCCGATTAATAACGCATCCAGGTATTAACTAAGCATGTCAGTGTGTCAGTGTAGCAGATGCTAGTGTATTTGTGCTGTATTGTATTGTCGCAGTACTAGACGTGTTTTACTACTACAACGTGGTGTGCAACATATGGAATAGGGTATTATGAGTCAGAGGGTATTATGGGTTCACATGTAACTTTTACTCCAAAAATTTCCAAACTCGATGTCCATTTAGAGTACATAAGGTGCCATTATCTAGCAACTTTCCCATCAAAATGTGTTTACTCTGTAGTATTTTTCAAGGTTTGATGATTTTAGGGATCCCAAACTATGAACCCTGAACAGTGTATGGTAACATTAATACCATGTTAGAATGGAAGGTGCTCTAGTGACAAAAAATTACTATCAGCACAGAGAGAGGTTATAAAATGCTAGGATACAGTTTGAACTCCAACTGAAAATGTTTCAATCAACAAAGCACCTGGTGACTCATAATACCAGCAGTGGACTCATAATACATGCAAGAGTGATTTTCATAGGCTCTTACTTTTAGAACCACTGCCTAGGAGGAAAAATACGAATTTTATTCTATAAGTGGTACATTCTCAGGAGAAATGTTTCAATGGGGCTGAAAAACTACATTACACTAATGAGTAGTGATTAAGATTAGATGTCTCATAATACCAGCATCTACCCTATATGTAGCTATTTGACTTGTGAGGCAGCTTAGACTGCTGTCCTTTCTGTGAGCAGCCTGTCTTGCAAGTGTTGCAGATCAGAAGAAACCAAGTCATCATGCATGACATAAAACACAGCTGAGGGGTATAACAGAGATTTCTTGCACTGTACGCTAAATCAAAGCATATTTTACATTGCATGGGCCAGATAATGTTTCAAGGAGGGTTGGTAGGTAGGCGTAAAAATGGTTAATAACAGTCACCTTGGTGGCAGTATCACTACAAAACATACACAGCTTTCCAAAAGGGTCATCCCATCCACAGTCGACAATCGTGATTGATCTTCAGACCCTATTTGGTAAGTACATTATAATGATCCTTGCAGAAGGTGATGCCATTCTGACAAATTCAGTGTTCAGATTCATCCATGTGTCGTATTTTTGAGTTATATCTGCCAAAATTTGTGTCAGTTGATCCAAGCAACATAAAATTGGTTAGGTATGGCCTAGATATTGGAGGTAAAGTGACTACAGGATTTATTCAAATTAAATCATTGGAGTGGGCATGCATTAACCACCCATCCCAGGAATTGAATTTCTTGCATTAGATTGGATCATGTGTTGCAATGGATTAAAAATTTTTGGGGGGTTTAAAACAGAAATGCAAAGCCGGAGTTCCTGGCCTTCAGTTCTCGGTCTTGTCCAGAAGTGCATGAGGTTCTTGATAGACAGTAGCAACTGTAGCAACAAAAGTCTTTCAAACCCATGAAACCATGAAACGCCAAAGTAGAACATTTAAGGGATAGCTCTTTCTCCTGGAAATTGTTCTTGACCGCACTTAATCTGACTGGGACAACTGAAAGTTAATTAGTGGCAGCTTGCGCTAAGTTGGATCCACCCATAAATCTCAGAATTGAATTTCTTGTGCTGGGATTGGATCATGTGTTTTATTTAAATGTTCTGTATCACACTCCACCAACTTCTCTCTACTCGGTGTATCCACCTAATGTTTGCTTATACCTAAGTCTGACGAACCCTCAGTTCGCTCTCTCACTTTCAGTTCTATGTCATCCATTCCACGCCCCCATCTGAACTGTAAAGCGATAATAATAATAATAATAATGATAATAATAATAATTTGAATAAATATGGTATCAGTTAATACTCTCCACGTTTACCCTTCTACAGTTTCTATGGTGTGGGTAGGTATTGTTTTCCAAAATACTGACAACTAGGAAGTTGCAGATTCTGTTTCATGTACCGCAGGAATTTGTAAAATGATGTTTCCTAATAAGCTACTTTGTTTACAGTGTTTACTGATAACAACATGGACCAATCAGGTTGGAGAAGATAATACATAATGCTGGGATTTATGATTTACAATAACCACCCTTGTCCTCGGGCTCTGCATGTAGTGACAGGATGCCACCAATCTATCCACTACTGTTAATCTGGCTAAGCAGCAATTGTCAAGGGCCTTAATAGAACAAGAGTACTAATCTTGGAGCACAGGCAGCTATGTAGCTAGCTAGATATGCATGAGATAAATTAACATTACACTGTCATCCTAAATGCTTGAGGACTTACCTCGATATGAAATAATGAAGCCTAGTTTACTAGTGAATCCTCGCCAGCAAGAAACTGTCGCTCAAAACAGCATCTAGGTGGTCTAACCTCTGGATATGGGACTGGTCTTGCATACGGTGCACATATTTATTTTTGGAATTTTTATTCCGTTGTTCCGCGTTTTCTAGTATCCCTCATGAAAAGAAGTGTGGGGCCGTCTACTTTCAATGTGTATCTTGGCCTTGTAGAAAAGTATAGTACTAGGCCAGTATATAGAGAGTGTGTTGCCACTACTATTGATCTCCCACATCCCACCTCAAGTGTTGTCACATGCATTGGTCAACCAACCCCTCTACATTCCATTCAAAGGTTACATGACAAAATAAAGTCAGCTCAACACAAAGTTACCATACATTAGGTGCAAACTACAGAGCAACAAGTATCTAGTTCATAATGCAGTGTGTTATTATGTTGTGATTACTGCATGGTTTCCACAGTATTGCGGAGATACAGGATGGACTCAGAACCAAAGAGGCCTTGTGTCACCAAAACCATCGGCACCCACAATGGTAAATTTCACTCTGATGAGGCCCTTGCTTGCTATATGCTCAAACTGCTCCCAGAGTACAGCAACGCCGAGATAATACGCACTCGGGACCCCGAACGGTTGAAGAGCTGCGATGTGGTAGTGGATGTGGGAAGGGTATATAACCCCAGCATGCACAGATACGACCACCACCAAAGGTAAGTATGTCATAGATATATAAATATTGCACCTACTATGATGTTCAATTCAGTATATACGTACTGTCTACTGTGCATATTTTCTTTTGTGACTTGGTTTAAGTTAATTATACTGCAGTACACAAAAAAAGATTATACCTAAAGAGTTACTGGTAAATCTCAAGAAATGTGTATGTGAATCCAATGTGACATAACTATAGCAACATTTTTAAGCAACAAAAGTGGCTGCAATTGCAGTGGGAAAGTAATGCCTGGAGTATAGCCACTGACTGTAAATTCTTAAAGTTGCTACTGCACAAGCTGCTCTTTCCTCTACGTATAGTATTCAGTAGCACAACAACAGTTAAAGATTGATTCTAATTATGAAGGGGGTCTATGGTGATTCTGGTATCCTGGAGGGATATATGTTTGCTGTATACAAAGAGTGGCTACAAGCTTAAAGGTGCTTCTCTGTGGGGTGGTTTTGTGTGCCTGTTACCCTAGCAACACCCATCACACTCCATTACACAACACATGTTTAAGCATGTGGGAGTGAATGAGTGTCTGTCGGTGTGATACTGTACCTGACATATGATTCGGATTTAGAGTCCATATAACGAATGTACTCTGACCTTTTAGGCTGACATTTTCTTGTTTTATGGATATCAACCAAACCACCTAACAATGACTATAATGAGTCTCTCTTTTCTGTTGATCATTTTATGCCTTGAAGTTTCTATTGCTTGCTAGAGTAGTTGCAAGACAGATTCAGAGCACCTGAGAATGAGATTGACACTGAAATTAGCCTCGTACATGGGCCATGAATGTACCTACACTGAAATCAGCCTCGTACATGGACCATGAATGTACCTACACTGAAATTAGCCTCGTACATGAGCCATGAATGTACCTACACTGAAATGTACTGCCTCATTACATGATGAAATTTCTGGTAAGTGTGAACCAAATACTAGTGAGATTGACACTGAAATTAGCCTCGTACATGGGCCATGAATGTATCTACACTGAAATTAGCCTCGTACATGGGCCATGAATGAGATTGGCACTGAAATTAGCCTCGTGCATGGACCATGAATGTACCTACACTGAAATTAGCCTCGTACATGGACCATGAATGTACCTACACTGAAATTAGCCTCGTACATGGGCCATGAATGTACCTACACTGAAATTAGCCTTGTACATGGGCCATGAATGTACCTACACTGAAATTAGCCTCGTACATGGACCATGAATGAGATTGGCACTGAAATTAGCCTCGTACATGGACCATGAATGTACCTACACTGAAATGTACTGCCTCATTACATGATGAAATTTCTGGTAAGTGTGAACCAAATACTAGTGAGATTGGCACTGTAATTAGCCTCGTACATGGACTATGAATGTACCTACACTGAAATTAGCCTCGTACATGGGCCATGAATGTACCTACACTGAAATTAGCCTCGTACATGGGCCATGAATGAGATTGGCACTGAAATTAGCCTCGTACATGGGCCATGAATGAGATTGGCACTGAAATTAGCCTCGTACATGGACCATGAATGAGATACCTACACTGAAATTAGCCTCGTATATGGGCCATGAATGTACCTACACTGAAATTAGCCTCGTACATGGACCATGAATGTACCTACACTGAAATTAGCCTCATATATGGACCATGAATGTACCTACACTGAAATTAGCCTCATATATGGACCATGAATGTACCTACACTGAAATTAGCCTCATATATGGACCATGAATGTACCTACACTGAAATTAGCCTCGTACATGGGCCATGAATGAGATTGGCACTGAAATTAGCCTCGTACATGGACCATGAATGAGATACCTACACTGAAATTAGCCTCGTATATGGGCCATGAATGTACCTACACTGAAATTAGCCTCGTACATGGACCATGAATGTACCTACACTGAAATTAGCCTCATACATGGACCATGAATGTACCTACACTGAAATTAGCCTCGTACATGGGCCATGAATGTACACTGAAATGTATTTTTTACATGATGAAATTTCTGGTAAGTGTAAACCAAATACTAGTGAGTTTTTCTCATTGAAACTGTAGAGAAACATTGTGTGGACTGGTCATTCTCAGAAGCTGGCCATCCTGCAACAATTGCTACAAGCTCTCAGTAGAACTCACAAACCTCCCAGTCCTGCTGGCAGTGGCGGCAAAGAGTCGTCCAATACGAAATGGTCCTAGTTCTAGCTCTGGTTCCAGTACCGGGCCAGCGAGATTGTCAGCAGCATCTATCAGATCACTGTTGTTGGTTGATCCAAGTGTTGACAAGCCAATTAGCACTTAGTGCAGGCAAACTGTTTGAGAACTGCTGATATTACAGTTGTTGAAGTATTAAATTGCATTTTCACTAATGCGTGGTACAAGTTAAATCAACTATACTTAAGAATTTACTGGTGGAATAAGTGACTTAGACTACTTGTGTGTGACGAATCAGATTGCAGTATTTAGTCTAAAGTTAAAATTTAGATTAGATCACATCCCTTCAATCTGTTGTGAATTGTTTCATGGTCAAATTATGGCATACTGTGAGAGTGTCTAGTGTAGAGGTGTTGCTTACATGGGTATGTTACGCAAACCTCAAACTACCACCACAGTGTAGATCATTGACCACTTGAAGCCAATCTCTTGACCAGTGGGCTTCCAGTGCACATTGTCTTTGCCCCAGTGCAGCTATTTGAGTTCTTGAAGTCTTACCAGGAGCTTATGAGCGGCGAAGCCGCGAAGGAGTGTGTGACTACCGCATACACCGAGTGCCATCCAAATCATTATTAGCGAAAGAACTTCCAAATAAGGAAACCACTCTTCAAATCAAGCGTCATAGTGACGACCTAAAAACCCACGTGTTCCGTAATAGCGATGTGAGATGTTTTACACTCACTCAGAACGCCCTTTGACCTAGCCGTGGAGGAATGGGCAAGCGAACAGGTGACGGCGAAAGCGGTCTGCCTCAAAAATGCGAAGATGCCGGGACCCCTCACTGTTCTGAGGCGGCTCCGTTTTCGAAGCGGAGGCTACGGTTGCAGCAGGTATCTCCAATGGCTCGATTGACTTTTTAAAACGCCAGTAACAGCGGCTTCCGTGTCTTTCAGTGTGTTTCTGCCTGATATTCAAAGTTGAAGAAGTACTCTTGTTCGTTGTCTTGTGGAGTCTAGAGTCACTATTTCTTGTACTTGCAATTCTGCCATCGTTTATTTTCTCACGTAGCCGCATGACCTAAAGTAGGTGATAGACCGCATGACACGCATTGCGCCTCACCAAAACGGAAATACGTAAGTAATCCGGATTTGAATGACACGCTCCTTCGCGGCTTTGCCGCTCATAAGCTCCTGGTCTTACACAGTAAGTCTTTGCTGTTATTGAGTTCTTGAAGTCTTACGCAACTGACCTTGGGAATGTAATATTTTACTCAGTTTGTAACTTTTTTGGTTTCATCAAGTAGCCCAATTTTGTTTATTACCATCCGAGAGAGAAACGGATTATTGCTACACTACAGGAGGATTAAAAGTTCAATGTAAAACTGATAGAGAAGGACCTCATTTGCAAGGCTATAGTAGAGACAGTGAATTGGGAAATATTCTTATCTTGCTGTACTGAGATGAGAGCTATTACTACTGCTCTTATCAACATCACCTTAGTGTAGTCAGTGGGAGCACAAAGAGGTGTTCATGCACAAATGTTTGAGTTGGATATCGATGAAAGGAGGGGAGAAGGAGGAGGAAGGAGTTGACCTGTGTGTTGAGGATGTGGTCCATGTTGGATATCTCAAATTTTGTATGAAACACTAACTGAGTGCATGAGTGTTTGCGTTGAGATCTTTAGATTCTGTCGAGGTCATTATGTACTGTGAACAAAACGCACTAACCACTGAGTTCCATTCTCTAGTGTTATTTAACCCATGGATATCTTGAACTATACTTACGTATTTCAACTATCAGTGTTGTCACCAAACAAACACTCATTCTGACTGAAACTTGAGTTATTTAGTGTTGAGTGGAGTTTCCATAAGTTGAGAGGAGCTTTGCCTAAGCACATGTGTGCAAAGAAGAGCCACCCAGTGCCAACTTTAAGTTATCCTTTCTAGCCATTTGTTTTTTACAGTAATTGTTTACTGTTGTTACGTGTAGCTAATGTTTACTGTGACATCATTTCTGGCCATGCCCATAATCAGCTTGGCTATACCAAGCCCCTCCCTCGGGATATATCGGTATGATATGAGGAATTCTTGCAAGCAAAATTTCACTATTGTTTCTACTTTAACTATTTATCCATGGGAATAGTCGATATCTCTTTCCAAAGCACTTGAACTTGTAAATATGCTACACCCACCGGGCATTCACACTTCCACTTCGCACCCTTAGCCGTAAGCTACGAACTTGAATCAAAATCAAAGAAAATTGGATTTTCTTCTCAATCGAACCCAACAGTATACTCCAGTTCTCTTCAAAAAAATTCGCATGAGTTACTTCCGGAAAAAGAGCTGCTAAGCAGCCATTATGCGGCTTATTTTGAGGTAGCTAGCACGTGACTACACTTGAAAATTGCTGGAAGCGCTTGGCAGAATGACTTCTAGTGTTACAGATGTGCCTCTCACATCACGCTTTAGTCGAAAGAGGTAAGGACAAGACTGAGTATTGTTGTTAGGACCAGTACAAGCCTAAACCGGTCCCTCGTGATAGCCAAGGTGCATAATTGCATTCCTAGGTCCTGCATTGTGATACAACCAGCTTCTTGTTTATGGTGCGATAACATCCCCCAGGGGTAATTTAGGCAGCCCGCAAAACAGCTTGACCCAGCCCTTAATACGCCTGAGTACCCTTTCTGTCACCGTTGTATAATCTGTATAGCTATGAAGCACATTGTACCCCATGATACCAAAGTGCGCACAAACCTGATGAAAGATTTTTATGTCATTAGATATTAATAAGGTAATTGACTTTGCTATGCTGTTTACGCCTTTACACCTTTCCAGCTATTGTTTTATAGTGATTCAATGTGGGAAGGTGGATTATGCAGGCAGCCTAGGAATGAATGCAGTACAAGTGCAGTGTAATTGTCACTGGCTAATTTAGTATTGCTATTTGCCACTCTAGTAATGAATGCAACTAGTGAGCAGTGTAAGTGATATATGGCATGCACACTGCAGTGGATTCTTTAATTTATCAATTCAATTATTACCTACGCTTGTTTAATCCACTTGGCCTCCCTTACTGCTTCATGTATGGACAATCAATTGACCATATCCCCTCAATAAAACCAGGCCTAGATGTTCTATACACATAGTCACCCACTGTGCAGGACACATTTCAGCCAATACCAGACCTCATCAGCTGCACGACAACTTTCGAAACAACTACCGCAGATCAGGAAAATTTCACTGTTAAGAAAATTTCGCTGTTAAGAAAATTTTGCGGTTGAGACCAACCGCAAAAATTTAACACGCAAATAAAAACATATGTGGCGGTGATTAACGAATAAGAGTGCGTACACACGTCCACACCTCAAGCTCCCGTCCGATCAACGACTACTCCTGACAGCCATAGCATTACAGCCAGCGATACGTATGTTTTTATTCGCGTGTTAAATTTTTGCAGCAATACCTGGCTCTCCCGATACCTGGTAGTTGACTAAAATTAATGCTAAGAATGCTTCAGGCACTCGTCCATATTGTAACCGTCAACAGTTTTTGCGCGAATTATTTATAATGTGAAAATTTCCCGATCTACGGTATAACAATTATACTTCACAGCTCCCTCGTACTTTAATTATCATTTTACAGGACATTCAATGATACGATGTGGAGTTTAACGGATGGAAGAAGACGTTGGAAAACAAAATTAAGCAGTGCAGGTCTTATCTACTTTCATTTTGGTCATCGAATCATAGCCAAAATAACTGGTAAGTCATCCATTTCTTAATTAACTGTATAGCCGGAAATTTTCGCGAGGTCCAAATTTTAGTTAGCCCGGTGACAATAAAGGGGCATGGTCAATAGCTCATGGCTAAATGCAAAAATTAAAACGGTGAAAATTTCTTCTGGAGGGGAAACAGGATTTTCGTGCAAATTTGGACCAGCGAAGATTTCCTGCAATAATGTACTTATTCTGATGTCGTCCAAATTTGACTACTGTGAGTGAGCCTCACAGTAGTAACTCAAGTGTGAATGAGCTTCACACTCGTAATGTAACTGTGAGTGAACCTCACAGTAGTAACTCAAGTCTGAATGAGCTTCACACTCGTAATGTAACTGTGAGTGAGCCTCACAGTAGTAACTCAAGTGTGAGTGAGCCTCACACTCGTAATGTAACTGTGAGTGAACCTCACAGTAGTAACTCAAATGTGTGAATGAGCTTCACACTCGTAATGTAACTGTGAGTGAACCTCACAGTAGTAACTCAAGTGTGAGTGAGCCTCACACTCGTAACGTAACTGTGAGTGAACCTCACTGTAGTAACTCAAGTGTGAGTGAGCTTCACACTCGTAATGTAACTGTGAGTGAGCCTCACAGTAGTAACTCAAGTGTGAATGAGCTTCACACTCGTAATGTAACTGTGAGTGAGCCTCACAGTAGTAACTCAAGTGTGAGTGAGCTTCACACTCGTAATGTAACTGTGAGTGAGCCTCACAGTAGTAACTCAAGTGTGAATGAGCTTCACACTCGTAATGTAACTGTGAGTGAGCCTCACAGTAGTAACTCAAGTGTGAATGAGCTTCACACTCGTAACGTAACGGTGAGTGAGCCTCACAGTAGTAACTCAAGTGTGAGTGAGCCTCACACTCGTAACGTAACTGTGAGTGAACCTCACACTATAGTAACTCAAGTGTGAATGAGCTTCACACTCGTAATGTAACTGTGAGTGAACCTCACAGTAGTAACTCAAGTGTGAATGAGCCTCACACTCGTAATGTAACTGTGAGTGAGCCTCACAGTAGTAACTCAAGTGTGAATGAGCCTCACACTCGTAATTTTTAATGTGAATGAGCTTCACACTGTGAGTGAGCCTCGCAGATAACACAAAGCAGCCCCAACCCAGCCCTAGTCCTAGCTCAGCCTTATGGAACCGACTACACCTCTAGGCGTACCGTTACTATAGTAAAGCACACGCCATAACTAGCATAGCAATGCCGTTACTAGGATAGGTACGCTGTTACTAAGAGAAGCATGCTCCCATTTAAAGCCCGTCGACCGAGTATCACACACAAACAACTAATAATACTCACCGTGAGATAGTCGCCGCAGTACAGACCCGAATAATCTTCGGTACAGGAGCGCCTACCAGCGAAGAACAAGCCTCCCAGACGTTCCACCAAGACGACACGATAGCGAGCCAGAATCCCGTACCGTACGTTAACCGTTCGCCCATCCCCCTAGTTATTAGAAGTTAATATGATAACTCCACCCATTGAGCCCCACCCCCAATTTGTTTAGTAATTTGAATATTTATAGCACTGTGAATGCCCATAGCACTATGTGCCAACCAAAAGCTGGGCTCCTCAAAAGCAAACCTTAGGCGGGGAGTGGTCCTGCCCTTTCTGTAGCAGGCCACGGGTTGGAGTTCAAAGGGACCGAAACCCATGGTCATGCGAGGACCAGAAAGGGTACTCCCCTGAAGACCAGTATTTTTTGAGCATATCTCCCAAAAACAGTAACTATTAAACCGCCCCATCCATTTTAGCCATAAACGCCCCACCAATTTGTCATAAATGCCACACCCATTTAAGCCATAAAATGCCCCATCCATTTAATTAAGCCATAAATGCCCCATCCCCATCTCCCTTTATGTTTTAACTTCACACTTTATGTATGTGTGAAATTTTGAACATCGATGTGCCAGCGGTGTTGGTGCTCCCCCACTCGACACACAACTTCTGCCGCACATCAATGAAAGTAGGTTCTGCATAAATAGAAATGGTGGGGCGAATGGGTTGAAACATGGGGGGCTGTGCACAACTCAGTGCAGTTAAGGCAGGCTCAACTATTTTTCTAGTTCAAAACGTGTGCATGCATGGTGTTTTGAAACCATTCTGATTGCTAACAGCTACATCTTTGGGTCTAGTAAAGGTCCTATCTGCATCCTATCTACCCAAAAGATTAACCACAAGCACTTGGTTTCCATGGCGGTGACACACCCATGCTAATTGTGAATGTGTGATTGCAGTTTAGGTAATTAGATAAATGCAGAGGCACACACAGCAGCAGCAGTAGTGTGCACTGTACTTGCACAACTTCACCACGCTTGTACAGATTCGTCCTAGTAAACTTGGACCAGCCTTAACTGCACTGAGAAGGCAGCTAATGTGGCTGGCTGTGCATGGTAAGGTCTAGGGAAGTATTGGCCTGGCTATTTCTCTCCTTGGGCTTACAAAACGGCTTACAAAATGCTCCTCTTGTAGGGGCTCCATTTCTAGCACTGTAGGCACTTCTCAGTCGAGACTGGTGTTCCCTGGTGGGAGAATCCTGACTATTGAAAATTTATTAATGAGTTGGTTAAGTTATAGCCTCGTACCGCTCATTAACTGGTAACTTACCTGGGTTCAAACTGTTGACTTACGCTGCCGTAGAGTTGGCAGTACCAATCAAATTTCAGAATGTTTCACATGACAGTTGTAGCATTTCAGTTGCGTCATAAATGTATCACAGTACAGTATAACGAAAATACTGCTAGCACTTGGAACAACCTGTTTGAGAGTACTGTCAGTCGGGCTTATTGACATTGGTGAGCGAGAGCGAGTCTACTGCAAGCGGTGCGTCTACAGATGACAAGTAAGACAGCAACCATCCAACATAAGCCGGTAACGAGTCTTGCTGGCAGCAACAACGCAACGGGCTTGCACATTATGAGCAGTCATGTGGCTACGTTCAAATATCTCTTCGATTGTCCAATATTCATGGCTTGTACAGTTGTCATCTCCGAATACAGTTCTACCCGGGTAAGTTACTAGGCCATTTCTCCTATGTGATGCCTGGGTATGAGGCTAGTGAAGTTATGGTTACGAATCCATACAGAATGACCAAAGTTTACAATGCTAGCTTCTAGAAATCTGAATACAGTACGTTGAATGCACCCCTAAGTTCAGAATAAACATCTAGAAGGAGAGTAAATGTTACTCAGTAAAGGACTGAGAAGTCTTTGAAGTGTGCTTGTACTTTTGTTGCAGCCTCTGAAATAGTCTTGAGGTTGGGCACACCTGCACAATTGTGTAAACAACCACATGGAATGAGAAATTAAATACGCAAAGCATTGCTGTGGGCTGAGCTTTTAGCTTGTCTGTTTATCCTGGCGCCACAAAGGGAAGTCGCCTTGGCAGAGTTGCGGACAACCTTGATTCACCACTGCTATGGATTACATTTCATCCATACCGTGTTCATACCATACTAATTGTTTCTGTGCACATGTATTGCTACATGTATTTTACTGATATGAAGAAGTATTGCATGTGTGGAAGCATTTTCCAAGCTGGAGAGTCAGTCAAGTCCTCTCCATACATGTAAATACTAGGTACTATACACAAACGTCAGTATATTGTCCAGAACTCATGTATGATTAATTAGTTAATGTCTTGTTTAGACTAGTCACACCTTTTTTCACCTATATTTCCGCTTCTGCTGCGACTTAGCCCTGCAACTTGAGCCACAGCTTCTTCCACATGTCCTTTACAAGTACATGACCTTCACCACACCCACTCATTAGCGAGCATTCAATAGTCAGGGCACTTCTACCAGAGAGCGCTCCTCCGGACTGAAAGCTGCCTAAAAATGTCGGAAACGGAGCCCGTACAAGGTGAAAGGAGCTTTTTTAGGCCCGTTTGTGCAAGAAAGCAGAACAATGGCCCACCTGGCATTGACCAGGGCTTTTCTACAGCCAGCTACAACAGCACTGTCACCTTCCGGAGGTGGGTGGGTGTCACCTCCCCTCGTCCCACCCTTTTTGCTAGCACAGAACCTATGTTCAAAACGGATTGCGCCTATTGATAACATGCGAATTTCGATGACGACTATGGTTGTCATTAGTAGTTAAAGGGTTAAGCACTAGTATTGGTTACCAGATGGTGATTTTCACTGACGCTATGTACAGTCCCTAAGTACATAAAGTCTTTGATGGTTTTCTATCCTTGTTTGAGATGTGGGGTCAACGGATGTTGATGATAATAATCCTTGGGATATCACTGCTTCATAGTATATGGAAGTAAAATAATATGTAGACCTTATTATTGTGTAGGAGGGCAGAGTGATGATGGTCTAACAGATGACATCTTTGAGCGTGTGTACACTAACTTTGTTGAAGAGGTAGATGCAGTGGATAATGGAATCAGTGACAAGGATGGAGCAGCAAGGTAATATACTGTAGTCTCGCAAAAGAGCGTCCACTCACGAAAGAGCGCCCACCCCCCACTTTTGGCCCAGTTTTCTGTATAGGGTCATAGTTTACTCAAATGAGTACCCACCCTGGAGCAAGCTTTGCGTGCAGTTTGAGAAGCACAGCCTCAAGCGCTATGCATATCTGAGGTAAGAAAAACTTTGTGTAATACTTCAGTCTTCACCGAAGGTTACTAGAAGCATAGATAGTAGAGTGCAAGGCATCTTTGCGTAGACGAACATAGCTAATGCGGTGCACACCATAAGCTACACCATGCTACAGTTCAGAGTGTTGTGTGCCGTCAGGACTCAACCTCGAAACCACTGGTGGTTCCGTTGTACGTTATTGCTTGTCAAATTATTTGCTTCAAGGGTATCGAGTCGTTGTACACATGACATGGGTACTCTTTCATGGTTAAATGCAGAAACACTCGAAATAGTGCCCACCCCCCTCTTTGGCAGACTTATAAGGTGCTCTGCCCATGGGCGCTCTTTGTGATACTAACGGTAAAAGGAAATTGTATGTCTTCATCATCAAAGCACCATGGTAACATTGTAACTAGGTGATGATAAGGGCTCTTTGTGTTGGTTACTACGTACACAACATCTCAAATTACATTCCCATAGTTTTGTTAAGTACTGATCTTTATGTACACAGGTATAAGGTATCTAGCACAATCAGCGAACGTGTGGGTAGACTGAATCCATCTTGGACCGATCCTGATCAAGACACTGATGTAAGGTTATTGCCTGCCCAGATTTTGTCACTGATGTTTTATGTTGTTTCTTAAGACTTGGCTGTTCAGTCCTTGGCAGTCACTTGTACATTCTTTTCTTATTGTCTTAGGGTAAATTTCACAAGGCTATGGAGCTTGTTGGGGGAGAGTTTACCGAATGTGTGGTGGCCTACAGGGATGTATGGCTGCCGACAAGGAACATTGTACAAAAAGCCATTGAGAAACGTCAAGAGGTTTGCACACAGGCTAGCTCATGTCCTAGTATCTTGACTACCATGCACATTGAAATGTTTGCGAGGATGATATTTCGTGAAAGCTTACCACACGGAACGTTTAATTTGCACAATTCACAATAGTGCAGCAAGCATGCCACATACTAATGCACACAATAGACATAATTTTGTAGTTTTTAATTTTACGAGTGTAGACTGTTGTGCAAAATACACCAAAAAGTTATCCATCGCAGTAATCTTAATGTATACCGTATATTTTCTACCTTCTCATGGTGCGTAGATATGTCAGGAAAACTAACATTCCCTCTTAACTGTATGGAAGAATTGTTAATCATGTTACCATGCTGTTTGTGTCTGCACTCAGGTCGACAGTAGCGGAGAAATTATTCAACTGGAAATGCGTTGTCCATGGGTGGAGCACCTGTTTGCACTAGAGAAGAAGCTTTCCGTCTCTCCTAGCATCAAGTATGTCCTCTACCAAGAAGAGGAGAGTGAAAAGTGGAGAGTTCAGGTAAACATACTACTGTACACTGCAATGTGTGCCAATTCTTAGTTGCTGAAATACAGTGGAACCTACACCTCCCAATAGCAGCCACCTCACTTACGTGGCCACTTGACGCCGTCCCTGTTGAAGCACCATTAAATACAGTACTTAAGAATACTCCAAATTGCGAACACCTCGCTATTCCGTAAAGCGGACAGATTTTTTGGCCCCGCTAGTACCTGGACTGTACAAAATTCACTCATTAATGTGGACACTGGCAGGCCTCTTGCACAAGATTGTCCAGCACCGCTGATTGATTCACCAACTGGACATTACACTAACACTGGTACGCATAGTTCTAGCCTCTGGTTATCCTTTCTCGCCACCACACACCAAGGGAGAGCTCTGGAACGCGCCTTCATGGCGCTAAATGGCACGAGTATGCATTGCCATGCCTACCGGAAATATACCGGAAGCCTCCAAAGTAGGGACACCTCTTTACTCAGCACACTTTAGATGGCACCAATGGTGTCCGCATTGTAGAGGTTCCACTGTATAACCTTCATGCATTGGTGCATTGGTGTGTTTTACTTTGTCCTTTGAAAATACTGGCCTGAAGCATTCCCTGGTTAACTTTAGCCATTGTGGCATGTTTTGTACATAGATGTCATTCATAGTTACTAGCCACAAATCTCCTGTGTGTTGTCTCACACAATGTGATACTTTTCATGTTGTCCATTACTCAGGCAGTTCCTGTTACACCGTCTTCATTTCGCACCAGGTACCGTTTGTGGTGTAGTTTATTAGGGATACTGGAAAACCCAGAATAACAGAACACGGGAACAACGGAATAGAAGTTCACAGAAAAACGCATGTGTACGGTGCATAAGCCACGCCCCTTTGCCTTGACCAGTCCTTATATACAGAGGTTAGACTGTGTAGACATTGTTTTGAGCTACAGGTTCTTGGTGGCGAGGATTCACACGTAAACTTGGCTTTATTTCATACCTCTAGCTTTTAGGACGACAGTGTAACGTTATTTTTGTCTAGCTAGATACATAATTGCCTAGCAAAGCCTTCACTACTTGCCTCCACTGTAAAGATTAGTACCCTTGCTTTATTAAGGCCCTCGACAATTACCGCTTACCCACGTAAACCATAGTGGACAGATCGGCGGCATCCTTTCTCACTACATGAAATTTTTCATCTCTGTGAACCCTCTAAGACTAGTCTCGTCCCCAGACACCAAATTTTTCGCGCGCGCCCTGCGGCCTTGTCGAAAAATAGGGTCTGGACACATCCACTGGTAAAACTGGGGCGTAATCATGAACCCTCTAAGACAAACAGATATGAAGTTTACAGTAGACTGAAGTTCAGTGAAGGGGTGTGGCTTGACATGTACGTAGGGATAGGCCTACTCTGCACATGTGCAGTCTAGTATTTATTCCGTTATTCCGCTTTTCTGTTATTCCGTGTTTTCCCATATCTCATTTCATTAATGCTAACATGTTACTATACTACAGTGTGGCCATAACACAATCTGCTGATACTTGCTCACTTTTCTCAATGTTTTGTTGCAACTTTCCTTGAAATGGCAATGCCGGTTTTTGTTAATCAAGTTACAGTTTCTGTTATTGCCTTTGGCAACTCATGACTGTAACCCTTAATCATGTTGAGTGGTTGGACATGAACGCATACACAAACGAAACCAATGGCCATTCCGTAACAGAAGACAATATGGTAGCTTCTGGCTACATGAATACATGCTGGACTAGCCTCGTTCTTAGGCTATACATGGCAACACTGGATGTATTAAGGGTTTGTCTGTCAGGTATACGTAACATATACTGCACTTTATTATATACCTAGTATACGCGCCAATAGTATTTCCCATAGAGCAACATGACTAATATTTTCCCATATTCGATAGTCCGTATTCGATAGCCCGTGGGGCATATGCTGCGTAGCAACCGTGGCATGTGCTTTAATTGGAATGCACTCACAGCCGCTGCTGAAACAACGAATAAGCTTTCATTACAGATGAAGATGGCATTATTTACTAACTTATGGTACTTTCTTCCACTGGTAGAGGGATCGGTACACATGCTGGTGCCGTCCAAACCTAGAAACAGGCCAGCAGCCTGAAGCTTATTAAATTGCACACAGCAACGACCTTCGTACTGCGCATGCGCACTAGATGTCTATCTTCTTGGTGCTGCTAAATCACAGTAGTATTATTATAATAAATCTATTATTTGATGTGTGAGAAGGCAATATGGCTGGATATTGCCTTCTCACCCATCAAATAATATATATTTATCTTATTTAGCATTATAGAAAGTTATTGGGCGAGCGTGAGCGAGCCCCACACTAGTGAGTTGAATCGAGATTTTTCATCGATTATTATTATTATTATTATTATCATTATTATCTGTCGTATGTCGTTCCGTATATTCTTGACGCTGTAATTTAACGCGATAGCAGCGGGCCGTGTGCGGACCTTAAGTAAGATTTTCGTACAACTTGGCAACCAGCTAGCTCCAAGGTGGCTTTGAAGGATGGCACTTATGAAAGATAGTCAGGGATTGCAGGCGGAGCGTGCGCACTTATTGAAGAAAGGATAGCCTATAGAAGTTGTGTTTGCAGCGACACCCAGGATATATAGGTAGCTGGATCGAGCGTGAGTGTCTACTGTATGTAAACAGTTGTGTAGGCCTCCTCTAAGCTGTTAAGCCCTTTTGTAGAGAGTAGAGTGACAAGCTTTGTTCTGCTTCATGCCACGCCACCTGTGTGCTGTGATCTGACACTTCACTGATTCAGCCTTTGATATATTAAAGCTGTGTATTGCTTGCTCACGCTCGCCCCACAATGTTCTACATTCTCCTAGTTTTAAGTGTTGTTACAGTCAAGATAGTGTTTGTTAAGGGCAGTTTTGGAAAGTTATTGTAGGTACACTTGTTGGATGTTGCTTAGCAACCAAATTTTTGAACTTGAATCACACAAAGTGGAATGGGTGGAGGTGATAATGGGTGTGGCAGTGAGTTGCTAAGGGTAACATCCAACAAATAAGTTATTCCCCAGACAGAACAACAAATTCAACAATCGCCCTTCAGGCTTTGGGCTCATGCTGCTCCGTCTGGGGAATGTAACTATTATGCACGTAAGTATTTTGAACTTAGAATGTGTTAGTTGCTGTAGTTGTAATGTGTTTAGTTCATCCCCTTATGGTAGCTTATACCTTGTTGTCTACAGGTTCAGTTGATTTCTCTTGCTTTACAGTGGAACCCCGCTTAACAGACACCCCTCAACAGCAGACACCTACGATATAACGGACAATTCCGAAAGTCCCAACTGTCCTTCCATTCAGTTCAATACTTAAGCAACCCCTGAACAACGGACACCCTGCTACTCCATATAACAGACAGTTTTCGTGGTCCCAATTGTACGCAAACAATACAACACCAGGACACTTTTCAGCAAGATTGTCCACCATCGTTGTTGGGGTTAACAACTTGACATTACGTTAGTGCTGTTACTCATAGTACTAGCCTCTGCTTAACCTTCCCTGCCAGCTTACAGCACAGGAAACCTCTGAAACCTAGCCATGTTGTGCTCACCAGCTCGATTACGAAGTACCACGCCTACTGGAAATATACCGGAAGCCCCTGAGTTAGGGACACCTTGCTATAAGGGAAAAAATGTTGGTTCCCAATGGTGTCCACTATAGAGGGGTTCCACTGTATCTCACACACGTCTTATTGCTCTTTGATGAAATTCACTGGGGTTGTAATGTTGAATCTGTTATTTATCAGATGGCAGTGCTACATCCAATTGTAATTTAGCAACTAGCAATTGTATTCATTGTAGGTCATGCTTTCTCGTCATTTTTCTACTCTGTGTAGGAAGCCACTACCTGAGCCATGGCGGGGTCTACGAGATGAACAGCTGTCAGAGCTGACGGGTATTGCTGGGTGTGTGTTTGTCCACACCTCTGGATACATTGGTGGCAATAGAACACATGAAGGAGCTCTGAAGATGGCAATGCATGCTTTAGGGGGTACACAATAGTAACTTGAGAAACACGTACAACAGTTTGCAGAGTATGTTATGCAGAGTGTGTTTCTGAGCAATGATAGTATGCAGTCATTGTGAAGCAATACTGAAATTAAACTCACATAGAGTTACTTGCAATGTGAGAGAACAGTGCAAAGGATAATGGTAATTCAGATTGTGAGGCATGTAAAATAATTATGGTGTATGGAATGGACAAAGCAGCAATACTGCGCAAGCTTCAAATTTTCATCGATTCATGTCACTGCAGGAAAAGATGCACGGCATGCAGATTGCTATACAGAATTAAATGGTACTCAATTACACACTGATAAGT
The DNA here is from genome assembly GCA_949130485.1 of Agelas oroides. Classification (NCBI taxonomy): domain Eukaryota; kingdom Metazoa; phylum Porifera; class Demospongiae; order Agelasida; family Agelasidae; genus Agelas; species Agelas oroides. The sequence goes on along the minus strand of OX422184.1, from coordinate 14,124,905 downwards.
TAGTTCTTGTCGTTGAGCAGAAAATTATTTTTGTAAGGTTAAAAGGCTGTTTCAGGGTTCTCATTGATTTGTTCATTGTGGTCTTTGGGAAGGTGAGCATTTTTCCATGAAGAAGCAGAGTGTCTCCAGTGCCAGTGTGCCACTAGAGCTTGCTGGATGAGGAGGGCCAGTGCACTATCGCAACAAGGCACAATGTTGTAGTAATTATATAAGGTATACCTATACATGCTTAGTGAGGAGCACCTTGTATGTAAGTAAAAAAGCTGAGAATATTGTAGCTGCATCCAAACACTACATATAATCAAGTGTGCAATATCATCTACTGAGTAATACAAATAAACGGATGGTTGCAATCCACCCATCATAAGCAGCATGCTTTGCACAATCATACAAAATGGAAGCCGTACAAGCAAGCATCCTTCCTTGTTCATCAAACAGCTACAGGTCATGCAAGCAACTTCTCTCGACAATCTGACACCACGTAACTTACATTCTAATCATGATTCCTTTTCATCAGTGGACTGTTGTGACTGCATGAGATGCTCGTATATAGTATAGGAAAGCCTCTAATCTTTGACTTAGTGTTATACCACAAGTATAGGCCAATTTCAGTCTGGAGGTAGATGGAGTTTGGTGCAAATATTAATACCTTTGTAGCTATATAGTTGGGACTGAATGTGTGGTTGCTGTCTATTGGTTCATTGTGTGCATTTACAGCATGTATACAAGGCAATTTCATTTAGTTTCTAGTTTTATTAGGGGCCATCCTTCCCCCTAAACGAAAACAAAGATTCTTGGAAATCCCCCCCAAAAATATTTTTGCAGACATTTTGACTCCAGTGAGGTTGTTATCTGAATGTGCAGAGGTGCATATCCAGCAGCTCCTGTCACCTGCCATGGTCCAGTGGATTGGAGGATAGTTCTCCCATGCATACTCCACTACAGCTGACTTCTCTAGATGTATCTGTCATCCCTTTCTTGCCAGTGTCCAAGCTGTTTCTTCAATCTTGTCTGTACTCTCTTCAATGTAAACTAGGTCACAGCAGCAGATCTAGAGAATACAACATACCACACTGAGTTGTGTTGACCTAGGGGTAGCTATATAGAACTTGATTTAAGACCAAACTAGTAGCTACTGATGTTATATCCATCGTAGGGGATTACCACCAATATGGCTCTGTCCCTTCCTACTCAACATGACTGCTGCCATGCATCTACTTCTTTCTGTGTGGGCAAAGAGAAGCATTGTGAAATACCTTGGCAGGGTGGTCTACTTCCTTCTGGTGGTTCCCCAGCGTATGCTGCCCATCCCTTTGGCCCTACTCAACATGACTGCTGCCATCTACGTCTTTCTGTGTGGGCAAACAGAAGCACTGTGAATGAACTTAGCAGGGCTCTGGCTAAGTGGTCTACTTCGTTCTGGTGGTTCCCCAGCATATGCTGCCGATCCCTTTGGCCCTCTCATGTAGACATCTCACCGCATTTCTCTTTACATGGTGGTATACTCAAAGTGGAGATATTGATCCTTGAGTGTGGGCTTCACGTAGACAGTGATGTCCATGTTGCAATCTTCTCTTCTCCAGAGAAGAGTGTCAAGAACGGGGAGTATCCACATTAAACTTGATAGTCCACCTGACCTCATTGAAATGATGGAATTCTTCACTAGAGCCAATTCTTGAGGATGCAAAAGTGTCATGAACAAACCTCAACAAACCTCTACCACAGCCTGGGCCTGGTCTGCATTCCAGCTCCTCAAAAGAACTCCAAGTAGGCCAAGTAGGCCACCATGTCAGAGTCTGGGAAGCTATCACTGCACCTTCCTTCTTGCTTGTAAATGTTTCCTCTGTAACTGAAGTAGACACATCTCCAGCAGTTGGGCAATGTTTCGAAACTCCATACATACATGTAGAAAGTGATGAGTTTCCAGTCAGTTTGATGTCTCCTCACTTTTCACTAAGGTGCCTGTAGGTGAGGCAGTTGCCCCCTGTGAGAGGCTTCAGGAGGACTAGCTACAAGCTGATTGAAGGGACATTTCTTACCCCTGACATGGCACTTAGTCTGTCATGCTAGGGGAGATATGAGGGATGTAGTATTATGGTTGAGAGGGGCAGTGGTTATGATTGTCATTGAAGCATTCAAGTCATAACGTCTATAAAATGTTATCCAATTTCAAGTTGGTAACAAGGAGCATGTTATGAACTATTATGACGATTCCTTCAACATGCTACTGCATAAGTTGCAACTTATATAATGTTGGGGGTAATAGATTCAAGGGGCAGAGCGATCGCTGCCTGCAGTACGTACACAGCAACTGTGTAGCTGAGATAGTCAGTACCCCAGCCCCCTTCCAGTTATGCAGCCAGAAGGGTCTGGGGTCCAGACTACAGTTGCACCTTGCAAGCGAATTAAGGGTTGTAAGACGAGCAAGCATTGAGTTGGTTGTGTCTTTGATGCTCTTTGCTATTGCTTAACCCTGTAACCACAAATGACGACTACAGACGGTGTACCTCTAGAATCTAGTGGGCATGGCTTCGGACTTAGAATGTTGCCATGGTGATACCAATCAGAATGACTCAACTCTGAAATATGGAATATCACCATGGAAACATTTTAAGTCCGAAGCCACGCCCCCTGGATTCTAGTGGCACAAGGTCATCATCCAAGTTCGGCCACATGTCCGTTGGCACAATCTGTTTTGAGGATAGGTTCTGCAGTAGCGAAAGGGTGGAACAGGAGGAGGGTGGGTGACAGTGCAGGAGGCTGGTGCAACTGGTTGTAAAAAAAAGCCCTGATCAGCACAGGGTGAGCTATTTTTCTGGTTTCTTGTGCAAATGGGCGTGGCTTCGGACTTGCACATAGTAGGGACTTCATTCTGAATGCTCGCTAGTGAATGGTGTGGTCAAAGTCACTGATGAACTTGCAAGAAAAATCTGAAAGAAGCTGTGGCTCAAGTTTCCAGGGCTAACTCCTAGCAGAAGTCAAAGTACAGGTCAAAGAAGGTGTAACTAGTCTAAGACCTCTAGAAAATACAATTCAGCAGTTAAAGGGCTAAATGCCTCTACTTGCTTCACTGCTGGAAACGGGAGACGTACATAGCACTGATAAGCGTCGGTCCAAGTGGAAAATGCTCGGATTTAGAAATGCGGAGACCGAGCTGATACGCAAACAGAAGTACGGAGGCGAGAAGAAAAGCCGCTCTAAGCCTAATATCTCACTACCGACAGAAGTAGTTCTGTAACTGGTTGAGGCAGTCTTTCGAAGGGTCTCTTGAGGGAATCACGACAACACTTACATCTGTATCACTGTCAAGGGTACGTCAGGAGCACAGAACCCCTTGGTTGTCCGACTCACCGCGGCATCACGAATGAACTGTGTGGGAACACTCGCTGAAGTCAGAAATCTAGCCCTCGCATAATTTGCTGGTAGACAGTCAACCCTTGGCTACAAGGCCTCAACACACAGTCTTGAGTCAGTAAACACTTCTTCTCGCGTTCGTGGCGTTTTCCACTGATTAGTGCTTTGATTATGTCTTCTTTTCCTGCACTGTCAGCAAAAGAACGCAATATGCAATCAGAGAGGCTATGACGGCAAACCGGACTTGCGCGCGCGTATATAAAGCGGAATTTTTCGCTCTTCATCAAAGTCTCCCGCCGCCCAGAAAATGGAAGACGTGGTAGTTGATCGAGATAAATCCGTGTCGCTTATCAGGCTATCAAATAAGCCGGAAAGTGGAAAGTGCAATGAACCAGAGGAAAGTAATTCTGGCCTGCAGCCATCTAGCAGCTCTCTCACCGCTAGTTCTACCGACATAGTAATAACTCCAGATGCGGATCGTGAGCGTCAGAGAAAGTCCAAAACTAGGATGTGGGTGGAATGGATTCTCGTTGGTATGGTGATTACTGCTGTGTGGATATTAATAGTGGGATTGGCCATCGTCTTCTACCATCTTCCAGAGGTGAGACCTCACCCACTGATTCAATACTACTACCATTTTTTTTTATGGCATTGTGATGACCTTTTAGTGTTGACCTCAAGTTTCAAGTACATCAAACAGTTGCTAGTGCACGGAAGAATTTGAATAAATGTATAACTTAAAGTAAGAATGCCATCTCTCACTTTTCTGTGCTGTAAGCGACAAGAAAATATGTGGGGCATGGGGACAAAGCTCCCCCACCCCCAATAAAAAAATTGTGTATAATAGTGTGTTCAGATAGGTAACTGAACATGTGCGAACAGTGTGTACTGTGCTCTGTTGTCTCTGTGCACATGTGAACTTTGCATGCGAGCCTGGGAACAACACTACTTCAGCATGAGCCGCCTGCTGACTTTTTTCTGAAGTAGCATGGAGTTTTTTCAGGGCTGAGGATTATTCAACAGCACACTGAAACAACAATGAATGGCAGTTTCAAGCTCCTTCGTGCAGTCTTCAACAGTGGTGGGCACATGAGAAAATAACTTTTAAAGGCTTATTTGTATTATGCAGATGTGCATAAAGGCTTATCGATCTTCACTGTGGAAATCGATTCGCGGTGTTGAAAATTTTGTGGTGGCCTCAACTGCACATTATTGTAACAGCGGAATTTACCCTATCTATATGGTAGCCAGGTTGCTTTGACAAATGGTTTAAGTTTGTGAGTTAATGCTTATCATCTGTTCAGAATTCATTCTGTTTAGTTACATACCTTGGTTTTCTGCTGTGAGCTCACTGTGCACATGAATCACCGCCTACAAGTAAACCTCTTAGTATAGGTAATTTACTGTGGTATTTGGGATTATTAGCACGAGTAATGCCCTAAATAGCATGAGGCGAAGCCTCATGCTATTTAGGGCATTACAAGTGCTATTAATCCCAAATTCCACAGTAAACTGTGCTATCACATGCTAATAGTAAACTATATTCTTGTATAGTATAAGCTATATTTGTATACTATAAACTATGCCATAATGTTTACAGGAAACAATATCAGTGTAGCTATAAACTATGCTATAATTTACAAGTAAACAATATCAGTGTACTGCTGTGCACATTGACCAATCAAATCACTATTACAACTTTTTCTCAGTAGACAGCCATCTGAGCAATCTCATTGGTTGTCCCAGATGCCTATTACAAAAATAACAGGTGTAATAGACATAGGCACTTTATACTGGGACTAAACTAAGTTTACTATTATGTGTGTACTTGGTAAACTGTGTGGACCTTGAGCTCACAAAATGCACCCACCTTGACCTCATCAAGTGCACCCACTATGATCTCAAAGTGTCAACAATTCACCAACTGTGCCCACCATGAAGTAATTTTGTGGACAATTCCCCAAATGAACCAACTATGAGGTGACAGTGCACAAAGTTTAAGAAGCCATTATGTGCATGCATATCCAATTCTGGTTCACCAAGTGCACCAGTGTTGGTCCAGTTCACCAAGTCCACTCTCCAAGAAGACATTAAAATGATATAATCCATTCACAGTTCACCAACACCTCATTCCTTACCAATGAGGCTCACCAGCACCCGCCAGCATCAGGAGCATCTCACCACCTTGCATTCTAATGCTCCCCCCTATTGAACTCTGACCTGCATGTAGTAATTTAACACCAAGAATCAAACTTTACCGTAGCCATAGTTAAAGGCTACTGGGACTGCTAGGCCAACACCAGTGTGTGCACGATATTGGACTCTACGAGGTCTTATAGTTCACTAGTTTTAATCATTCTACTGCATGCTATGTTTGTTTTTGCCATTTACAGTGTTAGGAAGCCTGAAGGGGAGAAGTGGTTGGGGAGGGAAGAGGCTTGATGTTGATGGAGTTGCAAAATATATAAAATTGCTTTTTCACATTCAAACCTTACACAGGCAAATGTAGCACAGCCCAGCACCGTCAGTTCTTCATTCAATTTGTGCAACAGTAAGTTGATGGTACTGCATTCACTTATATCTGTGTGACATGTCAATAAATTTGACTTCAACTGTGATCTAGACTTGTGCTCAGGCCTACCTGATATTTTCTTAAGTTCATTGTGTTCAACCACCTGAAACAGAAGACCAGTAAAACGAGCAGGTCTATCAACAAGGCTGATTATTTCTTTCCACAGTATCAGACTTGAACTGTACTATTGTGTGTCGTGAGGACTTCTATCTTGATGAAACTATGGGTTATTGCAGACCCCACTGTGGAAGATGGAAGGCATATCCACCAACAACCCAGACTGTACAAGATGCCTTTGTCATTATGTCAGCTGCTGGTGGCATTATTGCAGCCGTTGTAGTGATTACGCTTGCTTACTTTCGCCATAAAAAAGTGTGAGTAATCACATACATACAGTAGTAGTACACACAGGGCAGGTGGAAATCATGCAGTCTGGTAGACCCAGTACGTGCTTGATTGGCAACTTCCAATGCCAATTTTTCTCTTGTTTGGTAACCTGAGTGAGCAGAAACTGGTATCTCAAATCCATGCAATCTGTGCACAAGTGACAGACAAAATTCGAAAAACTGTGTATCTAAATGGGCAACTAGAAAAGCAGGGAACGGGAAAAAGGAATGGGAATTTGCGCATAAAAGCCGCATGAGCAGAAACAAGACAAACTGCTTGTAGAGATCTTGTTCACAAACATCTCCAAGGATGACTCTGACCCAGCTCACAGGGATATTTTTCACATAAAATGGAGCACAAGAATATCCAAACACACATTTGGAAGCCGTTGAGTCTTATAATATAGAAGCCTGGATGGTGAAGCAGAAGTTGTGTAAACACTATGGATGTAACTGATTATAAGTCGGTCACTCATTGAGGTTGACCAGCATGCAGACTAAAAACAGGACATGAAGTTTGTGTGGCACAACCACTGTGTCATTTTCTACGTACTATGTATGTGTAACATACGGTGTCTGTGATAGTGTAGGTGGGCCCGTGTGCATGAACAATCAATGAACCACATCTCCTTAAATAAAAAATAGGCCTAGTCATGTGACAGTAATTATCACTGCAAGTTCAACATTGATTTAACCCCAGAAGTGTCATCTTGGTTGCAGTCTGGGTTCATGTGATGACCTATCTCCATTTGCCATGGTTGAGGTACACAGCACTAGTACAGTCAAAGATTCCGGCAAAACATGAATTTGGTTGCAAATGAAATTCATTTCATGTTTGTGGCAAAAGGGGGTGGAACCTTGTAGCGTGTATTCATGCCCTATTGGAAATTTGAGTATACTGAGTCGTAACTCTACACTGGTAAAGGTGGGAGGTGGTATAGCCTGCAACTGAAGTGATCCATCTTAGGTTAAATCAACCTAATTTTCCGGTGTATCTACAACCTACATCAGTGATCATCACTATAGTATATAATACTAGGTGGGCTTATGTGCTGTGTAATTTGACTAACATGAAGCTCACAACCGTTCGTCTCTGTACAAAGTGCGTGATTGCCTGGAAATGTAAGATGTGTGATTAGCCAGCATACTAACTTCAAGGATTAATAATTACCAGCAACTTCAAGGATTAATTACCTGGTCAATACAATGTAGTGAATATAGAAACAGCTAGGCATCATTCTAAGTGGTCACAATAGTAAGATTACTAGTGAGATGATGCATCATCATGGGGCGAGCCTGAGCAAGCAGCAAACTGCTGATTTACTACCTTGTCATGGCACACAGCAGTATTTGTCACTGTTGACTGTTTAAGCCAAATTTGACAACACATAAGTAGCTAAGTGATAAATATGTGTATCACATATGCCAACCATTTCTCCAGCCAGGGGAGCTAACGTGGCTACACATGCATGGACTAAGCTTTACATCGAAATCGTGAGCTAAATTTCTGGCGTTTATGAGTGCCGTTATGCATCAGGGCCCGCTACCTGAAGCAGGCGACCCAGTCAACTGGCCACCACCATATTAAGTGTGTACCGCCTGTGAGCGGGCTGCCGTCGTCAGTAGAAGCACAAACCAGTGCCACACGTGCTTCAACTTCAGTCGTCTTTGCTCCAGGTCCCCGACGCTGCACTCTGACAGTAGCCCTGCACTGGCCTTCACATGCTTCACGATATCGACTTCGTGAAATATTCGAATGTGCTCACTTAAAATTTACGGTAAGTGGTCGGTCCAAGCAACAAGCAAACATACACACGCATGTGCGCAATGAAGTCACGCTAGTGTGGGGCTCGCTCAGGCTCGCCCCAATAATTACACAATAGTGCAACAGCAAGATTTTCCATTTTCCTTGCACATCTCTCTGCCGATGTAGTATAACCTCCTTCCATCTGCACTGAGTTACGGGTTTTTGGTCCATGTTTGCAGTCCAATTATATTGCAGCCATAATGACATCCTGTGAATGCCCTAGACTTTGGGTATTTGCCCACTGTTGTGTTGTAACAGAAGCAGCCGGAGTGTAGAGTAACCAGAGCGTGCCTAGGTTACTCAGAATTGAAGGCTGATTCAAAAGCTCTTTAGGTGTAACCTAAAATCTCTGTAATAATTACGTACCTAAGGTACTAAGCACGTTATTAGCTTGCAACTAGACCCATGCACTATGGTCGGGTCTGGCTAAACTTTACTGATAGGGATGGGGCCAAGGGAGTCCCAATAATCCGTAGCAATTATTGTTGCTGGGAATCCCTGCAGGGAAACATGCTTTTTATTGTTTGAATGGCTGTTGTAGGACAAGTTGTTAGCTGCACTTTAAGGTTACGGGATAGTTTGCTCATGAAAAAGTATTACCTTCCTCTTTTCTCTGTGCAGGATCCAGGCATGCATCCGTTTAACTATACCGCTAAAAAAAAGTTACATTAGCCTGTAACAGCTGTGCCGGTTGGGTGGGCGGAGCATGCAATTTGATAGCAGTCCCTGCAGTTAACAATCCGCGTACGAACTACTGAATTCGGCGTCAGTTATTTCCTGTTGGAAGAACATCTTACCGTATATTACACTGTATTTGAATTCTACGAAGACAGGCACAGGGCGGCTCGAAGAGTTTTCGCTGAGACGACTTACCGTTTTTGATATATGCCTAGATTTAGTCGCTTGATCGGTCGAAAACCACCTGGGTTTTGGATAGAAACGTGTCACTCACTTCCCCTGACACACAGCGACGAAGTTGCTCCGAGCCGCCCTCATGTAAGTTGAATTTTATCCGTAGGTGTTGAAATCTTGTACCTGCAATCCTCTCTGAAGACAAAATCTGACGCCAAAAGTCACAAACTTTGTCATTGCCGCTTGCCTTAGTACGCTGTATATAACAATTAATACTATATTGGTTAAAAGGCACTCATAGTGCTGTTATATGTCGTTTCTATTGCGTGCTGTAACTGGTTCCTGCACGGAGAAATGGGAAGGTAATGAATATTAATGAGTAAACTGTATCCCGTAACCTTAAGTAAGGGTTCAAGAAGCCCACAGAAGCAGCTGTAGTGAGGGTAGTTTTCAAGGGGGCATTCCATCTTTTTTTTTTAAATTGGCCAGAAAGTTTTTATTTTGAATTTTTTTTTTGCTTCTTATAGCCCTGAGAACTAAATTCACTTTAGGATCAGTTTCCATGTACATTGAAAATTTAGCAAGCCTGGTAATAAATATGAATGTACATCAGTAAACTAGCTAGCCTGTATGTATAGTTTACCAACATTTATATACCTTAGACATTCTGTAACTGGTTTGCATGTTTCTGTCTTGAACATAAATTTAGTGATATATTGTAAAGTTATAGTTCAACTTGACTTTTTTTTTACATGCAGGTTCAAGTTTCCATCAGTGTTCATCATCTACCAAAATATAACTGTTGTTGTGTACGCAATTTTTATTCTGGTAGGGTACACAGCCAAAACGCCACTTTTCTGCAGCTCTGATGATGTGACAGAGAGCTTGGATAATCCAACTCCATTTTGCACCATTATAGGTAACAGTTAATTATATATATACAAGACTTTAAAAACATTAAAAAGATGTAGGGATGGCATGCCAAAAAGTATGCAAACAAGGTAGGGATAATGCACGAAAGCAAAGGTCAACATATTGGCAAAGCCTCATCCCTACATTTTTTTCACACTACAGTTAGACAGTGCATGGGGGTCTTCCTAAAACGTACCACAAGTTCACAACCTTTACTGGCAGTTCATGGCTGTAGCCAGGTCACTTCCTCCTCCCACATGGCCTGGGAACAAGGCTAGTATGAACCTCTTCAACAACTTGAGCAGTGAGTTGGAGTAGACTGCAGACTTATGATAGTGTCGTTGAAGTACATGGCATGGTTTTAGCCTCGTCCCCAGGCCACTTTCCTTCTCCCACATCTCGGCTCAGGAACAAGGCTAATATGATCTTGCAGCATTGCATCAGCTGTAGTGTGAAAAAGATGTAGGGATGAGGCTTTGCCAATATGTTGACCTTTGCTTTCGTGCATTATCCCTACCTTATTTGCGTACTTTTTGGCATGCCATCCCTACATCTTTTAACATTTTTTTAAAGTCTTGTTTCTGTACTTTTTTGATGTTAATCTCAATTACAGTTAGACCAAAGCCTAAGAAGAATATTTCAAGTGTAACCACAACACCAGAACTTGAAACGGCGTTGACAGTTTAGTAGTAGTTCCAGGCATGTAATAATAATGTGTAATATAGCCAGCTAGAACCTGATGAAGGGCCAACCGCTCTCCCTACCAAACTTTGTGAAACCAATTTCATGATTCAGTTGTCATGACGACTGACCAGCTGCAGCACAGAAAACTATCATACTGACAACTGACCATCCTAGTTCACTAAAGCTGTGAGTAGGCTATTTTTAGTGTAGCTACAAGTAGGTAGCGCCTTACCTACGTGGTGTTCATAAGCCTTGCCCAATGCCGCGGGGGGAAAAGACCGTGCCAGCCATGCATACTGCCCACTGGCCATTTCGCCTGTGAACTAGTCTCGCTTCCAGACCAATGACTGTGGTCTTTGGTCTGGGAACGAGACTTCATGTGCGCATGCATACAAAATTATAAAATTGCGTCCTAAGCAACGGACAGCAGCCTCAGCTCATACTTCTGTCTCCATGCAACTACTCTTAGTTTACTGTACACTACATAGCAATGCTGTAGTACTGAAGGATAGTAAGAATAGGCTAATATGATCTTGCAGCATTGCATCAGCTGTAGTGTGAAAAAAATGTAGGGATGAGGCTTTGCCAATATGTTGACCTTTGCTTTCGTGCATTATCCCTACCTTATTTGCGTACTTTTTGGCATGCCATCCCTACATCTTTTAACATTTTTTAAAAGTCTTGTTTCTGTACTTTTTTGATGTTAATCTCAATTACAGTTAGACCAAAGCCTAAGAAGAATATTTCAAGTGTAACCACAACACCAGAACTTGAAACGGCGTTGACAGTTTAGTAGTAGTTCCAGGCATGTAATAATAATGTGTAATATAGCCAGCTAGAACCTGATGAAGGGCCAACCGCTCTCCCTACCAAACTTTGTGAAACCAATTTCATGATTCAGTTGTCATGACGACTGACCAGCTGCAGCACAGAAAACTATCATACTGACAACTGACCATCCTAGTTCACTAAAGCTGTGAGTAGGCTATTTTTAGTGTAGCTACAAGTAGGTAGCGCCTTACCTACGTGGTGTTCATAAGCCTTGCCCAATGCCGCGGGGGGAAAAGACCGTGCCAGCCATGCATACTGCCCACTGGCCATTTCGCCTGTGAACTAGTCTCGCTTCCAGACCAATGACTGTGGTCTTTGGTCTGGGAACGAGACTTCATGTGCGCATGCATACAAAATTATAAAATTGCGTCCTAAGCAACGGACAGCAGCCTCAGCTCATACTTCTGTCTCCATGCAACTACTCTTAGTTTACTGTACACTACATAGCAATGCTGTAGTACTGAAGGATAGTAAGAACAGGGGACCAATCAGATGGATACACAGAGTGAAAAGTGAAATCTGTCTGGTGTACGTGTAACAATGGTTGTTCCAGACACATCCAGTGTTAGTCTATCAAGCCAGACCCTCTCTCACCCTCTCACTTTTCAGGAGGGTGAGAGATGGTCTAGCTTGATAGACTAATCCAGTGTAAGATAAAGCTAAACGTCATGCACGGAGAACAGCCATCAGGTTGTATGTCCACAGGGCAGATACACCTTCACCCTGTGATATGCATTCTCCACTTCACCATTGTTCATCTACATCTGTAGTACAGGAAGTTGTAAATTCTGTTTCATATTCCAAGTTGTAAAATGATGTTTACTGTAAACTACCTTGCTTATACAGTGTAAACTACTTTGTGTGTATACTACTAACAACATGGACAGGGAACACAACACATGATGTTAGCCTCCCTCCGATTTTTTTAGTGTCTGGGAATGAGGCTAACATAATGCATGGTAGCTTGGAATTATGGTTTACAATTATCAACCCTTGCTGTCGGGTTCTGCCTCAAAGTCAGGTGGTACAGTTAGATAGTATCATGCATTTTCTATTACACAGCACAGGTGACCTGGATTTTATGGCTTAGTTAACCTCCTACTATGCCCTCAATTGCACTTGGTTTGTTTACTGCCATAAATTGTCATTGCGCTAAATCTCATTCCCATGCAAACTTTGGTTCCAGCCAAAACACATCAATTTTACTAACATAAACAGCAACGTGCGGCATGAAGATTTAACTTGAAGCACAACTCGACTGGAATCCTTATCTCCTTCATGCAGGTTCAAGTTTCCATCAGTGTTCATTATCTACCAAACCATTACCGTCACTGTCTACGCAATTCTCATTCTGATCGGATACGCTGCCAAAGAAGTCCTTTTTTGCAGCTCTGATGACGTGAGAGAGAGCTTAGAGAAACCAACTCCATTTTGCAACCTAATAGGTAGGACTTTACTTGTATATACATGTATCAGTAAGACTGGTGTTGTCAAACTAAGCCCTTGAATGATGTACTGTTTTCATTTGGCTATCAGCTTAGAACCACTAACTCAATAAATATTAGGTTTCATACGTGACATTTGTATAGCTATATCTGTTTCAATGTGTGGATCAAGGGCTACTAAACTTCCTGTGTTATTCCAGGTATAGCTAGTACAGGTCATGTAGCGGACATACCTGACAGTTCCATGTATACCTGCTACAGTACATAGCATTTCCAGGTTTTATTTTCAAATTTCTTGTAGCTAATTGAATCCTTGTGTTTTCGGTTAGACAAATCTTGTTCTAAGGCCTTCAGTCTTGTTACTCAATATGGAGAAATTTGTGAATACAATGAATAAGATTCCATGCATAGCACATGGCAACTATTACCTTACCTGACATTTAATTACTAATCTCAATTAGTAATCTGTGTTTGATGACATTTTCACAAACAGCGGGTGGTCACAACTCACACATTGGATTCCACATCTCTCCTTTGCTCAAGAACTGTTCATTAATAGATGCAGATGAGTAAGTAAATGGCAATCTTATACATCTGACTCATTATAATATTACAGGTACTGTCTCATACTACACAGTGCTACAACTAGCACTATGGGCCGTTTTCCATGTGGTGGTGGTGATTTTGGCTGTTATATTTCCGTTATACAATCGGGAACTTTATGCCTCAGGCAAGATCAAGTACATCCACATCACGATGGTACTACTAGGTCTCATTCTGCCTTGTGTGCCAGTTGCAGTTACTTTTGGGACTGGAGGATTTGCTTTTGGAGACACACGATTTCCCCCCATCATCTGTTTTGGGAGAGACAGGGGAGCTACTGTGTATTCACTTACTATTGCTGAGAGTGTCCTAGTTGCAACAGGCATTTCTCTTCTAATAGTCGTGTTTTGGAAAATTATCAAGGTGAAGTTTTTGTGTAGCTACAGTTCAGATGTAATAATCAAAAAGTCTGTCAGCAAGATTCAAGGCAAATTTCCTACTAAGCAGCCTAAGTATTAAGATAAAGTGTTTTAACTAGCTATAGCTTATTACATACAACAATTATAAAAATGTTTATGAGCATGAATAAACAGTAAAGTTTTCTTGTATGTTTCTTACAGTTCTACATTGACCACTTTTCTGTCTGCTTTTCTATTTTTTGTAGGTGTATGGATTCAAGTTACGGAGATCTAAAGGAGCCGAAGTGCGGATCTTGATTGTGTTTTGCTACTATACCATTGTTGGCACAAGTGCTCTGACAGCTTTCAATGTTACTTCTCACAAGCTTCAAGAATTCTCCAGTGAACTTGATGCTTACTTCCTCTGTGAGAGAGGGGGTATTGGAAACAAGTGTAACCGAAGTGGATTTGAGAGCTTAACAAATCCAACACTGCAAACTATAGGCTTCATTCTTGTTGGAATATATCCAGCAATTAACCTGGTGTATGTGATACATATTGCTGACCTAAGAAATCTTAAGCAAAAAATTTGCTCTTTATTTAAGTTATAATTATTTGCTCTTTGTATTAATTTATAAATATATAGTGAGCAGCAGTTGCTAGGTTGAGAAATCAAACATGTTTAAAACACACGAGTTGTAATTATTATACTGTTTATTGTATAGGATTAAGCTGCACTTGAACAAGCATGCATGTTGTGATTGAAGTTGTTAAAATATGAGATGTTTTGCAATTAATGAATATCACTACTATGTGCAACTATGTACAGTTGATGAGCGTTCTGAACTGTGTGATTAGGTGGTAGTGTTGTGAAACATAAGCAATCAACAAAGTTGTTTAATTGCTATGCTATGCTAAGCTGGCAGTCCTTTCAGCATCGTGGAGAGGACCTGCTTATTAAAAAAAACAGCTTGCACAGAAATACATGTTTTGTAGTTTGCAACATGTACTCAGAAGTGTTCACAATTGTAGTGTAATAATCGTAACTCAATGCTTGGTTCAAAGCATCCCTAAAGTTGTTCCCATACCTTGGCTTGCACCCACAGATTTAAGTAAGTAGTACAAATAACAGTTCAGTACAGTTGGCATAGCATCAGCGAATGGCTGTTAATTGCACAAGACAATGTCAACAGCAGTTATGCCATTCATGATGCTGTAAATTCCATACTGTTCTGTTAATCATTAGTGTACACTTTACTGTGGTAAGTATATAATGAACAACTGCACACAGCAGTGCTGGTTCCAGAGGCTAGTACGTGAAAAAGGAGACACAGTAACAATAGGAACTTTTGTACTAGATATACAAAGCCCCATCTTTTTTGTGCTACAGTTTCTGAGTGTAACAAAGATGTAGGGGTAGATGGGGCTTTGTATATTTGCCTTCACCTTTATATCATCCCTATCTTGTTTCTATACTTTTTGGCATGCCATCCCTATATCCTTTTCCATTTTTAATGTTTTTTAACTCTTGTATAATATTATATGTTGTTGATTATTGACTGAGACACAAAGAACTCACCAGCCTATTAGTCATTTATTCACATAGCGCACGATATGCATCAAACCTGAGTACCATACTATAGATGAATCTATAGCAGTGGCGTACAAACCACATGCAGGGGCTCTGGGGGCTGGCACCTTTCTTTATATTCTGGTGAAAGTTTAACTTACCTTCTATCGCCTTCTATAGCTCTATAACCTATTGTCTCGGTCAAATTATTGTAGTGAGTGTTATAGATAGCATGTTGTAGTGTGTGTTTTACCACATGTTGACCCCACATATGTACTTAGGTAATGTCTGAGCCATAAGCAAAAGCTGAGTGTCATACAGGATTACACATTTTCTTTACCTGAATGAGAGGATTCTGGTAGGTGAACTTAATTTTAGCTTTATAAGGTCTGAGCTTGGCTGATCTAAGTGTGCATGATTTATTTCAGTCGTCAAAATCATCACATCAAAAATGGTACGCATTGGACTTGTCTAAAAGTGTGCGAGATTTTGTTTGTGTTAATTCTTTCAAGAATACACTTAGGAAAATTATAGCAATTTTTGAACTGATGAATTGACCCATTGCTTGCTGACTAATATACAGATATAGACTACACATCAAATTCAAAATTTGTGTTTCCCACCACATCACATACTGACGGTGAGACCTCTGGGTCACGTGCCCCAGTGTGCCCCAGCTTGGCTACGCCACTGCTGTCAAAGGCTATTGTGGTGGTTTACAGAATACAAGTTTATCTTTTTTTTCACATAGCTATATAGTTTACAGCAAATTGTTATCTTATGCACTAACCAGACTTAAAGCACTGAATTTCAACAGGAACAAACCATCATCTCAGCTGTATAGCAAACCCTAGGAACACTGAAACCATCGTCTCACGTTGTACAAGTGGCCAGGTATCTGGGTGTGGTCAATAGGCGTGCCTGTGATGCCAACTCAAATGCAGGATTTTAAGCATTTGTAGAGTGTATCTAGCAAAAAGAAGCACAGACAAGACAGTTTTTCAACATTTCACACAGTTTGAAGGTATTTAGCACTAATAGAACGGCCTTGATCTGGAGAACTGGCGGGTTTTTTGTGCCGACAGACAGCAGACAGACAGACAGACAGACAGACAGACAGACGGACAATGACGACAGATGTACACGACCGATCACTTTACCCTTTGTGCATGCATGTAAAAAGTACAAAAACAACATCACCATGCAATGTGTAATAGCCACTGATTACAAGCAGATCTCTACTGAAGCGGATTTTTTCGAATTCCAGAAGGATGTTATCTTATTTCAATTTGGACTGTATATATTATAGCTATACCCTCAAGTCCAAGCTCATGATCACTTCCCACTAAACATAAGTGTCTTGGCATCTGGATTTCTGATGACATGACCTGGGCAAAGCACATTCAGTTTGCTCTTAACAAGGCTAGGCACCACTTGAGGTACATCTTCCGCACCTTCTTGGTACACCTATGTAAGTTATTGTTGCATAGAATGTGCTGTGGTGGAGCTTAGTATTATTATTGACGCAGAGTGTGGATACGGCATCATGCACCCACTGTGGCACATAGCAACAGTAGCAAAAGTAGATGCCCCCTAATTCCACTACTAGTGCTATAGACATGG
Organism: Agelas oroides; assembly: GCA_949130485.1. NCBI lineage: Eukaryota > Metazoa > Porifera > Demospongiae > Agelasida > Agelasidae > Agelas > Agelas oroides. The sequence continues at coordinate 14,107,928 of OX422184.1, read as the reverse complement.
CAGGAGTGATTGACATCCAAATGCTCTGGCCTCCATATATAATTATATAGCTATGTCTATAGATGGTTTTCATGGGGCGTGGTCTCACTTCCAGAGGGCAAAAGTCAGGGTCTGTGTTTAGTGCAGCTGTGCGCAAAAGACAGGCTAGTAAGCGCTACATCAAGTTCTTACTATTAGTACTGAAAGAAAAAAGAAGCTGCTTCTCTCAAGGTGAAAGGTGTACAGCTGCCTCTTGATCGCGCGTTTGCCCTCCGGAAGTAGGACGCTTAATTGACATTTGGAAACCATCTATATGCTGCATCAATAAAATATTGAAGGTTCAAAACTATAGCCTTGCAACCAGGCTTTTCTAGTCCACTTTCTTTGTGCTGTTAGTGTGTGTCATTACAGTGAAGCATGTACATGCAAACATTCCCGACAAACAAACCGAGGACATAACGTCAATTCATCAGCTATCTTATCTTGTGACCCCAACACCCTTTAGCATCATGCACAACTATCATCGTGTTATTTTGAGAAATATCAGTTCTAGATGCCCTCTTAGGTCCTTTAAGTATCAGCCTTGTATAATAAGTAAAAGGTTTACAACTCGAGTTACATGTCTGTAAAGATTGGCCGGCATGTTACCACAATGACCGTGAGCTGCGCAGGAAATCAATTAAATTTAGGGCGTTACCGTGCATTGCGTGAAGGACAGCCTTTGGCTAGGCAGCTAATAAACATCCAGTCGATGCGTCTTTTTTCTGGGGAATTGACTTCTGTGCCATCATGAGTACAGGTATATCGTATTATTTATGCGCAGTGATGATCATGTTTGCTTCAGCAGCGATATCTTCTAGAGAGCAAGATTCTGCAGCTGTGACCGTCAGTTCCTCCAGTGCAGTTCCTGTTATGATCGTCAGCAACGAGAGCATTGCTACAGATGTTAGGAATCAAGCATGCTACTGTAACCCAAACTATTGCGCTGTTTGTCGAGTAGGGGTATGTTGCGAGGGGTTTTGCTGCCCCGATGTCAAACCCATTTGCTGTAGAAACGAGAACGACGTCGAAACATCAATATGCTGTAAAGAGAGCTACACGTGCTGTGACCGTCCCGACGCAGCTACCGGTACAATGAAGGTAATGGAGTGCGTCGATGTTTCAACGATCACCTCAACGGAAGATTTACTCGTGATACCTGCTCCTACCACGTTTTTGAACATATATGCTATGCCAGTGGGCCAAGGGGACTGTACTATCATCCAGTGTCCAAATGGGAACATCGTCGTTGTAGACTGTGGATCAACTAGTGTCGCAGGTTGGAGTTATCAGCAGGTACAGACGTTTCTCTCTGACTCCATAAAGAATGTTGTAGCCGTAATTATTACGCACAGCGACAGGGATCATTTCAACTACCTCCCATTCATAGATTGGAATAGTGACAGTATTCAGCATATCATAATCGGCGGAAATTTTGAGGACTACAGTAACAATGCAGACATATGGAACTGGTTTAATAACTTTGGATTTTACCCAAATGGAAAGGTGCAGAATGTGAACAATGGACAAAAATGTATCGGTAACTGTTCGGTGACAGATGGATTAAATTTTTGCGCAAATACTAATATTAAGTTTGAGATCTTAGCTGCCAATGTTGGTTCCAGTGATAATCAGAAAAGTATTGTGATGAAGGTAGCTACTGTAGATCAGTGGAGTGTGCTTTTACCAGGTGACATGGAAGGTGCTGCTGCAACAGCAATTGCAGAATCATTGGGTTCAAGACTACAGTCAACTGTATACAAAATGGCTCATCATGGTGCAAGTACATTAGCAAATCAGCCCGACTGGCTTACACCAATCAGGCCCTCACAAGCATTTGCAAGTAGTACATACAACTTTGGTAGATATCGACATCCCAGATGTGTTACAATCAACCGACTTCTCAGTCTAAACTCCATCACTTCTGCTGTGCCACATCCTCTGCACTGTGGAAATCCCTCTACTGATCCGACACCACTAGATAGCTTTTGCCACTCCATGTTCACTACAGCTCCAACTGCAAACTTGTTATGCATAATTACGAGCAGCTCAAATGGTCACATACAGACAGACTGTATGCCAAATAAATTGCTTACTACAAGAGTAAATCTTAATGATAAGGAAGAACATCTACAACTGAACAATGCATGGATCAAATAAACGTGAACAATTCACAGTGTAATGGTTATTTTTATAATTTACCCATTGTATGTGTGAAATGAGGACCCAATTGCAAGTGCTAGGGAGTTTGAATTTGGTTTATGTGTAAAGTGATCCCAGCTATACGGTGTGTAGGAAATAAAGCTACTCTTACTTTCCTTCAAAGAAAGGCTTTGGAAAAGCGAGAACTAAAATAGGCAATGCATGCCTATAGCTGTTCCCCAGCTTCTTGGACCTTCACAGATGCAATACATATCCGTAACATTCTTTTCAGCCTGTGGTTAATGATCTGTTGAACTTTTGTACTCTCACATTTACAGTTGCACAACAAAAGATTCCTCCATTCCCAAGCTCTGTTTAAATTACGTAGCTAATGATTCATTTGTGAGTATGTCCAAGATGGGTATAGAACAACAGTGAGTCAATTAATATACAAGTGCTGAATGATACTGTTGTTAAGGTGCCTTTGTAAAGTGTTCCTCTGAAGCAATCTAATCATGGTTGCAATAGTGATATGCTGCTGTCTACCTCAAGACATACAAATTAATCAGTAAGAACACAACACTACACAAAGTATGTAGGTAGCTATCACCTTTCAGTTCTCGCTAACTGATGAGCACAACAAAACAACTCAAAGTTCCTTGTTATGTGAGCCACAAGAATCAACTAGACTATCTGTGGCCTCTTTACACTTACCATCCCATGTAGCAACTGCAGTTGTTGCAGTACTCCAATTACTAGATTGCAAAGACAAATGTTACAATAACTGACTGACTTATTAGCCAGCTGTGGGCAAATACAAAGCACATACATGGAGTACTACACACAAATTTGCTGTCAGGGCTGATACTTAGACTAAAGGTAAGTGCTATGCCAAACAGTAATTGTAGATTCTTGTCATGCGAACCACAAGACTCATCACCTGTGACCATGCATTGTTGAATTCCCAGCCAATGTAGCTAGCAACTTCAAGTGTGACAGTGTTCCAATCTCAAGCATTTGAATGGCAGGCCTCATCAATTTCCTGTAGGTCACACCTAATGCCTCTAGCAATGGTATTATGTAGCCTCTGCCGATGTCCTTGTGTTTAGACTGCATTTTGATATTATCAATGATAGAAGTAGCAGCTGAATTAATGTGAACGGTAACACTCAGCTGTTGGCCTGGGAACGTGACACATGCATGTTAATTGGTGAGAGGGAAGATCATGTTGTGTAACTCACTAATGAGATCTGAGATGGTTTATCTCAATGTTGACACTCAGCAACAGTAGGAAAGCAACCCCACCATACCGAAGGAAAAATTCATGCAGGCCAGGAGAAGGATCGATACACTACTCTTTTTGGGGACTATGGTTGTTAGCACACTGTTGAGTATCAGCAGTGCCAGGAGCACAGAGCTGAATGGCATATAACATGGGTAAATGTGCCACTGGTTTCTGGGGTTCATTTATGCGGCACATGGTTATTAGCTGCTACTAACTTGTGTGTGGTAATGAAAGAGTTGAACAAACTCGTGTAAATAAACAGTATTGGCATCACCTTCATGCTTGACTTGTATCACTTCATGCTTCCTGAAAACATGGGGACAAGCGATAATTGTCATATAAATGTTGAGTCAGGAACAACATGCAGTAGTCTAGGACAAGGTTACCAACCTACAGGCACTTCATAACTTTCACCTATCCTAGAAGTATATACCATAGTCTCGTGAAAGAGCGCCCATGGGCGGAGGACCTTAAAGTCTGGCCAAAGAGAGGGGTGGGCGCTCTTTCGAGCATTTAACCACGTAGCTAAGTGTGCCATGTACCCTATACAGGAAATTGGGCCTAAAGTAGGGGGTGGGCACTTTTTCATGAGTGGGTGCTCTTTTGCGAGACTACAGTATAATTATGATTTTACAGTCCTTTCTAAAGGCTACCAGGCTCTGTGGTTTTATACCATGTGTACATGTTCAGATGTTGGGCAACCTTGGTTTCAATAAGCAACAATATACAATGCCAATTTTCTCAAGGTTTGCTTTTGGCAGTGATGTTATTCAGTGAATATTAGATCTTGAGTTAATTTAGAGGTTGGATAAAATTTAAGCGTAACACTTCTATCACTCTGGTAAGGTGAATATTGCCAGAATGTGATTGAAACAGTGCAAACAAAATTTAGCCAACTACAGTGACACAGTATATAGTCCAAGACAATAATACTGCAACATCTGTGGCAGTAAGAGGGAAAGTATTTTTTGCTGTCTATAACAATGGGATAGTGTGGTACTGACATGGTTGGACTTAGATGGCTGACTTAGATGACTTAGTGATGGCTTCCACATCGATGGACTGGGTGCTAATGGTTGGCAGCTGCAATCTGCAAGATTCACAACTCCAAAACATTTGTAAACCCATTGATGTGCCAAGAGTCAACATAATCCTTGTAAACCTGAATTTTCAGACTTTCTGGCTGCAGATCCTCAAGCAGCTAATGACTTGTTTGTGAGTGGATTTTACTACACTGACTGTCACAGTTTGGTGGATTGACCAGTTTGTTGGACAATAGTTTAATCCCAAACTTGCTGTGCACACATTTTTCAGCTAGCATAAATTAATTACAAACGTCCTCTATACGTTATTACCTTGATATCTGGAAACATTCTGTGGACATTTTGACTGAATGCTTCAGTCATTATCAGGGCAGATCTAAAGAAGGGTGAACAAGCACCAACATTAAAATTTTATAGGCACTCCTCTGCTCTGGCCACACAGGAAACAGATACTGGCAGTCATGAAGGAGAGCAGACGAGAACAGCCCATTGGTGGTGATTGTTACATGGCATGGGATGTGTGAGGAGATCAGACACATTTGCAGGAAATTTGACATCAGAGTAATCTTCAGATATATGTGTGTGGACTCTCTGACCAAGGTCAGAATTGACTACCTGTAGGGAAATTATCTGCATGAACCACTATATCGTATCTCTTGCAGCTGTGGCCAGGTCAACATCAGTTGAGCAAAATTAGGCACTCATTTTTCCTTGCATTTCTAACATCACACACACACACCTGTCATAAAACATATTCACTTGTTCACACACACACCATGTAGTGGTGGTTACATGAGAACTGCACACTTGGCACACATATGCAGTGAGGACTGAATGTTGCAGTTTAGGTGCCTAATGCAAAACAGATTGCTGGCTACATGTGATATTCAAAATCAGACAATCCACAAATGTAATTTTGGTGTACTAAACGAGTTACGTAGAAAGCATGCAAAGTCAACATGTGGACTGTGCAGATTTGTGGCTCTAACTGCACCCACCCCCACTAGCAAACTTTCCATACTCAGGAATCTTGATCAGCAAACATCTGGCTGTACACACAGACTGAAACTGCCTGTGCATGATGTCAGAAATGTAGCCCCTATAAAAGGTGAGCAGAGTGCCTTGTGCAATGGTGATGTTAGCCAACACAAAAAATGTTGCAAACATGCAACATTATACAGCGGTAACTTATCAATAAGCTGGTGAACTTCCTCTTCCACAAGTGTTGTGCTGTCATACTTAATGCCTATAGTGAGTGTTGAAAATAACTATGACATTCACTGAATGTCGGTATGTTGATTATTATATGTTCTGCAATCTGATTGGACTGCAACATTGCTGCAGTGGGTGCAAAACCCATTATAAACTTGCAACCAGCCTAGCCTCTTTCCCAAGCCTTCCACCGTCCAGTTTTTGATTGCTTACAGTATGCAAAAGCAGAGTGGAAAGCCGGGAACAAGTAGCTACATACTGTATAAGTGATCAAAAGGTGGATGGTGGGAAGGCCTGGGGATGAGGCTACAACCAGACTGCATGCTAGGATGCATGGTGATTTGGTCTACAAATCAAGACAGGTTCAGTGACAAGATACATACAAGAGGCAGGAATAAAAACTCATTTGGCAACAAAGCTACAGGAGGGAGAGACCTTTGAAATTGTCAGGCTTACTTAACTGTAACAGTTTGCTCAACTAACGCACTTGGATTGCCTGTCCGTTTCTTATAACAGTTGAGTTACTCTACAGAACACAAAGAAACCAGTTCCACCGTGCTGCATATTTCTATTCCTGCTAATAGCCTATGAGTTTTATCTGTTAATTGTTGCTCCGGTTTACGTATGGACCAGGCTCACCTAATTGTGCCTCCAAACAATCCTTCAATCTAGTCATGAGTCAATGGAACACACACACACTTTTATACTGTGTACTGCAAGCGATGAACTCTGGGGTGTGGAAGCTGGGAATGGCGCTGCAGCATCACCATCACTTGAAAGCAAATCAATGGAAAGCAGCCTGAGGGAACTAGGCTAGAAGACCCCACTACTACATTTCATTTTAGTTCCCAAAGCAGAGCTGCTCATTAAGTTAGTTCCCCAATGCAAGTATGCTACAAGCTGGTTGTGAATGGTGAATTAAGTTGCCTAACAGTAACCCAGAAATGGTGTGCGTGGAGCACGTAATGTCAAAGTCATGCTTCTTGGTGTGCCATCTTTCAGGTGAAGTGTCAGCAACAGTTTCAAAATTAAATGTGGGAAATGATCCTGAATTTGATTACCTCAGACTGCATAGTTAAACTGTATTTGTCAAATCCCCAGTAATCTCCCATCTTTTTCGAGGGAATTTGATTAAAGGGTCTGCCCCACTATAGGGGCAATTGATGTTTTAGTTGGTGAAATCCCCACCTTGTCCCACTATAGCCCAATTTGGGGGGTGGGGGCCGAGCGCGTAGAAGACCGTGAGGCGGAGAGATGCTCCTGACACTATTGCCCGATTTGGGGGGGTGGGCATAACATTGCTATCTGATGTAAGTGGCTAAAACTGTTGTTTAAAGTGCCCTGGGCCTTGGCAAGGCATCTTAGACCATGTGACAATATATGCATGCAGCAAGAGAGTGGCTGTAAATGTGGATCAGCATTGCAAGGTCCAAGACCCATGTTGGTATGTCTACTAACTTTGGCCAAGGCACATTTGATATATTCATGCAACAACTGTGGGTATGGATCAGGCCCAAAACATTTGCTCAAGAGCATTGTAGGTTATGGTGTTGTGGTCAAACAGACAACAGCATTCTTGTAGCTATCTTGAAGGTGGTCCGTGAGTGGTGTAGCTAGTTCATTTGCTGCACAGTTCAGCCTCACCATCAGCCCATAGAAATCAACCCATGTCCTCAGAGATCGTGACAAATGTTTGTACTGCCTTCGCTCTCGTGAAAATTATGCAAGAGATACTCGTGCATGTTTGTGCTCACTCTGCCCTCTTGAACCGTTCTTGGGACAGAACCCAAGTCTCAGGTAGATCTAACCGGTTGTCAATTAAAAAAGCACATTTTATACATTATTACAATATTCACAGAGAGCAACAGAACCTCTGCTCTTGCTTAGATACGATTCGGAGTGGGTTGCGGAGCTCTGCATTGGTCCAAAACTCAGTCCAAATATCGGTCCATAGTCCAGTCCTAGCCTCGTTCCCAGGCCGTTCCCGCCTCCAGTATAAAAACGGACTGCAAGGGGTCACTCTAAAAGTAGGAACGAGGAAATGAGAAATGAGAAATGGGAAATGGGGAAATGGGGAAATGGGAAGAAGGTACATTGCATTTCACTCAGCAAACTGCCGATGTTTTGTTACTGCTGTGATGAGATAGTCAATGTCCATGCATGCACTCACTGAGAGATCATCTTTGCCTGACAGTTGGCACCAAATGGGTATGCAATGGCATTGCATCACAGTCTGCAAGCTAGCTCTATGTATAAGTTCTTCACTTTGGCAGCTTGTTAGCTTGTTTGTTGAATCTGTGAATTGTTATTGTTTTCATACAAGGAGTCATTTTGAGGCTTCTTCCTGCAGTTGCTTGCATTGTTATTGATTTTGTCTCACATACAGCACTATTATTCACGACAGCATGTACTAGTCAAACGTAATGCATCTATAATGATGTTCACAAAATGCCTGTTTGCAGTCATTCATCACAGTGGATACACACACCGGCTCTGCAGACAATATAATTACTGTCAGTGAATTATAGTTTGCATGCACTGAGTGGAGGAGGGAATGTACAACAGCATGACTGAGACAATTCTGTTTACTGTCTTAGATATTAGCCTATGCACACACTCCAGTTCTATTTCCATGCTACTGTTAGTGCTGATTTATTCTTCCTGCTTTTCTCACTGAGGACTCTATAGGCCTACCTCCTCTAGCTACTCTGCACAACATGTACACTCCACTGTCCTGATTTACACTGACTCACCACTTGTGCGTTGCAGTTCCATTTCCCCATTTCCTCGTTTCCCATTTCTCATTTCCCATTTCCCGTTCCTACTTTTAGAGTGACCCGACTGCAAGCGATCAAAAACTGGAGGCGGGAACGGCCTGGGAACGAGGCTATCCAGTCCAGAGTCCAGCCTTTTACAGTACAATGACACCGCCCACTGTCCCTATTGACGCATGCGCACAACAGTATAAGTAGTCAGGGCACGTGTTTTGACAGTTTGGATCAACTGGAAAGAACGATGAGAGGAAAGGGATACTGCAGTCAACTTTGTTGGAAAAAAGGCAAGTGTGGAGATTAATTGTATGGGTGTCTGTATGTTAAATGTGTAGAGGAAGTGATCAAAGTTCGGACACCAGGTATTATCTGACGGTACAACTGCTTTCTCACTGACAGCAGCACAGGTATCGCATGCCCTTGAGGTTGCTCACGTTCAGCGTTAGCAACTGCGGTATCACGGTCCTTGAGAACCCTCGGGATCGCTTACACAAACCAAAGATGCGCGAAATTCGGACATGCGTATTTTTGGACGGCTACTTCGATGTTCGACAACTGTATACCTAATCCTGTTACTGCATCGCAGCTAACTAACTGTGTGAACGAACAACTCTTCTACCTTTGCTCTTGCAATGCAGCAGTTCTTGCTCCGTTCCGTTCCAGCTCCCGCATCACCTGACCTTAACCACGTTCTCAATATTCGGACAGTCTGCTTTCAAGCCTACAAAGCACGACTGTCACTAGATAATCATCCAGCGTTTCTTCGCGAGTGAAACAACCAAAACATTACAACCATAGGGTACTGGAGCTCAAGGAGAGCATAAGGTGTAAAACACCACACGTGTACTGCTGAGCCCTCGTTCATCCCCTTACCCCCCACGCCAAGCCTAACATTACACACCACCAGTAGCTAAAATACATCATTACGTATTTCATCTGGCAACTTAGCTATAGCTATATATAGCTGTGCTACAACTACCTGGTTAGCTAGCTCCAAATTAAGTTAGGATGTGACAATATTACATCACAATGAACTACAGATCAATAAACATCAATGAAAGTTCCATGTTCAGTTGGCAACAGGATGTGAGCACATCATGCAGAGTTACACAAGCTGCAGACAAACGTATAGTGAGGGCTTCTTGCTTTAGCGACAGCAACTCATGCACAAACACAGTGCCACCACCTGCAGCATCTTGAACACTGCACCATGTTTACTGCCCGTCGGTGTTCACACCTGCCCAATAGACACTCGGAATCTACACAGATAAAAACACGGTCAGTTACTCAGTTACAAGTCACACCTGGGCTCAAACTTGGTTAGTGGTACCCTTTTTGCAAGTCTCTCCAGCTGACAGTGAAGTGATAATCAACAGTCCGATACACCACACACACACACACACACACACACACACACAAATTGCACACACACACACAAATACACGCGCATACGCGCACACACACACACACACACACACAAATTGCACACACACACACAAATGTACGCGCATACACGCACACACACACACACACACACACACACACACACACACACATACACAACACACCTTTCTCTGGGTCACCCTGAGAAGTTCCGTATCTGGACTTGGAGGGGTTGGCAGCGTTGCTGTCCCTTTCTTCCCCTCTCACTCCACTCCCACAGCTGGAGGGGTCGCCACGGCTGGAGGGGTCGGCAGCCTTGCCAGAGGACCTGTTCCTCCCTTTCCCTCTCATTCCACTCCCACGGCTGGAGGGGTCGTCACGGCTGGACGGATCACCACGACTGGAGGGGTCATCAGCCTTGCCAGAGGACCTGTTCCTCCCTTTCCCTCTCACTCCAATCCCACGGCTGGAGGGATCGGCAACCTTGCCAGACGAATTGTTCCTCCCTTCCCCTCTCATTCCACTTCCACGGCTGGAGAGATCGGCAGTCTCACTGGCAGACGTAGCACTGTCTGCTCCTCTGACTCTATCCTTATGGCTAGAGGGATTGCCAGAAGACTTAGCTTTTGCTGTCCCTCCCACTTTCCCTCCCCTGGCTGCTGATTTCTGTCTCTGTGCCTGTTTTTCTCCTGTAGTGGAAGATAAAACGTGCCAGCACATTCACACAAGAGCCCTCAATATCCAGGTTTCTACCGTATGCATGCACACCAACAGAAGAACTGATTGTCTTGGTAATCTTAAGGACAAGGCTACAAGAACGACATGTAACAACAACAAATACCATCTTACGTTTTTCCTGATGTTTCCTTTCCCTCTCTCTTCTGTGTTCCTCTTTCAGTTTTTGTTCCTCCATCTTCTTTCTCTTTCTCTTTTAAAGCTCGCAAGTTTTCCAAACTAGTAAGTACTCGTGCTGATGATTTCGGCTGCATTACAGGTGGCTTCAGCTGAGGCTCTGGATGTGACAGAACTTTCAACAGAGCTGTTGTTCGTTGCAGGAACTTTGTAGCACCCTCTTCCTTGCAAGAACTTTTCTCATCCCCTTCCGTGCTGTGGGAGTCATTCTCACCCTCTTCCTTCTCTTCTTGGAAGCTAAGTCTCGCAGGGGATAGCGGTGGGGTGGGAGAAAGAAATGATCATGAGTGACTTTAGTTTATATTCCATGTGCATCAGCTGTCAACTGTAATGCATCTTTTGTTACACAGGATGCTGAGTGGAGTGTCTGTACATGTTCTCCCTCTCTTTCACTCTACCCAATGGAAAATGATGACTGACTCATAGGGATAGTGAATGTTTCATCCAAATTCAGTGCGGAGCGTGTACAGCATAACGGTGAGCATACTGTTAGTACAGCTGAGACTAGAGGAGATACAACAGCCTCACATTATCCTACAACGTACAGTAGCGGTCAAAATAAAGTTTACGTTCCGTTTTCGTTCCACGGTCGTTCTACGGTATGAAATGTCCTGTTCTGTTTTTACGGATTCTTCCGTTCTTACGTAAGAACGATTGCTGATTCAGTAATTACTGGCTTTGAACGCAACAAATAATTTTCGACACAGCATATCTTCGCACGCAAGCAAGCTATCGACACGGAATAAAGACTAGCCTATAGCTAAGACCTGTAGATAAAACATATCCAAGAATCAAGAAATACCTTTCAGAAATACGTTAGTTCCAATCGCTATAAGTCTGTTGGGCGGGGCTTGGTGACGATCGATCGATTGCCAACTGTATCTCTGGTTCTCAAGTAGCTATCGACATGGGACAAGGACCGTCAGGAAGAGAGACTGTAGGCCTAAACCATATCACAAGATGAACAGTGTTTGACTTGCGATGCAGCTGTTATAAACGTTTAAGTGTTTCGCCCGTCCAGAAACCGTAGAAACGATGCGTACCACGCTTCTGTAGTAAAAATTTCACACCATTTTTTGAAGACGGTTCACACAGTAGAACGACCGTAGAACGAAGATAGAACGTAAACTTTATTTAGACTGCTACTGTACCTTTCCCTTCAATACAAACTGCCATAGAAAGCTGTTTGAGCATATTTGAAGTGGGCTATCGTTATGATACTCTGAAGAAGGAAGGTGCATTGACCAACAAGTTGATTGACTGCCTTGGTGGGTGTATCTGTACTCTGCATGATTTGTATCCAACTTTGAACTTGTCACGAGATCAACACCAGTGCAGCTGGAGTATTGTAAAGTACCATATAGTGGGAAACTTTCGAGGGAGAAAACTTTCACGAATTTCGAGGTTTTGCAGCTATTCCTGAAAGTTTTCTCCTTGAAATTGAGGGGCCTGGCATCTTTTGGCAGCGACACCAGCGAGCAATCCGTGAAAGTTTTCTCTGTGAAAATCTTATTTCCGCCGAATCGCGAAATTTTTCTCCCTCGAAAGTTTCTCGTTATACGGTACAGTAGCGGCCAATATAAAGTTCCCGTAACGTGACCGTACTACGCTTACGTTACGCTGTGAGCGCAGCCCACATTACGGGCTGATAACGCTATGATTATGTCAGCTACGTAGCGTAAAATCGAAACGTACTACGGAAAAATTACGCTTTTCTTGCGTATTTACAGTACGCACGTGCTTTATGCGGCCTTAGCATGCACGAGGTGCGAGAGATCCATAGCTGTCAACAAAGCTACAAAAGCGAGCATAACAGACGATACTGCCATAATCGTCAATCGTACAAACTGTTTCGGTTTACAGAGTGGAAAACGATGATGGCTACCAGAACGTTTCGGCAGTCGCTGAAGGAGCTGCAGGAGAGCACTCGTAAGTCATCGTAATTTCGGCTATCTGTACAATCTGTGTTATTGTGTACTGAGCAACTCAGTGGGCTGGCTCCAATACTAGTAGCATGCATGCCAAACAATCGGCCTACGTTGTCCGTTGGCATAGTTGGTATCTAGCTAGTAGCTTCATTGCAGACTTAGAGGCGGAGCTTAGGCACAAGGCTTCTTGCTAATTAATCATGTGCACTCCTTCTAGGCTTGTTTTATCTCGTGTACTGGCCAGAAGAGCAGGCTGTATCAGTTGTGGGATCGAGTGCAATTGTCTCTCCGGCTGCTGTTACGATAGGGTGTAATGCCCAAGTGCGTGTTGGGCGAGCGAACTGTTGGGGCATAATCTCAGCAATTGGTAAGTTTGACTGAGAGTGGAAGAGTTCATCTGGCAAAAGCAAGGGTTGGTTGAAATTGCTAAGTTCCCTCTGAATCAGCTTCATCTCTCTGCTTTCTTAAAGGCACGAAAGAGGAGATGAACAGGCATGAAAACCAATTCTTGGCTGGGAGTTACTCACCAGTTGGTTGTGCTCCAACTGAACCACCAGCAGAGATCAAGAAGGCTGGTAATAAAAGAAAAAAACCTAGTAATACCCCCAGAACCGAGCCACCAAACAAGAAAGCAAGAAAAGGGGACAACAAGGAGAACAGCAGCAGTAGAGCAGGAAAATGTTTGCCAGAAGAAAAAACAGACACAGAAATCCAAAGGCAGGTTCAATTTATGATTAAACATTTCTCTCCAAAGAGAATGTGCTTCAATTTTTACACAACTAATACTTCTTTCTTCCCTTTAGACAAAGAGCGTGGTTCAATACTACATGTTTCAAACCGGAGCCACGTATATACCAGCATCTACGAACATGCCAGCTTCCAAGCCAGCAACAGCATCTACCAACGTGCCAGTTTCGAACACGCCAGCTTCCAAGCCAGCAACAGCATCTACCAACGTGCCAGTTTCGACTACACTGAACTACAGTAGCGGTCAAAATAAAGTTAACGTTCGGCCAACGTGCAACGAACGTGCAACGGTGATAGCCGTAGAACGAAACGCTAAAAGAACAGAAACCGGAAGCGGAAATAAACGATGTCCGCTAACGACAAAATTTACCGTTTTACGGTACTCGAACGATTTCCCCGTGCGTTTTTCACAACTAGCTGCAGCGATTTCGATCGAGATTGTCTTTCAAGACTGCTCTAAAAGCGAGCACCAAGAGCGCGAAGGCAACTGGTAAGCTTTGGGGCTAAGAATTTTGCTGTATCGTGTGTATGTTGAACGTCTCACTGGTTTGCCGGTAAACATGCACGAACACTTCACTGGTTTCTTTACACTTTACTGCGCCTTCGAACGATGAAACAAGATGTGCTGCTTCTGATAGCTGTTGAGTACTATTCTCGCTCTTTTCGCTACGAATTTTGACGTTCCACTGGCAAAAAAAAAAACGGTTGAGAATTCGCACCACGTGCTTTGTGTCCGAAGGCGGAAACAATTAGGAAACGTGAGATAAACGGGCACAAAACGAAAACGCTATCACCGTTGCACGTTCGTTGCACGTTAGCCAAACGTTAACTTTATTTTGACCGCTACTGTACTTCACAGATGATTCCTGTGATGCTGAAATCGTTTCAGACTTTACTCATGCGGATGGCAATTATGGTGGCCTCAGCAACTCTGACATGGACATCAGCAGTGATTCAAGCAAAATTTCTGATTCAGGTCAGTCTTAAATGTATGTCTTAAATGTATGTTCATATATATGTGTCTGCATCTGTGGGTGGAGGGTTTATACTTGTACATTTTGGTGATTTAACGCTCTAAATTATTACCTACAGACCTGTCACATAAAAAATGGACCCACCAAAAATGGACCCCCCGGAAATAGTTTTGCTGAAAAATTTGGACCCCCGGAACTGATTTTTCAGACACAAGGTTGAAATATATGGTCCCCCTGTGAAAAGATTGGACCCCGTGGAACATATTTTTCAAAGGACAGTATGGACCCCATGGAACGTATTTTTCAAAGGGCAGTTGAAAAATAAGGCCCACATCTTTAAGAGGACAATTGAAACCCCTTTGAAACTTTGTGACTTGAAAACAAATTTTTACACAACTAAAAAGTAAAAGCAAACAGTATGAACAGGTTTAAATGCCTATAAATGCTATAAATATATTTAAAATGAAAAACATTTAGTACAATACCAATGATTTTTTGGATGTTCAAACTTTGTACGATCTACACCCTCGCTAACTTCATGATACCACTTCCTACAAATTTCACACTGGATTAGGTCACCAAGCTGGTTTTGTACTCGGTTCCAAGTGAGGTGGCACTTGCAAAACACATCCACCGGCTTAGTAGCCACAAATCGGTGCCGGCCAAGCCTTCTTCTTCTTGATTCCGGAAAGCACTCTAGTCTGTTTCTAAGAAAGCACTTCTTGAGGTGTTCCCTCATCTTTGATTGTTCAAAGTTTTGTAGATGTGGATCTAGCCCACCACAAAGGGCTGTTGCATTAGCAATAGCAAACAAACCACAGTCTGACCCTCCACTCTGACGCTAAACATCCACAAAGCGAATATGAAACTGTGGCTCCTGTGTTTGCAGGATGGCTGCTAACTGCAAACGAAGTGATTGCGATCCAATTGAGTAGGAAGGGATGCTGTCGTAAACATCCACAACACCAGGAGGACAGTTGATGTTGGATGCACAGACCCAGTGCTGCCCACTGATGTTGATGATCTGGACAAAGTCACCTGGGTCTGAGTCCCATTTAGGCAAGAACTGAAGCCGTAATGTACTTTGGAGGCCATTCTGGTGAGGATACTGCTTCCTCAGTAATAGATGTGCTGCTTGGATATGGGCATCAGATAGCCACCCTCCCTTGTCTAGAATATTCTTGTCCTCGTTTGATAGGACCAGGCTCTTTATCCAGTGGTTGCCAAGACCTTTGGTAGGAGTGCTGAGGGGATTTGGGAGAACGGACATAGGAATGAATCATGTGTCATGCTATACACAATTATATGCTGATAATAATAAAATTGTGTTCTCCATCATACCTCAACATTTGAAAGTGGAGTGTCCTCCTCTCCCACAACTTGTGGGCTGGATTCCTTGTCTGCAGGTGGAGTGGGCTCCTCATCTGCAGGTGGGGTGGGCTCCTCGTCAGCAGGTGGGATGGGCTCATCGTCTGCAGGTGGGGTGGGCTCCTCGTCAGCAGGTGGGATGGGCTCATCGTCAGCCGGTGGGGTGGGCTCCTCGTCTGCAGGTGGGGTGGGCTCCTCGTCAGCCGGTGGGGTGGGCTCCTCAACAGGTTCCTTATCTGCAGGAGGGTAGAATCTCTTCAGATGCATTCCGTTCACTCGTTCCACCACCTATAAAGCAAAAAGACATGACACTTATTCACAATGAGCTGTCTATAGACAATGTAAATACCAATTTTTACCTTGTTTCCATTCACTTCTTTAAGGCGGTACAGTCCTTTTCCCAGGGTTGCTGTGATCATAAAAGGACCTAGCCAAAGGTAGTCAATTTGCCACCTTGACGCTTCTTCCTTCTGAAATCTTTCTTCAAGACCAGAGACCCGACTGTGTACAAGTCTCCTGCACCATGCTTTCTGTCATAGTGGATCTTTTTCTATGTTTGCTTTCACAATTTCTTCCATCTTCTGTCGTTTGGCTTTTGACTCCTCTTCATCTCGTTCTTTGGCTTCATCAAACTGCTTGATCATGTCATCTGGGTTATAATTACCAGCAGCATTGATATCCACAGGAAGAATGGCCATCCGTCCAAACATCGACTCAAATGGAGTATGCTTTGTTGACTCTTGGACTGCTGTGTTGTAACTGTACACTACTTCACCAACATTCTCATCCCATGTTTCACGCTTGTCTTGAGCAAATTTGGCAAGGGAATTTACCAATGTTTGGTTATAGCGCTCATCTAAACCGTTGGCTTGAGGGTGGTATGCAGTTGTGAGCTGATGTTTGATTCCAAATTTTTCTGTGAGCTGCTGGTTCAGCTTGTTGCGAAACTCTTTGCCCTGGTCTGTTGTTATGACTGCTGGTAGCCCCATAATGAAAAAGAGCTATAAAAAAACAAAGAGCGTTTACCACATGAAAAACGCCACAAGACAAAAATAACACTCTTCTCACCTCCTTCAGGGCAGACACTACTCCAGCAGCTTCCTTGGTAGGCAGAGCCTTTGCCCACGCAAACTTCGTGAAATAGTCAGAGACTGTAAGTATGTAGCGGTTGCCAGCTCCAGATGTGGGAGAGATTGGGCCAATAAAATCCATTCCCAAGTGGTGCCATGGTGACTTGACTGCTACTGGATGCAGGTGTGTGTGATGGTGAGCTCTAAATAGAACTAAATCTAGCTGACTAAAAAAGAAACGCTTAAAAATGCATAGTAGAGAGCTCTATTACGTTACCTTGGTTTGTTTTTCGGACGTTCGCCCTGTTTGCGACAGCAAAATCTGCGGTGAGTTTCCAGCTGCACCGTACATTCATCGGCCCAAACGACATTGTTGAATCCATTTTCAGCTTCGCTCTGATAGGCCCTGGCCCACTCGAAGCGCTTCTGCTTGTTGACATCCCTGATCAACTGACAATAAGCGCTTCCACGAAAAGTCCACCGTAGGGAGGTGCGACAACGTAGTATCGTTCTCAACGAGATGTTATAGCCCTTCGACTTCAGAAGTGCGTGAAGCTGGACTGCACTCGTTTCGTCATCTGTGCGCATCTGTTCATCAACAATCGCTTTTATCTCAGAGGTAATCTTGGACGGACGACCAGAGCCCGGCTTTCTGGCAATAGTGCCAGTCTGTCGATATCGCTGTATAAACTTATCTACTCCACGTCTGCTCGCCTGCATCCCTTCTTCTCGGAGGAGCTTTGCGATAGTTGGGGGTTTGTAGCCTCCAAAATATAGGGAGAGAATCCTCTGCTTCTTGTAGCTCGAATAGACATCTCCAAAAACTTGTCAGAAACTTGTCACAACACGAGCGTAATTTCTACCGTAAACGTAAATGTAATTTTTATCGTAAAACGCAGGAAATGTCGAATACGGAAGTGGATATGGACGTGTTACGCCTAAATTAATGTTACGGTATCACCGTAGTACGCACGTAGTACGGTTACGTTACGGGAACTTTATATTGGCCGCTACTGTACCTCTAAGAAAGCTACTGTATCCTAAAGTAATTGCATTCCATCTGCTAACACTTGTGGTGATGTCACTGTGTCGTATCTCCTCTAGGCTGATTGTTTGACAGTCAAGTGACGGGTCTGGTTGTACTGGGCTAGAAATACGTTTCCAACCCAGATTTGGTTAATTATTCTTGGTTAGATGCTATACTTAGTGTGTGTTTATTATTGTCTTTCTTGAGTGTCTCAATATCTCAATTGTCCACCTTATCCTACTGTTCTAAGTTGGATGGGTGGTAAGACCATCCAATTGGACACCCCCCATGTGTATCACACATACCATATACCACTCTATTATGTGGGATAAGTGGGACTGTCCACTACATTCCCACGTGTATCCCATTCTACTGTTCCATGTGGGATATGTGTGACTATCCGTTGGACTCTCCTGTGTTTCAATCCTACATATCCCACTGTACTATGTGAGATAGGTGAGTCATCCAGTTTAACATTGGATGTGTCACACCCCACATCCCACTATACCTTATGATGTAAATGGGACCGTCCATTGGACTCCCATATGTATCTCATATCCCACATATCCTACATGTCCATCTTATCCCACTTTGCCATGTGGGATAATATGGAACCACCATCTGTGCCATGTGGGGAACACCATCCCACATGCTGTTGTCCATCCTTACCCACAGTAAAGATATATATTTTGAAACTTGCAAATGGGCATGTAAAAGGCATACCACACTGCTTGTGTGTAAGCGACTTGCCATCGACGGAACTAGCTACTTTGGTCTGATACCTGCGTACACACCCTTTTTTTCAATCATGTAGGTCAAAGGTTGATTGACACGCGTGCCCAATGCCAGTATCGCGTCACCACTTCAGTTCAGGAGTGGGACTTAGAGTATAGCTAACTCATTTCTAGCAATTTGATTGGTCAATGAGAGGTAACTAAATGTGATAGTTACCTCTCAGGAGGTAACTATCAGACATGATAGTCACCTCCTACAGAATGTCCTGTAAACAATAATAGCAAACATTATAATTATAATTCGCTTTTACAAAACTGTAGATTGTTATTGCATACAAACAATAAATACAAGGTATAAACTGCATGCCATTGAAGTTGAACTTTGAACCGTCTTTCTTCCACACTTCGAGTTCCTGAATTTAAGCAGGTTAGCTAGCCAGTGCAGAAATTTCTTTGGCTGTAGGTCTGTTAGTTGATCGATGCAGCCTCTGCAATATTCTTCTGTCTGTGTTGGCACCACAGCCTATTAAACGTAGTAGTGTGTAGCTGGTTTTTCGTGTACTGCAGACACTTGGCAGTGCATCAGCTGTGTCTTCATTGCAGCACAGGGCCTGGCGGTGTCTTGAATAAAAGTGAGCTCGTTAGTGAGAGTGGTGATTTGGGGAATCCGGCAGTTCTGTCGTGGGCGTGGTGTGCCGTCGAGTGCGGTTGGTGGGAGACCGTAAATGTCGCCGTTCGACTTTGTCGTTGCATCGTTTGAGAGCTGAAACACTACAGTTTCGCAAAAATCCATCGTTTTCATCGTTTTCAGTGACTTTGCGTTGTATTTACAATGTATAGCTGTTGCTATACTCTAAATAAGTTAGACGCCTCGACCAATGGGAACTACGTGATTTATAGAAACCCTCGGGCCCTTAGTAGCACCCTTGCTATGCTCGGGACGCTACAGCCTCGGGCCCTCGGGTTTCTAAATCACGTAGTTCCCTTGGTCTCGGCGTCTAACTATTATTTAGAACACTGAACACTACAAACATTAGGAACAACAAGAACACTGGGAGCACCATAAAACAGCACTCACACTAATAACACCAAGGACACAGCTACTGTACTGTGTTCTATGCAGCTACATCTCATAGCTACATGAACACATCTACATTCTGGTGAAGTACCATGAATTTCAGATTGGTTGTCCAAGAACGTTTTATTGAACTTCGAAATTAGCCAATCAAATTCGCGGAAGGCCAAGTTTCAATTGGCATGGAAATGAAGAGGGTACCCATTGACATGGCATAGGGCTTGACTAGCCTCGTTCCCAGGCTCCTCCGCTCCGGAACGCGAAATTGAAGTTGTACACGCGGAGAGAGCCTGGTATTTATTCTCACGTGAGAACCCTCAAAGATAGAACGGAGGTAGAACGACCTTAATTGCACGTGGGCGTACCCGAGACTCAGAAGAGGAAAAAGAGCGAAGGTAGCGGCCAACTTACTACATTTATCTAGTTATCGGGGGTTGAATATTATACACACTGAGCGTTGAACGCATAGTTGGTTGAACAACGTGCAAAACGTTGCCTTTCTGTTTTAGTCCTATTTCGATTACGTCATGCCTACGTAGAAAAGATACCAGGCTCTCCACGCGTGTACAATTCGCGTTCTGGAGAGCCTGGGAACGAGGCTAGGGCTTGACTAACTCAACTCCAACTGTTCTAATTCCATTATCCCGTAGGACTCGGACGGGGATTCTAAGTACTGCACGACAAATTTCAACACCGTGGATTCCAAGTAAGTCCCTGCAGTGGGTACCAGCTAGGGCAGCGTTGATTGGAAGCATGTACAAAACTATGGACCCCACCAACCCATTCTTCTCCCGAGGTGGTCCATATACGAGGGGACAGAGCTCCTATCACCGCTCTGGCGGGATCAGGACTCACCAGACTTTGAGTCTCCTCCCTTTGATCTGAATATGAGACTGGACGATCAGGTGGACAAAGAATATTGTACAGCTTATATAGGTGTACCAGACACCGTGCAGGATTAGTGTCATTGGCATGATGGACAACTTCTTTGGGGATAAGCTTCCTCTGCTTCAATCCAGCTTGGTTGTCTTTGACATATCTTTCTTATAGAGAAGGTATGGTGTGCCTGCTGGAGGTTCCACAAGCTGAAGCTGTGAAGGATTGTGGCGCAATCACCTATGTTCTTCACCGCTCCTCAGAGCAAAAATAGGCCTATCAGGTATACCATTGTGTCAGATGAAACCTGAGGCGAGCAATCCCCAAGTAGGCCTTTTTCCGTGACCACATTTGCTTTCTTCTTAGCTGCCTGTACCATTCAAACGTTTCAGCTCACCATCAAGAATGCAGCGAAACTGGGCAAACTGGAACTGATCAAAAAATTGATATCCCGATCAGCATTCCTCAGAGCTCGTTGCAAACCACAGCAAAGTTGGTGCAGACTATCTAGGCAATGATATTCACTATTCACCTTTCTGACTTCCAGAACAATCCTCTGAAGCCAAAAGCAAACTGCAGCAGTATCTAGCTTGTTTACTTTCAACGTTAAGCTTGTCACCACAACTGCGCTCCTCCTAGGAAAGACATTTTAAATGGTAAGTTGCCTACTCACGCCAGATGTTCTCAGCCCATACAGTGTTTGCCGGTGTCTTTTTCAGTATTCGCGACTTCTTCGCCACCTCAACCTTCCCTGCAGATTGTGGAGATCCAAATCGGTTTGAAGATCATAACATGGACAGCAAGCTACGACTTTCCAATTGCTAGGACACTGCTAGGAGCAGATCGTCAATGTGGTAGTCCGAGTTATCTGTTCCTCCACTCTCGTAACTCTGTGAGGCAGCTAGGAGTAACACATCCATCTCATCGTCTAGCAGATCTTGCTGTGACAAGTAATCTGTGGGATTCACAGACACTCCAAGCAATTCCTCCATACCTAATCGTAGATCCAAGGGAACAGACTTGTCAGGGTCGATTTCATTAAGCAGGGAAGGGCTTTATACTCACGCATTACACACATAATATCACCCCAAAGCACGGTAGCGCGTTCAATACACGTAGCAATGATTTTATACGTGTAGGTATATTGAATGCGTGACATCACGTAAGCGAGAAAATCGCTTCGGGAGTCGCTGTGAGGGGTGACGGTGGTGTAGCTGGTGAAGGGAGAATTGTTGGTGTACCAAAGTTTTAAGAGCACCGTGCATTAATGAATATCAACTCAGATTGGAGGTCCAACCCTTCCTCTTGCCTGTGTATTATAATTACGTGGCTCCTTTAACTTGCATCTTGGGGCGTAATTGACCAATTTGTAATCCTACACTGACAATTACAAGGCTTCAACACTTCTGCAAGCCCAAGGGTTCAGGCTTGTGTCACCAGACTACATACGCCCTGATTTGCAGCTTACGTCATGACCATTCTCCTGAAATTAGTGATGTCATAAATGAGCCAGCGCACTGTTAAGAGGCCCAGAGATCATAGTGATGGTTTGTGTGCGAATTTACTTGCTAAAAGTTTCAGCACCAAAAGAGCACAAGCTGCCATATTTAGCTGGATACATATACCTTATTACACGAGTTAGCGTGCAATATCGCGAGTTATTGCACGAGTGGGCGTGGTATTTTCACGAGCCGAACGAGTGTAATAAAGTATTTATTATCCATTACCACAACAGCGTCGTGTCTCTTCTCACACAAAGTCCCGAGTAACTCGCCGTTTGAACGCACTGGTTCTAATTAAAGCGCACGCTGGTTGCTAGAATATCACGCGTATATAGCCTCAGGGCCCGTGCAATAACTACCCGTGCAATAACTACCCGTGCAATATCGTGTGATATTGCACGGCACGGGAATAGGAAAATACTGTTGTAGAAATATCAACTGGATAATAAATGTAGTTATATTCCAATATTGGCCACATTGTGTTACAAGGTCAAACCTGGATTTCAGCTCGTCTTCTTCATCTTGAGTTTACTACTGTAGAAAATAAGCCCACCCCCCATATTTGAACAAAGTTGTTTGCAAAGGGTGCTTTTCTCTCTTGAAAGTACACCCACGTACTTATGCCATAGTACATCCGATTATGTTAAGCAAGCAGAAGCAAGAAGCATGAAGAAGCAGCACTGTGCAAGAGGAGGGACTAACAAATGAAGGCAGACACCATTTGCTGTTACTGCATAAGCAAGTGCATGACAGAGGCATTGCAGAATCATTGCATGAGTACATAAAATAGGGCTAGACTAACTGCATGTGAGGTGGGCGTATTTTTATCACCACTCTCGAAAATACTTGCACCCACCCCCCGCTTTAAGGAGCCACTATCGCCCATGAGCGTATTTTCGAGAGAGTACAATATTACAGTTTATTGTACACGTGTGACCTGTTTCAGGCTCTTCCAACTCCATTTGTGCTCATCTCTGCAACACGACAATGTTGTGTGACTTTGAAAAACATCTGCGCGGTATACATCATGTGATAAAATGGATCGGCCTTCTGCGCAATTTTCGTACTGCAAGAGATGATTGCATAAAGCCTGGGAACAAGGCCAACATAGTATACATGTTTCTCAGTTGCGGACATTTCTCTAAGTTACGGACACCTTTTGGTCCCATGCTGTCCAGATAAGAGAGGTTCACTGTACCCTGAAAACCATTATGATAACTTTTTTGATGACTTTGACTGTGCTTTTCTCAAGTGAAATTTCAACTGATTTGTAAAACTTGGCAATCAGATTTGCTGAGAAGCAAAGGCAACACCAACTCAGAGAAGTACCTTTCTTGTGAATGCAATAGTCAACAAGGCTACTGATACACAACAAAACGTACTGAATTGCTCACTGTCACAAACACTGTTTTTCCATTTACTACCGTCTTGTCCAGCCCTTCCACTGCCCTCTTAGCCCCTTCAGGGTCCATGTACTAGAGGGAAAAGAAAATGGGTTAAAGAAGGGCTTGGTCACACTGCAACTGAGTTCAACAGATGCAATCTAAGAATCTCATTGGTCATGGCAACATCCTGCCATGGTAATAACTCAATGGTTGCAGTGCACTTGACTCACCACGTATGTTATTTCCAGTCGAGACTGGTGAGGGCGGACAGAAAAGACCTTTCCATAAGAGGAGAAGAGTGTTTCTGCCTTGTAGCTTTTAACAAACAGCTGTGGAGGAAGAAAGTTTTATTCTGAAATACCAGTGTTGTCTATCCCTTGTCTTGTGCCCAGCCCACGCACACCTCCAAGCAAGAAATGGTCTAGTGGACATAGTTAAATTTCTGGGGTGTATTCCCAAAAGTAATAAGTACCAATGAGGTTGTGAGATTGTTATGCAGCACTTCCCTTAGTGTAGGTAAGACGTTTGGAACGAGGTTCTTTGAGGACTTAAATTCCTCAGGGATGACGTCCTAATCACCTCGGCGAATAGTTGTTTGGTAAAATGGAAACGGTTAGCTCTGTTACCGATCAGTGTGTTGTTAGCCCGTCGCTGTTAGCAAACATTGACCCGCATCCTGATCTGTGGATTGGATAGGGAGCCAGTCGATCTGGGTTCCGAGCAGTATGCCAGACTTTTTCAACAGCGAGACCACCCTGCCGATGGTCACTCGTCGGACGAACTGGTAATGGCAGCGTCAAAACAGTACAAACAGTCGTCGCAGCAGTACGAGACCTATTGCACTGAGGAAAAACTGTTTCTGGGGGCGTCTCAGCTACTCGACATTGAACCGCTCAACAATTCAATGGTTGTAAAGCCGTTGGGTAAACAGCAAGTCAATGTTGAACCGCCCGACAATCCAGTGGTTGTAAACCCATCGGGCAAACATCGATTTGGTCAACCTCAAAGCGAGAAGGATATCCAGACTGTAAAAGAGTCAAGCGTACCAAAGACAACGCTACAAAACAGTGAGTGGGCTCAAAGCGTTTGGCGTGAATGGGCTACTCACAGGCTGGAGCTGAAAATTACGGGTTCGGGTTGGACAGAGATATCACCAAGATGAATACTGCTGTGAACCGTTGGCTACCAAGGTGTGTGATTTTCTTGAGAAAAGTGAGTGGTGAGCGTTACTCCCCTGATAGTTTACACCAAATTTGTTGTGGGTTGCAAAGAGCCCAGTGAGTGTTGTGCATGTGCAGTTTTCAACCTACAGTGAAAAGGTTAGAATCCTTGGTCTTGGGGTGACCGTTTTAGCTTTTTTCATTTTACACCTCTGCAGTGAACCCCAGATTTTTGAAAGCTCCAGAGATATCCCCTTTTGCTAAGCCACTCTCCATCCCTGCTATTCGTTTTGTCAGTGCCACTAACTTCACAATCATCCCGAACTTTGGACACTGTAGGGCATTTCAAACCTGTTTGTCGTTACTGTTACTTTGCACTATTGGTCTTGCTTGGTTTCGTATAATGAAGTTTAATGTCGTTAGTGGTCATGCAATGTAAACTAGTAAGACACTATGTAGCAGTAAGACACCTGAAAGCGGGAAGGTATAAAACCTAGCCTCGTTACCAGGCCTCCCCCGTTTTAGTTCTTCGGTTTGCGTTCAGTATAATACACTGAAGCGGAAGAGCGCAAAAAAGACGCGAGGTGGACGCGAAAATGACGTAAGGGGGAGGGGACCAACCGCTCACTCAAGTAAAAACCGCTACGAGTGAGTCCTAATTCACGAGACTTGGCCCGTTCAGAAAGTCCAGAGTAAGAACACCGTATCATCGTCCGATTGTACTACAATGCTACTAACTACCTCTGATCGAGCTCTCATGAGTGCATGCATGGGTGCTATACAGGTTGGTCCCTGAGTTAACTCCTCTATGGTTCACCCTGGAACAGCAAGGCAATGGTACCGTGTTCTGTACGCATACGAAACAAGCACCACCAGAGAGCGTTCGATGGCAGTCAACATCCAGTGAAGTAGGTCAGTTGTTGGCTCCACCGGAGATGTAGTACTGATATATAGCTAAGTTTAGAGGTAGCTAAGATGTTTCATTAATTTGCTTACTTTGGTTTGAGCTATAGCTGGTTTCGACTTATTCAACAGTACTGAAATTTTTATGTGAAACCCGTTTCCTGTTCTATTTAGCAACTCCGTAAATGGCTGAGCCCATAGCAACTCGTAAGCTAACATGACCCATAGCTGGCTGTGTCCTACCTCAGCAGTTTTATACGCTTGACATGGCTCTCTGCTGGTGCTTGTCCTGTCTTTATAGCTGTTACAGAACTTAAGATCAGAGTCCGTACACAAACACAAACTGTTCTAATTAATGCTAATTTCTGGTCACGTGTTCAGCGTCTACGTCCGTATTGTGCATCAATTACTTCCGGTTCCGTTCTGTTCCGTCCCGGTTTTTATACCTTCCCCCTGAAAGCAGGTTTCTTCACCAGTAAGACACCTGCCACATCAAAGCCTGAATATTCTCTAACAACACTCGAGCAGCCTCACCTATTTTGAGCTGGTTTTCCACAAAATGTTTATAGCTATAGGTTACACTGTCATAAAAAGTGGGCACTAGCCCAAGATATCTGACGTGGTCCACCAGACTGTTTTTCCTCATGAGAGGGAGAGGTCTGGATTATTACTACATAGGCACTTCTCTTACAGCAGTAGTCAGGTACCTTGACATTTCTTGAGGGAAAAGAATGTTTTGAACATTGATAGGTTACACACACAGAAGCATGTGTTAACTGAAGGCTTGGTTTACTAGACTGTTTTTCCTCATGAACATGAGAGGATGGGGTCAGGGGAAAACCATGTTACAAGTTAAATCTATCTATCTTACTGGTGTGGGGTGTACCTTGGTATACTTTGAGTAGGGGCTATGCCAGTTGTGATTTGTGGAGTATGTAGTCTGGAATGAGGGTAAAGAACACACTAAGAGTATATGTGATTTAAGGGAAAGTGATGTTGGTGTCCTGTACATACCTTCCTGTCTGCTCTTCCCCTCTCTCTGCCCTGCAGGAACACCTCTTCTTCTGGTATGTTATTTTCAACTGGGTGAGGGGTAATAAGATGCAGTGGAGGCAATAAGGTTAAAGAGGAAGTGAAACACCACAGTAGATGCCTCAAGTCATGGCTTCTGATTTAACTGCCAGTACTCTGACCCAACCAGTATGCAACATCAGAAATCCCATGTAATCCCCAGCAAGTGCTGAGTTTCTTTTCTTCTTCTTCTATGTTAAGTACCATTGAACAGCACTTTATTTCCACATGACCTTGGCAAGACCATTTCCAACAGATCAGTATGAGAGAAATATAAAACTCACATGGCACTGCACACACAGACTCATGGTCAGATTTGCTTCTCCCTGGTTCTACACTGGCAGCAGCCATGGTCACGGTGTCCTTTTCAGAGGTTTCAGACACATGTAGGAACACCTCTTCTTCTGGTATGTTCTTTTCAACTGGGTGAGGGGTAATAAGATGCAGTGGAGGCAATAAAGGTATAAGGTTAAAGAGGAAGTGAAACACCACAGTAGATGCCTCAAGTCATGGCTTCTGATTTAACTGCCAGTACTCTGACCCAACCAGTATGCAACATCAGAAATCCCATGTAATCCCCAGCAAGTGCTGAGTTTCTTTTCTTCTTCTTCTATGTTAAGTACCATTGAACAGCACTTTATTTCCACATGACCTTGGCAAGACCATTTCCAACAGATCAGTGTGAGAGAAATATAAAACTCACATGGCACTGCACACACAGACTCATGGTCAGATTTGCTTCTCCCTGGTTCCTCTCCGAGACTTGCTGGAAGCTGCTGTGGTGGAGAAGGGAAATGGAACATTGCTGGACCTGTGAACCAGAGTGAGGACAATGATGGCTTGTGATCTAGGTTTACCATTACCTTTTCAAGCAAGCCTGATAGTTCCTCCAGTGGGTGCTGCTGGAGTGTCTGTCCCAGCTCCTTGGCCAGCTGTAACAGATAACAGACCACTTTATTTTACACATTATTACAGGCTTAATGACCAAATGTCGCATCTGGAATAGCCTTGTTCCCAGGCCCCACCCAGCTTTTCATTGCTTCCACTACAGAAAAGCGGGAGAGAGCCTGGTATCATTTCTCACAAGTGATGTCAGAGTAAATATGCACTAGGCCCAGAACAGCAAAAAGAGCCAAGGTAACTTACCACAAGTATCTAGCTAGTGGGAGGCAACTGTCTTACACACTGAGTGTTGAGTGTGTAGTCACGTGAAACCCACTTTGACATCATCTCATTAAATATTCATAAGACAACTTCACACTGGCATTTGCCTGGCTGTTGTACTTTGACCTCGACTCTTGCTTGGCAAGGCACCCAGCCAGCTGTTCTACAGCTCTTCCTAAGGTATTCAGTAGAGATTTACAAGTGTGCTAATGCATCAGAACTCAAAGTTGATGTAAAACCTGGCAGGAGTCCATGTGGGTTGCAAAAATTACGGCTGTAATAAAGCTCAACTGCAGCTGTGACACGTATATGCACCTACCGCGTATAATGCATTCTTCCATGGTGATGCGTATACACGTCTATCACGTATAATCGGTTAAAACACTAGCTGGCAACTTAACACTAGCTAGCAAGGACAAATTAGTGTTTCAACCATCATGTATACCTCATATCTAGGTGGGTTATATGACTAGCAACTGCAGATTACAAAATGACTTCAGCTATGGTCTAAATGGAAGTAGAAACCGCTGCACTTGCAAACTACATGTGCTGTAGTGTGGGAGTCTTCACATTATGACATTAGCCTCATTCCCAGGCGCTCCAAAAGTCAGAAGGAGCCCCTGGTACACACTGTTTACGCATGCGCGGCTGTTACGCTAACCTTAGTTTGTCAGTCGATTTCTCTGGTGTGAAAGACGCCTGCCATTGACCATGCTCCGTCGAAACGATGACAAAGAAGCGATAAAAACACTCAGCTCTTCGCTTGCAAAAATTATTCGCCCGTTTGTTCATTCCAAGTAAACATTGTGGCACGTGAATGATGTAATCTTTCCCTTTGAAGTTCATCGATCGCCCTGAATGAGGTGATACAAGCCGTTGCTGTCAAAGCGATAACATTTTTGACTTTAAAACCCCCGATTGTATCTCACGGAGAGCATAACTCTGCAGTATCGCTTATCAGCAGGTAAACTGTTTTGTTAGTGAATACTTAGTGTAACTGGTAGTACACAGGTTACCATGGAGACTTTGCGCATGCGCGAACAGTGTGTACCAGGTGCTCCCTCCGATTTTTCGAGCGCCTGGAACGAGGCTAATTATGACATATCATGGCGTACGGTAGTACGCCATATGTAGGGATGACCCCGAAAAAAAATGGCCGCCACATTAAAAGTGCACAAATAACACGCTCGAAATGTCTTCGTTAGATTAGTCAAAGGCCTGTATGAGACATATCAGGCATTATCGAGTGTTTTCATGAGCAAAAAGACTGTTAAGTTTGCTGGAAAGTATCGCTAAGCACCAGACCGGCAAGTCGCCAAAACGGACAAATCGTCTATCTTCTGACTTTCTTCTTCTGCCTCTCACCGCGATAGCACGATAACGGCTGGAGCTTTTACAACGATTCAAACGCAAAACAACAGGATAAATCACTAGGTATTGCACCTGCCACTTATCGGTCTAAAAGAAAGAACTCAAACTTGTCGGCGATTCTCAGGTAATCTCACACTTACGCTAGCTGCTACACGCCATTTTGCTCGAATTAAATATTACTCATAATTACGTCACCAGGGTTCAACTGAGCACGTGGTTCAGTACTTCGTAGAGAAGGTGAGAATTGAGCGTTGCAGTTTGCAAATCTGATTTCGTGGATCAGTTGACGTAGTTGTGCTGCACTTTACATCGAACGCAATATGCGTAATGTCCGCAAGAAACGAGCGCAGTACAAGCAGAACTACCTGTGAAACAAAGGGGGGAAAAAGGCAAGCGTCCCGTAATAATTACTGGAAGGACCCGGAGAAACACAGGGCATCTTCCCGGGCGTCCTCCCATGCCTGTTATTGGAAGGACCCTGAGACGAAAAGGGCGTCCTCCCATGCCTGTTATTGGAAGGACCCTGAGACGAAAAGGGTGTCCTCCCATGCCTGTTATTGGAAGGACCCTGAGACGAAAAGGGCGTCCTCCCATACCCGTTATTGGGAGGACCCTGAGACCAAAAGGGCATCTTCCAGGGCATCCTCCCATACCCGTTATTGGGAGGATCCTGAGAAAGGAAGGGCAGCTTCCCACGTATCCTCCCATACCCGCTATTGGGAGGACCCTGAGAAAGGAAGGGCAGCTTCCCGCGTATCCTCCCATAGTAGTTATTGGAGGAACCCTGACAAAAAAAGGGCAGCAGCTCGTATGACTAATTTGAAGGCTGCAAAAGCCAAGCTCAAGTGGTATAGATGGTACTATGCCAGCTAGTGTTTTAACCATCAAGTACTTCATATGACTTAGAACACTAGCCACTGATATTCAATTTCAAGTTTTATTGTCAACTTTCACATTTCAAATTTGCTTGTTATAGTCATTTACATGCATATAGTACACATACAATGTTTACTGCGAGTTGATGGTAGCACTTTGGCTGGTGTCTTCTTAACATCCTCCTTTTGTGTTGTGCCTGAGTCTTCATATTCCTCCAACGAAGCAAGTGGCAGCCTATTGGTAGCTTGGTATACTCAAACTCTAGTAGCACCGAGTCAACAGTGCATGGCTTCATTCCAAACTTCTGCACTAGAGGTGGCCACAGAACTGGAGGTTGTTCAGCTCCACAGACCCCTATGCGTTCGTTTCAAACCCATTTAGACTATAGCTACTCACCATCAAACAGTTCTGTAATGGGGTCGTAACCTCCTGGACAAGTTATAGTTAGAACAATGACTAATTATACAGGATTTATAGTAGATATATATTTTTTATAACTTGTAATATTATTATAGTCTAAATTGTTGTTGTTGTTTGTACTTGTTATGCAGGACTCCCTGGTGGACCAGCCTTCAGGCTGAAGGGACTTTTCCTGTTAAAAATGAAAATTAATTTTAACTTACGACTCAATACTCTGGTGACAGTCTATGGAGAGTTTTTCGGTGAACCCATTAGTAGTCCACGTGAAATGAGCACAGGATTTATAAGCTTGCATGCAAAGCCTTATTAAACTCATCTGCTTTTCACTTGGTTTTTATGAGGCTTTGCTTGGACTGTACTTCTACACCCCCCGAAGTTTGATGTTTGGATTGACGATTTCACTTCAAAGCGTTTGAATTTACGACAATTCTTAGCTCTTTCTACTATCATACTGTACACACCATGCATCTTCCCCTCGGCCTACCCTCCCATGTCACTTCTCTCTTACCATTCCTAAACCAAAAAAAAACAAAGCAAACAAGTCACAAAAAAGTTTTCTCAATGAAAACAAGCACATGTAGGGATGGAACCCTCAAAAACCAACCAAACAAGATAGGAACAACACCACAACACTTTTACACCATCCCTACATCTTGTGCCATTTTGCCAACCACGTACACCACAAAACCCTTCAAATTTAAGTTTGTAGGGTTTGTGCTTTTAGTTTAGTTATAGTTAGTTTTTATTTAGAAAATACTTTTGGTTTAGTTTAGTTCTAGTTTCCCGGTTTTACAAAATTTTTAGTTAGTTATAGTTTCAACCACTGAAACTCTAAAACCCCTTACTAAAAGGTATTTAGTTACACTTATTGTTGAAAACAGGCTGTATTCTGTTTTAGTACAGTTACGGTTTCTTCTTGTACGTCCTTGGACGTTTTAGTTACAGCCCCCAAGTTAGCAAGAAATTTTAGTTGCACTTTTGGTTAACTAAATTTTAAAAAGGCCATACTAAAATATATTTAGTTAAAGTTATAGTTAACTAAAACAACACTGCACACCAGCTACACCCACAAACCAACAAACAACCTTTCTCCCTACAACTAGCTACCTACCCCACAAACCCTTCAAACACACCACCATGTCGTTAACTACGGACCGACCCAGTACTGCTCACACCACAGCCTTCACTTACAAGACAACCCTTACCTACCATGCCCAGTAGCTACAAAAGCCCACTACATACGCAACCCACTCCAACATGCCACACAGACTCAGCACTGATCTTGCACCCCACAGCTTGTACATATTAAACTAGCTAACCATGCCTGCCACACTCAACCGTAACAAAGTTACAGCCACCCACAACACAACACACTCTCCATACACAACAACGTGCACTACACACCCAGTACTGCTCGTTCCACAGGCTTCCATGCCCAAGACAACCCTTCTGTGCACACAAGTAACAAACACAACGCATAGTCGGCAAAATGGCACAAGATGTAGGGATGGTGTAAAAGTGTTGTGGTGTTGTTCCTATCTTGTTTGGTTGGTTTTTGAGGGTTCCATCCCTACATGTGCTTGTTTTCATTGAGAAAACTTTTTTGTGACTTTACACTTTCATTTACAGCAGCTCTAGCAATACATACCTTAATAATAATTCTCCTGGAAGCATGCATTCTATGTTTTGCGTCATACTATATACCTGACTTTGGCTGTTGCCGTCCCAAGTTCATCTTTCACGGAAAATGGTCTTGGCAGGCGTGAAAAATGTGGTCTGGAAACGAGACTACACGGTAAGCTCTGAACACATGCTCAGTTGAGCTTCCGGGGTGGGGCGTAGTTTCTATGAATAATGCTATTCTAGCAAAATGGCGTATAGCACTAAGCATTAACCTATTACACCCGATAGCGGCCAAATGCGCCCGTGAAATTTCTTGTCTGTTACACCCGATAGTGGCCAAATGCGCCCGCACTTCGCTTCCGCTATTTACCGTGATCGCTGCGCCTTTTTGGACTTGGAGTTAGTTATTACGTGTAACAGGAAGTCAATCGAAGCATAATTAGCTCCGGTGTCCTATAGGGACTTCCCCTCAAAATCGCGTTCGAACTTTGCCTGCCGATCGTAGTTAGCCACAGTACAGCTTATATCCACATGCTACTTGTTCTCTCGTCTATACACTATCTAATCGTGTCAGAGACAGTTGAAACGTACCTTTGCTGAAACTGTCTGCCAACTTTTGTCGTGTATTATCGGTCATTTTCAGGTACACAGCGGGTACCTACGTTTCCACCGTTGTAGCTTCTTCGGACTTTACTAGCAGGTCTTCTGACTACGTTCTGAGTAAACCAGGTTTGTTTTCAACTAACCTAAGCCTAACTATCATTGCCTGAACTCAGCTATTTTAGTAGCCTTGTCCCCAGGCCCGTTCGAAAAATCGGAGAAGAGGGCCTGGTATCCACTGTTCGCGCATGCGCTTAATTAGTGTGTACAGCTCACGTGAAATTGGGCAAGGATGTGTCAAATGACGGCCAACATCATGTGGTTATGAACTATGACGTTCATATATGGCATATGGGCTTTTATAGTATAACGCCAAAGAGGCGAGTGCTGCTCTCCTAGCCCTTTGCCCAGGCCTTCTGACCCCAGCGCTTATCGCTTGAACTGCGCTGTCGACGCAGTACCATCTTCACACTACAAATGTAAGCTATAACTTCGTAACACGAATTATAACTTGCCAAAACCCATAAGATACAAGCATAAATGCTTCATAGATGCTTTCTTGTCGTGTTTTAGCGCCGTCGCTTCGCCTCGGAGTCGCAGGAAGGCATACAACACGGCAGAATCAAGGCCTTGCACAGAAATAGCCATTGTCAGCAGTGTACGATTAAATATGCGGCAAAATACACGTACCTGACGTCACGGCACGCGGAGGTAACACGGTATTATCCGGAATTCCCGGAATGTCGGGAAATTAAGCGCATGCGCAAACAGTGGATACCAGGCCCTCTTCTCCGATTTTTCGAACGGGCCTGGGGACGAGGCTACTATTTTAGAAGATATAACGCAATGAATCAACACTTCACAAAATCGCCATTTTTTATTAGTTTCTCTCGTAACCACGTGATTGATTTCTGCGCATGCGCGTTGGGGTTAAAGGGTTAACGTTGGAGTGCGATGCTCTCCAGGCCTTTGACTAATCTAACGTAGACATTGAGCGTGTCATTTGTGCACTTTTATTGTGGCCACCATTTTTTTTCAGGGTCATCCCTCCCTACATATGGTGTACTACCATACGTACTACCGTACGCCATGTTACTGCAGGCTGTGTAGAATGTGGCTAGTGACAAATATGTAGTAGGGCATGTCATGGCACTAGCCTCAAGCAGATTTTTCTCCAGCATTGTGAGACAAAATATCAGACAGAATGCTTGGGTTAGGGGTACTACATTCTGACTTGCCTCATCCACCATCTTCTTGCAATCCTCCAGCTTGGTCTCTTGTCTGTGTGGCAAATGACAGAAAGTTGTGTGTGTGTGTGTGTGTGTGCATGTGTGTGGCATGTGTGATGTACAGTTAATGACTCTTGTAAATCATCTAAGGTGACAAAATTCAAAAGTTACTCACAGCCTTCAGGCCAAAAGATTCTCCCAACTCCACCACTTTGTTCCTGAACTTCACACAGCTGGAAAAAAATCACACATGATGAAACTTGACAGCCTTTCGTGCATGAGAAGTTTCATACAGTGTAAGCATACTCACTGAATGGAGAATACATACAGTAACACAAATGCATACGTACGCCAGTTTTTTGCAAGCCTGGTTTGTGGTTGTACTCATGCAGTCTTTCTAGCCTGGCCTACCTAGCCTCGGACCATTCTGCTCTAAGTTTGTGGATGCACTGGCTAGCCTAGTCTTGAACCCAGACTCCCTATTCAACGCTCCAAAGAGAAAAGGGGGTTCAAGACTATAGCTAATCTAGCCTCAGGTTGTTCCTCTGCTCAGCATATTTGTGAACACGCTGGCATTTTGTATAGCCCTGACCTGCCTAGCCCGGGCCATTCAGCTGTTCTGTGTTAGGCCATAATAATAAAATTCATTGTATCACAGGCAATTTTTTCAGCCCAAACCATGCGTGGATGTGCTATTTTTAGTAATTTGTGAC
Organism: Agelas oroides; assembly: GCA_949130485.1. Classification (NCBI taxonomy): domain Eukaryota; kingdom Metazoa; phylum Porifera; class Demospongiae; order Agelasida; family Agelasidae; genus Agelas; species Agelas oroides. The sequence continues at coordinate 14,073,346 of OX422184.1, read as the reverse complement.
CTTTGTACCATCCATTCTTGCTTGTTCAAAGAGGGCTGCATCTGCTTTTGTTTAGCTTACAAACTGTTGGCTTAGCCTCACAAGCCAGGCTCGTTATGTTCCGCAGCGCCGATCACTTCCACATGAGGCACTGGCTACGGAGTCATGTGACCTTTATAAAAAATTTGACGTGCAGGCGGAAAGTGCTATGCGTGATTGCCTGAGAAACAATTATTGTGGCCTTAGCATGTGTACAAATTTTAAGTACATGTGTACCTTTATATCTGTTTGTTCAATTGAAATTTTTGGGCAAGTCACGGCACACAAACAGACATACACACGCATCATTGCAATGTAGTCCTGCTAGTGTAGGGTGCACTCAGGCTCGCCCCAATAATATGTACCAAAACACACAAAGCTGTTGAGCTAATGCAACGTGTTTTGCTTTCTTTACTGTAAATACACTTACCGCTCTAAACTCTGTTACTAGCCGATCTCCCATTTCCTTCAACTGAGAAAGAAAATAAAATGGTATCAGTAACACCCGTCTCTACCACCCAAGTGCAGGTAATGAAGGTCTTCTATTCCCCCATTCCCCACAGCTCATGTAATTTACTTCCCTGAGCAATCTGATTGGTGTGACAACATGCTGATGCACTTTTTTTAGCAATGAACCTGTCCAGACCCTCTTTTTTGACGAAGCCATAGGGCACACACAAAAAATTGGTCTGGGACACTCTTGCTGAAATGTACTCTGTGCAATGGGTGATTTAACACTACATCTGTGCCCACTTGGCACTTCTGTTCATGTAATGGGCTCTTCCATTACTGGATCTCAGATATGCGTACAGTGCAGATTATTATTTTTTCAAGTTGATCTGACAATGTGTCAGACCAACAGAGATTTTGTTTGCACATGATCGGACATCATAATGATTATACAAAATACATGACAGTACAATAAATTTACACACTTGACTTGCATGATGCATGGTGTGATGCATGAATACACACACAAAACAGGATGGTTAGTCTGAATGATCAACTGAACAAGTCATCCCAGTCATCCAGGCTAAGTGTCTCTTCTGTGTCAGTTGACTCTGGAGTAATTTTTCATGCCTATTATCTTAGCTTCGCTCATTCTGCACATGTGGCACCACAGCGTATCGACGACAGTGGGGTCACTTTTGTCCGTATCACAGCGCAGCGACGTCATTGTCTGGTGCTCTCGTTCAAGCTGAGCCTGCCATTTTGTGAACGTACTCAGGCTTACTTGGCTGCACTTTGGCTTCTTGCTCGGACCCGAGGCGTCACTTTCTGCTGCCTAACAACCACGTTTCATTGTCAATCGAACAATCTTTCGACCACGAGGTAAAATGGGCATGGTTACGAGTGCACGCATGCGCTCGTAAGTATTGGCGCATGGCATGGCGCTTGCTTCGTGCGGACATTCTGTCAGACCGATATTAGAAATGACTGGACATGTGACCTTTTGACCTGGAAAATTGCCGATGGCCGACCGTAATAATCTGCCCTGGCGTATTTCAGTAATCTATTTCATTTCTATAGCCTATCAGTACACCCTATTCTAGCACAGAAATTTTGCTTTCTACAGCATGGGACAGTATGCAGGGAATTATATAAAAATGTGCTGGAAACTTGTAGTAGCTCCCTCTGGGACAACAGGGGGTCATCACTCAATTCTTGTACTATACACGCCAATGTGATGGCAAACACCTTGAAAATTTACTCTATTTGTGCCACATACCTCCTTCAGTGCAAGGGGGATAACCACATGTCCCTTGCTGTGCTTTCCCATCACATTGTGCAACCTAATGGCACAATGTGTGCACATGTAGGCCACTTCACCACGCTTGAACACTGGGAGGAGGAGGGGAAGGGAAGAGAAGGGTAGAAGGGAGTAGTTATCTGTGGTGGGTCAAAATGTGCACACAATGCGATTTTCTAAGCATTCTGGATTTTTACTTTGGGGAATTCTCACATTGTAGTCTCTCTGAAATTGAGAGCTTTGTGTTTCACCTTTAAAAAGTTTAAATGACTGTTTGTAGCCAGACATCTGATTTTTTTTTTGTGACACACTTTCACATGGTAATTTGTTTGTGAACCATCTTCATTATGTGGTCTGTTATGATTAGTTTTGTACTTGATTATATTAAAATGCTTTTAAAAGAATGCAGAAACTTTGATTTTGGCACTTGTCCGGCATGACTACTGGAAATACTGTAAATTAGAAAAGTTCTTTAAAAAATGTTTTCGTTAGTCCAGCCGGCAATGAAAATTCAACTCATGAAAATTTTTGATAATGTAAGTTTTCGATACGAAAATAACACGTGCGATGTGCACACAAAGACAGCCATTTTTGAATGCTCTGCTCTTGACTTGGGTCTTCTTTCGCGATGTCAATTCGATGCTACTTCAAGCCGAAGGGTGGTCTTCGGATCCCGAAGGGTCACTGTCAACACGTCTGCCAATGCAAGTGATCCCCCTGTAAACAAGGCGGTGAAGAAGGCTATCGTGAACAATGGCCTTGGTAAGAAGCGTAGTCAGTTCATGTCCACAGAGATTTCAAGTTTTGTGAATCATTGTGTTCAGAAAGGTAATCCCTGCAATGAGCTATCTCTTTACAGCTTTGTCGTAGTTTCAAGCTTTGTATGATGTCACAAATACATTTTTAAAGACGTTGCATCACCAATAGGGATGGGGCTTTGCCAATTCGTTGACTTTTGTTTTCTGGGGCTTTGTTTTCATGCATCATCCCAACCTTGTCATCTTTTTACATTTTTAATGTTTTTTATTTTCTTGTTTCTATCCTTTTTTGGTGTTAATCTCAGTTACAGCTAGACCTAACTCTAAGAAGAGTATTCTTTCAAGTGTACGCCACTGTGACCCCAGAACTTGAACAGCATTGACAGTTCAATAGTGGTTCCAAGCATGTACGTAAATAAATGTGTAACATAATTTGCCAGCTAGAACCTGATGAAGGGCCAGCCATTGTCCGTACCTCCCTTTGTGCAGCTAATTTCCTGATTTTCTTTCACATAAAAACTGACAACTGTACTCAGGCAACTGCATGACCACCCTATCGTTACTAAGGCTGCGGGTAGACTATTTCTCAGCATAGCTATATATAAGTAACCGGCTAAATGCAGTGCCAAAAGCCTTGGCAACTACTACGAGAAGAGACCGTGCCAGCCGTACTCAACTCGCAATTTCACATGTGCACTAGTCTCTCTTACCAGACCAGACATCCAGCTAGCTTTCTTTTGTCTATAGTATACATACCAACTTACTTTATACAGAATAGAAAGGTCTGGGCAAGTTTGAAGATGTGAAATAGCAAGGTACATAAGAACTTGTGAGTACAAAGTTCTTTCAAACGTAAGATAACAAACAAATGCTGACAGACTCAGTAGCTGAGCTGTCAGAGATAAATAAAAAATCCTCCTTTATCTGGACCTCAACTTAAGGTTACGATCAACTGCGCGGGAGGCAGTTGGCACAGTAAATTTACTGATTTAATATCTCCAAAACTGTAACTGATATTTATCTCAAACCTACTGTCCAACAGCACATGAAAGAAATATATTATTCGGAGCCAAACACGCTTCTGTTTAAAAAACGTCCCAACACATTTGAACTTGCAATTACCCACACCGCTCAAACAGTTTTACACCAAATTACTTGGTGACTGTAAAGAGTTCGATCCTGAAATTTTTTCTTGCACTACTTCATGGTAGCCTCGTTCGCGTTCGTCACTTGCAGTACGAAATTCGCGCAGAGGGCCTGGGCTCATTCATCACGCAATGTGTGCCGCAGATGACGTCACGACCATTTCACTGAGAATCAATGATGTCATAGGATGTGCTAGCCCAGTGTTTTACGTTGAAAGAGGCTCCCAGAGATCACAGTAACGGTTTGTGCGCAAGTCACGGTAGCGAGATACTGTATAGCGGGAAATATTCGAATGGTGCAAATTTTCGTATATTTCGAATGCTTGCTCCGTATTCGAAAATAAAAACTGCGAAAATTTGAACGGCACGGGCAGCTGCAGTGTGAGGTGCTAACAGTGTCTCTGTACGGAGTGACTTTCCCAATCCCAATGGATCGCTATCGGCATCAGTTAGCCTGCCACGATAAAAGAAGCTAACGAAGCTGTAAAGAGTGTGACGAGTGAGGGAAAGAGCAAGTGGAGAGGGAGTTACGCTAAGTTCTCACCCAAGCAGCTGTCAAGATGTCTTTGTAGATGTGGTAACCTCTCACCATCGCTTCCACTGAGAAAGATGCTATTTTCGATCGAACCTGGGTGTGATCTTTTTGTCTGCACGTGGAATATTAGCAAATGGGCGCGTCCTAATCATCCGGCCATCGAACGTACGCTCGCGCATGCAGTAGATCATGCGAAATTTAAAACTACGAAAATTTATTCTCGAGGTATTTTGGTCAATTATACGAAAATTTGCACCAACGAAAATTTCCCGCTATACGGTAGCAAAGGTGTCATATTTAGCTGGATATAAACGAGCAAAGTAACCGCACCCCAAGATGCTCACGGGAGGTTAGTGCTGCAGGTTTACCTTGGCTCGAACACTTTAGAGTTCAGTGCTATTCGTAGGTAAAATCTTTGTAATAATAAAGAAGAGAGGGGAAGAGGGGTGACAACGGACCAGAGCGATCCACAGGTACACATACTGGACATCAACAAATTTCCATTTATTTACATACTCTGGCTCGTGTTCTCTAGCGTAATCAATAGCCCAACTCCCTCCTTCCAGACCCACTTCAAGTTTGAAAAGGTGAATTGGCATAGCCCCAACACCAAGTATACCAAGGTACAATGACACCAGTAAGATAGATGTGACTTCAACCAACATGGTTGTATACTGTATGATACACATTAGCCTCCTTGTTCCTAGGCCTCTGCAGCGTTCAGTGGGAAATAACATTTTGTACTGTGAAAGCCTGGATACATACTACCCTGGATACATGCTATACCTGGACCTGTTTTCATATATGGTTTCTGAAATAAGGGTTGAGTACAGGGATTTGTACAATTGGGGGCAGGAGTACACTGGTATCTCAGATTAGGTAGAACGAGGCTGTAGTAGACTGTGGTCTTTTTGCCACTCAAAATGGCAGCATAGTGTCCAGCTTTCCATTCACTATCCGTTTCATGTTTAGTTACGTGAGGTATTGGTCTATAGGGATAGGCAGGGGTGTGTTTCCGGTAGTGGCGTAGCCGGGACATCGCCGATGCTAGGACACAGCATGGGCACACTACGTTAATTTGTACGAAATTTTTGGACTTTTACAACCTGCCAGGTCGGTTCTGTGGCCATATCGTAGTCCAGTGTAGGTCACTTATTACGGATTACGACAAAAATCAGAAAATCGATTATTGAAATCAGACAATTGATCATCACGTTTCCAAAATCGATTGTCGTGTTTCACAAATCAATTATCCTTCTTCCAAAATCGATCGTCCTGTTTCCAAAAATCAATTGTCGTGTTTCAAAAATCGATTATCAACTAGACTGATTATTGTGTTCATAGAATCGATTGTTCAGCTGGGCGATTTCCACTGATCGAGTTTCCAAAATCGAGTTTCGGCAATCGATTTCCTAACTGATTATAACTACCAATAACTACTATTCAATGAGGATCTTTCTGACTGCGCGTGCCGGGCCTTTTCTCGTGGCTCACGTGAGCCTAGAACCCGGTATTTACCGCTGTGTGTGCCCCGACTGAACACGTGTTCCGACGATGAGTAAAGAAGAGCTCGAATTGTGAGAAGACAACTTTGAAAAGGCACAAGTGTCATTCGATACTTGTCTTCTCTGGCCAGTACACATGCAAGGACCAACGTACAGGCAGGGACCAGCGCACAAGCAGAGACCAGCGGACAGGCAGGGACTAGCAGACAGGCAAGGACCAGTACACATGCAAGGACCAGCGCACAAGCAGGGACCAGCGCACAAGCAGGGACCAGCGCACAAGCAGGGACCAGCGCACAAGCAGGGACCAGCGCACAAGCAGGGACCAGCGCACAAGCAGGGACCAGCGCACAAGCAGGGACCAGCGCACAGGCAAGGACCAGCGCACAAGCAGGGACCAGCGCACAAGCAGGGACCAGCGCACAAGCAGGGACCAGCGCACAAGCAGGGACCAGCGGACAGGCAGTGGGGACCAGCGCACGTGCAGGAACCAGTGCAGATTCCGAAAGAGGTGCTAATTAGGCTCTCTTTGCGGTGTTAATATGCTATTAAACATGGATGCTTAATTATTTGTAGTCACATGCAACTTACATTATTAAACAGTACATGTATTTATGACTGCTGACCAGCAAGCTCTTATTGTTTCAGACTCAATGTCCAGGCCTACCTTTACCTACAATGTCCATGTACATGTTGATTGTTTTGTAGGCATTATTAGCAGAGTCAACACAGCACTGGGAACTTTGCGACGTGCACAAGCTGGCATGATTGCAGAAAAGAGATGTGAAGGATTTTTATCTCTAAGACAAGAAATGCACTCATGGAGCCACTCTTTGTTAAGGGCTGCAGTACTCCTTTAAGTCCAGGTAAAATTTTGTCTATGTAACATTGTACATAACAGATGTATTAGATGTCTCCCTCAAGGATGATGTCAGATATTACAAGTGCTTTTATGATCTCAATGTACAGCTGTCATAAAAGTGCTAGTAACAGTGACGTTTGCAGACCCAGAACCAAACAAGAGGGAGAGAACTCTGGAGGAGGCAGCCCATATCCATTTTGTTGATTTCATGGATGAATGTGCAGGTATGTTAAACCACGACCTAACCACATGTGATGATGTCTTTTAGCCTTGAGCTGGTTATGACCAACCCTGAGAAGCTATCCACATTTTTATGCAGTACACTGTGTGTGATTAACCCTTTACCCACCATTGACACATATAGTTAAGTATAGACCATTATACGAATAACACAGCTTTTTAAAGCAGTAGCTAGCTCATTGCTTTTTGCTGAATCCAAGTCACCAAATTCATTTAGATATTTCTTGTTTGTTACTCCAGAAGGGGAATGCATGTGTACACTCGAAGACATCCTGGTGTTCTTTACTGGTACGAGCAGTGTACCTGCCCTTGGTTTTGACAGACGTCCTTCTATAGTGTTTCTCCATGATCCCACTGCCATATTGCCTACAGCGTCCACTTGTGCTCTTCAGCTACAGTTGCCTACCTGTTTCAAAGAGTACACATCTTTCAGAGAGCACATGGAACTTGCACTGAAATCAAACGATGGTTTTGGTGGAGTTTGACGTACATAGACAATGCTATACTAGTTTATTTTATATTGCCAGATGGCAGTTATTTTGGTGTCTCCTGATGATTGACTTTCAGTACACAACTTGGTGCTGTGTCTGTGCATGTGCACTTATCATTTGTTCTAAGAGCGTCAAATACATGACTGTATACTAGTACTAGCAGTCTCATACCCAGACTCTGCAAGGAGGGCCTGGGTATATGAAAGGCTACTACTATATATGAGAAATTGCTTCTTTATAGCTTGGGAATGAGACAAGTCCCTTAATTTGTACACATAGAAATGTTATGAGCTAATACTGAACCAACAGAACTTTATGTTACTCTGTAAATACACAGACCAGTCAATACCATAATCTGCATAATCCTCCTAATAGAAAAGTAGTACAAGATCATTTCGTGTGCAGATGTACTAAGTAGACACCAGTAACTACATTTAACAGTTGTAGATACGTTCTGAATCCACAAATAATATTAAGACATGCTGTATGGTATAAAGAACTCGTCTGCCTTCTAGCAGCATGACACTAGGTAGAGGGTGGACTTAATAGCTGTTTCTAATAAATCCCAACATGTACAACAGAGGAAATGGGAGGTCAGGAGAGGAGGGGAATGGGCACCAGGGACTACTGCACCCCTCTCACCCTTTGGCTTTTAGACGCGCTGCTGGTATATTTTATCCCTGCCATTAGTACAGTTTTCCTCCACAAATGCTAGGAATTGGCTATGGTCGGCTTCCAGTCAACAGCAATATTAAATAGAGGTAAAAAACCAGTTAATCCTATGACAAAAAGCATTTACAATTATTAGCATGACCTAAGCTTAAAATAGCCCACATACATCATCTGATGCTGCAATTGTATGCCCTACACTTTGTCTTTGTTCCAATCCTACAACAGCAACTGGACTTGTTCCATTTGGGATGGTGCAAACATCGTCTTAGAACTGAAAGGAACAGGACCCCACATCAACTGTGGATTGCGGGGCTTCAAGACATTCATAATCAGCAACCACATCACAGTACAATTGAAGGTCTAGTCAATTTCATTTTCAGGGTCAAGAATGCCTTCAGCCTCCATTGAGTAGGAAAGGAAATAGAAGCAGCTTATGCAATCAGGGAAAATATCACACCACAGGCGCTCTATTCGTTGATTGTGAACGCTTCTTCCAGTGATGACAGTGCTTCTCCCAGTTCCACGATGTGTCAGCATATATTCAGCTATTAGAACATTCTCACCGCCTAAGTCTGTCCATACTTGTGATGGTAGTCCATATTCTTGAACACCAGTTTTGAATGCTGACAGAGCTGTACTTGCTTTATTGTTTACTGCAGCTTTGAGATAGACAACAACACGACTGTAACCATCAATGCCACCATGAACAACCAAACGCCATCTAATCAGTTTATGGTATCCATCTACGTGCCACAATGAATTTGGACCCTCAACTTTGTACTCACATCGATGCAAAGCTCTCCTCAGTCGACGATTAGCACCATGAGGGTCTATACTATAAAGTGTCTCCCTAATTCTCTGCCTCTGTACATTGATCCCTCTTGATCTCAGCATACCATCAACAGTCTTCTCTCCGATTTTTGGGCAGAGGGAGGTGAACTGCTCTACAACTTCTGTTAGTTAACAGGTGAGTTGAATAGGAATTGAATTAAAGCTTCAGGTGAATGAATGTGAATTGAATGATTCTGCCTTATAGCCTCAATTCCAATGCCCTGGAACTAGGTCACATTCCAATTCAATTCCTTACAACTGGGAGTCAATCTGAACATATTACTTATCACAGTTACTTCATAGAGGGCTTTTACACCATACAAGCTTGAACTTGCCCAGTGTGGAATTGGTACAGAATTGTGGAATTCCGCCTAGAACTCCAATTCTATTCTATTCCATTCCTGTTACAAATGTCCTCGCTCGCATAAACATCTTGGCTATGTCAACCACTTTGAAGCCATGATCAAGGTAGAAGGCCAATTGTTCCGCTGTGAGTAGAAGTGAAGAACGACCTCGAACATTTCTGTTATTCTCAATAAGGCAAGTCTCAATCTGTTCTATTATTGCTGCCCTGACATGCCTCAGCTGGTTCATTAGCACATCTCCTTCCTCAATGTCACCTGCTTGTGAACAACGGAGCGTAGTAGCTGATCAATGGTGCGTAACATGGCCTCCTCTCCTTCAGAATCAGTACTACAGTCATCACTGGCTTCATTTCTCACCCACAGCAGACTCGTAATTCTGTGGATATACATAGCAATACTGCGCTGTTCGATTTCATGATGGTTTAGCACCCGATTCGCGATCGACAACAACACTATCAGTGCCGATAATTCGCATGCATATGTGCACTGGTGGGGCACAACCTCTAGTTGCTAGGGCACGTGCCCAAGTGTGCCCCAGCCTGGCTACACCACTGGTTTCCGGAAACATTTTACTATAGGGAAGGGTACACTAGTATCTCAGAATGAGGCTATTATTATAATAGGTTTCCTCCTGCACAGCTGTATATTAAGAATTACGCGGCCGAACATACGATGGAAGAATATGAGGAGCTGTTTAGCAAATTCGGATGTGTGTACTGAGTTCTAGTACACGGGTCCAGACGTGATATACTGGACCGTTGAGTTATCACCACAGCAGAATGTTGAGATCCATGCTCTTCATAGATGGCCCCTGTTGTCAGTTGCAGCATGACTATACCTTTCCTTTATGATTAACCATCTATGATGTTGTTTTCTCTCCTCCTCTAGTACATGGACCCGATTGGAGCATCAAGTGCCACCAAAGCATTCCATAATCGATGCATTTTTGGGTGGACACATTATGTGTCGGTCAGTAATGTAAGTTTGTTGTGTATCAGTGGCCTTGTCTTGACAACATTCCACTTCTGAAGTTATCCCGTTTGTTTGTTCTCCCTAGGTTGGCAGACATGTTGCAATAGGGGAAGTGGGTACGAATACCCACTTCATTAATTATGCAAAAAGTTTCTCAAACAGCGGGGCGGGACGGAGCCAATGATGGTTGTGCTCCAAGCCTATAGAGGCTCTTTTCATTTATCCAGACGAAGCTTCTGGCTTCAAGAGAATTTTTTTAAAATTATCCTGATATTTTTAGTGTAAAAACTACTAAAGATAAGGTTATCATTAGGTTAATTAATTATTAGCTTAGCCTGCTGGCACTTTGTAGTTATGTAGTGTAAATTACTAGCCTGCTGGCACTTTGTGTAAAGTTATGTAGTGTAAATTACTAGCCTGCTGGCACTTTGTTTGAAGTTATGTAGTGTAAATTACTAGCCTGCTGGCACTTTGTTTGAAGTTATGTAGTGTAAATTATTAGCCTGCTGGCACTTTGTTTGAAGTTATGATGTAGTGTAAATTATTAGCCTGCTGGCACTTTGTTTGAAGTTATGTAGTGTAAATTATTAGCCTGCTGACATTTTGTGTAAAGTTATGATGTATTGTAAATTATTAGCCTGCTGGCACTTTGTGTAAAGTTATGTAGTATAAATTATTAGCCTGCTGGCACTCTACATATGTCAATCCACTTTCTTGTGCTTACCTCACCAGCTCTGTTAAAATGAAGCTGGTGCTAGTGTACGTATCCTTGTTTGAACTCCAGCATTGTTTTTATCCTACCCCCGTTCTATTAGCCTTTTGTATTCTAAACCTTTTAGTCAGTGTAAAAATTGCTGAGGTTAGAGCTCTCGCATCAAGAGATTTAATACGCAGGTCATAAAATGCTATTCCAAGTGCTCATTTACTACCCATCTACAACATATAGATAGCTCCCCCTGTATGCAAACATCCTCACATTCATCAGCCATATGGACAAAAAAGGACTAGCTTTCAAAGTTGTTTCAATGTTTCTCTCAATCTACTTATCAATTGCCTCTATCAGAGAAACTGTTGAAAACTTTGAAGTGATTGAGCATTTGAAGGCCAAATGCTCTAATTGCTGCTTAAGGACTTTTTTATTTTTTATTTGTAATAAACCAAATGTAGTTTCAGTTGCCTCTCATGTGGGCTACGTCCAGCAAAAACCACAATGTCTATGGTGGAAGTATTCTGTCGGTTGTCGGAACCCCAGTCAGTGGTTTCAACACACTTGTCAGCAGTTCAAAAGTGTATTCTGGGCCATTCGGATGTTGGTAGTACAACCCTGTAAGAATAGTTTTATGTTCTATAAAAACATCACACACTTCATTGGGTCCACCATAGTGTATGTTACAAGAATGTTTACACCTTGATTAGGCCAGTACAAATGTAGCTATGTATCCTGTGAGTTATATAATGGCTGCGTTCGGTGTTGTCAATCCTCTAGTTTTTGTTCCTGCATCGAGCTACAAGTTTGGTTAACTGACAAGTTTAGATAACATGACTTCTGCTAAGTGACCTCCTACTTCACTCATGTTATCTTTCTCTTCCCACAGCATGTCTGCCTGATGCAGAAATCTTACCAAATGTTTATCAATGGATTCGAGACCTCATGCTTAAATGTGGGGGGAAGGACGTCCACTACAGTAATGGAACAATCGTAAAAGGTGTATTCGAGGGGTTCACTGGCAGCAACCTAGAAAGATTTGAGATGTTGCGATACCGTAAAATCGGGATAATAAGCACCCACACAAAATAAGCACCCCATGAATATAGGCACCCATTTTGATTTCAGCAACCACATTGCGTTTATAGCACCCACACTAAAATAGGCACCCCACTTGAAAAGGCACCCGTTACCGCACAAATGGAAGTGAAGTTGCTGATTCGGCTTTTTCAAACGTAGCGGTTAATGTTCGCCAGTGTCTATCTGCGATTGTAAGCAAGCTATCGACACGGGATACAAACCAAAATCTAGGCAAGGCCTCTTGATAAAACATATCCAGGAAGTAGCAAAAACCCCTCACGGATTCGTTGGTTCCAAGTGCTTTATGTTGGTGTGTGGGAGGTTGGCAACGATCGATCGATTGTCGACTGTACCTTTCAGTAGAATCTGTGTCAGGATCAGCTACCATGATGCACTCCGTCTCATCCATTTTCACTCTAACTGGTCACACCCCGTTCCGGAACGGAATGTGGTTTTTCGTCTGGACGTGAGAACTTCGAAAAGGATTGCTGAGAGCCAATCGTCTGCTGAGAATGTCTGAAGAAGGTTCTCCGACAAAGAGGCCAACTCGTCGAGCTCAGTGCTCAGTTCCACTTTCGAAGAGACTTGCTCGTAAGTCAGGTCAAATCGTACAATAGAAGCCGTGAAATTGATGTGTGTATGTGTGTGTGTGTGTGTGTGGTGTATACGTGTACCAGTACTGCCAGAGAACTCGAAGCACATAACTGCCCTAGTGTATTGTGTTATAGTTTTTGCGTGCATGTGCATGCCTGTGGCAGTTTTAATTAATTTGTACACGTGCTCCAACTAATTGCTTAGCTAACACTACATTGCGTGGGTGGATGAATGGCATAGTTGAAGACCTGCAGAGCTTGCTTGTACATTTTGGCCACTGTAGCAAAACTTCCTACAGCAAAGCATTGGTGCCCAGCATGTTCAAGCAGTGTGGTTCATCTAGTTGAAGCTTAATTTATACTGTCATAAGTTGGTTGGTTTCCTGATATTTTTGTACATAACTATTTTCTTTGTAGTGGAAGAGAAAACTGTGAAGGTGCGATTCAATGAAGATAAGAAAAAGTCTCATTCTATTCAGTGGAGTGAGCTACTCACTACTGCTGAAGTGCCATTTGAAAGCATACAGCAGCTGCTACCCGGCACAGAGGTCTTGGCCCCTTATCACTATGGTGCTGGTGACGTGCAGTATTCCCCAGCAGTAATTGTCACTGGAAAAGGTAGGCCATTAACCATAGAATGTATCCTGTTAGCAATTCCCTTTTACATAGGTGAAGATGTCTGTTTTATAGAGCTTTTTCATCATGTCATCTCAATTCAATATACTAAAGTTGAGCTGCCATGTTGGTGTACAGCATGTGCAAAATTGAACTAAACTTCCATTGTCTGCTACCTACATCATTAGGGAAAGCATCACAAGCATCTGCGTCCAAACCCAAGGCAACTACTTCCAAGGCAGGAAAAAGACCCAAGTCAAAAGAAAAGGTACAGAGGCACTCTATTTTCCTCCAGGTTATGACCATGTGAACTATAGGATGAGGATATGCTGTTCGATTGATAAGCCATTAACGGTCCATGTTCTGACTCAAGTCATCCTAACCTTGTTGTTTACACCTTGACTTTTGATTATTTGCCTCAATTTATAATGATAACTGACAGTTAGATCCAGTATGATACACATACTTGTTACTGACTTTTCTCTAGGTACAGCAACAGACCAATGTGATACTAAGCCAGACACTGCTGAAAGCTCTGGGGATTGTTGGCAATGATCCAGCCACTACCACCCTCCCTCAAACACTGCCAACCCCCATTCCAACTACTACCACCTTCCCTCTGATGCAGCCAACCTCCATCTCAATCTCTACCGCCCTCCCTCCGACACAGCCAAACCCCATCTCAGCCTCTACTGCCCTCCCTCCGACGCAGCCAAACCCCATCTCAGCCTCTACTGCCCTCCCTCCGACGCAGCCAAACCCCATCTCAGCCTCTACTGCCCTCCCTCCGACGCAGCCAACCCCCATCTCAGCCTCTACTGCCCTCCCTCCGACGCAGCCAACCCCATCTCAATCTCTACTGCCCTCCCTCCAATGCAGCAACCCCCCATTTCAGCCTCTACCACCCTCTCTCCGATGCAGCCGATCCCCATCCCAGCCTTTCCTCCAATGCAGCCAGCCCCTTTCTCATCCCTCCTTCCAATGCAGCCAACTCCCATCCCAGCCACTACCACACTCCCTCCGATACAGCCGACCCCCATCCCGGTCACTACCACCTTCCCTCCAATACAGCCAACTCCCATCCCAGCCACTACCACACTCCCTCCGATACAACTGACCCCCATCCCAGTCACTACCACCTTCCCTCCAATACAGCCAACTCCCATCCCAGCCACTACCACACTCCCTCCGATACAACCGACCCCCATCCCGGTCACTACCACCTTCCCTCCAGTACAGCCGACCCCCATCCCAGTCACTACCACCCTCACTCCTATACAGCCGACCACCATCCCAGCCCTTCCTCCAATGCAGCCAGCCCCCTTCTCACCCCTCCTTCCAATGCAGCCAACACACATTCCAGCCACTACCACACTCCCTCCGATGCAACCAACTACTATCCCGGCCTCTACCACCCTCCCTCCAATGGAGGAAACACTCTACTCAAGCAATACTGCTACCCTACTAGAGTATGAAAGTGAGGATGATAGTGCTTCCTACATATCATCTGCATCTGAGGTATCATATCAAAATGTATTCTAAGCTGCTATTCTGTGTTGCAAATAATCATATCTGTTTGTACATGCGTAGGCTCATCGTAGAACTATTTGGTCCTGTGATCTAAGTACTGTAAGTTGCCTTACAGGTCTAAAGTTACTCTGATTAATTGATGATGCCTTCTCCAACTACAGACCCTTACCAAAATGCAAATGCAGCTGGATCGTTTGGAGGGAAAGTTTGACAAGATTTTGAAGAGCAAAGCCAAAAAGTCAAGTCTCAGCCCTTCACCCATTCCGGCACCTGTTCCGCACCGATCAGATCCCCTTGGGAGTCCAGGTAAAATGTTTGCTTTATATTTATATAATTCCTTCCACTTTGACCTTGCACACCTTTGTGTAATGTTGCTGTTTGAGCCCATATTATTTTCTACCTAGTTGCAAGCCCACCCTTGCTTAAGAGAAGGGAATCGGAGAGTGATACTTTCAATTTAGGTATTGGATTATAATGCAGCACCCTCGTTCTATGTAAATTCATCTCTTACTTTGTTTATGTTGTTTCTATTTTTGGCAGTTCCACCTTTCCCCAATGAGCTGGCAGCGGAGGCAGGTACTCCCAGTTTACAAGCTAGCACTTTTTATGTCAAATACCATATTTCTTCGATTAGATGCTGCTCTCAAATAATTGCCACCCTCAAATTGTAGCAGAAGCGCTCAGCAAAGTAAATGCCACCCTTGAATAGTCTAGTAAACGAACCACACAAACACTTAAACAACTGCCAATGGTGGTACTAAGCTAGCACTAGGACTGTTCATGTTCTATGACTGGTTTTCACCGCTGACAGTGGGACTGAGAGGCTGTGCATACTACTGCCAGTGTCTATCAGTCATTGCATTTTGGCTAACTGCCGAGAAGTAGAGAGTCTACCCAATGGCAAAATGGCTCCGTGGCCTCAAGCCTCATTGAATTACCCGGCCTGTACATATATACCTGAGCCAGCCGTCATACTTGATGGTCTCTACTTCTGGTAAACGTACATGATTCAGTGGATACATAAGGAGCATCGAGGACGTGATGCCATTCTTAGAACAGATTGGTCCTAATTCATCAACAGCAACAGCAGCCATTGCAGCACTCTAATAGCGAAGAAGAGGAAATGGGAGATGGCTCAACAATGTTCCAATCAACTCAAAATGTATGTGCAAAATTAGCTCATCAATTAACCTTCATCATTTTTGCCTCTTCTTCCTGACTGTCGACGGGCTATCATTGGAGCCGGCTGTTGTGCAGATAGCCGGTAGCCATCAAACAGCTCTGAAGACGCTATTTAGAGGACACCGCTAACATCACTGAACAATGTATCCAGTTCACTGAGGCTGGCATTGTACCTCACAGTACAGAACCGACAGAACCCAAGTCGATATCTATAGGAGGAGATTGAGTGACTCACCATTATAGCTATATCACAAACATGCAGCCTTGAACCCAGGCTCTTTGTCGAAGATTTTCTTTCATAGCTTCAAGGAATGTCTGGCACAACTGCAAGTTTGATTACATCTTTTGTTCAGCCTTGCCAGTCGCTGAATTTCCTCAATAGTTCTAGCACCTTCCTGCGTGTTCCATCTCCAGTTACTTTCACTCGAACTTGTGCATTTTGAGCAAGAGTGGTTCAGTGTGTCCAATCAGACATATCATGAGCTTGCGTACAGGCCTGTTTAGGTGCCAGGAAGGATGGAGAAAGGAGTTTTCACCACTGTGGAGGTCTTGTGAAGCTCGTGCAAGCCTGTTTAAATGCCAGGGAAGATCAAGAAAAGAATTTTCACGACTGTAGAGGTGCTGTAAAGCTCGTGCAGGCCTGTTTAAATATCAAGAAGGATCGAGAAACACTGAGGTAGGTAAGTCTTGGTCACGTTCACCAGGAGGGAGGTCAATTGAGCAGTACACACAAATAACGGAAAAATTAGCAGAATAGTAGAGGGTCTCCACTTGATCATAACAGTGCAACTTCTTTAGATAACATCTGTAAGATCCTCAGGAATTGGAGATACCAATGGGCTTTCCACTGAAGTAATAGACACCACCCTCAAATAGCCACACAAAAACAAACAGCGAAATAAATAGTAGCCATGGCGGGCGTCTGATCAAGGAAATACGGTATATCAGCTCAAGGGTTGCTTGCATATCATTCTTGTACCATGATAGAAAACTACTGAATATCCATCTGGTAACATTTAGCACTATTTAGTAGCCTCATTCCCAGGCTTTCCCCACAATAAAAAGGGGGAGTGTGACAGACACGAGTTATAGTCACATTGGGGTGGCATGCACATTCAAGCATAAGTCATCTTCTTTTGGGTAAGTTTTCATGCCATCATGTACGTGCACACAAGCTCTGAGCTATGTGGGTGCACTTCCTTGTGTACCTATGTGCAATTATGTTGTGTCTACCTTGTGTCTACCCTTAACATAACACGTACATGTATGATTAAATGTACCAGGCTCTTTCCATTCTTAAAGTGAGGAGGTCCTGGGAACAAGGCTAGTTCTTGAGCTTTTGACATGTACGCTAAACACTCCCAATGTTACGGTTTCATCATTTTCATGATTTTGAAATCTGGACCCATTGTATTGTTAAGAATATAATTTGTTTTGGATGATGTGTATTTTTTTAAATTTGCCAATTTAGCAGTATTAAATTTATATTCCTAAACAGGGGTAACTTTTTCCGTTAGGTACTGCTGGGTGCTACTTAGGGTACCCCACTTCCTCAAATTTGAGGATTTGGGTGCCACAGCTGCAGTTTAAGGTGGTCCGAGAGTTGGAAGACAGTAGTGGAGGTGATCTTGAGCTTGCGAAAAAACTTTTCTGTGAGATTTTCAAAGAAGAGCTTAGAGAAAGGCCTGATCAAGTATGCTGCACAGAAGCGAAGGACAAGGTGAAACTGAACCAAGATTATCTCAAGGGAATACGCTGTAAGTTAAAGTTGTATACTACTGTCCAGCTAGTACTAAATGCTTGGCTGCTATTTGGATTGTATACTTTAATCTGACTTCTCTCTTCCCCTATAGATCATATTCACTACCGTTACTTTTATCCAGCCGAAAATGTTCCTGGATCTTCAAGGGAAGTAAAGAGATGGAAAGAAATATTAGGGAAACTGAATGATAGGATTCGGTATGAACGGAGAAGGAATTAGGACTATGCAGCTAGCTATAGTTTTGTTTTCAAGTTGAGTTCAGGCTGAGCTGCTACTGTAACTTCAACTGTACCTACCCCAACCATTACATTTTCCCGTGACAAATTTACTACAAGTGAACCTTTGGAGTGCCTGAAAGGTTTGGGGCACTTCTTCAGCCACAATGCACTCTGAGTACTGCTAGCTAGCCCACAACACACTTGTGAACTGTTTTGAGATATACCAAAATAACAGCAATCTTTTTGTACTGCATCCAGTATCTTTGAATTATTCCTAATGGTAAGAATGCAACCACACATCAGTAAATAAGTATGGGAACAAGTCATGGATCATTGTGGTCAACCCTAGGATGATCTTTCTCCAATCCACATGCAGAATGAACAAGGATGCCCGGCATGTCAAAGCACAGCAAATGAAAGCAAAGCTTCATCATACTTGCACAGCAAAACTTAACCACGTCCAGTAACGCGCGCTAGCGCTCCACATGCAGCTGCTACCGGAATAAAACTTAGGTGGCTTGTACTGTGTACGTCTGTATCCCTGTCTCCTTTTCTCCTCCCTCTCTGACCAAGAAGAGTAGCCAATGGAGCTGTTCACTATAGCTCCAGGGTAGTGGTCATATTGGAATACCACTCGTCTGAGGTCACAATATCTCAGTCTACTGCTGCTCTCAAGATGTCCACCTCTCTTTTTCCTGACAAGACAGCGGCAACATGTGTACTTGTACAACACAATGGACGTTGATTTAATTGTGTTTTTGTGTGTGTGCATGTGCATGTTCCTGCTATGTTCTCTATTCTTTGTACCGTTCCCCATTTGGGGTTATTCGATGATGATTGATTGATTGATTGATTGATTGATTGATTGCGGAGCTAAAACTCTCCGCAATCGTGAGAGAACGTACGAGAGGGGCGACGGGGGATGGAGCAGTCGCGAGGGAACATTCGCAAAGGGCGACGCGGGGGACAGAACGTTCGCGAAGGGCGACGGGGGACAGAACATTCGCGAGGGAATGTTCGCAAAAGGCGACGGGGGACAGAACGTTCGCGAGGGAATGTTTGCGAAGGGCGACAGGGGACAGAACGTTTGCAAGGGAATGTTCGCAAAGGGCGACGGGGGACAGAACGTTCGCGAGGGGACATTCGCGAGGAGCGACCTTCAGGGCCACCGTACGCTTTGCCATAATTTCTGTCCAGACGTCCACCACCAACTTCCCACGTGCTCTGCGTGAGGCACATCATGCGCATGTGTGTACCTAGTAGTATTGACTTGGTTGAGGACTGGTGGCTGCATTTTGCTCTTGTCTGCCCAGTGTATTTGCTGTCAGCTCACCGGATGGCAGATTCAAGCAAGGGCATTTTGCTCTTTGTTGTTCAGAGTGACATCGATGAGGTATAGTGACGGTTAGCGAGAGGGCCTGGCTATTTGAGTGCACGATTTGAGTACCATATAGGTTTGCTGCCTAGTGAGTTAGGAAAATGCTAGGAGATGTATTGAAACAATGGAGGAGACTTGATGTAGTATGTACACATATACATACAGCGAAAACCTTAGTGTTGTTGTTGGCAAGTAACGATCTTGTCGACTAGTATTAGAGTTAGGGGCATGCTTTGTTCCCACTAATGCGCTAGCCTTCTCTGTAGTATAGTATGTCCTGAAGTTCTTGAACATGGGCAAACTGTTGGCACACACAATCTCAAGACGTTAGGCATTTGGGGGACGTACTACATGTGAGGATTAAATTACATCTGGGCAAAAAAGATTTACTTTGACAACAGTCTACACGCAGACCTCGAAATTTATTCCACCTGCGTAACCGTGTGACATCATCTAGTCTTGAATAAGTAATAAGCTCATGACAAGGTCAGCTTTCAAGCGCTGTATCTCCCAGTTAGCAAGCCTAATCGAGACAATACTTACATGGCGTCTTGGGAGATCTGTCTATTGTAAGTTCATCGTGCTGCTATTTCTGTTGGCTGCTTCGTGTGGTGGTAGGGTTAGCGCTGGCTCGAAAGATTCAGGTTCAGATATGGGCCATCTTTGGTTTGTGGTACAAATATGGAGCTACAAGACTATCAGCAGTATAACATACTAGTAGTTTTCTTTTCCATATACTAGCAGGATTCTTTAATTGACCAATCTGAACCCCGTTCAAGGCATCACCTTGTGCACCAATTCGCACATAAATCTGGTGTAGATGGAGACAGGATGGTGCAGTTCGAATCCTCCATTCGGCGACAGCTCTGTATATGCTTTTTTTTTGCATATACTTAGTGCGAAAGAAAATAATATACAATGCAAATAATCTGTGTGTACAACACTCAAGTTAATTGTTACATGGGTAGGTGAGCAAACTGAGTGACATTAGTCGATTATACGCGATAGATGCCAATTGGCGTCATACGCATGCATGTCACGAAACGCGATAGACGCCAATTGGCGTCACGGACACGGCTAAGCGATATCACCGCCCAGGGCAAATACCTATAAGCTTTGTATCCGGTCTGTGATAAGCTTGGGGCTTCCCCTACTATTACAAGTGTGTTGGTCCAGAAGCCCTCAAGAGGCGGAGCATAGTGAGCGATAACAGTCCGGGTGGTTGTCGATCTCCCGATCGAGAAAACGACTTATTAGCCACGTTTTCTTCTTAACGCCAATAAGCAGAGGCAAAGTGCTGACTACGGAGGTACAGCATCTCTTGGGCTTCATAAATATGAAGACAGATCTAGACCTGTGCCTTGTTGATCGCGAGCAAAGCCAAAGACGGTACACACACAAAAAACAGTAGGTAAGCGTCCTCCGTAAACCTGTTACATATAACTTCAGTCAGAATAACCCTGGAAAGCCTTTGTCTGTCCCTTATTAACCCTCGGCGCGCATGCGCAGCGAGGGTTACAGTACTTGGTCTGTGTGTCTGTGTGTCTGTTACTCAACATCTCACTTTTCACATGATTATTCGTGCTACAAGTGATACTAACCTTCTCAACGGCGGATGAAGGTCGAAAATTTTAAGCGATTTTCTCTGAAAATGCTTCGTTGCGAAGCTAGACTGTTTCCTGTTGGTACGGCTACATGATAAGTCAGTCATTTTTTACTCCGCGGAAAATGCGCATGCGTACGAATCTGGACCACGTGGCTAGCGGCCATTTTGTTCTTGGGAGAGACGTTCATTGCAAGTTCGATTCTTGGCCATTGGCAGTACACGAGTTTCTGATGCTCTTTCACATGCCTTGTGCAACTTATCTTTAGCTTTCCTAGCTGATTTCACACTATCTGATTCTACTGCTCTCATACGTTTCATAGCTTTCTCTCGCAAATTACACTCAGCTTTTCGTTTGGATCGAAAGACATGATCACAGCGTTCACATGTCTTCCGTCTTACAGGTACAGCAGCTTTACACTGCGGGCGTATGCATGATGTCAAATAACCACAATGTACTGCACTGTGTTAATATTGGACCCAAGTGCCTAGCTGTCAGAACAGATTCCAGGACAGACAGTTAGGAATGAATTTATATCGAAAGGCGTGCCATATCAACTCCAGAGCAAACGTCATGATACTATTGTTCACGAGACAGTGATACATTCTCACGCACAATCACATGCACTGCTGCGCCGAGGGTTTGGCACTTCCGTGCCTTTCATTTCACTCTGTAGGGCTTCATTTGACTTCCCTGAAGCTTTATTTCTTGGAAATAAGCTTTGAAAAAATTGACATCACGTGAAGTGAAGCTATTTCTGCCTTTGAGGTTAATTGCATTCCATTTAATCTCGCGTATAATCGGTTAAAGCAGCATGGGGTATATCTTTGAAGACCTCTAGTTAAGGGTGGCGTCTTATTGAGGAAATACAGCACTACTAGTGAAGTTTTTTTGACTTACGTTGTATCACTATTTTGTCTTTGTCTTCACAGGGTATGGAGGAGCTCAGAGCCTCCACTCTGTAACGACATTGAGATCTTGAGGCTGGAAGCTTGACTCGATGGATGCCTCAACCTCAGTGGAAATTTCCACCTATCCTCCACCCAGGTATATACGTAAGACAGTATAAGAGGTTAACTACTTCTAAACAAATGGTTTATCATCGTGGGATGAGCCTGAGTGAGGTAAACTGCTGATTTTCACAGCTTGTAGGTAAAAGTAGTCGGACAAGAATCACTGCTGCCTTCTGCTTTCTGTACACAGCCTGGCTTATTTGTCTCATGTTGAAGCAACTTAGAGGTAGCAGATTGATCACCATGTATGTTATTGTTCACTCAAATCAGGCATCAAGTTAGCAGGAGAATATCTCCTCCCTGTGAGCAGACTGGTTTCTATCATGTGACATCAGGTGGACACGAAGTGAACGTAGGGGGGGGGGGGGGGGGGGGGGGGCACCGCCCAACTACAAGAACATACCTGAGGGCGAGTTTCTTACCCGTCAAGCAGAGTACTCGCGATCTTGTGTGAACGTCTGGGGGTCTGGCCTAGCGATGCAGAGCTCGATGATGAAGTCTAGTACATTATTTGAATGTGCACCCCTCCCCCCTATGTCCGCTTGCCGTCCACCTGACATCATTCACATGATAAGTGTTCCCAAGACTTCCCCATTTTTTTTGCCATTCTACAGCTTCCATTTTATACTGAACGCAAACCGAAGAACAAAAATGGGTGAGGCCTAGGAACAAGGCACCTCTGGCTGCTACTGGGGTCTTTCCAAAGTTCTGCCACAAATGACAAAACATTCCTTTCTCAGGATCAGTGCATTATCGTTACCAATTCTTTCTGCAGACATAGACCCTTGTATCATCATTGTGTACAACGACAACGCTACAATTCATCGCGTGTGTGGGTTTGCAGGGTCGCCCATTCCAACCCGAGATGCCGCAAACAGTGAGTCAGTGAATGTATAAAGTACTCTGTGATTATGTGGACAAACATTGCGTGGTCCCAAGCATAAGTAACAGCATGGTTTTGAGTGCAATAATTTGGGATTAATAATATGAGTGAATGGCTGTTATTGCCCAAGGCGAAGCCAAGAGTATTATACCATTCATGATGCTGTTAGTCCCAAATGGCTGACTTGCATAATGATGTCACGTACGAGGGCTGGGGTAAAAATTCGACGGCGTGCCATCTACGTGCAAAGACCTGCAAAGGCTATGGCCGACCAGGAAGACCATATCACAGAGGACGAGACACTCCCACACCACGGTGAACACTCGAATCTAGAACTACATGCTGTTGCTGTTACCGTTGTGAAGGCGGTAGCGTCGTCGATGCAAGAGGCCCTCCAACCACTCCTATGGCTGATACCTTCGGCACTTGCTACCCCCCCACCAACAGCCATCACGGGAGACAAGTCCAAGAAGGCTCCCTCTCCAGATGACACTCCAGGAACCTCAGGTAAGTGCCTCCTTTCTAGACGGCGAAGCGAGCTCGCTCAGTACTTGTCGGGCCGCGAATTCACAGGTAGTGACACTCAGCCATCCAGCCGCCAAAACATGACGATGGCAGTCACTTACCAGAACCGGGCCTGCGGCAGTCAGTCACTGAGCCAGGCCGTGGCAGTCAGCCACCAGAGACAGGCTGCGACAATCAGCCACTGGAGCCAGGCTGCAACAATCAGCCACAGGAGCCAGGCTGCTGACAGTCAGCCACCAGAGCCAGGCTGCGACAGTCAGCCAACAGAGCCTGACTGCGGCAGTCAGCCACCAGAGCCAGGTTGCGACAGTCAGACACCAAGACAGACTTCAGCAGTCAGTCAGCTATGGCAGTCACCCTTAACCGATTATACGCTAAGTTCATTGGAATGTAATTAATCTCAAATGCGGGTAATTTTGGAGTCACGTGAGGTCAAAATTATAAAAACTTGTATCTAAAATTTTAAGCATCTGAGATGTGAAATAAAACTCTATAGACGGGGGAAAAAAGGTTCTACACGGCTAACTTTCACATAGGTAAGTGGTTATGAAGGATATAGTACTGGTTTGCGGGGAACGCTTACTTGCTGATAGTTGTGTGTAGCGTGTTTGGCTCTTCTCGTTGACAGCGACGCGCAATCCCAGAGCTGCTTTGATATGTATGAAGCCTAAGGTCTGCTGCACCTTCCTAGGTAGCGTAGTGCCTCTGCTTACAGGCGTTGAAAAGAGCGTGGCTAATAAGTCATTGTCGCGATCAAGCCGATCGATGGCCATCATGGCTTCTGGCATTCACCACGCTCCGCCCCTTGAGGGCTTCTAGACCAAACCCCACTTATTACTAGGGGAGGCCCCAACCTAACCACAAGCCGGATATCAAAGCTGTTGCTAATAGCCTACGGCTGTGATAAAGCTTAACTGCAGCTGTGACGCGTATATGCGTCTACCGCGTATAATGCATT
Source organism: Agelas oroides (assembly GCA_949130485.1). Taxonomy (NCBI): domain Eukaryota; kingdom Metazoa; phylum Porifera; class Demospongiae; order Agelasida; family Agelasidae; genus Agelas; species Agelas oroides. The sequence goes on along the minus strand of OX422184.1, from coordinate 14,049,155 downwards.
GTTCCATGGTGACGCGTATACGCGTCTATCGCGTATAATCGGTTAAAGTGAGAGCCAACCACAAACATTAATGGTGTGGTACATAGTGCCAAAGCGACAGACAGCCAATACCGCAGGAGGTGGCCAGTCAGCCACTGACTTTAGGCAGCCACCAAGCTAGACTGGGGACATGACTGGAAGGCACACAGGCGTCAAGTGGTCAGACAGCCTCCAATGAGAGGCTGTGACACCGAGCCAACAGCCTGGGCTGGACATCCACCAACTGATCTCAACTGGGACGGGTCCCAGTCTGTGACAGCCAGCACACTAGCTTGACCACTACAAGCAACAGTCAGACAGTCCTGGGGGGGGGGAGGGCAATTAAGGCAGACGACACCCCAGGTCGTTAGGCGGGTGCCATATACATGCACACTGCTGTAGCAGGTAGCCTCATTCGCCACCCAACTGTCAACAAAGGCACTTGTTAGGCAAGCTAATGGGACAGCAGTGTATATGCAATGGCTTACACACAAACATGTAGCAGACACATGACTTTGCTGATCATCTTAAAAGTCTCTCCCCTCTCACCTGCAGGCTTGGGTGGGCTGCCCCCACCAGACTCTATACGCACAGTACCTCTGCTGACCATAGGGGACTGGAGCCAGCTATTCCACCAGCAGTCTCCACAGATAAGGCTACCAAAGAGGAGGAACGAACCAATGCTACTTTCCATCCTCTTCCCCCCCAATCCCGAAGCCAGTCCAGACCTCCGACCCCCATACCAGAAGGCTACTAACCTACACTGCGTCTCGTCATAAGGGAGGTACTCAGGGCTGGTGGAGACGGATTCCTGACGTACAATTGGCTCTTTAGATACCCTACACTTATTTCATTATTTCTTGGCACCTACCAGGGTGAGCTATCATTGGCTCAGTTTAAACAACTGTCCACGAAATAGACACTCCAAACAGCCAAATTGACAATCAGCAGCACAAACGAAACCAAAGGCATTACAAACAATGAAGCAATAGGCGGGTATGCACAAGGCATGCGGGCGGGGGGGGGGGGGGGGGGAGGAACCAACAAATCTAGTTTGCCTGGCCTTATTGAGACTCGGAATGGTCTAAATAGCTCAATAGTCAGTTAAAAAAGACAGGAACAATGATAGCCTTGTTCCCAGGCTCTTGTGCGGGGGAGGAGGAAAGAGAGCCTGGTACACACTGTTTGCGCATGCGCCAAGTTTCCTTGGTAACCTGCATACTACTCTCCTACACTAAAATTACGGTCAATTTTCTGTTTACCTGCTGAATAACTGCACTGCCTGGTTATACTCCTGTGGGATACATACGGGCAGTTTTGAAGTCAAAAACAATCTCGCTTTGATGGTAATAGGAGAAGTCGGCTTGCCTCGCAGAGGTTAGTGTAACGGAGCAAATTTACAGAAATTTCCAAACACCCAGAAATCCTGGGGGAACTGAGCATGCGCAAACAGTGTGCCAGGTTGCAATTGTTCACAGCTGCTTTTAAGTATTGCGCATTTTTCCCTTCATACCAACAGTTCACCGTTGTGAAGATTGATATGAATGAAGATGAAAAAGAAGTAACATTTTATGAAAGTATGTGATGGTGTGAAGCCGCACAATTTGTGGCCCATTATCCAGTGTGTTCGTGTAATTGGCACATGTACAAGCAGTGTAGCCTCGTTCCCAGGCCCCGCCCAGCTTTCCGTCGCTTGCAGTACGGAAAAGCGGTAGAGGGCCTGGAATAATTCATCACGTGAGTGACGTAGGGGTAGAGAGAAGGTAGAGAGGACTTAATTCAGCGTAGGCGGATCGTCGATGTGCCCACGCACGATAATCGACAGTACACGTAGCTGTTTTTTAGCAGGAGCCCATTCTGACAGTTTTTTCGAACAATAAGCGCAGAGAAAACTTGAGCAAAGCCTAGGAAAGGGCCACCTTGGTGTTCAATAGCGCCTTGAAAGCCATTCTCCGGGGTGTACAGCGGTCAGTTTGCCCATAGATTATAATCTATGGTTTGCCAGGTAAGCGAGTAGGTTAGCGTGATTTTCGAATGTACGGGTCTGTGTAAGCTCACCATAGCTTTCCGTACTGCCAGGTCTGAATGTAGCATAGTGCCGTCTAGTCCCATTCTGTCGGCCATAAAGCTATCGCAACTGTATTCTGTCCATACAGTGTGGGCGAGTTCATTCGTTCGCCCACATGTAATTAAGTTCTCTCTACCTATGACGTTTCTCACGTGATAAATTTTACCAGGCTCTCCCCATTCGTTTCGATTTTTCGTTCGCGCGTGGGGAGAGCCTGGGAACGAGGCTACAAGCAGTGCGCTTATGAAGCAATTTGAGTTCTCTTCTATATCTAAGCATGGTACTTAGCTAGTTAACCCTGTGCGCGCATGCGCAGCGAGGGCTACAGTTGTCTGTTAGTCAGTCATTCTGTCATTCTTTCATTCTGTCCGGTACAACTATTCCGGCTCCATAGTGGACTAAATGCTTAAATATCAAGATGAATAAAGTCTAACTGATGCAAGGAAGGACTTGAATTGAACCAATTTTAGGCTTCGTTCAAGAGTTATGCTGCATTGTCTGCACCACAGCACTCGATAGCCAGTCATCTTGAGATTACGTACGTAAACTGCCTCCAGGATGTTCAGATCGTTGGTGTTCCACAGCTCCATTATACAATGCATGCCTGCAGTGTAAGGCAAGGGTGGAGCCTCTCACGCCACCCCTCAGGATATGCTCCAAACCCGACTGTGGCATGATACAACGATTGAACAAACTGCATGTGCTCTTCTCTCATTTTGCTTATCCATTAATTAACAAGTTTTATTGGCCAATGAGGAGGTTGGACATGTGCATGCATTGATATAACATGCGCAGTCACGTACATGTACTGCCTTAATTACATTCTCCATTGCATTCCAGCTTACAATTAGCTCACTGAAATGAACTAGGTCTACATCTATAGCAGCTAGCAAGCTAGCCCCATATCGTCCCCAGCACGGATTGCACCCAGTATCTGCACGGGGAGAGGTAGGTCTAGAAACTCTTGTGCACTTGCAGTGTCTGGAGAAAGTAGGCTACATGTTTAAAGATAAGCAGCGCATGACGGCGTCGAAACCAATTGAATCACTTGACATTCAGTATTTCGAGTGATCAATGTGGCTACTGGTCCAGGAGGAAGCAGAGTTTGATGTTTATCCAGCATTGCCATGTCAATCATAGGGATACCTCACTTCCAGTTCAACCGACGGATGAAGCCCCCTCCACCAGATTTTGAAAGAAGCTTTGGTATGCTTAGTGATAGGATTGAGAGCCTCCTTAATTACGCTTGATGCTCCTTTGATGGGCTAGTCTGTCATTGGATATTCCAAAGGTGACCTTGATACAATTCGAGCAATAGAGGTAGTTACCTGTGTGTGTGTGAGAGAGTGAAATATAGAGAGAGTGTGTGTGTGTGTGTGTGTGAAAACCAGCATAATGCAAGATTTTCTTGAATTTGTTGACATCAACAGCCAGCCTAACGGCCGATCAGCTGATTCAACAGGCCCTACGCATAATTTTTTGCCTAAGTTTACTACCATACAGATGCCGAAGAATGGTGTACCCAAGTATGAAGAACGTCTGAAGAGATCTGTACTCGGTGAGTTCAATCGTGCTCAACGTGAGAGAGGTAGAGGTGAGTGTTCGAACAGTTCTGCTCACAATTGGCTCAAACAACGACCAAAGCTAGCAATTTGTCCACACCAAACAGATTACTGCGACACCTGCAAGAAGAGAAATGTGGAAATCCACAGTAAACAGACAACACTTAATCGTCTACTCCAGTCCTGTAACGCTGATCCTGAAGAGGTCAAGAAGAATCAGGATGAGATTGCTTCCCTCAAGCGATCTCTAGAGAACCACCGACAGGAAGCACATAAAGCTCACACTTACTACGTAGAAGTGACTACGCGTTACAAGACAGAATGGGCCGAATTAAGTAAACTAGAGGCTAAGTCCACCTTGAATGATGATGAGGAGAGACTTGCTATTCTCAAGAATGGTTTCAATTTAGTGATTTCAGCAGACTACCAGATGGCAAAACATGTGCCATATTGGGGACTGACGGACCAATTATTGTACTGTTATGAGATGCAAGTTCAATGAAAAATTATTGACAAAAATCAATACTTCAAATTTTACTTATTCCTATAATGCAATAATAATGGTATAGTATGAATGCGGTTTAAATTCTACTTAATGCTATAAAAACTACAATTCAATATGCATCAAAATTTTAGTGTTTTAAGGTAGTAATCTCCCTACCTGCAGAAAAAAAAATTTGTCCATTTCACCTAATTTCTGATTTCTACTTCATGCGTTCACATATTATTTTCCACCCGCAATGCGTAATGACATAATGCATGCAGTAGCACTCTTGGGCCCGCCCGGCGCCTCTCTACGCAAGCTGTACATATAGCTAGCTCGTCGCTAGCACACTGCAAGTTATATTTCTTGTAAATTTGCAAACTCACGGCTTTGTTCAAGTACCTCAAGCGAGAAGATGGCAATGTTCCATGATAAACGCGATCGTGCAGGGGCCTCTTTCACAGCATGTCTGATTCACAAAAACAGGGAGTATTAGCTTCCCTCGTAACCACGCGATTGATTTCTGCGCATGCGCGTCGGGCTAAAAGGGTTAAGGGTGGTCAGACATAACAACGTATAGGTGATACAAAAGTATGGAAGTAACACTGTTCCAATTGTATGCTTGGGTATTAACCGCAAACCCATTCAACGCACTGCAAGTCAGGGTGGGGCTGCTAGTTGCAGCTGCTCAATTGCACATGCACACGCACACATACAAGTATGAGGAAATGAGAAAAGCGCATAACTCTGTAAAAGTTGATGTGAACTCATCGGAATGGGACGATACTTGCTGTGTGACATACGCATGAGATACTCTTGACTGTAACAGGAAGTTTTCTGAAATTAAATGCTCCAAAATGTTAAAAATCATGCATAATTTCGCAAAAAGGGCCCTGTTATTGGATTCCTCTCACCAAAATAGCCCTAGAAGGCCCTGTTTCACAAAGGTAGGTAAAGGTAGGTGACTTCATTGGAGACTTTTATCAACAAATAAGTCAAATTTTGTCGCCTTGCCATGCCTCCTGTGAAGAAGGTAGAGGGCACTACTAGAATCAGAGTGGACACCTGAAGCATTCCTTGTCCTGATCATCACAGGATTGAGTCCTCCTCACACCACAATTTTAACTACCAGATGAGATGCCTGAATACCTTACGACAGGAGTCATATGCTAGCCTCGTTCCCAGGCCTCCCATGCACAGGCTCGCTCCGCTTGTAGTTTTCGCAACACTACGGCCGTATACTTCTAAATAGGACTACCCCAATGGTACCTGCATAGATTTTTCGATTGCATGTAGGCAGTCAATTCAACGAAGTGACGTCATGTCCATCTCTTTTACCTCATCTTTGAGCTGCCCGACTCATGCCCATCCGTGAGCTGCCCGACCCTTGCCCAACCTTGAGCTGCCCGACTCGTGCCCATCCATGAACTGCCCGACCCGTGCCCGTGAGTGAGCTGCCCGACCCGTGCCTATCTGTGAGCTGCCCGACCCGGGCCCATCCGTGAGCTTCCCGACTCGTGCCCAGCCATGAGCTGCCCAATCCCTGCCCAGCTGTGAGCTGTCAGACTCGTGCCCAGCCGTAAGCTGTCAGAGGTGCCATGGCGGATGGAGTTTCAAGTGAAGAGGTCACTGAAGCCGACGGTGGTATGTGGAGGTAGATATACTAGTAACTATGTTCGCAAGATAATGGACTACCACATTCAATTAAAAAATTTATTGCAAGCTAATTTTCTTGCCTGAGGTAAAATAGCGATTAAATTTGTCAACTCTGCTGTCGTAGTCCATTATCGCTCCCACGCTCCGGAACGGGCACATCCCTCCTGGGCATGAACTGCTGAGATAGGACACGGGTGTTAGCTTATGACCTGCGCAGTAGAACAGGAAACAGGTTAGGGTTAGGGTTAGGTCTCACATTTGTACTGAATAGCGATTTTTGAAGATTTCGTTGTAATAACTTCGTGAATTCGCTGCATGTGCACGCTGCGTATGTAGTATGCTATGGCTGTCATATTTAACTTGAATCTCTGAGAATCAAATGAATAAGCTAGGGGGGTTTTGAAGGGGTTTCGCTCGAACCCCCCTTTTGACCTCCACAAGATAAGTGTCCTACCGTTTGAAAGTGGTCCACTAGGCTCACTGCTGTTGAGAACGAGTTGGAGCTGTGCAAGTTTGTGCCAGTGCGGAAAGCGCGTAACACTGCTGAGATGAAATGAGTTCAGGCGCTCTAGACAACATTAGACTTAGTACCTTCTCTCGTGGAAATTCGAAGTAGGCTGGCTTAGCAAATGCATACATGGTTAGGCAAAAATGGATGCAATACTCCGCGAACCATTTGGCTACTACAACTCTGCTTCCATCCCAAAATGGCCTCAGAAGCGATCTCAGAGCATGTAATTTCAAAAAAAAATGTTTCTGGGGGGGAGCATGCAAGTCAGTTGATACTGACTCTATCCTTTGCTTTGTGTGTATGCTCCTACTTTATAGTACAGTGTTGAGTTTATTATTCACTTTCTTTGCATTGCCACTTATTAATTTTGATATATTGAATGGGGTAGACACTAAGTGACAGACTGCAACACTCTCGAGTTTTTGAACAGCAGTGGTTGAATGACCTTCATGAACACCAGTACATGACTTTCTTTCGGTAGCATAGTGTGGAGCATGCCCCCAGACCCCCCTAGTCTTGTATGCATATGCATGCATGCATACAAATCCGACACCCATGTAAACCCCCTTCTAAAAATGCTGGCTACAGGCCTGCTCCCACACGAATTTGATGCTCTACTACTAGTCTTGGCTTTAGTCCCTGGCATGCCAGAATTCTGATTCGTTTCATGTTCGCATGCATAGAAATCAACCTTCACAAAATGGGGAGGAATCTGGTCCAACTGCAACTATCAAGTCACTGCCACAGCAGAAATTTTCCATAACCAATTGTGATTTTTGTAGATGGTACTCATTTGACGTGCACAAGAGTGCATAAGAACGGGCAGCTAGAGTAACAGCGTGCAACTCCAATAGAAGCCCGTAGTCCAGGCAAAATTATTGAACCATACTGAAAATAACTGGTCACGTGCATGCTTAGCAACATTGCATAATGGATAATGTTAACGCGCACGTGTACGCAGTGTGCGCAGGGTGGTAAATTCCGCCCGGGTTCGAATTTTATGTAGTTACATGCTCTTACTCTAGCCGCCTGTTCTTGCATTCTAGACATGCATGATAGCCAAGACAGGTTTAGTTGTGCAGTACAATAGTTTCTCAGTGACAACTCATTAGTTGTAGATTGTGACAAGAATCTTAATTCCTCTCTTTGTGAAGGGTGTGGCTGTACTAACCTGTTACGTCAATCATTATAATAGGAATAATACAACCTCACAATAAGTATTCTGAAGGACATTCACGAGAGATACAATATAATCCAGATTAACTATATTGCTGGCACTTTTAGACGGCTCTACTACATATGCTGAAGATTAACAGGTTGGCAGGCTTAGCTGGTAGCAGAAACGCTGGCCTATATCTATACGCCCCATCTGTATCACGTGATCTAAGTGTAATTGGCGGCGCGCGCCTGCTCGGCGTCCTGTCACGGTTGACAACAGGCTTTAAAACTGACTCGCGGACGTATGACAACAGACTTGCTGACTCGCGGACATGTGACAACAGGCTTGCTGACTCGCGGACGTGTGACAACAGGCTTACTGAATTGGCCACGTTACTGACTCATGGTTGACAGCAACAGGAAAGTGATTTTGTCTTTCCTGGCCAATGGCTACTCGAGAAATATTGTACATGTCCCCCATTGGCTCCAATCGGCACATGATACCGGGATTGCAACCCACAATGGCAGTGCCGCTCAAGTCGTCCTCACTCAAGATTGTACCCAAGTCGGCGCCACCCAAGTCGGCGCCATCCAAGCCTAAGCAGGGCCAATCTAAGCCCAAGTCCAAGAATTCGATGTTTTTCAGCGCCATACAAGACCTGAAGAGTCTCCAACAATTTGTTCGCTGCAAACCAGTATGTCGAGACTTTTGAGGAGGAGGGAAACGGAAGCCTCCACAGGATCTTTGATGGCCCGGCGATGATGGAGTGCGTGGGTTATTGGGCAGCTTGTCTAAGTAAGCGAACTTTGTAAGGTAAGTAGTAGTTTGACCTTGCCTACCAGGGCTTCTGTATCAGGGTTACACAAAACAAAAGACTTAAAAAACGTAAAATGTGGTACGGAGAATGGTTAGCCCTTCACATGCTTGGAACCACTATTAGACTGTCAATGCTGCTTCAAGTTCTAGGGTTATGGTTACATGTACACTTGAGAGAAACATGATATAATAGTGAAGGTAAATTTGCAAAGCCTCATCCCTGCATCGTTTTCACATTATTTTGCAACTGTAATGTAAAAAGATGTAGGGATAGGGCTTTGTAAATTTACCTTCACTATTATATCATCCCTACCTTGTTTGCATACTTTTTGGCATGCCATCCTTACATTTTTAATGTTTTTTTAAGTCTTGTTTCTGTACTTTTTTGCTCAGTTACAGTTAGACCTAAGCCTAAGAAGAATGTTTCTCTCAAGTGTACATGTAACCAGAACTTGAAGCAGCATTGACAGTCTAATAGTGGCTCCAAGCATGTGAATTGTAATATACAGCTGGTGTGGAATCCGATGAAGGGCTAACCATTCTCCGTACCACATTTCGAGCCCTTTATGAAGCCGATTTTCTGTTTTTCAATCACATGACGATTGACCAACCAGAAAACTACCGACAGAGCATAAAAGCTGACCAGTGTTTTTGTGGTACAAAGGTGTAAATTGCCCTAGGTGGTCCTTGTAAATGCACTGTATGGCTTGGGTCAATTGCTAATTGGTCTGGATTGCACTATGAATATCATAATTGATATTCAAACCAAGTGGTGCAAAAGGGTTTCCTGGAACCAACCAAGTGGTGTGCACCACTCCAAAAAGGCCTAGCGAGAACACTGAAGCTGACTGACTGGTAAAAGCTGTGTTTTGTAGTGTAGCTATAAGTTGGCAGCTGAATGCAGTGCCTTACCTACGTGGTGTCCATGAGCCTTTCCCACAACCACGGGAAGAGACCGTTCCAGTCGTGTTGGTCAACGCGCACGATTTCATGTATGTACCAGTCTCGTTCCCAAACCAATGACCGTGGTTATTGGTTTGGGAACGAGACTGGATGTGCGCATGCGTACAAGATTAGAAAATGGCGTCCTTCGCAACGGACAGCAGCCGGGCAGTGCTGAGAACAGCTTTTTTGATTACAGTAAATTTGTAGCTATGAAGTCGCTAAGTGGTTGGGATGCTGCGCACTGTGATGAGCATCAATTTCGTGCTAAAATCCAAGGTGAGTACTTGAGCCGTTTTCGAGTTATTGTCGTTTGACCAGTGGTCGGAACAAAGAATAAGGCACTTTTGCTAACGCACACTTTTGCATTTAGCTGTCTTCCGCGTGGCTTTTGGCCAATTTTATGAGTCTTGCTGATCATAAAGGCACTCAAAGGGGAAGCCTGGGTGCTTAAATGAGCTTTTAGCGTGTTTGTGGTGAAGTTATACGGCTTTTGCTTAAGTATGCATATATTGCGCGTCTGGCGCCATCCCTACGTAGAGAGTCTACCAACTCTCTGATAAGGCGGGGCAAGCTAAATTCACAGTTTATCGGCACATCATTTTCTGTTTTGCATGCGGGTGGGCAGTCATTATTCAGATTTCAAATGAGCATAATGGAATATATTTAAGGTCCCTCTATGATCCTGGGAGTCTTTAACTTGAAGTCTAACATAGGAGCCAAAAAAGCTGCAGACTTCACATACATTCGTGTCGTCACCAACAATAGGCAACTGCATTTACCAATTCAGGGATAATGGATATGAGGACATCCTCAAAAGAGCTGCTAGAGTCCACCGTCGCCACTGACCACGGAACTATGCAGCGACTGTTGCCGGTGACTTGCTGTGACGAAGCAATGATCGGGCCTGGCCGGGCACGTGCCAAAGCACCACGTTCGTCCCGCAATCTCGTGCGAAGCACGCGCAAGCGCGAGGCTGTGGGTTAGTGTACATCAGGTGCCTGGCCAATACCAATGACTTGGCTGCCCCACTGCTTGGAGAGATACCAGCTGTTCGACCATATTTAGCTCAACCATGTGGCACGGAATATGATCGCACCGGCCCTGGACCGCGCTCTCTATTGCAAGGGGTGTGGTCCATGGGTGGAGACTTTGAAATTTGATAGAAAATCAAAAATCGATGCGGGCGGTGACGATAATCTGTGAATTCAGTTTGCCCTGCCTAAATGAAGAGAGAGGTTATTTTTTTTTACCAACTTAAGTTCAGAAAATAACTTTGTGCTGACGTTTAGACTATTAATAACTACAAGACATTAGGAATGGCATGCCAGAAATTATGCAAACAAGGTATCGATAATATAATAGTGGCCTACTGTAAAACACGGAAGGGACTGTGGAAATTGGACTCATTCCGCCGACTCACCGGAAGTGAAAGTATGCTTTGATCTCGTGCCGAATGACCACTTCGCACACTGTCCAAATACATGAACACTACCGGCCACTACAACACAGTCTTAGTCTAGATCTAAGCTAGCTGTTATATTAAAGCAACCCACAATCTCTTTTTGGGGTCCGACCCGACCGTCTTGAGTCAGCTGTCACTGTGAGTTACTGCTTCCTGCATGCGAGGACCATGCTCTGGGCTGGTCTGACGCTGGTCTGACCCAGAGGAGGTTGGAGCTAGTAATTAGCGACGCACGCGAGGTAGCAATTAGTGCTACGTGAATGACAAAATCATACGGGCTGCCGTAGTGGCCCATAGTAAAAGGTGAAATCGATTTTACACAAATAACTCTCGTTTGTTTGGAACAAAACTCGCTCAGTGGATACCGTCAGGTGAGCTCTAGATCGACCGCTATGGCATTTTATGACACGCAAAGTTTTTCGTGGGGATTCCCAAGGAAACACTCACATACTTTGCGTATAATGAACAGCTGTAGCGGCAGGGCAAATTATGCGAACGTGGGCGACATGTAAACCACAAAAAACTTCGCCCGCTCGCACGCTCTGGAGCACGACTATTCCGAGTCGAAAGATGGCAGCGCACGAAGGCGCTTTTATGTTGCTCTTCACGAGACAGTCGGGAGGACAGAGAGTTTTACCAAGCCAAGACAGTGAAGACACACAGCAACAATTTAGTTGTGCTCGCCCACGTTCAATTAAAGCCTTTCTACTGCCTTTCTACACGTGTCGTCACTCACGTGAGGAAATGTACCAGGCCCTCTCCCGCTTTACCGTGCTGCAAGCGACGGGAAGCTGGGCGAGGGCCTGGGAATGAGGCTAGTAAGTAGCTACTTTATTTAGTTAGCTATAATTTGGCAGCTGAATGCAGTGCCTTACCCATGTGGTGTTCATAAACTTTGCCCATTTCAACAGAAAGAGACCGTGCCAGCCATGTGCGTGGTCAACTTGCAATTTGCTTGTGCACTAGTCTCATTCCCAATGATTGTGGTATTTGGCCTGGGGATGGGACTACATGTGTGCATGTGTACAAAATTAGAAAAATGGCGTCCTTCACAATGGACAGCAACCACAGAGTGTTATGAATGGCTTTTATTGACCAGGTTGAATTTCTCTGTGCATCAGTTTTGTGCTAAAGTGACAGTGACTCTAAACTGTTTGCGAGATATCGTTGTTTGAACAAAGTGGTTGTAATGAAGAAAGAAAGAATTTGAAAAATGGCACTTTCACTACTGCATGCTTTTACATTTAGCATGACAACATGGTGAATTTGATCGATGGACCAGCGATTGATACAAGAATCGAAGCGACCATCGTTCAACAAGCTTAGATGTTCTCCAGCGAATCTCAAGCAGCTGGAAAACTGTTATGAAAAGGATAGAAGTGCGTATTCGGTTTTACTACCCGGGCAGTGGAACTGTGAAAGTCCCCTTGGTACTGTAATTTACGTTTATTGGCAAATTTTGGCGCTTGGAAGTCACGGAGGCAAACGTAAGTCCATCGTAGTTATTGTTAAGTCCTCCAGAGGCGCTCGTGCACCTCAACGGACACAAGTCACGCAAATTTTGTTAGCCAACACCACAATTCCTGGCTTCCCTGCTATTGGCTGTTTAAATTGCCTGCCAAAAGTAGCAGTGGCGCTCTCCAAGGTACTGTCAAACGGTCGCTTCGTTACTAGTATCTTCACTGGCAGCGACGGTCTACAGTAGCAAATTGAGCACCTGCATATTTGCACCCAATCAACACCTTCAATTATTGCATAGAAAGCCTGTAAGGAGACCATATCCCATAAAGAGTTTATGTATGCAAGTTTACCAGACCCTCCTTCCACGTGCAAGGGTCTGGCTCCGAGACTATCGTCCGCGTGGCTTTTGGCCACTTACAAGAGTCTTGCTGATCACAAAAGCACTCAAGAGGAAGCCTGTGCTAACAAGCTTTTAGTGTGTTTGTGGTGAAGTTATACAGCTTTTGCTTAAGTATTGCATATATTGTGTGTTGCATCCCTACACAGCACCATCCCTACATAGTCTACCGACTCTGATAACTAAAACAACTACTAAAAGTGAAGATTCAAACTAAAATTATTTAAACAATTTTAACAATCAACTAAGCTAAAATTGGAATGTTACCTTGTTATTTAACTTTTCCACAGATGATGATAGGAGAGCGCTGCCCACCCACCTGCCCTCTCGATTTCAGCCACTGTTCAATTTTATACATGGAATCAGCGCAGTTTATGGCTTTTTGTTGAGGAATGGGTCCGGTAAACTTTTTATTTATCATCTACTCTGCCTCACCGAGATAGGTGTCACCAAAATTTCTACAACCACCGACCAGAGAACCGACTGGTGTGGATATCCCGAATCACAGACCAGACCACTATACGGTGAGATGATATTATTGTTAAAATCAATTGATTTCTGATTGGGGCAGACATTAAAAACTATACTCGTAACTTTTAGCTAACACTACTCAATTTTATGTTTTAATAACACTCCACAAAATGAGCTGCAATTTGTGGGGTGTTACCTCACCCTATTTTTAACAGTATAATAATTATGTAATAGACAACAATACCATATGACTGTATGCGGTTCATTGGCCTTCATTGGCCTGGGTATGAAGGTTGAACAGTAACTGTTGAAAGACCTTTTGTGGAAAGCCAGTGCTCAGCTTTAGTCCAGAACTGCTGAGCCAGGGAGCTAGTAAGATCAATAAAGCATTCATTTAACCACAAAACATGTATGTTGCATATGTTGGCTTCCAATGTGCCTGCATGTGCAGTTTGTCAACAATGTCGAGTAACTAGCCATGGCTGCCTGGCACACAGAGTAGCTTGCTCTTGCACAAAAACAGGCATCTGAGTGTTAGAATGAACTTTCATGGACTCAATACGACTCCCCCAAGGGATTGATAGAAGTTTTTGGTGATTACTTGACTGGAATATATGACTGAGTAAGTCCCTGGGAAGGGCTTTGAGCAGGCTATGTTGCTCTATATTAGGAATTTGCTTCAATATTTTTTGCAAAGCTTGCATGTATGTCAGTCGCTAATAACCGTTCTTAGGATGCCACTAGGCACTTCTACAGTTTTCTAGGCAACTTAACTGCATGTTATCTTGTGCACGAGTTGGCCAATATTTGAACCACCGTAACTAACTAGTAAGCGGTTTACGTATGGGTGATGATTTTAAACTATGTGTGGTGCTAAGAGTTAAGTATGCCTGGTTTGAGCAAACAACTGTGCAAACGCTAGATACCAGGCCACTTGTGGAACAAGCAAGATATTTATCCTCCCCTTGTATCTGCAGGTTGAGGAAAGAACTCCTCCCTCACTTGATGCTGGACATGAGGACGACCCTCCCGGAGAGGAGGTAATCATAGTCATTACCCCATGAAATTATGGGGTAGTAGATTCTGTGCAAACGCTAGATATCAGGCCACTTGTGGAACAAGCAAGATATTTATCCTCCCCTTGTATCTGCAGGTTGAGGAAAGAACTCCTCCCTTACTTGATGCTGAAGATGGCCCTTCCTCGGTTGAGGACGACCCTCCCAGAGATGAGAGAGATGAGGTTAAGGACGACCCTCCCAGAGATGAGAGTGTCATGGATCTCATTTGGAAACATTCATTACCGACAAACGAAGGACATTTGATCCTGCTCTGTGGCACCCTATTGCCACACATTGTGGAAGACCTGAACCAACAAGAGAAATTTGTTAAATTTCTCTTCTCGCAAGCATGGATACGTTTCCAGACTGCAAAAGATCTTCACTTCACAAATTGTGCAGGAAAATTGTTTTGCTCCTCATTCACGATGCATTGTTGCATTGCTCCTCATTCACGATGCATTGTTGCTCAGTAGACCAGCACACCGAACCTTGGATTGGGTGCTATGTAAATCCCAGTACAAGTCCGTCTGGCAGTCAACAGCCTGGAAGCTGCAGTGTTGGAAGATTGTGTCTACAAAGAAAAACAAGAGCTAACCAAGGTGCTAGAGAGATGCTCTCTACCCCAGAGCATCATGATAGAGTTGCAGACGTTGTGTTTTGGAATCCCACAAAAGAAGTATACTCAATTGTTGGTGAGGTGAAAGGAGACCCAGATGAACCAGCAGATGACCAGAACACTGAACAGATGGTTGGGCTCTGGAAGCCTCACCAGAAAGCTATGCTTGGCTTCATTATGAAGCCTAATGCTGTTTCACTTTGAATTCTACATAGAATTGAGGCTGAGGAGGATGAACAAGCTTTGAGATTCTAGGACATATCTCCCCCACTATCCCTTGAAGGTCCACCATACATGCATCTTTAGAAAAGCTATGTAGATTATTTCTTGCATTCATGTTTGTTGTTGACTGCTGAGCACTTGAAGGTCCCACCATACATGCATCTTTAGAAAAGCTGTGTAGATTATTTCTTGCATTCATGTTTGTTGTTGACTGCTGAGCACTTGAAGGTCCCACCATACATGCATCTTTAGAAAAGCTGTGTAGATTATTTCTTGCATTCATGTTTGTTGTTGACTGCTGAGCACTTGAAGGTCCACCATACATGCATCTTTAGAAAAGCTATGTAGATTATTTCTTGCATTCATGTTTGTTGTTGACTGCTGAGCACTTGAAGGTCCACCATACATGCATCTTTAGAAAAGCTATGTAGATTATTTCTTGCATTCATGTTTGTTGTTGACTGCTGAGCACTTGAAGGTCCACCATACATGCATCTTTAGAAAAGCTATGTAGATTATTTCTTGCATTCATGTTTGTTGTTGACTGCTGAGCACTTGAAGGTCCCACCATACATGCATCTTTAGAAAAGCTCCCACCATACATGCATCTAATGTAATGTAGGAGTCATATGTGAAATTTCAGAATTCTGTACCAATTCCACCACTGGCCCTTGTATGCATGTATATATAAATGTAGATGTCATATAGATTCATTACTACGTCAATATAATAGTAGTGGTAATTCTTCAGCTTAGTCGTAGTAGCTTCAAATGTTTAATAAACACCATACGTTTCAATCCGAAGATCTTCTTCAGTGGTATAAAACTGAACATAACTGTGAACAATGAACCATAAATACTCAAAACGGGTAATTAGAAAGGGGGTGTGGTGAAGCTACTACAACTAAGCTGAAGAATTACCACTACAGTAAAACCTCTAATAACGGACCCTCTGAAAAGCGGACAACCTCTGTACAGCGGACGGCTCACTTGCCCCCGATTGATTTTACCATAGAACTAATACATTTCGAACCTCCGAGAAGCGGACACCTCTCAACTCCGAACAACGGACACTGATCAGTCCCCGACGTACCTTAGCCAATATAAAACTAGGGATACACATTGTGCAAATGGACCTCGCTCCGCGAACGTCCGCGTTTGCCCTCGTATTTCCCAAGTATAGTTTCTACGTTCCCAATCCACGTATCCTGGGAACCAGACCAGTCTTACCATGTAAAAATGGCTGCTGTTGTAAGCTTGAGTTGGTAGAACAAAGAGCGTGTTTGTTTTATGGTACAGTCGCTATTTGTCTGCCGTGGGTTGCTCACAGGTGGAACTGTCATACCAGTAAGTTTGGTAGCTGTTGTGCCTACCGTTCTGGAGAAATCCGTGTTTTGCGGATATCTCACTCCTGCATCTGTTTCCCTTGGGCTACCGACACAGTTCGCTCACAGTTGTTTAGTAACAGCTAGAGCTTTCATGCCTGCCAGTCTGATAGTGATCCCGTAGACCATTGTTGAGATATCGAAGTTTTTAGGCCAACTTCCGGTTGACGACGACGACGACGACGACGACGACGACGACGACGACGACGACGACGACGACGACGAAAAATCTCAATTGAACCCGGGTATAGCCTCGCTTCGCTCGGAATTACCTCCGAAAACGGACAGTGGAGTTACACCCACATAATGCGGACGCTTGTCGACCGCTTTCGTAATGCCACCGTCGCTGGATTCAAAGACCGAGCACTATATTAGCACTACTGCTCATCGTGCTAGCCTTTCTCATCAGCGGAAAGCAACGGAGAAGTCAGAAAATGCGCGGCGTTCAACAGCCCAGCCGATCACAGATTACCACGCCTACCGGAAGTATACCGAATGTCAATAACGGATACCTCCGCATTCCGGACCCGCAGCGGTGGTGCTTTATATATTAAAGCATCATTCTCATGTTAGTCGAGTTCCTCTTGCCATCTTGCTATTGAAAAAACACATCAAAATGAAGCAGAATACATTATATTTAATCCTACACTTAATCCCAAGCTTATTCATGTATATACCCAAAGGGTTGAGAGGCTGCTGATCGAGAGGCAAAGGGTAGACCGCAGACAAATCGAAGATGCAGTCTTTCAGTATGCAGTCCTAGGAGCAGCTTCACGGTATCCTGACGATTTCTGCCTTTACAATCTACCTCTACACGGCAGTACTACAGCAGCTATTGAGAACATGACGTGTCTATCATGGGGCATTCATGAGAAAGTACGTAGGTATGCTCAATCACAGACATGTTCATGCTACATTAGTGCAGTTTGTGTGCAGGACCTCACATGTGACTACATAACACATCATACACTGTTGCATAATAGAAGCTACTGTATTTCCTTGATCAGATGCTGCGCTACTGTTTCGTCGCTGTTTGTGTCATGTAGCTACTGCTCGAGGACAGACTGTATTTGGAGGCAGCATTTGTTTTGCTCAGGGCTTCCAATTGTGCAGCTACTATTTGAGGGTGGTGTCTAATCAAAGAAATACAGTATATAAAACTTCAACTAAAAGAGAATTTAGCACCTTGTTCACTACATTATAAAGGATTCAATGTAGAACTTACAGCAGAAATAGAGACAGATAATTTACAGGAGCATTAAAGATGGTTTTTGGAATACTTATCATGTGGTTGTGAGAATAGACATACTTTCCATTGTCCTTCTTCACATGTAGAACATCGATGCCAGAAGCATGGCTGTGGAGAAATGCTTGTAGTAGATGGTAACATGAAGAACCACTGAGATGTGTGTTTAGCTACAAATGCAGGATATGCTGACTACAAAGGATTACCTGGAAGGGTACAAACTGGATGCCCTAATTCACCAGATTACAAGTCACACTTCTGCCAGCTACATAAGCCAAATGTAGCTAAGCGACAAAATATTCAGGTAACTGATGAATCTTGTACTAGTATGCAAAAAGTATGCAAACAAGGTAGGGATAATGCATGAAAGCAAAGGTCAACATATTGGCAAAGCCCCATCCCTACATCTTTTTCACACTACAGCTGATGCAATGCTGCAAGATCATATTAGCCTCGTTCCTGAGCCGACATGTGGGAGAAGGAAAGTGGCCTGGGGACGAGGCTAAAACCATGCCATGTACTTCAACGACATCTGCAGTCTACTCCAACTCACTGCTTAAGTTGTTGAAGTGGTTCATACTAGCCTTGTTCCCAGGCCACGTGGGAGGAGGAAGTGGCCTGAGAACGAGGCTACAGCCATGAACTGCCAGTAAAGGTTGTGAACTTGTGTACGTTTTAGGAAGACCCCCATGCACTGTCTAACTGTAGTGTGAAAAAGATGTAGGGATGGGGCTTTGCCAATATGTTGACCTTTGCTTTCATGCATTATCCCTACCTTGTTTGCATACTTTTTGGCATGCCATCCCTACATCTTTTTACATTTTTAATGTTTTTTAAGTCTTGTATACTTCTGTGCTTTAGCTAGAGCAATATTTTAAGACATTAGTTTTGTTCTCTCCCTAACATTTGCACCATTAGCCAATTATATGCTAAGTTTATTGGAATGTGATTGAGGCAAGCTGGAGCGAGCCCCACGCTAGCATGACTGACTGCATTACGCATGTGCGTGTGTATGCTTGCTTGCTTGCTTGGACTGACCACTTATCGTAAATTTCAATCGAGTGCATTCACATATCTCACAAAGATTGAGTGGCCTTTTAGCTATGAAATTTTGCTTATAATCATATCTACCCACTCAGGCTTGCCCCAGGATGATGCAGCACCTCACTAGTTAACCTTAAACACGGAAGATTTTTTAGTCACAACGTCAACTATTATAAAATGTCTATTTAAAACTATAAGCATCTGAGATGTGAAACAAAACTCTACAGACCAAGGAAAAAGATGGAGAAAGGCTCTACATGGTTAATTTTTTTGACTAGGTAAGTGGTTCCGAAGCATACAGTGCCAGTTTTGAATCCACTCATTTGAAGTTTACGGTAAGTGGTTGGTCCAAGCAGACAAGCATACACACATATGTGCACAATGAAGTCATGCTAGTGTGGGGCTCACTCAGGCTCACCCCAATAACATATTTATCCATAGTGATCTATCATGTATAACCGGTTAATAGGACACTTGTGCTTGCACTAAGGTACATAAAAAACCTCTTACAGGCATGGTACTGCTTGCAGGTACATGTACTTCATCATCAGAATCACTGGGGAGTGAATCACCTTCCGGTTCTTTGCAGACTCGTTTGACCAAGGTCTGAATTCCCTATTAAATGTAAATGGCTGGATGTGGCATACATGTACGCTCAACATGACTGCCTAATTAGGCCTTGCTATAAGCATACACACATATGTGCACAATGAAGTCATGCTAGTGTGGGGCTCGCTCAGGCTCACCCCAATAACGTATTTATCCATAGTGATCTATCGTGTATAATCAGTTAATAGGACACTTGCACTAAGGTACATAAAAAACCTCCTTTACAGGTATGCTTCTGGGTGCAGGATGAACTTGGGTTCCATCGTTATCGTCAGAATCACTGCAGCCAGTACCACCCTCGGGTTCCTTTACAACTCGTTCGACCATGGTCCTAATTTCCTAGTAAAAACGTAAATGGCTGGATGCATAGCATACATGTACGCTCAACATGGCTGCCTAATTAGGCCTTGCTATATTATGCTATGCCCAATTTTTTACTCTCATATTATGTAAATGAGCAGCATTGGATAGACTACAGCGGAGGCTGAAAATTATTCAACTCTAGACTTAGCCTTCTTAGCACAACTTGGGGGAAGCACTGCATTATGCTGGCATACTTCCTAGGCTCTCGCTATGTAAGGAGGAGGAGAGCCTGGTAAGTTTTTATATGTGCACGGTCTCGAGGGTAAACATGACTCAACAATGCAGGGGGTGGACTAAGCTGGACTCCATGCACATTCAAAGCATATAACCATGGCACCCAGCATGGAGCACAATTGTACAGCATCTGAAAAAGCTGGAAAGAAGCCTGGGAACCAGGCTATTACCTCAACGGTCGTGACTGTGAAGTTGCCATGAAAGTCAATACAATTCGTTAAGGCATTCTTCAATTTGATGTGCTTAACATCTTCTGGGGGAAATAAGTCCTGTAGACTGGCGGTAATCTGGGATCTGTAAATAGAGATACCATAAAAAGCAGTTAATAAGTGCATACTTGCTACTAGCCTTGTTCCCAGGCTCTCCCCATGTGCGCGAGTGAAAAATCGAAAGAAAGGTGAGAGCCTGGTAAAAATTATCACATGAGAAACATCACAGGTAGAGAGGACTTAATTACATGTGGGCCAACAAATAAACTTGCCCATGCTTTATTTACAGTTTTTACTTATTCAGTTGTGCAAGTTTTATGGCTGACAGAACAGGACTCGACAGCACTACGCTATGTCACCTGGCAGTACACAAGCTATGGTAAGCTTACACAGCATGCTAATTTGGTCGATTACCTGGCAAACTGACTGGTAGGTACAAAACCTGGACTCTGGACTGGACTCTGGACTGGACTATCGACTATCCAAGAACATTTTATTGAACTTCGAAATTAGCCAATCAAATTCGCGGAAGGCCAAGTTTCAGTGTTCTTTGATTGGTCGACATGAACCAACCAGTTGAGATCGCCCAACTCTGCATTTCTGATTGGTTAATTCCTGCTGCTTTAGATCTACTGCAGTCTGGAGTGTGTACACTTTATTACTGAAAATGAAATATTAACCAATAATTGCTGAGTGGGAAGTGAGGCAAATAGTAATGCAGTGTGAGACTCGAATCTCAGTTTTGTCTTTAATGCTCAGGAATGCAATCTACAGTGGTGCACGTGCGTGATCACGAAGTACAGAGTAGGCGTCAATAAAGTTCCCGTACCAAGTGAATTCAATTTAGCGAAAGAGCCGGCTTGCCTGTAGTAGTAAACACCATGAAGTGCGTTCTTCAAAACAGTGAAGTCAAGGGCAGAATGAGTCTGTTTAGCCCTTTAAACCCTAAGTTGCCTTTTGGTTACATCATACTGCGCACTGCAAGAGTCTCTGTGCGCTATGCGCGCGGTTCTGCGTAAGCAGAAAGGGTGGGACAGGGGGAATTGGGTGGGGTCACCCTGCGGGTGACATGCACATGGTGGCTGCTCAGCTTGGCTGTCAAAGCGCCATGGTTGGGACCGGGTTGGCCAATTCTTGCCCTGGCTGCATGGACAGGCTTACAAAACGCTACTCTTACCTTGTAGGGGATTCATTTCTGGCAGGGAAGGCTGCTTGGGCTCTGAGCGGGTGTATGACAACCGAGAGTGCTGACTATTGCATGCTCATTAATGAGTGGGCATGGTCAAGGTCACGAGTCTGCTTGCTAAGGCTGGAAGTGGACTTAGGTTCAGTTTTGGAGTCAGAGCTTGGACAGAAATGGAGATACGGCGCGTTAAAGGCATGTATAGGCTAAAACTAGTCTCAAGTGAAAATAATTCAGGGTTTAAAGGGCTTAGTGCACCAGGAAGCGTTCTTATCAAAACAGCATCTGTGAAGTCACTGCAGAGGCGTTGAAGTCAGCACCCAGACCTTGCTCTTGTCAAAACAAGTACTGACAATGCTCAGATGATCCAATTTCGAAGCTTATACACTTCTGGGGAAGCCTATGGTTGCCGAGCGCCTTAGCGCGAGGCATCTAATCCTGCAGTACAGTCTTGCTATGCGTTGTATGTATGTCAGTCACGCTTTGGAATGCAATTATAACTGTGGGGATTTCCGTTACATCATTGATGATTGCTAGCGCTACGTGCACGTATATGTACGTGTAGCCTCGTCCCCAGGCTCATTTCCTCTTTCCACGCGCGGGAGGAAAGAGCCTGGCAACATTGGGGGGTTCAAACCGTTGACTTCCGGCGGCTCAGACAGGGCGCCTCCAATCAGATTTCGTCGAAATCACGTGGATGTGTGACTCTCTAAAGGCGTGGAGAACAGAAATTAGCCAGTCTAAGACAAACAAGGAGTTCTAGGACTGTCACTGTTAGTATCTGACGGTGGCCTACGCAATGGCGACGTTGTCGACGAAACTTAAATTCGCCCGTTGGCATGTTGTAGCACTACTAAGCGCCTCGAATAATAAGTTTAGCGAGACCGGAGGTACGGCCAAGTTTTTACTTACTACACTGCACACTGTCGCTCAAGACACGAAGTGATCTGAGCCTTCACAAGGGTATTATAAGAGAAAAGGACGACCAAGACAGCTGGTAGGGTAGAAATTTGTACTTGAATAAATTGTAAGCTTACCTGCTTTGTAGTCTTGTACCGGTATAGTGTGGCAGTCCCGGGTAGAAGTCGAACGATTTACCTGAGGTTTTCTAACGCTTTGTGCTGCTTTTCTCACTCGAAAACAATTTGAAAAATGTGTACTGCCCTCGCCAAAATCACATGATAATTAGGGCGTGGTCGCTGTAAATCACATGAATCATGACGTAGCGGAAGTAAACGGCTCCGACCCCCCAATGTTGCCAGGCTCTTTCCTCTATGAGAAAGAGCCTGGGTACGAGGCTAATGTACGTGCACGTGTTATCAAGCCACGTGCGTATATACAGTGTACATGTACTCGGTATGGAACATCGAAAGGAGCTGGCCAGGTTTCGAAAACGAAGGCAGAGAGATGGCCGAGAAACATGCCGTGAGCAGGCCTGGATGCATCAGCAAACATCAAGAGCTCGTGAGACAAGTCAGTGAAGGTCAGTCAACTATGATAATAGATGCCTTGCATAAGGCACTGAGTAGCAGCATTTTGTCATCCCACCATTTACAGGTCTGCAAGGCTACAAGCTCCACGTGGTACCAACGCTGACCATGGCTAGCAAAAGGAGCTACAAAGACGCCTTTGAAGAATTCCAGACAGTGTCTGACGTTAAGCACACTAGCCCCAAGGCCAAGATTTACTGTGTTGTTAGCAGCATTCCTGAAGATATGAAGCAGGGATCCGGGAGCAGCTTCTTTGATGGTAAACTATCAGACAACGACACATCTATTCGCGTCTACGGATACGACCCTGACGTTAGACGTAGGCTCTTCACAACCCAAACCCAAGAGAAGCGCACAATCCTCCTGACGGGGTGCTCACATGGTCAAGAAGGCTAGGAATAGCACCACTGACTTGGAAGTCTTTGTCAACAAAACGCTGAAAAATAAAATTCTTCATGGTTTAAGTGAGTATGCTAGCGCGAGGCACTAAAACTGCACTGAGTGTACACCTAGTAATTCAGTACTGCAAGCAACACTACCTAGGGCAAAGAAGCCTCCATCTTGGAAAATGTGTTCCTGGAAGTTTTTTCAATCTAATCTAGTGGAAGCCAGATTTGAAATTGTTTAATTTCCTACCGTTCTATTAGAATAATGATGGTAGTTATTAGTCACTGTTTATTAATTGCGGAAGTTGTTCAATATTCAAAACCTGAAATGGTTTACAATATAAAGGATGCACAAGGTACCAGTACCAGTGAAGTACACAGCAATAGCACTTTTGATTAAACTTAACCCTTGATAAGCGGAAGTAGTTATTAGTTATGGTTTATTAATTGCGGAAGTTGTTCAATATTCAAACCTGAAATGGTTTACAATATTAAGGATGCGCAAGGTACTGTCGCTCAAGACACAAAGTGATCAGAGCCGTCACAAAGCCAGCTGGAGAGGCTAGAAATTTACGTGAGTAAATTGTAAGCTTACCTGCCTTGTAGACTGATGCTGCAATTGTGTGATCAGTCTTGTATGTGATTTACCTAACCACTTTGTGGTGCCTTTCTCTGTCTTTCTCCCCAACTCGTGTGAAAACTTGCATACGTGTCCTTGCAAAAATCACATGATAGTTTTCAAAAATGGGGCGTGGTCACTGTAAATCACATGAATCATGACGTGGCAGAAGTAAACAGCTTTGACCCCCGAATGTTACCAGGCTCTTTCCTCTACGAGATAGAGCCTGGGTACGAGGCTAAACGTTATCAATCTGAAGGTCAATGTGCCAAGCGTTGCTAGCTAGCCTTGGGCAGTGCGGGAGGCCTGATTAGTGCGAATGGTGTGTAACTAGGCTGAAATAGTTTATCTAAGCACCTGACTACCGTTAACTGAGCGATTTCCCACTTCTTTGAAGCCATTTCTGCTGCCATACGTTGTAGCTTCTAGCGACTACAAATGGTGCCGATTTTCCCACTTGATACAGCCCCGAGAAAGTGAACTGTTTTTCAACTTATTCGAAGGTAACACTTCCATCGTAAGTGAAAACTGGAGGTCTTTTGCTCCCTCCATTCGAAAGAAAGCTTCGTGTGTAGTAGCCCTTTTCAGATTCACAATCACTCCAAACTAGTACCGCCCCTTCCTGTCTCTCCTGAACAGTGATGTAAGTAGAAAGGTGTGGCCTAGAGTTATTGCTACTTAATAGGTAGGGATTTACCCCAAAGTCTCGCTAAGCTTCGTAGCTACACACTGAAAGTGTGACTTGGCTACTTTGTTGCAAAAATGACAGCCACACTTAGCGCACGGGTGTGCGCGTTGCAAATATGTGACATCCACAATTCAAGGGTTAGGTCTTCTATGTTCCTTCAGCTAAACCTTATACTGTAATCTCCTAAAAATAGGCCCACCCTCGAAAGTAAGCCCACCTCCTTTTTTTTTATTGTAGTTGTTGCAAAGGGTTGCAGTATTGATCTCCCGTATTAAAGGCTACTACAGGGTGGTGTGGAACCCCACATTTAGAGAGGTTGATAAATTGGGACATCTCTCGGAATATGGATCGTTGGAAATCCCGGATTGAATCAGCTGCATTTGCTCCTATTCAGAAAATATATTCATTGCAGTTATCATACATTTTCACAACACACACCAGGCTCTAACAGAGTACATATGCACCTTGTGGCACTGGTGAATTCACAGCCCCCAGGGCTGGATGAATGAGTGAGTACTGTAACGGACTATCAGTGCTGGATCCTGCAGTGGGATTGTTGGTGTAGCAGAAGTGGTCCAGTTGGTCTGCATGGTAAGCTTCATTTACATGCCTTACAGCCATGCAAAGCCCAAGAATCATGATAAAAATCACCAAAGTTTTTCTACTTCTAGCTGGGTATTAGCCTCATTCCCAGGCTCTTGTGCGGGGAAGGAAAGAGAGCCTGGTACACACTGTTTGTGCATGCGCTAAGTTCCCTAGGAGGAGCGATAGGGAATACTCATCTCCTGTCTGGAGTGTTACAACGGAGTCATGTGGCACCCCACACAGGGTTAGATTCACAAATCTTGATATCATTCTAAATATGAAACGCTGGAAGTTGAGGATAGAGTCCTCTACAGTCGCTCCTATTGCGAAAAAAAAAATTAATTGCAGTTATCATAAATTTCCACAACACACACCAGACTCCAACAGAATACATACTCATCTTGTGCCACTGGCGAGTTGGCAGCCGCCAGGGCTGGGTGTATTAATGTGTATAATATGATATCATCAGTGCTGGATCCTGCAGTGGGATTGTTGGTGGTCCAGTTGGTCTGCATGGTAAGCTTCATTTACATGCCTTACAGCCATGCAAAGCCCAAGAATCATGACAAGAAAAATCAAGTTTTTCTACTTCTAGCTGGGTATTAGCCTCATTCCCAGGCTCTTGTGCGGGGAAGGAAAGAGAGCCTGGTACACACTGTTTGCGCATGCGCTAAGTTCCCTTGGTAACCTGCATACTACTCCACTACACCAAAATTACGGTCAATTCTGTTTACCTGATGAAATGCCGCACTGCATTGTTATACAGTGGAACCTCCCAAACGGACCCTCCCACCAGCGGAAAACCTCTATATAAAGGACACTGGCTGTGCCACCGATTGAAATTACTATAGTGCTAGTGTATAATTAACCTCCCACGATTCTTGATTCTGGACAGCAGACAGTCGGCATGGTCCTGATTGAAGAAGTCCATTGAAAACTGCCTCTCACAATGGACAAACAGGAAGCCACACCCATTGCATAAGCGAAACCACACCCATCCATCATGTGTATGTGTATTATAAAACTTAAACTTGATATTCAATATTATTCATGGCTATTTGATCTAGATCTAGTCTTTGTTAGACGCACTGACCAATCCTTTTGCTTCCAGTGAGGCTACTAGTTCCTTGAGCTTGTCTATGTAGGGCTTGGGGCCATAGAGTGAGTACTCACATGGTATCTCCAGTCCATATCCAGCGCCTCTATTTACTTTATCGCCAACAATCTTGGCAAATCCACTATTTGTGTCGCGCCTGAGAAACGCCGAAATAAAAGGGGCTAAGTTGAAGGGCACATGCCCCACTATAACTTCTTCTTTCTTAACAGCAACCACGTTGCTGTCTCTGTCATTGGTAGGCTCTCTCTTTAGGATGAGCTCCTCATTCAGCACTGGTGTCCACACGTCCATATAAGCATGATATCCCCTGATGTAGGAGTTAATATGGAACACTTGTAGAACTCCAGAACTAAGTTCGCTTGCCATTTCAGCCAGAGACGATGTATATATACTATTAGCTCGACTTGTTATAGCTACGACTTGGCTCACTGGTTTACATCTGCGCATGCGCAATCAAAGCCATGTGCCTAGGTCTGTAATTAATTCCGCAGGCTTGTCACAGCTGTCACTGGATAGTAGATGACATGTTTTATGCTTTAATACATGTTTGGTAGATATTTGAGTGCTTGATGTGGCTAGAAATTGCAAATTGAGTCGAACCTCCCACCAGAGGACAACCTCCGAATAAAGGACAAAAGCCCCGCTCCCAAAGTGTCCTTTATTCAGAGGTTCCACTGTACTCCCTGTGAGACTCATAGGGACGGTTATTAAGTCAAAAACAATATCGTTTCGATGGTAACGGTCTGCATTACTTCGTTTGAGGTGATCGGTGAACTTCAAAGGGAAAGATTGTAACAGTCATGGGCTGCAGCATTTAGCTGGAATGGGCAAACGTGTGGACAGTTCCTGTAAGTGAAGAGTTGAATACCTTCGTCACTCCATCGTCATTGTCCACACACAGTGAAACTTGCACCAACAACAGCCATTGATTGTTATTCTGATCTTTCAGTTTAGCAACAGCATCAATCACAGGGTGACTATCCCTTAAATGGACCAAACTATTTATACCTATACTGTTTAACGCCTCGCCTTCCACGGTATGCTGGTAAATCAGACCTTTGAAAGTATAACATGTAGGTGTGCCGCCAACTTCAGTGCAAGTCAAACAAAGCTCTCCAGTATGACGTAAAAACATGTATTCGAAACGGTACCCTTTCATAATGTCATTACATCGTGTGTCACCCATTTCATTATTGGTTCGAAGGAATTTCATTAAAGCACTCACCAACAGAGGAAAGTTCACCCTTGGAGAAAATTTTGCTGTAGTCATGTCTGCAATATAGAGCGTGGTCAGTGACAGCCATCTTTTATACGCATGTCTTGCGGAGGTTAGTGTAATGGAGCAGGAAATTTCCAAATTCCTAAATCTCCTGGGGAACTGGGTATGCGTAAACAGTGTGTACCAGGCTCTTTTTTCTCCGCCCATGCACGAGAGCCTGGGAACGAGGCTAGCTGGGTATGGGACCAAGACTACAGTTATTAGGATGAGCCTGAGTGAACCCCACACTAGCGAGTTGAACGGTGGAATTTTCATATATTATATATATATTATCTGTCGTACGTCGTTCCGTAAATGCAAATTGACTCTTTTAACCCTTTAGGGCCGATAGCACCAAAAGGTGCGCGACTGACAGTGTACTGTTTTGTGGCTTCTCACTTTGCAATGCCATTCCCACGAGAACTGACACTATTGCTGGCAGTTTGTTACTCTGAAATTGTAGTAATAAAGGCGGACTAGGGTACTGAGCGTCGTAGCAAGCAGCTGTTTTGGCAACGACGAACGGTACAAGTAGAAAAACTTATCGTGCCATCATTTTATGCATACCTGGAATAACGCTTCCGTTGTGAGTTACTTTGACCCCTCCTCTCCAGCAGTGAAGAAAGTAGCGCCATTCAACAAAAGAACGAGAAGTTTCGCAAAGATCCAACCGATATGCTTACCTTGGTGAACGCTCCGCCCCTTGAATCCCACCCCTTTCTGCCTTGAATAACAATATATGTGAATGGTTCATGTAAAAATCAAACTTTATGTCACACCTACCAAAACTCTACTTAGGGTTTCATCACCTTATTTCATGTCTTAACTAGACAGTACTGAAGTTTCAAGTTGATTCAAGTATCAGAAGTGCATTATTCAGCAGTACAAAATGAGTACCTGTAACATAAACCAAAACAATATACAAGCACAAATAAAGCAGCAGTCAACGACGACGTAATATGAACTGGTCACTCTTCTAACGCTTAGCAAGTATAGGGCAATACTTGTCAGAGTAGTGTCGCTTCTTTCCTGGTTGAATATGCCCAGTTCCATCACAGTGTGAGCAGCCACGTTTCTTAGAGCCACTTGGGTTGACTGGAGCTTGGCCTCCAAGTAGTGGCAAAAACGAGGGCCTAATATAACCAACTACATCAGCCTTTATGAAGCGATCATATTGCTCAACAAGTTGTTTCAGCTTCTCTGCAGCGATGGGTGTCGGACAAGATGCGTACGAGTCTGGGTTGCATGCATGATCTTCAACAGCAGCTTTCATCAAGGTCACTGATGTATATGGTCCCATGTAGCATTTATCCCTATGTTTAAGGTTTTTTTTTGTGACAATGAAATCACGCAGCAAGGTGATACCAGAAACTGCAGAATATTTAGCCTCAAGACAGGACCTCCACTGAAAGATGTCACTGGAGCTAAAGGTGTGAGTCACAGAATAAAGTTCAGCAATGGCCTGCAACATTTCAATACAAAATACATCTCTGTCATAGAATGTTTTGGTGATTAATGCAAAAAGCTTGTCAGGTTTGAACTTTGTGTGACCAACTTCCATGTAGAAGAACCGAATGCTATCAAATCAACCACTTTTGACACACGTATATTTGTGATGAATTGACAGCTGGTTCTAAATCTACAGACCATACGATTTCATTCTTGCAGCATTTTATTGACACGCATGTGGATAGCTGGATCCGCAAAATCACTATCTGCCTTGACAACGCAAGAATCTGCAAGAACAAGTACCTACTTGCTTGGGCTACTGAGGTAGTAGCTTTATTGTCCTAAGTGATCAACAATCCCAAACACATCACAGACAAGTTTCATGAGGTAATATGTTTTGCCAGGCTGAGCTGATTCTCCCCAGTAAGGTAGGTTTTTTGACATCATGTAGTCAGCGCTGATGAATGCAGAATAATTCTTCTTGAGCCTCCTGAGGTTTGCTTTCTCAGATGGGGTTAGTCCACCACGTTCTCGGAGTGAGCATATCTGCTGATAGTGTACTTCAGTCTCGGTTATTAATTGCTGGTAGTAATCAAGTGCAGCTTGTGCTTTATCCTTGTGAGCTTGGAGATCATCTTGAGTCTTCACTAGCTTAGTTTCTTCTTGCTTAATACTTTCTAAATACACAAAAAAAAAAAATCAGAGAACATCAGTGAGTGAGTGCATGGTACTCTTAATATTAATAGAATATTATTCCTTGAATACTTGATAGTAGATAGGTTTTTTGACATCCTGTAGATATCTACTTCCTAAAAGGAGGGTCTGGTGAACACAGCACCATGGCAACAGTTGCTATGGATTCTGCTAAATTGGAAGTGTGGTAAGAAGGTCTGTAAAGTGTGATGAGCTGCTAGGTAGTGGAAGCCCAATAAAGTGAGATAATTAGCCAATCAGACCATGCTGTTGAAATTCCACTGACCAACAAAAATGTTGTACTACAGTGGAACCCCGTTATTTCGACACCTCATTTTAACTGACGTTTTGCTCATGTACGGATTGCATTCCCATTAACAGCTGTCCCTGAAATGCGGACACCCCGCTATTCCGTAAAGCAGACAGGTTTTTTGGTCCCTTTAGTACCTGGACTGTACAAAATTCACTGGATAATGCAGACACTCACTTGCCCCTCATCCAAGGTTGTCCACCACCGCTGATCGATTCAACAACTGGACATTACAATAGCACTGGCACGCATAGTACTAGCCTCTGGTTAGCCTTTCTTGCCAGCGTACAGCATGGGAGAGCTCTAGAACATGCTTTCTTAGCGATCAACAGCACGAGTAGGCATTGCCATGCCTACCGGAATTATACCAGAAGCCTCTGAAATATGGACGCCTCTATATTCCGGACACGCAGCGATGGTCCCATAGTGTCCCCATTAGAGGGGCTCCACTGTATATCACCAGACCTCCTTTCTTCTTAGGAGGAAGGGTGGGGTGGGGGCGAGTTTGGGAATGAGACCAAGTACAATATTGGAAATAGTGATATTGTGTAGGTTGGGAGGTGCATGTTAAGTGGACCCACCTGGTGTTGCATTTCCACTCTGGAGAAGTCTGTTGATGGCTTGCCGACAACGAGACATCTCCTCCTCATGTTCTTTACATGTGTCACAATAAGGGGTGGTACAATTTTACACTGTTTGGGTCTAGTTTCCTATATACTATAGGGAGCAAATAGTGTTGGGGTACACTATTTGTCTCCTATAGTATTATAGGGAGCAAATAGTGTATGGTCGTTATGCACTTCCTATAGTACTATAGGAGACAAATAGTGTAGGGCTACACTATTTGCTCCCTATAGTATATAGGGACGGGGGGTAATGTTACACTAATAGCAGTTTCCTATATACTATAGGAAACAAACAGTGTAGGGGTACACTATTTGTCTCCTATAGTACTATAGGAGACAAATAGTGTAGGGCTACACTACTTGGAGTGCTCATGGGCAGAGCACCTTACAAGTTTGCCAAAGATCTTCCGCGTTTACATGTGTGTGCGCTCTTTTGTGAGACTATAGTACTAAGTACTTTGACTTGGCTAAAGTTTAATCAGTGAAGATGTGTACCTTACAGATGTACTATGTCTGGTCTAGCTACTCTACTTAAAGTCTTTTCAACAGGAAATGTGTCAAGTTTGCTCTTGCGAAGGCAGTCTACAAGATGCCCTTGTCTTGTGCAAACTTGACCTTCGATGGATCGGTATCGTTGGCTAGGTGGACAGCATAGGCAATAGCAAAGAGCCCGCAGTCAACTGCTCCCTGTTGTTGCTGAACCCTCATGACTTGAACTGTCTTCAAGTGACTATAAACCTCTGTTAACTGTTTTGCAATGCCATCAGATATGCGTCCAAAGTAGAGGCTATCAAAGAGGCGAACATGGCTCTCGTTGCATGATGAAGTGACCCAGTGTTTCATAGTTTGGTCAAAGTGTATTTGCACTGTTCCTTTCTTCTGTGTCTTTGCTCGACCATTGCTGACATATATAGTAGATTGGAACCCAGCCTTCTCTGGGAGCTGGAGCTGTAGAAGGTGGTTCACTGCTGCCATATGGACATCCTGGAGTCGTTCTCCCACCTCTATGGCATCCATCTCAGCCTGTGTCAGCCGCACTTTTCCCAGTTTGAGGCCACCACTGTCGGGCACTTTCTCATCATCATCTGATATCTTGATATGATTGCTCTTACTCGTGTTCAGGCTGAAGTCATCATCACTATCTGGCTCAGTCTTGATCTTCACTACAATGGGTTACAAGACACCATACAACAAGATACCATACTGAACAAAATACATGAACAATAGAACATGTACACAATGCACATCACTACGTTATCTCTAGCCTGTGTGTGTACTAACATACCTTTCTTGAAATCACGGTGCTTGTCTGGAGGGCCATCACTGTCAGTGTTGCCAGCTCTTTTGCGACTCCTAGCTTTATTAGCTGTCTTGGAGCGTTTGGCCCGAGCAGCAGGGGTTAGCTCATCATATGAGGTGGGAATACCTTGGGAACTTGCAAGGTGTTCCAGTGCTGCCGACATGTCCACTTTGTATGTTGTCATCATGGCCACACTGAGGATGTCAGGTGACGTTCCCTTGGAGACTCTATTGTGTGACTCCACTGCATTGGTTGTACTAGGAGCCTTCCCAAATGCCTCGTTCTCAGAGCAACATGCACAAAGCATCCCTAGTAGAGAAGATAAAAGATTATAATGGCTTACTGAATTCTTAGTTGTGAGCCCTAGAAATGTGGATAGAAAGCACTTAAGATGATGGTAGTCAAAACAATGTGTTTTGCTTACTGAGATGCCTTGGACGCTTCCACCATTCTACCCAGTGCCTCAGGTAGGTAGTGAGGTACCTGTAGGTAGTGATTCAAGTTTCACAGTATGCGTGTATTTGGATGAATTGAAAGAACTGTAGACCTATTCAAAGAGCATATTCTATCAAAAATCTAGTCTCGAACCTGATACTAGCAAAAATGATGTTTACCTCCAAGCACTCTGGAAATCTGTTAGAATCTCCAACTGCCTCTCAGGGGTTTGTTCCTTGCACCAGAATGCGACGTGCTGAAGATCGTTCTCTTGGCACAAGAGAACTGCTTTGCATGGGCGCCCATCTCTCCCTGCACGACCAAATTCCTGCACCTTCTGTTCGATGCTTGGTGGACAGCCAATGCGAATCACAATTTCCACATCAGGCTGGTCGATTCCCATCCCAAATGCACTTGTGCACACCATCACTTGAATCTGTCCCTTTTGCCAGTTCTGGAGGGTCATCTGCTTGTCGTGAGCAGACATGTTTTCCCCATGGTATCCACAGCTCTGGTGCCCATGCTGACGAAGATTGATAGCAAGCGGAGCCACATCCCGCACAAAGTCAACATAGACAAGTGCTTTTGAATTGCCCAAATTGGAAGGACATGTGCGGCCAAGCTGTCATATTTGTTTCCTAGAGAATTAAGTACTAAAACAGTTAACAGATAGATATACCAAGATACTATCAGAGCCCCCCCAGACGCAGGATAAGCACAAGATGTAGGGATGGTGTAAAAGTATTGTGGTGTCTACCAACATATGGTCGATATTTCTTCAGCCAGTTGAATGTTGTTCCAACTGAAATTGAACCAAGCCCATCCATGGCAAGAGTGCGGTTGAACTCATATAAAACACTTTGTTTGCATTTGTAGTTGTATTGAGGATCGTCTTTGTTAGGTGTACGAATCTGTGTGAACTTGGGATTGAAATAGAAGGTTTTTCCATGACTCCCTTTCCTTTTGTCCGTTTGATGCTGAGTTTTTGTCCACAAAATCCAAAAAACGTTGAAGTACAGCATTACTTTTAGAATGATTTGATCTTTTTCATGCATTTCCATGGCGTGTTGGTTGCTTTCGGCATGGTATTTGAGCAAGGTCTGATTGGGATTCCACCCATGCTCGAGCTGTTTGCTCACAGTGTGTTGGCATCACAACATCAGAAAGTCTTCCCGTTTGGGCAATGATTTCTTTAGCCACATATTCAATCGGTTCACTAGTTTGAACCTGAACAGCTTTCCTCAGCCTTGCCAGTCGCTGTGCACCAACGCCGAATGCTGCACGAACGCAATTGCGATGGTAGATGTAATTTCCCGTTCCGTCGAACACAGTCTTAATAAGAAACTTGTTTTGCTTCTTTATGTCTTGGTATGTGGCCTCTCCTGGCTTTGGATAGATCGCTCTGCATTTGCGAAGGGCTTGGCCAGAGTGAACGAATCCTCGGTAAATATCGCGCAGATCCAAGAGAGTTGCGCAGCTCGAGCAAATGGAACTTTCTTCCTCTCGCTGTTGTGCTACGGCCATTTTCATTCCCGACTGTATGTCCTTCCTCAGGCGATAAGCACGCCTTGACCGACCCATTTTGTAGTTTGCAGCTGCCTTTTGCCTTCTTCCGCACCTCATGGTGGACTCCATACTCACGCATGCGCAATCTGTGCCCGCTAGATATTACAAAATTGTACTTGAACCGTATAAATTTTTCCGGTCTAATTATTCAAAATTTTGAAATGTGAATAAAGTTTGATCTTTACTTGAACCATTCACATATTGAAAATTGAAAAGAACACTTAGTCAAAGTGTTAGTCCTCTTCCGTACTCTGGTCTAGAGCCCTACTTCTGAGTTTTAATTCAGAGTTTTACCTTCATCGTTGTAGACTACAAGTTTTGTTACCCATGGATACCCAGAGCAGTTCTAGAAGAGCTCTCAAGCCAGCGCAGGAACAAGAAGTCGCTGAAGATTGGAGATGGCCCAGAAACGAGACAGAGCTCAATGTGCTGCGGAGACTTCGGAACAAAGGAGCGAGAAAGCAAAGGGGGAGAGGCGTGCTAGGCACGCTGCTCAAACTGCTAGTGAAAGACAAGCTACTTTACAGTGGAAGGTACCTGTGAACGCGAAAGAATGGCAGCTGAAAACCCGGAGGAGAGAGAAACAAGATTACAGCGGATGAGCACCAATCAACACGAAAGGTTGACAGTTGAAACCCCTGAGGAGAGAGAAACGAGGTTACAGCAGATGAGAGATAGACCACACCCCTACTTACTAGAAAATGTAGAACATTGTGGGGGCGAGCATGAGCAAGCAGATACAGGATATTATGTCATTGATGAGTGATGTAACACATCAAGTTAATTTATCCTCCTACATCCATTTATCATGCACAGGGGCTGTCAAATGTTAACTTGTCATGGCACACAGCAGGATTTGTCACTGTCTACTGTTACATGAGCATAATAAGCCAAACCTGATGACGCATAAGTAGCTATATGAGAAGCCCTAAAGCTTGGTATCACGTATGCCAACAAGTTGCAGTAATTTCTCGATCCTGGGCTACACATGCATGGACTAAGCTTTACATCGAAATCATGAGCTAAATTTCCATATTAAATTTGTACCGCCTGTGAGCAGCCTGTCGTCGTCGGCAGAAGCACAAACCAGTGCCAAGCGTGCTTCAAGTTCAGTCATCATCGCTCTGGGTCCCTGACGCTGCACTCTGACAGTAGCCCTCCACTGCTTCACGATATCGATCTTCGGGAAATATTTGAATTCGCTCATTTAAAATTTCCAGTAAGTGGTCGGTCCAAACAAGCGTACAAGCATACATACACGCGTGCGCAATGTAGTCACGCTAGCGTGGGGCTCGCTCAGGCTCGCCCCAATTAAAACAATGCTAACTGCATGGGGCGTATTGCCCCAGTGGTTGAACAAAGCGCCTCATTTTTAATGACACAGCTCAACCACAAATGAGTCATCCAAACTTGCATACCTGCATACAATGGACAAAACAATAGCATTGTGCAGCAATACTTTCAGAGTTGTGATTTAATGTGCATATAGTACCCATCCATGTGATATACCTCTCGCTCAGGCTCGCCCCATGATGCTTTGCATCTACACTAGTATTACTAAGTATATCTCCAAACGGAGTGGGTGCTGACATTGAGGTGAATCCAAAGTTCAAGTGGCTCCACTGTGCAAGCATGTACCGGCTTGCTCAAGGACAGATTTTACATTGACGCCACTTACTGTGTCTCTGTATTCATATTCCAGTTTTTGTTTCTTGCTGTATAATGTACAATAAAGATAATAATAAGGACACAGGTTAGTAACGCCCTTTCTGACCTTTTGCTTTGTGGTTATGTAAGTAAAAGGGTGTGGCCAGGCTTATTACTTTGCAATAGGTAGGGGTCTACCCCCCAAGTCTCGCCTACACTAGCTCCTATAAAGCCTAGCTGTCACTTATAAGTAGCAGCCAAGTTGAACAGACTGGCAACAAGAATGCAGGAACATGGAAATCTTAACTCACTTGGGTCTGGGGCTGGAACCGGGCTCGGGGGATGAACCGGGCACTGGGCTGGAGTCAGGCTGCTTAACAGAGCTCACCATTAGGTCTGTGTGATAATAGTGATTTCGCTATAATGTCAGTGCTGTGTATGGTGTGTATGCTAGATGAATCAAATGCGTATTATAACTTATCAGTGCTGGATCCTGCAGTGGGAGTGATTATATTGTTGGTGTAGCCTGTGCCAACAATCCCAGAAAACTGCTTCGTAAGATGTCCGATTATTTTAGTGAATTGCATTAGTGAGAAATGGTGCAGTGTGACTTGAAAGTACTGGTTCCCCATATCGCGAGCGGCAACAGGGTGATGAGGAACCCCACATTCAGCCAATCCAATGAATTGGGCAATTTCTTGGAATATAAACTGCTGAAAGTTATTTGCAGATTGCTCTGCAGTTGCTCCTATTCAAAAAATATATTCATTGCAGTTATCATGCATTTCCACAATCACAGTTGGTCTGCATAGTAAGCTTAATTTACATGCCTTAAGCCATGCTAAGCCCAAGAATCATGGCAAAAATCTAACTTTTAACAGTATTAGGTCAAAAGCAAGCTATCGACACGAGATAAAGACCATCGTACAGCCAAGACCTCTCAATAAAACATATCCAAGAATCAAAAAGGCCTCCCAGGGATACGTTAGTTCTAAGCGCGGTAGGTTTGTGGGTGGGGTTTCGGAAATGATCGATCGAGTGCCAACTGTATTTCTGAATCTTGAACAGCTACCAACATGGGACAAGGATTGGCGGGGAGAGAGACTCAAGGCCTAAGCATACAACAGCTTGGACATGGAATGCAGGTGAAGAGTTTTGCATGCGTCTGTCTTCGTCCGCGTGTGTGCGTCTGCGCACAGAAAATTAAATGTCCAGACGTGACTAGATGTAACAGAATCTCTGTGTCCAGACACGTCTTTTTTTCATAGACTTTCGGGACACACTATAAGACAAGCCAGGCTGTGTACAGAAAGCAGAATCATTCTTGTCTATGTATCAGGGCTACTTTTACCTACAAGCTGTGAAAATCAGCTTGTAGCCCCACCCACGCTCATCCAACGGTGATGAAGCATTCGTGTATAGGTTATTGGGGTGACCATGAGCGAGCCCTATACTAGTGAGTTGAACTGCGATTTTTCATATATTATTATCTGGTGTACGTTGTTCCGTATATTCTTGACGTATTGTAACGCAATAGCCACGGGCCGCATGCGGAACGTAAGTAAGATTTTCATACAATTTGGTTTCTCTGACAGCCAGCTTATGTATAGCCTCGTTCCAAGGCTCTCCCCGAAATTTTTGTCTGGGCGAGGGGAGAGCCTGTGAACGAGGCTACAGCCAGCTAGCGTGAGCTTGAATGACAAGTTATGAAAGACAGCCAGGAAGGACAGCCGGAGTGTGCACACCTTTGTATGAAAGGTAGCAGTTGTGTTTCGGCGGCGACATTCGAGCTAGGCAGCTGGAGCATAGCATTTACTCACTGGGAGGTGTACAAGGCCAGGGCTATAAACCATGATCCAGTTGTGTAAATAGGCTCAGCTTACCGCAAGTACATGTACAAGGCGGCAGATATTTGTTCCATGCTGATGTGTGACAACTTCCTTCTGCTATTCTCTAAGATGCCTCAAGTAAGGTATGCATGCCTGGCTGTGTTCAGACTTAGCCTGTGTACACAACAGCTGCATAGTGGTAGAAGAAATGGCTCCATTATGTGGTATTACTTCATGACAAGCTCTTCTCTGCAAGCATGACAATTTTCGCTAAGCTAGTAAGCATTTTTGTAGACAGTAGAGTTACAAACCTCGTTTTAGCTATATGCTATGCATGGCCTGTGTGCTGTGATCTGATACTTCACTGGAAAAGCCATAACAGTTCAATGCCGCAGTACATTGGTTGCTCACGCCCGCCCCACATTGTTCTACATTCCCCTAGTATTATGTGAATCCTTTAATTCACATCTTGGGGTGTAATATTATTCTCTGGCGTACGTCGCTCCATATATTCTTGACGCAGTAATTTAACACAATAGCCGCGGGCCGCATGCAGAACGAAATTAAGATTTTCGTACAACTTGGTTTCTCTGACAGCCAGCTAGCGTAGCACCTGGTGGTCACTTCAAGGCAAACAATGATACGCCACGATCTAAGCAGATGTTTGGGAGCCTTGTGGTTTTTCTGCCAAGCTGCTTTTCTGGTGGCGCATTGGTCACTCGTCACCATCAGCAAGAGGTGAAGTTTGACTGGTCCTCATCCTTTGAAAGCTCCTTGCAGAAGTTGTGCTGGGCTGCTTTCTTCAGCGATGTTGAACATGAAGTACTCCCCGTTACTGCTGGTTATCGCATCACCCTGACTTGCAACCTGTATGGTTGCAAGTCACCAGTGTCCACGGTAAATCCTACATTGGACGTTACAACATCCCCCTTCTATCGGAGCTACATTCAGCCCTGTGCAACCCCATCTTCATGCGTGATGGAGGTGTCTTGAGGTGTCTTGGGATTTAGTTGTGCAATAGGCTTTGCCTAGCTTCACTTGTAGTTTTGAAGCTCACCAGTGAAGTACAAGTGTTGAGATAAACACAAACGTTTCATACCAGAAGCTGCTACCTTTGGTATGTTCCGATGCTTGTTACCTGGCTGTTACAGAGTTGCAGAAGCTGCAACAAAGTTGGAGCTTTTGTTTTAGTTGCATCTTCACAACTTGTATACTTCTCAAGATAAACACGGCATTGTATCTGATGTCAATGCCTCCATTCAATCAAAGGGACACTTTTTGTGCTCATATTCTTTGTATTGAACAACAGTTTGCCATGATATATTTCATGTAATAGAAATGTATTAGGCCTTCCATTTGCCCTGTTTGTGCATACTGTAGGTAATTAAAAACTGGATGGTGGAAAAGTCCTAGGAATGAGACCAAATTTACCCCTTTCTAATTGTTATTGTTGGGGTTTAACCTAAAAGGCTTACACATTCATGTTGTCCAATCCAAAGAGAGAAAATTTTAATTGCCGAGCGCATTAGCGCGAGGCTCTGAATGAGGGATCTATTCTCGCAATGTACGTGCGTATGTACGTACGTACGTGTCGGTCACGCTTAGGAATGTCAATTTGCGGTATCGCTTAGGAATGTCAATTTGAGGTCACGCTCGGAATGTCAATTCAGTGCGCTCTCGCCCAGGCAGGATATCGGATACGTACATTACACGACGAAGCTGGGACGACATTTCTTGCCGATGGAGGACGGGGAGAACAGCGCGACTGGCCCTTCGCAACGTACGTATTTGCAGAGCGAAGTGCATAAACGAGTGCTGAACGCAGCCGACGGCTGCTGACTCCGGCTGAGAAAAAACAAAACAGCAAAGAAGTCAGCCCACCGTAGAAAGCCAAGAGAGCGACAGAAGAACAACAAAAAGTTCAAAAGTAGAAAGCACGTACTGGAGATTCTTGACAAGCCAGGTATTTAGGCTCACTCTTCACGTTACCGTTGTTCTTTGGACTCCCACTATACTAAACGAGCAACGCCTGACACCTGCGCCGCGCGACCCATCCGCACATGGCGCTTGGAGCGGCGCGAGGCATCATGCGCATGCATAGTCCTAGTAAAGCACTAAGAAAGTGCTTGGTTGTGTCGTTTGCATAGCCTCTCAAGACTGTGAGGGAGTGGCAGGCTGTTAGCTCCATCAGGAGTGCAGTGACTATCCCTTTCTGAAAGGGGTCATAAGCTGGAACAGTCTGTAAAGAGAAAAGGACAGTAGAGTGTGTAATTGAATAGTAAGCTGCACCCTCAGCAATGCACTAAGACTGCAGAGACCTACAGGGTTTGATCACCAGGGAAATGCAAGTTAGCTGTGAGTGAATGCACGTGTAAACACTGTATTGTGGTTGAGCAAGAATATCCAAGTCAACTCAGGTGTGTTAACCTATTAAACCCTATAGTGCACTTTAGGTCATATCATACTGCACGCTGTGCGAAAAAGATAGTTGCTGCGTGTTTGCACGTGGGTTCTGTGTCACCCACAGGGTGCTGTGCACATGGCAGCTGCTAGGTTTGACACATTACGCACATTATGCAATTAATCATGATACCTTTTAAGCAATAAACAGCGATAATCACGATACTAGTTATTTCCACAATCACGCAAGCCCTAATCTGTTCATATCTGGTTTATTAACCCTCGGCGCGCATGCGCAGCGAGGGTTACAGTACTTGGTCTGTGTGTGTGTTACTCAACATCTCACTTTTCACGTGTTTATTCGTGCCACAAACGATACTAACCTTCTCGGCGGCAGATGAAGGTCGAAAATTTAAGCGATTTTCTCTGAAAATGCTTCGTTGGGAAGCTAGAGCATTTCCTGTATGTACGGCATACGGCTACACGATAAGTCGGCCATTTTTTTACTCCGCGGAAAACGCGCATGCGTATGAATCTGGACCACGTGGCTACCCATATAGAAAAAACTAGGTTGTGACAACCTTGTCACAAGGTAGTACAGCCAGCTTGTACCAACCTTGTAACAACCTGGCTACAAGGTAGTGGCAAGGTTGGAACAAGGTTGTCGCATGGTTGGTACAAGGTTGTGACAAGGTTGTGACAACCTTGCCAGAAGGTTGTCCAAACCCTGGATTTGTCACGCCCGCTAGCTGGTTTCAAGGTTGTAACAAGGTTGTAACAAGGTAGTCATAAGGTTGTAAATAAGCAGGTGATTCCTGCAGGGTTGGTACAACCTTGCTACATGCTTGTAAACATAGGTGTATCGATCAGTATACTTCACATGCAAAACAACCAGATGGTAAAATAATCACATAGTATGTACACACATATATTATACATATTATATATACATGTATATCTACGATGTATGGATACAGCACATGACATACTCTTTACCCTTTACTTCTTATGCGCATGCATGATCAGAAATCAATCACATGCTCACGAGAGAAACTTATAAACTAGCTGAGTTCAGACATTCGTATTAACTTGGTTGAAAACAAACCTGCTTAAGTGTATCTATCACAAACGTTTAAAGAGAGTGCCTGTATGCACTTCCAAGTTAATTAGCTTCTGGCTCTTTGCTACCACTGTAGCTGTACATGTATACTTTAAAACTTTGGGCGCATGTGGGCACATCAAAGGGTAAAGGGATATTATTTAAAAGCATCACTGTCTGTACTTATACACATGTAATGTCTAATCATAGCTTAAAGCTACTTTCTGCAACAGTTGGCACACTTGTCATTGATAGTGTTGACAAGGAAGCTCTTGGCAACAGGTTGGGATGACTGCACACATGCCCTGTTTAGAACAAGCAAAATTAGAATTTAAAATGCTGCCATGCAGTGTATAATTCCTACTTAAAGCCTCCCTGCATGGATTGTCAATGGGCCAATTAAGAGGTAGCTTGCCAAACATGAAGCTTTTCCTTAAACGCATGCAGGGAGTAAACAGCATTTCAGGTAGCTAAAAGTACCGTAGTCTCATGAAAGAGCACCCATGGGTGAAGCACCTTACAAGTCCGCCAGAGAGGGGGGTGTGTGCTCTTTCGAATGCTTTTGGATTTAATCACAAAAGAGCGCCCTTTCGTGTTTACAGTGACTCGATGCCCTTGAATTCGGCTTGAAGCAAATAATTGGACAAGCAGTAACATACATCGGAACCACCAGCAGCTTTGAAGTTATGTCCTGACGGCACATAACACTCTGAACGGCACCACTGATGTAAGCATAGTTTACCTCATGGTGCGCACCGCGTTAGCTATGTTCGTCTACGCAAAGCTGCTTTGTAGTAACCTTCAGTGAAGTATAACACACGAAGTTTCTTACCTCAGATATCAAGAGCGCATAATGACGTCATTTGTATTTGGGAGGGAGGAGGAAGAGCGTGTAACTTCCTATTCTGGCCGTGGTGAAAGCGGAATCTTTCGCGTGTACTATAAATAGCACATCCGGTCGAGTTGTAGCTAGTGTGCGGTGAAGCGTGAGTAAAAGTAGCTGCCAAACAATCGAGTTAGAGCCTTATCCGTTGGATAAGGATCGCGCGTTACCCAAGGAGATGCTCAAGAGTTTGACTGAAAGGCTACGCGGCCCTCTTCGACTGTCAGGCGTGGATAGCATCGTAACACAAAGTTCCTCGCGTCAGGAAGGGCCGACAACCGTTCCTGCGTAGGTAGAACTTGCCAGGTAAGCTTCGAGCGTTCTCATCTTGTTGACTACGGGGGTAGCACTGCGTTGTGAGGTCGTAGATCGTGGAACTGTGAACTTGTGCGAAAGCGTGTTCTATTTTTAGTACACGCGGGAGATTCTGCCTGTTTCGAAATTTTGCCGGTTACACGCTCTTCCTCCTCCCTCCCAGATACAAATGACGTCATTATGCACTCTTGCAGATATGCATAGCGCTTGGGGATGTGCTTCTCAAATTCCACATGTGCACTCATTAGCCACGCGATACTCGCTCCAGGGTGGGCGCTCATTCGAACAAACTTTGACCCTATACAGGAAATTGGGCCAAAAGTAGGGGGTGGACGCTCTTTCACGAAACTACAGTAATAGATTGTAAATTGGCTGATTTTGATGAAGCTGTAAACAGATCAGAGTTACCGTATTTCCTTGATTTTTTTCCCGCCCTTGAATTAACCCCGCGCACCCGAGAGCACGCTTGAGCTGAAGAAAGCCCTTGATTAGTTCCCACACGGTTACGCAGCCACACTCATTACTGGCAACGAGGACAACTTGGATGACTCAGATCACTTGTCTAGCCGGTCTGTACTCACGTACTTTACTGCACTGTACGTACCTAGTATTTGTGCTGTACAAAGATGTCAAGTCGTGTGCATTTCGATGGCGCACGTGCGCGACTGGAGTGCACGCCGGACTTGGCTGAAGTTAATTGAACCCGCCCTCGTTTTGTTCCCGCCCTGGTATTGTACCCACGGGTAAGTACGGTCTAGTACCCACGGGAAGTAATCAAGGAAATACGGTAGTTAATTAAGTAAAGTATACAACCAAACGTATAGAGGAATGGCCGACTTGCATGATAGAAAATCACGTGATACAGCTGGGGATCAGGGTCTGTGAAATTGCCATAGAAAATGAATGGAGAGTGCGAACAGCACAGTACAAAGACGATGGATGGAACCTATAGACTATTTGTGGCTGTTCTGTTGGGGATTGTCTGTGACCATGAACACTATTTGAGCCAATCATGGAATGCCAGCCAACTCAGGTGAGCCAAAAGCCATGAAAAACTTGGCTACTAGCTTTGTGTGCACATTATTAATGGGCGGGCGTAGGGGGATAAAGCTAGTTCCAGCTGCTGTACAAACAGCACTTAAATCTAGCTAGTTACTGCTGGCATTAAAGTTTCTGTGTGGAGTCATCCGCAATAAAAATGATAATACCCACTGCATGCATGCTACTTTAAAGATGTCATTGTGTCTATGTAGGTATACTCATTTCCTGATGAAACAGAGTTATCATCACAGTGGACAGAGTGCAGCAACTGACCATCCATGAGCAGGTTGACAAAGATCACAGACCTGAGTTATGATTGAACGTTCTAGCTTCTGTGGACCACTGCAAGAAAAAGTACTTGTAGGCACAGTGCTTATAGTTGTGTGGGCATGTGTATTTCATATGTGTGAGTCATTAAAATTTGAGGGTAGGTCTATGGTGGCCATGGCTCAGTGACAGTATTTTCACCTCAGGAACTTGAGTGTTCTGCTATGCAATAAAGGGAGCATTTTCTCTAGCTGTCAAAGCAGAAGCTGTTTAAGTCAGTTTTTAGCTGATTTAGCTGATGTTCCAGCATCCTGTCAACAGAATTTGCCATATTTGTGCCGCGTACGAAGCGCTTCAACACATTAGCTATATACTGTGGCAAAGCTTTTAGTCTCCACGATAATCTCAAAATGATGGCTGAAGGACACGCTTTTGCATGAGCAGCAAGCTATTTTATCAACCACGGCGGTCATTTTCCATACATTTTGTATGGAGAACGAGAAGAACCTGACCCCCAGAGGGCTAGGGGCGTGCCAACGTGATCCTATCGTGCAAGTCGGCCATGGAGAAGCAAATTTTATCTTCCCCTTATGTAATTATACTATTACCTTTACTCCTGGATCCTTCGGAGTACAGCCTTGTACAACGTCCTGTTCCTCTTCATCATCAATATGCGCAGCGCCTTTTGTGGCGGAGAGGGGATCACACCTTCAGTTTCGTCGGACAACCAACGGACAAGAACAAACTT
Organism: Agelas oroides; assembly: GCA_949130485.1. NCBI lineage: Eukaryota > Metazoa > Porifera > Demospongiae > Agelasida > Agelasidae > Agelas > Agelas oroides. The sequence goes on along the minus strand of OX422184.1, from coordinate 14,005,226 downwards.
CGTAGGCGTCTTCTGCGCTGTATTCACGATCGCTTAGCCTTCGATGATATGGCAGCACGTCGATCGTGTCCGACGTGTGACTCTTACTGAAGGCAGCCGCAGCTGTCAGCTTCACTGCAAGCAGCTGTCGCAAGCGCGTGCTGCCAAATTTGCGCATGCGTGCTGCCTTTAACAGCCCGGAGTGGGTGTGGTCTAAGCGCACCGGCGCCGCGCAGCTGGCTACAGCCTTAGCCTGTCATGCTCATAGGCAAACTTTCTGGTTTTGTTGTAAGGCGGATTAATGTGCACTGTAGGTTACCTTCTTGTTTAATAAACTTTACAAGGGTTTAGTATATGTAGCTAGCTACCTTGTGTGACAAGCCAGATGCAACCAACAGTAGTATGGGATTGCATTTGATAACTTGAATACGTACGGGAAATGCTTCGTGATACTGTCTCTGATACTAAAAGCCATCTACGTTGAGGTTGGTTGGCTAGTGGGGTTTCAGCATACATTCGGGTGGCATTAAAATTTGGTCAGTCCCCCTGATGCATTGGACTTTTTGGTCTTGTGACTGTCAGTCCGATGTGTTGAACTTCTTGGTCTTGTGACGGTCAGTCTGATGTGTTGGACTTTGTGTGGTCATGTGACTGTCAGTCGATCTGCTGTGTTGGACTTTGTGGTCATGTGACCGTCCGTCTGATGTGTCAGACTTTGTGGTCATGTGACCGTCAGTCTGATGGGTTGAACTTTGTGGTCTTGTGACTGATGTGTTAGACTTTGTGGTGGTACAACTGTCAGTCTGATGCGTTGCACTCATGCTTTGTGCTTCACCTTACAGTACTTGAAGTGGCTTAGAAGGTGCAACTTAAGATGAAGTACACCTGAAATTGGGAGGAGAGAATATAGTTGTTGCTGTAGTTATTATTATTTCCTCTAAATTCCCCTATTACAGAGCTGTTGTCTGCATCAAGATGGGAAAGCAGATGAAAATAGAACAGAGGAAGCATCAGAAAGCTAAACACAAGCTGAAATTTACACCAAATGCTAAACCTGCAATCACATATGTAGGAAGTGTCCCATCATCACCTGATGCAGAAATGAAATGGCAAAGAACACTGATGAAGAACTTGAGGTTGATTTGGATGTTGTTGAGATGACTTTTGCCAATCCTGACAGTGCATATAGCTAACTCTTTGCTTGAGTTTAGGAAAAGGCTCATGTTAGATGCTTATCGATGTGAGCTTGTTAGAAAAAGCTAACAGCTTTTAAACATCGAGAACAGATTAATCATATCATGTCCTTTTATCAAACTTGCATTTACAACCACAACTGGCAAGATTGTGAAGACTGCAATGGAAAGAAGTAGTGCTGCTGCTAGCATAAGAAACAACTGGCGTCTGCCTACAAATGACTATAACAATATTGTCCTGTATTGATATTTTACGGTATGGTGCAATGTTGTGATGATACACAATGTCATGTGATTATTTCAAACTATATAATAATCCATTCACAAAGTTTTGCACATAACCACAATCCATTTACAACCTTGTAATGAACCTGTGCATGTAGACTACAATCTCTCCACAAGGTTGTGTCTAACTTGTAATTATTCAACAGTCTTCTCAAAACCTATACACAGTTACCAACAACCTCTCCACAAGGTTGTGTCTAACTTGTAATTATTCAACAGTCTGCTCACAACCTATACACAACCTCTCCACAAGGTTGTGTCTAACTTGTAATTATTCAACAGTCTGCTCACAACCTATACACAACCTCTCCACAAGGTTGTGTCTAACTTATAATTATTCAACAGTCTGCTCACAACCTATACACAACCTCTCTACAAGGTTGTGTCTAACTTGTAATTATTCAACAGTCTGCTCACAACCTATGCACAATCTCACAACAAGGTTGTAACATGCATGTAAGGTTGTGCCATGGTTGTTACAAGGTTGTTACAAGGTTGTTACAACCTAGTTTTTTCTATATGGGTAGCGGCGGAGAGACGTTCATTGCGGCGAGTTCGCCATTGGCGGTAAATATGCCTCCAACAAAGGTATGCCTGCAGTGTAAAACTGCTGTGCTTGTAAGATGGAAGACATGTGAACGCTGTGATCATGTCTTTCGATCCAAACGAAAAGCAGAGTGTAATTTGCGAGAGAAAGCTATGATAGTGTGAAATCAGCAAGGAAAGCTAAAGATAAGTTGCACAAGGCCTGTGAAAGAGCGTCAGAAATTCGTGAGCGAACTTTGCATAGGCAGGAACAAAACAGAATGTGCATGGCAAGCATGAGAGAGTCACGAGGCAGTGATCGATTTTAGTCAACACACAAGTAAAATCACATGCACTACTGCGCTGAGGGTTTGGCACTTCAGTGCCTTTCATTTCTGTGCAGTGTTGATCCATGCTTCTTTGTGTTTTGAAGAGTATTGGCGTTCATCTTGTGAATTTAGCTCTTCCAGTCCAGGAGGGCGAAAGCCTTTGAATAGCCCCTTCGTACCTGTTCCGTCAGTGTGGTAGGTATCTTTCCCTCCACACGTTAACATCACCCCCATTGCCCATTCATGAAATTTTTCCAAAATTTCGGCATCAGTGAGACGAGCTGTGGAAGAGAAAGAGGTCATGAGTAGAGTAGGAGATCACTTAGCGGAATTGAAGTTATCTAAACATGTCAGTTAACCCTTGATGTGCAAAAGTAGTTATTAGTTAATGGTTTATTAATCTTTTAGGATCCAGATTTATCTGGAAATTTTTTCTTCACACGGTATGGCTGCTGACTGTGTGTAGGAATCCCCAATGTGCCCTACGGCAATGATTGCAGCTTCTCTATGCCACAGCAGTATTCCCCGATAGTTACTGGGGTGAGCGTGAGTGAGCCCGACACTATTTCATATATTATTATTGTTATTGTTATTATCGGGGCGAGCCTGAGCGAGCCCCACACTAGCGTGACTGCATTGCACACACGCGTGTATGCTTGGCGGACCGACCACTTGCTGTAAATTTTAAATGAGCGCATTCAAATATTTCATGATGGTTTGAATGTCTACGTACGTCGACGCCGACATGTACTTCAGCCGTGAGAATGAGCGTGAGGGCTACTGCCGGACTGCAGAATGGGCATGAAAGAGAGCGAGAGCGAAGACGATTCAAGTTGATTGCATTGGCAGCACGCACGGCAACTTACTTTCTGAACTATGGTACGAATCTGACGATCACCGCGTGACAAGGCAGGCTATGAGTGACAGACAACAGGATGTACGCTGGCTTCAGGTACGCGCTTGGCATGACCGCTCATGCATAGCAGGGATCGGATCCCCCTGCTAGCTCATGGTTTGACTGTGATGCTTGAAGCTGTGCTTCTTATACGCCATGAGTGCACTTGTAAAGCTCACTCCAGGATGGGTGCTCATTCGAGTAAACTTTGACCCTATACAGGAAATTGTGTCAAAAGTAGGGGGTGGGCACTCTTTGTGTTTGTGAGAGTACTATGCTTAATTCCTCTCCAGCACAGAAAGACATCAGATAAGCCATTAGACACGATGTAATTGCCGAGCACAGCGAAGCAGAGCAAGGCTTTGTAATCATGATGTAGCATGACTTTGCATAGGGAGTGTGACATACGTATAGGAGGCTTGAAGCTTGGCAGTTGCATTGCAGTCTTGGCCCTGCAATGTCAAATGTATGTCACGTGTTTGCCCCCCCCTCCCTGCAAGCTACAGGCACATGTGATCTCCATCCGCTGTTGAGTAAGTGCTACTGTCTGCCCCAATCAGAAAATAGTGGCCAGGCTCTGCTTTGCTGCACAAGGCTTTCTGCATGCATGTAATAGGATGATGGGACAGTTTGACCATCTGTCTATTCTCAATCAATCAGAGTGTGACAAACTGACATTCCTAATTGTGACCAACATGTACATGCATACATAATATACCACATTGACCTGATCAGAGCCTTGCCTGCTAATGCACTTGGCAAAAATGAGAGAAATGACAGGCTTAAAAAAAGTTCAGGCAGGTGGAATTGAAGGGGGGTTAAAACCTATCAACTGATTTGCAGTGGTCTAACAGTAATATCATCTCACCGTATATGTTTCCCAGTGGTATGGTGGTGGACTGTGGATACCCACACCAGTCCATTCTCGGGTCGGTCGTGGTGGATACTTTCGTGAGTCCTACACCTGTCAGGGAAAGCAAGTGATACACCAGTAGCTTTCCAGAACCATTTCTCATAGAGTTCTGGTATACAGACCTAACCCCCTCCAGAAAGTTAAAAAGAGGTTCAAACTGAGGAGATAGGTCGCTGGGCCGTGATCTCTCTGACTCCTCATCTGTGGAAAAGTCAAATAACAACAAGGTATCATATAGTGTTGTTCCAGTAAAGAGCTTACACGTTTAGTTCAGTTGTAGTTAGTTATATCAGCATCAGGAAAAAGGAATCGATCCAATTCTCGAGCGATTAACACAGTCAATGTCATTTCTGACTTTAGCAAGAGGCCATCACTCATCATACCATTAGTATGTATGTATTAGTATTAGTATTAGTTAGTATGGTCCCGCTGTCCCAAGGAGCAGAGTGTTGGACCTCAAACTGTTGAGTGTGCTGTGCAGTTGGCAGTGATACGGTTCAATGAGGGGGCAGTAGCACTCAAAGGAGTGTTGGAAAATATGGGAATTCAGAGTGGGAAGTTTATGTCAAAGGCCTTGCATCTCAAGGACCATGAACGCTTATACCATGCATCCAAGAAACACTCTCAAGCGGGAAAGCAACGTAGAAAGCAAGTGAAGAGACTTAGAAAGGGATATGAGTACAATAAGCGCAAAGCAGAAGGTGACACATATGTTGCAGGTGGTTTTGATGCATGAACTTTGGTCTGAAAATTCTTGTTTTTACATTAGTAGTGTATACATGTACAGTATTTGTATGGAAAAGTAACTGCAAATGAGAGTACTTTGCAGGTGGTTTGATACGTGAGCTTTATGTCTGTACAGCTATTTTCTTCTTGTCTGAAAAGTCTCTTGTTTTGCATATGTGGAAACATTTCTTTGTACAGGGAAATTGAAATACCTTCAAAATTTAGTATAGTAACCATTGCGATATATATCAGGAACTGAACCTCATAGACTTAGGGTTGGAACCTAACTAAAATGAAATGATGACATATTCGGACAACATTGTCAAGAACAATGCTAATGGCACTGTGCAACTACTTCAAGGCAGAAAATGTTAAGACCTCGTTACAGTTCTGAGATAGATAAATTCCAAGTTTCAAGTCATTAGGGTAAAGGTATCTGGAATATACTGGTTAACAAATATTTGCAATATTACCATGTTAATTACTCTTACATTCTATCTGAACTCTGGTGAGCTTCAAATGTACTCTATTCATAGTGAAGTATGCTATAATCATCAGAAAACATGCATTCATGCATGGATCTGAATTACTTCCTAAAATTATACAAAAATGGTGTCTGCTACCTTAACCTCTTATACCGTCTTACCTGGGTGGTGGATATGTAGAAACTTCCACTCGGGTCGAGACAAGAATTAAGTGATGCTTCCAGCCTCATGATCTCAATGTCGTTACAGAGTAGAGGCTCTGAACTCCTGCATACCCTGTGAAGACAAAGACAAAATAGTGATACAATGCAAGTCAAAAAACTTCACTAGTAGTGCTGTATTTCCTCAATAAGACGCCACCCTTAACTAGAGGTCTTCAAAGATATACCCCATGCTGCTTTAATGTCAGTCAGTTTGCACACCTACCCATGTAACAATTAGATTGAGTGTTGTACACTAAGTATATTTTCTTTCACACTAAGTATATGCAAAAAAAAAAACTACGAAAGAAAATAATAGCTTAAAGTGTAGCATTAAGCTCATGAAAATCTTCCTCAATAGCTATTACTTCTACGTGATGCAAGATCCATGGAGTCTACTTTCAAAACAAAATAAAAGGACTGTACATGAAAAGCAGGGAAAGTGAGAGGTGTTCCTGCAACTATCCACTACCCCAGGCGTGCATGTTAGTTTCAAAGTGTGAGTGTGAGATGTAGAAGGTGCCAATCAGTGGAAAATTGGTTCAAAAACGTAGTGCTATACAGTATGTCATGGTCTACTCACCTCAACCGCTTCCACCTCCCTTCGTGCCCCAAGAAAGGAAACACTGTGGTGACACCTTGTGTGGTATTCAACTTGTAGTGGCTGAAGTTGTCTTTACATGCTGAAAAATCCCCCCCCACTTGTGGAGTAGATAGTTCTCATTGCTGAGTAATAGTGGCAAAGACATTGCAAGGAAGGTGAAGGTATCATATGCACATCTAATAAGACTGCCAATATACAGTGGAACCTGCCTTAGCAGTCACCTGAATATGGTGGTCACCTCTGCATTGTGGTCAGTCCCAAATTATGTACATTTATTATGTTTATTAAATTATGTATGCGCGCTTGGATGTCACTTAGCTGCTAATCGTTGTAGACTCGGCCTTTGAAAGCCAGAGTCAACAGCAAATAGCTATGTCTCTACCGTATACTACATTGCAGACTTCCTCTGAATATGATCCGCGAGGAGTTAGCTACGTGAACCACACAATTTTACGGAAGTGTACCACCGCACTTGTGCAAACAGTGGATACCAGGCCACCTTTTTTTTGTAATGAGTGGCCTGGGTACGAGGCTAGTACCTCGTGCACTCACTTGCCAAAGAAGTTTAAGAAGTGAAATGGACCATGTTTCAGGCAATACAAGTAACAGAACTCTGTTCAAACTCTGGCCTAACAGTTGCCTACAGTTCAGCAGTGACATCAGAAGGGCCATGGGCCGAACGGACCCTGGCTTCGAAACGGTACGATGGTCATCCTTGCCATTGACCCCATGTTTTCACTGTTGTTTGGATGATTAGCTTGAACAAATTCGGTAGAACCAGTAGCGCGTTTGTAACTAGCTGTTCTGTGACAATGCTAAGTTCACAACCATCGGCAGGCAAACTTCCAATGCAATTTCCGGGGAAAGTCCCTATAAGACAGCCCAGCTAATTATGCTTCATTTGATTTCCTGTGGCACATAATAACTGTATTTTACATAGCAACGGGGTATAGAGTAACCACTCGATGGCAGCCATGACTATAGTCATCATTAGGGTATAAAGGGTTGAACACTGACCAATCAGTGAGTTACTACACCTTGCACGGTTGTAGTTTTTGTATTTTTTGCCCAATCACAATATCTACCTGTGCAATTACAAAAATAATTGCACACTTTTCTATGCGTGCAAATGTACTGACTATGTGCTTATAATATAGTGTAAACTCGTGGAAACTCTTGAGCGCCGTGCAAAGCTTTGCATGCTAGCCCAAACAGTGCGTAATGTCTGAAGCACCTAGAAACTATTCAGACGACAGAACATTCTGCTGTGGTCAATGCATGCAAAAAGAGCGGCAATAGCTACTATTGATCATAGTTACTACAGTGTTTATCAGGTGGAGTACAAAATCCCCATACATTCTGTATGGCACGCCGTTCGAGTTTTACCCAAGACCTTGTGTGTGACGTCATTATGCAAGACAGTCATTAGGGATTAATGATATTAGTTATTGGCTTTGCCTCGTGCAATTAACAGCCATTCACTCATGTTATGAATCCCAAATTGCACTCAAAACCATACTGTTACTTATACTTAGGACCATGCAGGCTTGTCCGGGTAATCACAAAGTAACCTATAAATTCACTGAACTCACTGTTTGTGGCATTCCAAGGTGACCCATTAGCTGGCATACTTGAAGGATTGTTGCGTCATTTTCATAGATAATAACAATACAGGGGTCCAATTCTGCACTAAGAATAGTGACAATAATCCTGACAAAGGAATGTTTCGTCATTTGTGCCAGAACTTTGGAAAGACCCCAGTAGCAGCAAAAGGTGCTTGGACTTCAAGGGGTATTACTTGCCAGGGTTTCATAGAGACAGAAGGAGATGAGGGAGGGGGAATACACTCCCCCCAAGAAACTTTGAAAATTGTGTCATAATTACCTCAACAGTTACTATACAACACAATAACAAAGTACAGCAAAAGTATTGTTGTCCTTAAATAAGTTCACAATTAATTGTTCACACAAGTGTTCTTCTGATTCTGCATCAAAGAGGCAAAATCTTAAATTTGGATTGGGACCTGTTGAAACATGGCTGATAAATAATTGTAGGTGTCAATTCCAAGCATATTTACTTGAAAACCCAAACTGAGTAGTTTCGTACCCACACTACTTTGTGTCCAGACTACTTTTTCACAGAGCAGAACAATTCACAAATACAGCGGTAACTTGGCTTTTTATGCAATTTTGTACTTACAACAACACTTAAGGAAAACATAAATGTCACTCATGCAGTAAGAGGTTGTGTTCAGTCTCTACTCTGTGTTCTCTGTAATTTCTTTCAGTGGCTTCTACCGTATGTCCTGGAAGTCCTTGAACAAGACGTGTCTGGACACAGAGATCCAATTGTGTCTAGATGCATCCAAAATTTTAATTTGCTATACACAGGTGCACACACAGACACAGATGCATGTGAGATTCTTCAGCTACATGTCATGTCCAAGTTTAAACGATCTGTACCCAATAATATATACTATTGTGAAGATCACTTGAGGGGTGATTTGAGTTATTAAACAAATTGCTGACTTAAGCTGTTCTTCTACTGGGCAGTTCTGAGTGATTTTCTGTATTATGATAAGCTTCCAATGCTGACATCAGTAACCAATAGACTTTGTATGCTAACTTTGTTCTATGTAGACAGGAGTAACTTGATATAAGTTTTGGAGAGAGAGAAAGAAGTCCACAGTAATAGTCTGGGATCTAGCGGACCCCTTCCAAATGCTAGTCGAACACTTTCCACTGAACCACTGCAGAGGAGTGGAAACAAGTCTTTATAGCAGCAGCTTACTTTAGCTGTGTTTCATCCACTCATGGCCTGTAGTTGACCTTTTTAATTGCTAATGTGTTATATATTGCATAAGGAGGGTATGGCTTTCAACCTGCCGGTAGTGTTTCTGAATAAGCATTGGATAAATTCATTACTCAAATCGCAGATTTTTTGCTGTACTTTTTGCTTGTTGCACCTAGCATATGACCACACATTCTAGTTCTTTGATGTGGTCTGTTGGGGATTCATAGCCAGAAGGCTGTTTGTAGTTGTCATTGCTAAATGTGTCATTACTTATTACAGGAATGCGGACTATGTCCTCACTTCTAGTGAACTAGAAAATGAGCCCTGCTTTAAAAGCTTTGAATATCTCTCACACCAGCCGTGAACATTGAGGTGAAAACTCACCTTGGTGCAACTGGTCACTGTCCAGTTTAAGGAAATTCAGTATACTATGTACACCACACCATCAACACTGATGGCCTGGACCCAATGTTACTGGTTTCTCTTTGTACGTTCCTTTTCACCATTTGGTCCGGAAAACTCTTTGCTCAGTTCGGAAATGAGATTTGCAGCCTGCTTCAAATACTCAAACCCAGGGATTGATGATGAGCAATTGACTTCATCAATGAACCCACATGTGTACCATGCATATCGCAAATGACAGAGGTTCGTGTGATATGGTAATGCATAAGTCTCCGTTGAGCTGGTGTTGTAGTTGAGGCTCTTGACGGTGTAGGGAACAGTCCAAATAGTTCTCTTCGTGTCTTGCCATTTATCCGTCACCTTTTATGTTGTGGCTCTTAGGAAAACCAGAGAGTAATCATTACATGAGAACCTGACATGATCACTAGCCATTCTGCAAAAGGAAAGGGAGAGCGCATTGGGGTCAAAAAGAGATGACACTGTAAACTACCAACAGAGAGTTTTTGACTATCCATAAAAACAAGCGCAAGAGAGAGAGAGAGAGAGAGAGAGAGTTAACTCACCGAAACGACAGCTGGACAGGGCACAAATAGTCACAGGGCACGTGATAGCACAGTTTACTGTGGTATTTGTAATGCCCTAAATAGCATTTGGCTTCGCCTCATGCTATTTAGGGCATTACTCGCGCTATTAATCCGAAATACCACAGTAAACTGTGCTATTACCTATACATACTGTTCTACTTTCACGGTGGGAAGGCCTGGGAACGATGCTAGGTAAAGTGGCCTCCGGCATGCAATGAGTTATAACATACAGATCAGACATATGTGACCCGCTGAGCGAAAACCCGGCACTTTGCGCAAATATTGAATTTGAGTTAGAGGCAATTTTATCCGTACACGTCGTTTCCCAGCTAAACTCAGATTATTGCACCAACGTGTCACAGGGGGCTTGCACTGTATCATACTGAATTATGAAGCCCAGCTCTGCTACTATAACGACGATATGAGCTCGAACTCACAGGCAGGCCAGTGAAATACGGGAACGCGTTGCAGGCTCGCCCCACAATGCATTGCATTCTCTAGTACTAGTGTATCACAGTGAGTGCACTACGGGATTTATTCCATGAGGGGCTGGTCGAGAGGCTGATACAGCACGAGGTGAAAGCAAGTGCTGTATTAGTCTCAAGACCATGCCCATTGTGAAATAAATCCTGTAGTGCATGAGACTCGTGATACATTAACCGATTATACGTGATAGACGCGTATACGCGTCACGATGGAACAATGCATTATATGTAGTAGACGCGTATACACGTCACAGCTGCAGTTGAGCTTTATCACAGCCGTAGGCTATTAGCAACAGCTTGATATCCGGTTTGTGGTTAGGTTGGGGCTAGTCTCGTGCCCCGCCCGCGCGCGCCTCCCGGCGAGAAACGGTCTGGTGAACGAAGTCGAATTTCTTGGGCTTATTACCCAAAACGGGTAATGACCAATGAGATCGCGAGATCGGTAATTATTACGTAGCACTTCCCTTACAACAGTAAAATTTGTTCATATCTATTCGAGTATCCGTACCTTTTTTGAGCGGGTTGGCCGCAAAATGTTTTGATCGTTGCTAGGTTACAATGTCGCAAAAGCTTGCGATAGCCCAAGAAATTCGACTTGGTTCACCAGACCGTTTCTCCTCGTGAGAGGGTGGGGTCTGGGGACGAGACTAGGTTGGGGCCTCCCCTAGCAATAAATGGGGGTTGGTCTAGAAGCCCTCAAGGGGTGGAGCGTAGTGAATGCCAGAAGCCATGATGGCCATCAATCGGCTCGATCGCGACAATGACTTATTAGCCACGCTTTCTTTTTCAACACCTGTAAGCAGAGACACTACGTTACCTTGGAAGGTGCAGCGGACCTTAGGCTTCATACAAATCCAAGCAGTTCTTGAATTGCTCGTCGCTGTCAACGAGAAAAGCCAAAGACGCTACAGCTACACACAACTATCAGCAAGTAAGCGTCCCCCGCAAACCGGTACTGTATACTTCATAACCACCTACCTATGTGAAAATTAACCGTGTAGAACCTTTCTCCATCCTTTTTCCTCCGTCTGTAGAGTTTTGTTTCACATCTCAGATGCTTAAAATTTTAGATACAAGTTTTATAGTGTTGACCTCGTGTGACACCAAAATTACCCGCATTTGAGGTTAGTTAGATTCCAATGAACTTAGCGTATAATCGGTTAACTGGTATTTAACCTATGTTCTAGGTCATCCCCTCTTGAGCCATTATTATGCATGGTTAGCTAGCAGTTTGCCCAAGCAGCTAGCCATTTGATCTGTGTCCTAGTATATACATGCTATCTAAAGTGTCCTTCAGACATGTTGTGGACAAAAAGGACTAGGCGGTCCAGGATTGGGAGAGTGTGTGGCGAGCGTGTTACCAGTTGCACTCCGTCGACTTTTCGCTTGCTCTAACTATGAAACCATACAACATATAACACTGAAACTGACTATGGGTCTCAAGAGACACTACCGTAGAATCGGGTTATTACGCGCATGCGCTTAATGGGAAAACAGTAAAAGAATATGTGCTACATAACAAAGTGCACCAAATAGCGAGGGTCGAAGGTTGACCACTCCTCTAAAAGTATGACATCATTGGCAATTAACAACGCAGCATGAGATAGCATCGATGCAGTTGACTGGTCAGAACCGGTTTATGAGGAGCTTGTCAGGCGGCTATAAAATGACGAATGGCAGTTGTGTACGCAAGTTATTCTTTAAGAACCGGAAAATCATCAAAGAAATAGCAAGTTCGTGAGTCAACGGAACTCATAGTCGATGAACGCGTTGAGGATGGCGAATCAATGGCGATGCCGAATGAATTCTATAAGAAGCAGTGACATGTCTGATGTTTTATAGTCCTTTACATATCTCTACCGCACTTCTGATTTATTTGCAAAAGTGATCCTCGTTCGCACTATACCTCGTGTGCTTGCTCTACTTGTAATTTCGCCTTGCCCACTCCGAATTTTCATTTAATTAGAGCAGTGCGCTTCTTATCGAGGGTCTAGACAGATTTTGTCAAGAAGACAGCATGCGCCTAATAAGCGATGTGCGCCTGATAACCCAATTCTACGGTATGTAAGAACCAAGTTTCATCCAATTCTATGTTGTTTTTGTGTTGGTTTAATATTGAATGACCAATTTCGAAATGGTACCGGTTTCCTAGCCTCGTTCCCAGGCCACTCCCTGGTTTTATCTCGCAGCTGTGGAGGTAGAATGCCTGGTACCATTACTAGGTCACAGACCGGAAATGGTTGGACTCGTTTTTGTAATGGTGGCCCGCACAATATGCAGCCAGTACAGGCCTGTACAAAGATCGAGTTTGTCTAGACGTTTTGCCAACAGCTCAGCTACGGACTTTAAGTCAGTAACAATCTGTGTGTAGACATAAGTGGAAGGCATTATGTGAGGCTGGGAGTGGCCTGGGAGCAAGGCTACTGGTTTCACACCCGATACTAACAACCACGACAAAGTTGTTATCTTAGTCTTGCACCCTACCCCTCTCGGTGAGAAATGGTCTGGTGAACACTAGACATACTCACCAAAAGTGGGACCAATTTCTACCCCCAAAAGGCTTACACTATCAGATCCTCCTTGTCGAAGAGGGCCAACTTCAGGAGGGTCCTCATGTATGATTTGACCCTGTCATTGTGAAAAGAGTCCTGTACCTCTATCCAGCTCTGATACAAGTCCAATAGCCGAGAGGTTAACTCGGAAATTTGTGCACTTGTGAAAAATGATGTCTGCTGAGAAAGAAATTAGACCACCATATGAATAATTCTGTTTGATGTGATGAGGTAACTAAATCTCATACTGTATGGTCGGTAATTTTTGCAGGTACAAATTTTCGTGAAACATGCCAAAATTTGGGTTTCAGAAATTTTCACATTTTTAAACTTTTGTCGTCGGTGGATCTGGAACCCGCGCGTTAGCTAGCAGTGAGGGTAAAAGCTGAGTGGATGTCTAGAATTGTCTACAGAGATAGCAATCTCAGCTCTTTGTTTCAGTGTGGTGAGAAAAGCAACCTTGTACCAGTCGTAGAAAGCATTGCTTCCGCTCTCGGCCTTGTGCCGTCGTCCAGTTTGTGCGGCTGTACTTACATAGCACTTTGGTTTTCTGGATGGCTTGAGCGTAGGCCGGATTGAAAAGTGGTTTGCTTGCTTTGCATGTGGACAATGGAATTTTCCCAATTTTTAAAAATTTTTTCGACTGGCTTTTGACTCGTGAAAAGTGTGAAAGTAAATCCCTTGCGAAAATTACCAACCATATGGTAATTCCCAGTAGCAGGTGTCAACGTTGCCAGTTACTAAGCATAAGCTTTGACACCTACTACTCTAATTAGCAAGAAAACAATTTTTAACGGAAACCACAAAGTAAGAAGGAAACACTAGGTACTGAGGCAGTTACAAGTAGACCAAGCAAGAAGCAATGCGTGTATATACAGTACTGACAGTTGAACAAGTACAAAACAAGTTCAACTGTTTCCGGAGTGTCTTCATAGCCTTCTGGAGCAAATGGAACTTCGAAATCTTTGCTGACATCCACACAAGATTGAGGAAAAGCAGCAGGTAGAGAGCAAACACGTCACTCTGTGTCAAAACAAGTGTCTGCACTTGGTCCACTATCAGCAAAGATGAAGAAACAGATGGTAAGGCTAGTTGTAGGTATGTTCAAGTTATCTAAGCTGTTCTATAGCCCTGGCTCCCTGATGACAGTAGTTGAGTGTAGACACTTGTTTTGACATGGAGTGACATGCTTGCTGCTGCCTTTCAGTCAACATAATGCATAACGCCTTCCAATTACATTGTTCATTAGTGACATGGTACTTGCGTAGCTCTTGACGAAATTTCAAGGCAAACTCCATTGCTCATACAGACCTGTACAGGCCGCATATTGTGTGGGCATGTTGCCATCATCAGTAAACCGTGTCCACCATTTCCAGTCCATGATGTAGTATTGGTACCAGGCCTTCTCCCAAATTTTCTCTACGGATGGGAGTGGCCTGGGAACGAGGCTACCCCTGGGTAGACTCAAGCCTGATAAATTTACTGGCATTGTGGTATACACAGTTTGAAATACTGAAGAATACTAACCGTGGCTTTTGAGTACCCTTTCACCCGCAATTTCTCATGAAGCTTGCACATTTTCTTCACCTCATCACTCATATCATCCGCTTCGGCTTCTCTTGGTCTTTTCTTTGTTTCTTCCGGGGTTTTTTCCGGAGCAAGTGCTTTGATGTACCTGAAGCCCAACCTTTTAAGCACACCCTTCCACCCTGAGCATGGAGCTGCCTGAATCATGCTCAATGAAACGCTCAGGGTGGGGTCAATCATGCTCTTTGCTCGTAACAACATATACAAAACCATCGACCCCAACACTCCACTGTGATTCTTGCGAGGAGGTCCATACACCAACGGCTGTTTGAAACGTATCAATTTATCAACAGCTTCATAGTACAAGTAAGGTTGTAGCATTGATCTGGAGGCTAAGAACAATAACAGGGTCATTCATGCAAATCCTTCATGCAAATCTATTGTGCAAATCTAACAGGGAAATCATATCGTCCATACCTTTGATGAGGATGATGGGCATAATTTCTGGCATGCCATTCCTAATGTATTGTAGTTATTAATAGTCTAAACGTCAGCACAAAGTTATTTTCTGAACTTAAGTTGGTAAAAAAAAATAACCTCTCTCTTCATTTAGGCAGGGCAAACTGAATTCACAGATTGTCACCGCCCGCATCGGTTTTTGATTTTCTATCAAATTTCAAAGTCTCCACCCATGGACCACACCCCTTGCAATAGAGAGCCGGGCCATCGAAGATCCTGCGGAGGCTTCCGTTTCCCTCCTCCTCAAAAGTCTCGACAACTGGTTTGCAGCGAACAAATTGTTGGAGACTCTTCAGGTCTTGTACGGCGCTGAAAAACATTGAATTCTTGGACTTGGGCTTAGATTGGCCCTGCTTAGGCTTGGATGGCGCCGACTTGGGTGTCGCCAACTTGGGTACAATCTTGAGTGAGGACGACTTGAGCGGCACTGCCATTGTGGGTCGCAATCCCGGTATCATGTGCCGATTGGAGCCAATGGGGGACATGTACAATATTTCTCGAGTAGCCATCGGCCAGGAAAGACAAAATCACTTTCCTGTTGCTGTCAACCGTGAGTCAGTAACGTGGCCAATTCAGTAAGCCTGTTGTCACACGTCCGCGAGTCAGCAAGCCTGTTGTCACACGTCCGCGAGTCAGCAAGCCTGTTGTCATATGTCCGCGAGTCAGTTTTAACCCTTTAACCCCGATAGCACCCGTATTGCGCCTGGAATTTTTACAACCTTTAAACCCGATAGCGCCCGTATGCGCCCGAGTTAGCTTCCGGCTATTTATCGCCACAGCTGCGCGTTTTTGAGTTAGTACATAGTTATTATAAGCCACAGGAAGTCGATCGAAGCATAATTAACCGGGATGTCCCATAGGGACTTTCCCTGGAAATCGTGTTCGAAGTTTGCCTAAAGGGGTTCATGCTTTTTAATTGGTGCACTCTGACTTTATGTGAGACTGATGCTAACAAGTCTTTGGCTTGGCCAATTGTGTAAATAGAGTGTGAATAGGCTGTAATGATTAGTGCCTAGTATACAACACTTGTTTGAAGCCATTTTGCGTGACTACCATCCTAGCTGGATTTTCTTACCTGATTTTCTCACCTGATACCAGCAGCCCTTGTAAAATTAGCTGATTTTGAAGCTATTACTCCTACCTGTAGGAAATATGGAGAACGCTTGCTCCCTGTGGTTGAGAAAAAGCTTCGTGTTCGGCAGCCCTTGACTTATTGACGTTCACCCGCAAAGTAGTACTGCATCTTCCTGTCTTTCTAGCTGATGATGTCAGTCCAATGGTGTGGCCTAGCCTTGCTAGTACTTATCATGGAGGGACCTACCCTCAAATCTCGTCAAACTTCTTAGCTTGGTGCAGAAAGCGCACAAACTTGTCGTGAACATATATAATGTTATTGTCACCGCGACTACACGAAGTTTTATTGCAACCATATATATGTGGTCATCGTGTTCAGAGGGTTAAAATGCTTAAAGCCTTACCTAGAGTGTACTAAATATTACTTCATTTCCAGCCGCATGGGGGTGGGGTCCAACATCGCTACTGAGGCTGATGAGGTTTCATGTTTCACTCATTCCTTGGTGTTCAGATACTCTGAGAAAGACGCTCCCAGCAGTGAGATGTCCCTTTGATATGCAGAAGTAGTTATTAGTGATGGTGTGTGGGTTATTTATGTGGAAGTTGTTCAATATTAGCGTTATCAATCTGATGATCAAAGTGGCAAGAGGTGCTGCTAGCATTGGGCAGTAACAGTACCATGATTTGTGTAAATAGTGTGTAACTAGGCTGGAAATGTTTACATAAGTACCTGACCATAGCCAACTTTCTACTTTTTTGAAGCCATTTTTTGCTACCGTACATCCTATATAGCTTGTAGGACTGGAAACAGTACTGTTTATCCCACTTGATACTTACAGCTGTGACAAAAATGAGCCAATTTTCAAACAGTCAGGGTTTACCCCGAAGTCTCGCTAAGCTTCCTAGCTTTGCACAGTATGTGTGACTTGGGTACTTTGTCTCATAAATTAATGTGACAGTTGCACTTAGTGCATGCATGCGCGTGCTGCGAATATGCGACAACCGCAGTTCAAGGGTTAAAGTAGAATAATTTAAAGCCAGTGCCATCTTTAGCGGTATGTGTGGTTCAGCAGTACCATGGTTCCCAGGCTCTCTGTGGGAATCTGAGATCCTTCGGGAATATGCACTCTAGCAACAAGTCTTTGCCCCTGAAAAAAGAACAGAAAGGCAAATGTCCTGCATGTCAAAAATGTACCCAATGACTTCTGAGACCAAAAAAATTACCTAACTAGGGTGCTTGAAAAGCCTCGACTGCATTATTCTAGGCATTCACACCATCCAGTTTTGGTTGCTGCTGATGTTGGAGAGGTGGGCAACAACTGTACATGAATGCCACAGGACAAGGCTAGATCTACTAACAAACTTAAGCTGGCTAAATACGGTGGACGGGATACCTACATAGAAAGCTTGTACAATCATTGTACGTTGTGCTGGTTTGCCGTTCTCTGCTTGGAGCAGTGGGGCAACCACTCATTCTTCAACTCACTGCTTTCTTTCTCTTTCTCTGAACCTTGTAGAAAAGGTAGGAGCATATAACAAAATACAGAACAACCTAATGCTGACACTTCAACAGTTGCCACTATGCTCAGACATACAAAGGTTTGTAGGTTGCTTGTCCATATGACCACTAGCTTAGTACATGTAGCCTTACAGTGGAACCCTGCTTAACGGACACCCCTCAATGGGAGATACCCACAATATAACAGACAATTCCGAAAATCCCACTTGATTTCATCCCACCCTTGAATTAACCCTGCACCCATGCACGCTTGCTTGAGCTGAAGAAAATTAACACTGCCCTCGAATACCTCTCACACAGATGAAATTCATAAGTGATGGGTGGGGCTCAATTAAGACGTGGAGGCCTTGAGGGGTGGCAGTAGATGCTGCAGCAGCGATCTCAGCTGAGATAGCCGTGTTCATTGCTGGCAACGAGGATGACTTGGACGAGTCAAATCCCTTTGCTAGTGAGAAGACTTGGAGGACTATGAATCTGTCACAGACGATAACTAGCTAGGTTGTTTAACTAACGCTACTTTAAATTGTCATAATAGTATTTGTCATTTGTTCGATCACCAAAGCTAGCCGAAGGTCTGTACTCCACTCTTTACTGTACCTAGTACTTGTACCGTTCCATGAGGTCAGTCATGTGCATTTCTTGGGCGAGCACGTGCTCACAATTGATGGCACTCATGGTGTTTTGTTTCCGTGCAATCGGAGCGCACGCTGGGCTTGACTGAAGTTAATTTAACCCGCCTTCATTTTGTTTCCGCCCTCGTATTGTACCCACGGGTAAGTATGGTCTCAAATTCATAGTACCCGCAGGAAATACTCAAGGAAATACAGTAGTTCAAATTGGTGGCACTTAGTCTGAGAAGAAAAAGAAGGCATGTACACCCTGACAAAAAAAAGAGTAAGGAAGAAAGGGCACCAATTAAGAAATGCAGAAAATGTGAAGTCAACAAGTTAGACAAATATGCTGTTTCCCGACTCTATAAAATGCTGTGTGTTACGAAAATCCAGAGAGGTAAATGACAGTCGTTGGAGATAAATGACAGGTGTTAGGAAATATGATGATATAAGCATGTAGTTTATTGTGTGTGTACTATTTGACCATACCTCTTCTTGGAGGTCATTGTGAAGTGGCAGCTTTCCGTGTGTGCATATACCTAGCAGTTATAGTATGGACAGTTTGGTCACAAGCTACACGAGAAATGGTCATGAGTGACTTTAGTTTGTATTCCATGTGCATCAGCTATCCACTGTAATGTGTTACACAGGATGCTGAGTGGAGTGTCCAGATGTGTTCTCCCTCTGTCTCACTCTACCCAATGGAAAATGATGACTGACTCATAGGGATAGTGAATGTTTCATCCAAATTCAGTGAGGAGCGTGTACAGCACAACGGTGAGCACATGTTTGTATTGTTAGTAGGGCTGAGACTAGAGGAGATACGACAGCCTCACATGATCCTACAATGTACCTTTCCCTTCAGTACAAACTGCCATAGTAACCTGTTTGAGCATATTTGAAGTGAATTGTCGTTATGATACTCTGAAGAAGGAAGGTGCATTGACCAACAAGTTGATTGACTGCCTTGGTGGGTGTATCTGTACTCTGCATGATTTGTATCCAACTTTGAACTTTGTCATTCATGGGATCAACACCAGTGCAGCTATCAAATTGGAGTAGAACACAGTACCTCTAAGGAAGCTACTGTGTTCTAAAGTAATTGCATTCCATCCGCTGACTTTTGACACTTGTGGTGATGTCACTGTGTCGCATCTCCTCTAGACTGATTGTTTGACAGTCAAGTGACAGTCCACTGACACTTGTGATGATGTCACTGTGTCGCATCTCCTCTAGACTGATTGTTTGACAGTCAAGTGACAGTCCACTGACACTTGTGATGATGTCACTGTGTCGTATCTCCTCTAGACTGATTGTTTGACAGTCAAGTGACAGTCCACTGACACTTGTGATGATGTCACTGTGTCGTATCTCCTCTAGACTGATTGTTTGACTGTCAAGTGACAGTCCACTGACACTTGTGATGATGTCACTGTGTCGTATCTCCTCTAGACTAATTGTTTGACTGTCAAGTGACAGTCCACTGACACTTGTGATGATGTCACTGTGTCGTATCTCCTCTAGACTAATTGTTTGACAGTCAAGTGACAGTCCACTGACACTTGTGATGATGTCACTGTGTCGTATCTCCTCTAGACTGATTGTTTGACTGTCAAGTGACAGTCCACTGACACTTGTGATGATGTCACTGTGTCGTATCTCCTCTAGACTGGTTGTTTGACTGTCAAGTGACAGGTCTGGTTATACTGGGCTGGAAATACGTTTCCAGTTGTGTTAAATTATTCTTTGTTAGATGGTATGCTTAGTGTGTGTTTGTTCTTGTCTTTCTTGAGTGTCTCAATATCTCAATTGTCCACCTTATCCTACTGTTCTAAGTAGGATGGGTGAGATCATCCAATTGCACACCCCCCCCCCCCCCCCCCATGTGTGTCACAAGTACTATATCCCACTCTACTATGTGGGATAAGTGGGACTGTCCACTACATTCCCACGTGTATCCCATTCTACTGTTCCATGTGGGATATGTGTGACCATCCATTGTACTCTCAATCCTACATATCCCACTGTACTACGTGAGATAGGTGAGTCATCCAGTTTAACACTGTATGTATCACACCCCACTTGTCCATCATATCCCACTGTACCATAGGATATAAATGGGACCGTCCATTGGACTCTCATGTATATCTCATCCCACATATCCTACGTGTCCATCTTATCCCACTTTACCATGTGGAATAAGATGGAACCACCGTCTGTGCCATGTGGAAACACCATGTGTATCCCACATGCTGTTGTCCATCCTTACCCACATTAAAGATATGTATTTTGAAACTTAACAGCTACCATACAGCCTTGTATTACTCATACATATGTAGGACTTGGTACAGCTTGCGTGTAAAAGGCATACCACACTGCTTGTGTGTAAGCGACTTACCATCGACTGAACTAGCTACTTTGGTCTGATACCTGTGTACACACCCTTTTTCAATCGTATAGGTCAAAGGTTGATTGACATGTGTGCCTGATGCCCAATGCCGTGTCACCACTTCAGTTCAGGAGCGGGACTTAGAACACTGAACACTACAAACATTAGGAACAACGAGAACACTGGGAACACCATAAAACAGCACTCACACTAATAACACCAAGGACACAGCTGCTATACTGTGTTCTATGCAGCTACATCTCATAGCTACATGAACACATCTACATTCTGGTGAAGTACGTACAATGAATATATGGGAACATCAGATCCAAGTTTTGTGTTCCAGTTTTGTCTGCGGTGTACTCACCATTGAAGTCATGGAGAAAGAGTTTCAATGAGTGAAATAATCTACAACTCCACACACTTTCATTGTAATTATTTGCATATACAGCTGGAGCAAACCGGTACGTAAATGATTGGTTGTCCAAGAACGTTTTATTGAACGTCAAAATTAGCCAATCAAATTTATGGAAGCTAAGTTTCAGTGTTTTTTGGTTGGTCGACAAGAATCAACCAACCAGTTGGGATAGCCCAACTCTGCATTTCTGATTGGTTAATTCCTGCTGCTTTAGATCTACTGCAGTCTGGAGTGTGTACACTTTATTACTGAAAATGAAATAATAACCAATAATTGCTGAGTGGGAAGTGAGGCAAATAGTAATGCAGTGTGTGGCTCGAATCTCAGTTTTGTCTTTAATGCTCAGGATGTGACGGTGGACCTCTTCATGCGCACTGTAACAACACTGAAATGCAAATCTGGTGGACGTTGATTGCAGTCAACAGCACCCTGAGTAGGAACAGATGTGGCAAAGGTTAACCCATGTGTTCTTGGCGCTGAAGTCTGCTACCAGCTATCCTAAAAGCGCTCATGCTACCCTTGATGTCATTTTTGCGGAACGAAATCACGTGGATGTGTGACTCTCTAAAGGCGTGACGAGCAGAAATTAGCCCGTTGGCATGTTGTAGCACTACTAAGTGCCTCGAATAATATGTTTAGCGAGACCGGAGGTACGGCCAAGTTTTTACTTACTACACTGCACACTGTCGCTCAAGACACGAAGTGATCTGAGCCTTCACAAGGGTATTATAAGAGAAAAGGACGACCAAGACAGCTGGTAGGGTAGAAATTTGTACTTGAATAAATTGTAAGCTTACCTGTTTTGTAGTCTTGTACCGGTATAGTGTGGCAGTCCCGGGTAGAAGTCGAACGATTTACCTGAGGTTTTCTAACGCTTTGTGCTGCTTTTCTCACTTGAAAACCATTTGGAAACAGCTGTTTACCCACTGAAAGGCCGCACTACGTAGTTATACTCCTTGTGGGACACATAGTCACATATGGGTGGCTTTGAAGTAAAAAACGATATCGCTTTGACGGTAACGGTCAGTGTTCTCTCTAAGCTATTTATGGGGGGTGCTGTACCCCTTTTATAACATTCTTTATTTAGAAACACTGGTCCTGACAAGTAGTTGAAACACAAATATATATATCGGGTTTCAACAGAAGCCATGGATGAATTTGGCACCACTTACTCTCGCCAAACGATCTCCAAGAAGTTGTGGTGCCACGCCTATGGCTGTAGGACTCTGACAAACTTCCTGCCGAGGAGTTTGTTGTTGCACTCGTACTCAGACTTAATGACGATTCGGGATACTCCGTGTCATGAGACTCATGCCCATCTGAATGATCTGAGTTGCCAAGAAGCTCCAGGTTTGATGTAGAGATTCGAAGCCGCTGTTGTCCCTTAACAAGTTTTATCTTCTTCTTTGGTGGCATTTTTACTGCAACTAAGCATGATTAAGCTATTTTACAACACACACTAGCTAACTCTATTCTTTTTATCACGCTGGTACAAAAGTAACCACGTGCACAACTATAATTATAATGATGTAATGCGTTGGTCACGCGTGCTAATTAGTGGGTGTGGCACCGTCACACGCATGCATTTATACTAATGCACCCCCCTATTTAAAAAACCTAGCGAGAACACTGGTAACGGTCTGTATTGCTTTGTTTGAGGCGATTGGTGAACTTTAAAAGGACAGATCGCATCATTCACGTGCTGCAGCTTTGAGCTAGAATGACAAACGTGTGGACAATTCCTGCAAGCTAAGAGGTGAGTACCTTTGTCGTTCCTCCTCATCGTCCATACAGAGCGTGGTCAGTGGCAGGCATCTTTTATACGGGAGAAGTTGGCGTACCTCGCAGAAGTTAGTGTAACAGAGTACATTTTACAGAAATTTCCAAATTCCCAGAAATCCTGGGAGAACTGAGCATGTGTAAACAGTGTGGCTCTTTTTTCTCCACGAGAGCCTGGGAACGAGGCTATTGCTGGATCAGCAAACATAAAAAACTAAAGCACCATGCAAGGAACACAGCAGGATGGTATATATACTTCTGTGCTTTAGCTAGAGCAATGTTTTAAGACATTAGTTTTGTTCTCTCCCTAACATTTACACCATTAGCCAATTATACGCTAAGTTTATTGGAATGTGATTGAGGCAAGCTGGAGCGAGCCCCACGCTAGCATGACTGACTGCATTACGCATGTGCATGTGTATGCTTGCTTGCTTGCTTGGACTGACCACTTATCGTAAATTTCAATCGAGTGCATTCACATATCTCACAAAGATTGAGTGGCCTTTTAGCTATGAAATTTTGCTTATAATCATATCTACCCACTCAGGCTTGCCCCATGATGATGCAGCACCGCACTAGTTAACCTTAAACGCGGAAGATTTTGGGGTTACAACGTCAACTATTATAAAATGTCTATTCAAAAATTGTAAGCCTCTGAGATGTGAAACAAAACTCTACAGACCAAGGAAAAAGATGGAGAAAGGCTCTACATGGTTAATTTTTTTTACCTAAGTAAGTGGTTCCGAAGCATACAGTGCCAGTTTTGAATCCACTCATTTGAAGTTTACGGTAAGTGGTTGGTCCAAGCAGACAAGCATACACACATATGTGCACAATGAAGTCATGCTAGTGTGGGGCTCGCTCAGGCTCACCCCAATAACGTATTTATCCATAGTGATCTATCGTGTATAATCGGGACACTTGCACTAAGGTACATGAAAAACCTCCTTTACAGGCATGGTTCTGCTTGCAGGATGAACTTGGGTTCCATCGTTATCGTCAGAATCACTGCAGCCAGAACCACCCTCAGGTTCATTGCTGACACGTTCAACCATGGTCCGAATTGCCTATTAAAACAAAATAAATGTAAATGGCTGGATGCATAGCATACATGTACGCTCAACATGGCTGCCTAATTAGGCCTTGCTATATTATGCTATGCCTAATTTTTACTCTCATATTATGTAAATGAGCAGCATTGGATATACTACAGCGGAGGCTGGAAATTATTCAACTCTAGACTTAGCACTGCATTATGCTGGCATAATTCCTAGGCTCTCCCTATGTAAGGAGGAGGAGAGCCTGGTAAGTTTTTATATGTGCACGGTCTCGAGGGTAGACATGACTCAGCCATGCAGGGGGTGGACTAAGCTGGACTCCATGCACATTCAAAGCGTATAACCATGGCACCCAACATGGAGCACAATTGTACAGCATCTGAAAAA
Organism: Agelas oroides; assembly: GCA_949130485.1. Taxonomy (NCBI): domain Eukaryota; kingdom Metazoa; phylum Porifera; class Demospongiae; order Agelasida; family Agelasidae; genus Agelas; species Agelas oroides. The sequence continues at coordinate 13,980,995 of OX422184.1, read as the reverse complement.
GCTGGAGAGAAGCCTGGGACATTACCTCCATTTCTGTGGCAGTGAAGTTTCCTTGGGCGTCGATGCAGTTCGTCAGTGCATTTTCTAGCTTCACATACTTTACAGTGGCACTCTCCAGCATCTCTTCCACTGGTGTGATCTGGGATCTGTAAATAGAGATACCATAAAAAGCAGTTAATAAGTGCATAGTTGCTACTAGCCTTGTTCCCAGGCTCTCCCCATGTGCGTGAGTGAAAAATCGAAAGAAAGGTGAGAGCCTGGTAAAATTTATCACATGAGAAACGTCACAGATAGAGAGGACTTAATTACATGTGGGCCAACAAATAAACTTGCCCATGCTTTATTTACAGTTTTTACTCATTCAGTTGCGCAAGTTTTATGGCTGACAGAACAGGACTCGACAGCATTACGCTATGTCACCTGGCAGTACACAAGCTATGGTAAGCTTACACAGCATGCTAATTTGGTCGCTTACCTGGCAAACTGACGGGTAGGTACAAAACCTGGACTCTGGACTGGACTCTGGACTGGACTCTGGACTGGACTATCGACTATCCAAGAACATTTTATTGAACTTCGAAATTCGCGGAAGGCCAAGTTTCAGTGTTTTTTGGTTGGTCGACATGAATCAACCAATTATTGGGATCGCCCAACTCTGCATTTCTGATTGGTTAATTCCTGCTGCTTTAGATCTACTGCAGTCTGGAGTGTGTACACTTTATTACTGAAAATGAACCAATAACCAATAATTGCTGAGTGGGAAGTGAGGCAAATAATCGTGCAGTGTGTGGCTCGAATCTCAGTTTTGTCTTTAATGCTCAGGAATGCAATCTACAGTGGTGCACGTGCATGATCACGAGGTACAGAGTAGGCGTCAATAAAGTTCCCGTACCAAGTGAATTCGATTTAGCGAAAAAGCCGGCTTGCCTGTAGTAGTAAACACCATGAAGCGCGTTCTTCAAAACAGCGAATTCAAGGGCAGAATGAGTCTGTTTAGCCCTTTAAACCCCAAGTGGCCTTTTTGTTACACCATACTGCGCACTGCAAGAGTCTCTGTGCGCTATGCGCACGGTTCTGCATGGGCAGAAAGGGTGGGACAGGGGGAGTTGGGTGGGGTCACCCACAGGGTGACATGCACATGGTGGCTGCTCAGCTTGGCTGTCAAAGCGCCATGGTTGGGACCGGGTCGGCCAATTCTTGCCCTGGCTGCATGGACAGGCTTACAAAACGCTACTCTTACCTTGTAGGGGATTCATTTCTGGCAGGGAAGGCTGCTTGGGCTCTGAGCGGGTGTATGACAACCGAGAGTGCTGACTATTGCATGCTCGTTAATGAGTGGTCATGGTCAAGGTCACGAGTCTGCTTGCTAAGGCTGGAAGTGGACTTAGGTTCAGTTTTGGAGTCAGAGCTTGGACAGAAATGGAGATACGGCGCGTTAAAGGCATGTATAGGCTAAAACTAGTCTCAAGTGACATTAATTCAGGGTTTAAAGGGATCTATTAGCTTAGTGCACCAGGAAGCGTTCTTATCAAAACAGCATCTGTGAAGTCACTGCAGAGGCGTTGAAGTCAGCACCCAGACCATGCTCTTGTCGAAACAAGTACCCAGACCTTGCTCTTGTCAAAACAAGTACCGACAATGCTCAGATGATCGAATTTCGAAGCTTATACACTTCTGGGGAAGCCTATGGTTGCCGAGCGCCTTAGCGCGAGGCTTCTAATCCTGCAGTACAGTCTTGCTATGCGTTGTATGTATGTCAGTCACGCTTTGGAATGCAATTATAACTGTGGGGATTTCCGTTACATCATTGATGATTGCTAGCGCTACGTGCACGTATATGTACGTGTAGCCTCGTCCCCAGGTTCATTTCCTCTTTCCACGCGCGGGAGGAAAGCGCCTGGTAACATTGGGGGGTTCAAACCATTGACTTCCGGCGGCTCAGACAGGGCGCCTCCGTTCAGATTGCGGAACGAAATCACGTGGATGTGTAACTCTCTAAAGGCGTGGCGAACAGAAATTAGCCAGTCTAAGACAAACAAGGAGTTCTAGGACTGTCGCTGTTAGTATCTGACGGTGGCCTACGCAATGGCGACGTTGTCGACGAAACTTAAATTCGCCCGTTGGCATGTTGTAGCACTACTAAGCGCCTCGAATAATAAGTTTAGCGAGACCGGAGGTACGGCCAAGTTTTTACTTACTACACTGCACACTGTCGTTCAAGACACGAAGTGATCTGAGCCTTCACAAGGGTATTATAAGAGAAAAGGACGACCAAGACAGCTGGTAGGGTAGAAATTTGTACTTGAATAAATTGTAAGCTTACCTGCTTTGTAGTCTTGTACCGGTATAGTGTGGCAGTCCCGGGTAGAAGTCGAACGATTTACCTGAGGTTTTCTAATGCTTTGTGCTGCTTTTCTCACTCGAAAACCATTTGAAAAATGTGTACTGCCCTCGCAAAAATCACATGATAATTAGGGCATGGTTGCTGTAAATCACATGAATCATGACGTAGTGGAAGTAAACAGCTTTGACCCCCCAATGTTACCAGACTCTTTCCTCTACGAGATAGAGCCTGGGTACGAGGCTAAGCGTTATCAATCTGAAGGTCAATGTGCCAAGCGTTGCTAGCTAGCCTTGGGCAGTGCGGGAGGCCTGATTAGTGCGAATGGTGTGTAACTAGGCTGAAATAGTTTATCTAAGCACCTGACTACCGTTAACTGAGCGATTTCCCACTTCTTTGAAGCCATTTCTGCTGCCATACATTGTAGCTTCTAGTGAGTAGCTACAAATGGTGCCGATTTTCCCACTTGATACAGCCCCGAGAAAGTGAGCTGTTTTTCAACTTATTCGAAGGTAACACTTCCATCGTAAGTGAAAACTGGAGGTCTTTTGCTCCCTCCATTCGAAAGAAAGCTTCGTGTGTAGTAGCCCTTTTCAGATTCACAATCACTCCGAACTAGTACCGCCCCTTCCTGTCTCTCCTGAACAGTGAATGTAAGTAGAAAGGTGTGGCCTAGAGTTATTGCTACTTAATAGGTAGGGATTTACCCCAAAGTCTCGCTAAGCTTCGTAGCTACACACTGAAAGTGTGACTTGGCTACTTTGTCGCAAAAATGACAGCCACACTTAGCGCACGGGTGTGCGCGTTGCAAATATGTGACATCCACAATTCAAGGGTTAGGTCTTCTATGTTCCTTCAGCTAAACCTTATACTGTAATCTCCTAAAAATAGGCCCACCCTCGAAAATAAGCCCACCTCCTTTTTTGAGTGAAGTTGTTGCAAAGGGTTGCAGTATTGATCTCCCATATTAAAGGCTACTACAGGGTGGTGTGGAACCCCACATTTAGAGAGGTTGATAAATTGGGACATCTCTCGGAATATGAATCGTTGGAAATCCCGGATTGAATCAGCTGTATTTGCTCCTTTTTATTCATTGCAGTTATCATACATTTTCACAACACACACCAGGCTCTAACAGAGTACATACGCACCTTGTGACACTGGTGAATTCACAGCCCCCAGGGCTGGATGAATGAGTGAGTACTGTAACGGACTATCAGTGCTGGATCCTGCAGTGGGATTGTTGGTGTAGCAGAAGTGGTCCAGTTGGTCTGCATGGTAAGCTTCATTTACATGCCTTACAGCCATGCAAAGCCCAAGAATCATGGCAAAAATCGCCAAAGTTTTTCTACTTCTAGCTGGGTATATAGCCTCATTCCCAGGCTCTTGTGCGGGGAAGGAAAGAGAGCCTGGTACACACTGTTTGTGCATGCGCTAAGTTCTCTTGGAGGAGCGATAGGGAATACTCATCTCCTGTCTGGAGTGTTGCAACGGAGTCATGTGGCACCCCACACAGGGTTAGATTCACAAATCTTGATATCATTCTAAATATGAAATCCTGGAAGTTGAGGATAGAGTCCTCTACAGTCGCTCCTATTGAGAAAAAAAAAATTAATTGCAGTTATCATAAATTTCCACAACACACACCAGACTCCAACAGAATACATACTCACCTTGTGCCACTGGCGAGTTGGCAGCCGCCAGGGCTGGGTGTATTAAATGTGTATAATATGATATCATCAGTGCTGGATCCTGCAGTGGGATTGTTGGTGTAGCAGAAGTGGTCCAGTTGGTCTGCATGGTAAGCTTCATTTTCATGCCTTACAGCCATGCAAAGCCCAAGAATCATGGCAAAAAAAATCAAGTTTTTCTACTTCTAGCTGGGTATTAGCCTCATTCCCAGGCTCTTGTGCGGGGAAGGAAAGAGAGCCTGGTACACACTGTTTGCGCATGCGCTAAGTTCCCTTGGTAACCTGCATACTACTACACTACACCAAAATTACGGTCAATTCTGTTTACCTGCTGAAATGCCGCACTGCATTGTTATACAGTGGAACCTCCCATAACGGACCCTCCCACCAGCGGAAAACCTCTATATAAAGGACACTGGCTGTGCCACCGATTGAAATTACTATAGTGCTAGTGTATAATTAACCTCCCACAAGCGGACGCTTCTTGATTCCAGACAGCGGACAGTCGGCATGGTCCCGATTGAAGAAGTCCATTGAAAATTGCCTCTCACAATGGGCAAACAGGAAGCCACACCCATTGCATAAGCGAAACCACACCCATCCATCATGTGTATGTGTATTATAAAACTTAAACTTGATATTCAATATTATTCATGGCTAGTTGATCTAGATCTAGAGTTTGTTTGACGCACTGACCAATCCTTTTGCTTCCAGTGAGGCTACTAGTTCCTTGAGCTTGTCTATGTAGGGCTTGGGGCCATAGAGTGAGTACTCGCATGGTATCTCCAGTCCATATCCAGCGCCTCTATTTACTTTATCACCAACGATCTTGGCAAATCCACTATTTGTGTCGCGCCTGAGAAACGCCGAAATAAAAGGGGCTTAGTTGAAGGGCACATGCCCCACTATAACTTCTTTCCTAACAGCAACCGCGTTGCTGTCTCTGTCATTGGTAGGCTCTCTCTTTAGGATGAGCTCCTCATTCAGCACTGGTGTCCACACGTCCATATAAGCATGATATCACCTGATGTAGGAGTTAATATGGAACACTTGTAGAACTCCAGAACTAAGTTCACTTGCCATTTCAGCCAGAGACGATGTATATATACTATTAGCTCGACTCGGTATAGCTACGACTTGGCTCACTGGTTTACATCTGCGCATGCGCAATCAAAGCCATGTGCCTAGGTCTGTAATTAATTCCGCAGGCTTGCCACAGCTGTCACTGGATAGTAGATGACATGTTTTATGCTTTAATACATGTTTGGTAGATATTTGAGTGCTTGATGTGGCTAGAAATTGCAAATTGAGTCGAACCTCCCACCAGAGGACAACCTCTGAATAAAGGACAAAAGCCCCGCTCCCAAAGTGTCCTTTATTCAGAGGTTCCACTGTACTCCCTGTGAGACTCATAGGGACGGTTATTAAGTCAAAAACAATATCGCTTCGACGGTAACGGTCTGCATTGCTTCGTTCGAGGTGATCGGTGAACTTCAAAGGGAAAGATTGCAACAGTCATGGGCTGCAGCATTTAGCTGGAATGGGCAAACGTGTGGACAGTTCCTGCAAGTGAAGAGTTGAATACCTTCGTCACTCCATCGTCTTTGTCCACACAGAGCGTGGTCAGTGACAGCCATCTTTTACACGCATGCCTTGCGGAGGTTAGTGTAACGGAGCAGGAAATTTCCAAATTCCTAAATCTCCTGGGGAACTGAGTATGCGTAAACAGTGTGTACCAGCTAGGCTCTTTTTTCTCCACCCATTCACGAGAGCCTGGGAACGAGGCTAGCTGGGTATGGGACCAAGACTACAGTTATTGGGATGAGCCTGAGTGAGCCCCACACTAGCGAGTTGAACGGTGGAATTTTCATATATTATATATATATTATCTGTCGTACGTCGTTCCGTAAATGCAAATTGACTCTTTTAACCCTTTAGGGCCGATAGCACCAAAAGGTGCGCGACTGACAGTGTACTGTTTTGTGGCTTCTCACTTTGCAATGCCATTCCCACGAGAACTGACATTATTCCTGGCAGTTTGTTACTCTGACATTAAGGCGGGCTAGAGTACTGAGCGTCGTAGCAAGCAGCTGTTTTGGCAACGACGAACGGTACAAGTAGAAAAACTTATCGTGCCATCGTTTTATGCATACCTGGAATAACGCTTCCGTTGTGAGTTACTTTGACCCCTCCTCTCCAGCAGTGAAGAAAGTAGCGCCATTCAACAAAGATCCAACCGATATGCTTACCTTGGTGAACGCTCCGCCCCTTGAATCCCACCCCTTTCTGCCTTGAATAACAATGTATTGAAAATTGAAAAGAACACTTGGTCAAAGTGTTAGTCCTCTTCCGTACTCTGGTCTAGAGCCCTACTTCTGAGTTTTAATTCAGAGTTTTACCTTCATCGTTGTAGGCTACAGGTTTTGTTACCCATGGATACCCAGAGTAGTTCTAGAAGAGCTCTCAAGCCAGCGCAGGAACAAGAAGTCGCTGAAGATTGGAGACGGCCCAGAAACGAGACAGAGCTCGACGTGCTGCGGAGACTTTGGAACAAAGGAGCGAGAAAGCGAAGGGGGAGAAGCGTGCTAGGCACGCTGCTAGTGAAAGACAAGCTACTTTACAGCGAAAGGTACCCGTGAACGCGAAAGAATGGCAGCTGAAAACCCGGAGGAGAGAGAAACAAGATTACAGCAGATGAGCACCAATCAACACGAAAGGTTGACAGTTGAAACCCCCGAGGAGAGAGAAACGAGGTTACAGCAGATGAGAGATAGACCACACCCCTACTTACTAGAAAATGTAGAACATTGTGGGGGCGAGCATGAGCAAGCAGATACAGGATATTATGTCATTGATGAGTGATGTAACACATCAAGTTAATTTATCCTCCTACATCCATTTACCATGCACAGGGGGCTTTAAAAGGGTTTTTGCTTTGTTTTAAATGTCAAATGTTAACTTGTCATGGCACACAGCAGGATTTGTCACTGTCTACTGTTACATGAGCGTAATAAGCCAAACCTGATGACGCATAAGTAGCTATATGATAAGCCCTAAAGCTTGGTATCACGTATGCCAACAGGTTGCAGCAATTTCTCCACCCTGGGCTACACATGCATGGACTAAGCTTTACATCGAAATCATGAGCTAAATTTCCATATTAAATTTGTACCGCCTGTGAGCAGCCTGTCGTCGTCGGTAGAAGCACAAACCAGTGCCAAGCATGCTTCAAGTTCAGTCATCATCGCTCTGGGTCCCTGACGCTGCACTCTGACAGTAGCCCTCCACTGCTTCAAAACATCGATCTTCGGGAAATATTTGAATTCGCTCATTTAAAATTTCCAGTAAGTGGTCGGTCCAAACAAGCGTACAAGCATACACACACGCGTGCGCAATGCAGTCACGCTAGTGTGGGGCTCGCTCAGGCTCGTCCCAATTAAAACAATGCTAACTGCACGGGACGTATTGTCCCAGTGGTTTAACAAAGCGCCTCATTTTTAATGACACACCTCAACCACAAATGAGTCATCCAAACTTGCATACCTGCATACAATGGACAAAACAATAGCATTGTGCAGCAATACTTTCAGAGTTGTGATTTAATGTGCATATAGTGCCCATCCATGTGATATACCTCTCGCTCAGGCTCGCCCCATGATGCTTTGCATCTACACTAGTATTACTAAGTATATCTCCAAACTGAGTGGGTGCTGACATTGAGGTGAATCCAAAGTTCAAGTAGCTCCACTGTGCAAGCACGTGCTCAAGGACAAAAATATGATTTTACATTGGCGTCACTTACTGTGTCTCTGTATTCATATTCCAGTTCTTGTTTCTTGCTGTATGATGTACAATAAAGATAATAAGAAGGACACAGGTTAGTAACGCCCTTTCTGACCTTTTGCTTTGTGGTTATGTAAGTAAAAGGGTGTGGCCAGGCTTATTACTTTGCAATAGGTAGGGGTCTACCCCCCAAGTCTCGCCTACACTAGCTCCTATAAAGCCTAGCTGTCACTTATAAGTAGCAGCCAAGTTGAACAGACTGGCAACAAGAATGCAGGAACATGGAAATCTTAACTCACTTGGGTCTGGGGCTGGAACCGCACTCGGGGGATGAACCAGGCACTGGGCTGGAGTCAGGCTGCTTAATAGAGCTCACCATTAGGTCTGTGCGATAATAGTGATTTCGCTATAATGTCAATGCTGTGTATGGTGTGTATGCTAGATGAATCTAATGCGTATTATAACTTATTATCAGTGCTGGATCCTGCAGTGGGAGTGATTATATTGTTGGTGTAGCCTGTGCCAACAATCCCAGAAAACTGCTTCGTAAGATGTCCGATTATTTTAGTGAATTGCATTAGTGAGAAATGGTGCAGTGTGACTTGAAAGTACTGGTTCCCCATATCGCGAGCGGCAACAGGGTGATGAGGAACCCCACATTCAGCCAATCCAATGAATTGGGCAATTTCTTGGAATATAAACTGCTGAAAGTTATTTGCAGATTGCTCTGCAGTTGCTCCTATTCAAAAAATATATTCATTGCAGTTATCATGCATTTCCACAATCACAGTTGGTCTGCATAGTAAGCTTAATTTACATGCCTTAAGCCATGCTAAGCCCAAGAATCATGGCAAAAATCTAACTTTTAACAGTATTAGGTCAAAAGCAAGCTATCGACACGAGATAAAGACCATCGTACAGCCAAGACCTCTCAATAAAACATATCCAAGAATCAAAAAGGCCTCCCAGGGATACGTTAGTTCTAAGCGCGGTAGGTTTGTGGGTGGGGTTTCGGAAATGATCGATCGAGTGCCAACTGTATTTCTGAATCTTGAACAGCTACCAACATGGGACAAGGATTGGCGGGGAGAGAGACTCAAGGCCTAAGCATACAACAGCTTGGACATGGAATGCAGCTGAAGAATTTTGCATGCGTCTGTCTTCGTCCGCGTGTGTGCGTCTGCGCACAGAAAATTAAACGTCCATACGTGACTAGACGTAACAGAATCTCTGTGTCCAGACACGTCTTTTGTTCAAAGACTTTCGGGACGCACTATAAGACAAGCCAGGCTGTGTACAGAAAGCAGAATCATTCTTGTCTATGTATCAGGGCTACTTTTACCTACAAGCTGTGAAAATCAGCTTGTAGCCCCACCCACGCTCATCCAACAGTGATGAAGCATTCGTGTATAGGTTATTTGGGGCGAGCATGAGTGAGCCCCATACTAGTGAGTTGAACTGCGATTTTTCATATATTATTATCTGGTGTACGTTGTTCCGTATGTTCTTGACATTGTATTTAACACGATAGCCACGGGCCGCATGCGGAACGTAAGTAAGATTTTCGTACAACTTGGTTTCTCTTACAGCCAGCTTATATATAGCCTCGTTCCAAGGCTCTCCCAGAAATTTTTGTCTGGGCAAGGGGAGATCCTGGGAACGAGGCTACGGCCAGCTAGCGTGAGCTTGAATGATGAGTTATGAAAGACAGCGAGGAAGGACAGCCGGAGTGTGCGGACCTTTGTACGAAAGGTAACAGTTTTGTTTCGGCGGTGACATTCAAGCTAGGCAGCCGGAGCATAGCATTTACTCACTGGGAGGTGTACAAGGCCAGGGCTATAAAGCATGATCCAGTTGTGTAAATAGGCTCAGCTTACTGCAAGTACATGTACAAGGCGGCAGATATTTGTTCCATGCTGATGTGTGACAACTTCCTTCTGCTATTCTCTAAGATGCCTTAAGTAAGGTATGCATGCCTGGCTGTGTTCAGACTTAGTCTGTGTACACAACAGCTGCATAGTGGTAGAAGAAATGACTCCATTATGTGTAGCCTCGTACCCAGGCGCTTGAAAAATCGGAGAAGAGCGCCTGGTATACACTGTTTGCGCATGCGCGTAAAGATCCGTTACATTTTCCGTGTAATTTATCGAGATATGTAAGAGGCAGTTAACGGAAAAATATGCGGAAAATATACGACCTCCGCATGCAGCAAGATGGCTTTGAAGTATCGCTGCCACAGAGATCACAACAACAACACTGTTAACTGACCACCCTTCGCTTGTAGTCAAATATGCTGTACAGGAGATTCTATGGAAATGTCGACAACCGCAGCTTACTCGAATTATACAGTGTTCTTGTTCGTCCTCATCTTGAATATGCCGCCCCCATCTGGGACCCGCACTTCATTAAAGATACTAACAAACTTGAAAGTGTTCAAAGGTTTGCTTTAAAAATGTGTTTGAAACAATGGGACCTAGGATGCCAGGACCTTCTTGACCTGTCTGAATTCCCTACCCTTGAGAATCGTAGGTTATATTTAAAGCTCTGTACACTTTATAAAATTATACACAGTTACTTCTACTTTCCCACCAGTGTATTTGTACCCCAAGTAAGTAGACATAGTCACTCCTTACCTTTAATACATGAACCTCGTGCACATACTAATGCTTTTCAGTCATCCTTTGTACCTAGCACTGTCTCTGTTTGGAATCACTTACCTCACGAAGCACTTACAGGCACTCCATCAATTCCTTTAAATCACTTGTTGCACCCCTGTTTTTGTAAATTGTAACTGGGTACAAACCCGTATTAGCTTACCAGCTATTTGTGTAACTTTGCATTATAGAAAAAAATAAAATATGAATGGTAGAACCTCGTAGCAAATGGACTTGCCGTATCCTGTCGGTAGCCACACAAACACGTCTTTTCCATTGTAAACATGCTGTATTGCCGTCAACTGTTCATTCTTGAGCACCATTTCAGGTTTCCCTACCTTACTGACGGCGTACGACACGGCTTGTCCAAACGCAGTTTTCCCGGAACTGACCGCCATAGTTCTCAACTAGGATGTAACGACCCGCGTGTTTCAATAATGTGCAGTCATGAAACACGGACCAGATTACTGTAGTTTCCGATGCCCCACAAAAAAGTGGGGTGTCTGCGCATGCGCAAACATTAGATACCAGGCCCTTTTTGGGGCCTGGGTACGAGGCTACATTATGTGGTACTACTCCATCTTCTCTGCAAGCATGACAATTTTCGCTAAGCTACTAAGCATTTTTGTAGGCAGTAGAGTTACAAACCTCATTTCAGCTATATGCTATGCATGGCCTGTGTGCTGTGATCTGATACTTCACTGGAAAAGCCATAACAGTCAATGCCGCAGTGCATTGGTTGCTCACGCTCGCCCCACATTGTTCTACATTCCCCTAGTATTATGTGAATCCTTTAATTCACATCTTGGGGTGTACTATTATTCTCTGGTGTATGTCGCTCCGTATATTCTTGACACAGTAATTTAACACAATAGCCGCGGGCCGCATGCAGAATGAAAGTAAGATTTTCGTACAACAGCTAGCGTAGCACCTGGTGGTCACTTCAAGGCACACATTGATACGCCACGATCTAAGCAGATGTTTGGGAGCCTTGTGGTTTGTCTGCCAACCTGCTTTTCTGGTGGTGCATTGGTGACTCGTCACCATCAGCAAGAGGTGAAGTTTGACTGGTCCTCATCCTCTGAAAGCTCCTTGCAGAAGTTGTGCTGGGCTGCTTTCTTCAGCGATGTTGAACGTGAAGTACTCCCTGTTACCGCTGGTTATCGCATCACCCTGACTTGCAACCTGTATGGTCGCAAGTCACCAGTGTCCACAGTAAATCCTACATTGGATGTTACAACATCCCCCTTCTATCGGAGCCACGTTCAGCCCTGTGCAACCCCATCTTCATGCGTGATGGAGGTGTCTTGGGATTTAGTTGTGCAATAGGCTTTGCCTAGCTTCACTGTAGTTTTGAAGCTCACCAGTGAAGTAAAAGTGTTGAGATAAACACAAACGTTTCATACCAGAAGCTGCTACCTTTGGTATGTTCTGATGCTTGTTACCTGGCTGTTACAGAGTTGCAGAAGCTGCAACAAAGTTGGAGCTTTTGTTTTAGTTGCATCTTCGCAACTTGTATACTTCTCAAGATAAACACGGCATTGTATCTGATGTCAATGCCTCCATTCAATCAAAGGGACACTTTTTGTGCTCATATTCTTTGTATTGAACAACAGTTTACCATGATATATTTCATGTAATAGAAATGTATTAGGCCTTCCATTTGCCCTGTTTGTGCATACTGTAGGTAATTAAAAACTGGATGGTGGAGAAGTCCTAGGAATGAGACCAAATTTACCCCTTTCTAATTGTTATTGTTGGGGTTTAACCTAAAAGGCTTACACATTCACGTCGTCCAATCCAAAGAGAGAAAATTTTAATAAAGCACTAAGAAAGTGCTTGGTTGTGTCGTTTGCATAGCCTCTCAAGACTGTGAGGGAGTGGCAGGCTCTTAGCTCCATCAGGAGTGCAGTGACTATCCCTTTCTGAAAGGGGTCAAAAGCTGGAACAGTCTGTAAAGAGAAAAGGACAGTAGAGTGTGTAATTAAATAGTAAACTGCACCCTCAGCAATGCACTAAGACTGCAGAGACCTACAGGGTTTGATCACGAGGGAAATGCAAGTTAGCTGTGAGTGAATGCAGCACGTAAACACTGTATTGTGGTTGAGCAAGAGCATCCGAGTCAACTCAGGTGTGTTAACCTAACCCTATAGTGCACTTTAGGTCACATCATACTGCACGCTGTGCAAAAAAGATAGTTGCTGCGTGTTTGCACGTGGGTTCTGTGTCACCCACAGGGTGCTGTGCACATGGCAGCTGCTAGGTTTGACGCATTACGCACATTATGCAATTAATCATGATACCTTTTAAGCAATAAACAGCGATAATCACGATACTAGTTATTTCCACAATCACGCAATCCCTAATCTGTTCATATCTGGTTTATTTCTGTGCAGTGTTGATTCATGCTTCTTTGTGTTTTGAAGAGTGTTGGCGTTCATCTTGTGAATTTAGCTCTTCCAGTCCACGGGGGCGAAAGCCTTCGAATAGCCCCTTCGTGCCTGTTCCGTCAGTGTGGTAGGTATCTTTCCCTCCACACGTTAACATCACCCCCATTGCCCATTCATGAAATTTTTCCAAAATTTCGGCATCAGTGAGACGAGCTGTGGAAGAGAAAGAGGTCATGAGTAGAGTAGGAGGTCACTTAGCGGAAGTGAAGTTATCTAAACATGTCAGTTAACCCTTGATGTGCAAAAGTAGTTATTAGTTAATGGTTTATTAATCTTATGGCTGCTGACTGTGTGTAGGAATCCCCAATGTGCCCTACGGCAATGATTGCAGCTTCTCTATGCCACAGCAGTATTCCCCGATAGTTACTGGGGTGAGCGTGAGTGAGCCCGACACTATTTCATATATTATTATTGTTATTGTTATTATCGGGGCGAGCCTGAGCGAGCCCCACACTAGCGTGACTGCATTGCACACACGTGTGTATGCTTGGCGGACCGACCACTTGCTGTAAATTTTAAATGAGCGCATTCAAATATTTCACGATGGTTTGAATGTCTACGTACGTCGACGCCGACATGTACTTCAGCCGTGAGAACGAGCGTGAGGGCTACTGCCGGACTGCAGAATGGGCATGAAAGAGAGCGAGAGCGAAGACGATTCAAGTTGATTGCATTGGCAGCACGCACGGCAACTTACTTTCTGAACTATGGTACGAATCTGACGATCACCGCGTGACAAGGCAGGCTATGAGTGACAGACAACAGGATGTACGCTGGCTTCAGGTACGCGCTTGGCATGACCGCTCATGCATAGCAGGGATCGGATCCCCCTGCTAGCTCATGGTTTGACTGTGATGCTTGAAGCTGTGCTTCTTATACGCCATGAGTGCACTTGCAAAGCAGAGCAAGGCTTTGTAATCATGATGTAGCATGACTTTGCATAGGGAGTGTGACATACGTATAGGAGGCTTGAAGCTTGGCAGTTGCATTGCAGTCTTGGCCCTGCAATGTCAAATGTATGTCACGTGTTTGCCCCCCCCTCCCTGCAAGCTACAGGCACATGTGATCTCCATCCGCTGTTGAGTAAGTGCTACTGTCTGCCCCAATCAGAAAATAGTGGCCAGGCTCTGCTTTGCTGCACGAGGCTTTCTGCATGCATGTAATAGGATGATGGGACATTTCAATCATCTGTCTATTCTCAATCAATCAGAGTGTGACAAACTGACATTCCTAAGTGTGACCAACATGTACATGCATACATAATATACCACATTGACCTGATCAGAGCCTTGCCTGCTAATGCACTTGGCAAAAATGAGAGAAATGACAGGCTTAAAAAAAGTTCAGGCAGGTGGAATTGAAGGGGGGTTAAAACCTATCAACTGATTTGCAGTGGTCTAACAGTAATATCATCTCACCGTATATGTTTCCCAGTGGTATGGTGGTGGACTGTGGATACCCACACCAGTCCATTCTCGGGTCGGTCGTGGTGGATACTTTCGCGAGTCCTACACCTGTCAGGGAAAGCAAGTGATACACCAGTAGCTTTCCAGAACCATTTCTCATAAAGTTCTGGTATACAGACGCAACCCCCTCCAGAAAGTTAAAAAGAGGTTCAAACTGAGGAGGTAGGTCGCTGGGCCATGATCTCTCTGACTCCTCATCTGTGGAAAAGTCAAATAACAACAAGGTATCATATAGTGTTGTTTCAGTAAAGAGCTTACACGTTTAGTTCAGTTGTAGTTAGTTTTTAGATTCTGAAAATAATTTTAGTTTGAATCTCAAGTTTTAATAGTTGTTTTAGTTTTCATTTACTAAAACTCCAACACTCTTACTGAAGTGCAGTATCCAGCCGTTAACAGAAAGCATAGCCGCCATACATGTAGAGTGAAGTGAAGCTCTGGAGACTGTAACTAAACTAACCTAAAGATCCAATAAGACTCCAGAACTATACCAAAGAGGAAACTACCTTTTTTTCCCCTGATAACTACAACTAATAAATACGTACCTTGAACTCTGCCTATGGAGATGCAACACAGTTGCCTACAGTTCACATTGAAGTAGGGACAAGCAGTGCTCAGGCTAGAAGGGCCATGGGCCGAATGGACCCTGGCTTCTAAATGGTGTGACAGTCATTCTTGCCGATGATCCAGTGACTGTCAGTGAACAAAGTAGTTGGCAGGCTTTAGCCCAGCTATAGTGTTGTCACTTCTGTGGGATCTACTGTCAATCTTTTGATCTCCCATTGCCAATGGTGGTGGTGGTGGTTATGTAGATTCCAACTGGCCACATGGAATGCCACTTTGTGTATGTGAGCAAGGCAGATTACAATAATAAGATACTGGCACAATTCAGCCATTACACTGGCTAATCATACTGCCCATCTAAGTTGTCCTCAACTCATTGCAGTCTAGTTTCCATACTTGTTTTCATTTCTAGTTCAGCTATTGCCTTCAACACAATGTCAATCTTTTGATCTCCCATTGCCAAGGGTGGTGGTGGTTGTGTAGATTCCAACTGGCCACACGGAATGCCACTTTGTGTATGTGAGGAAGGCAAAATAGCACTGACTCTAAGTCATTTATTAAATAGTCTGTGGTAATCCAGGCGGTATTTTGCCACTCAACCACTTGAATTATGTGGTCCTGAAAGTTCAATCCTGCAGGAGAGAATGAGATGAAGTTTGTATCAGTCACTTGATCACCATTCAGACTAGCTGGTGAATGATACATGTTGGTCATGCGCTAAATGGGGCTGTCGCATTTATGCGACAAAATAGCCAAGTCGCGCTTACCGCACGAAGCTAAGAAGCTTAGCAAGACTTGGGGATAAACCTTGACTGTTTAGTACTATTAAGTCTAGGCCACACCTTTCCACTTAATCACCATTCAGTACTAGCTGGTGAGTGATCGTGAATTTTGACAAGGACTTAGCTTCCGCTATTTATTGCGATCGCTGCACGTTTTTGTCTTGGAGTTAGTTATTACGTGTAACAGGACGTCAATTGAAACATAATTAGTGGCAATGGTCCTATAGGGACTTCCCCTCAAAATCGTCCTTCTTCCTAGCATGGCTATACGTATAAGATGTGATGCCTGTGTTGCAGATCATGTGGTAAGATTCACCAGGCCTTCTCGCTCTGTTTTTGCACACTGCGAGGGATCAAAACCTGGAGGTGGGGAAGGCCTGGGAACGAGGCTCAGACATGCCTCGCATAGTGTTACAGAGCATACAACGAGTAAGCGTTACAGAACATACGACAAGTGTTCTGTTAGTGAGAGTATGTTAGAGCTAGTGTCTGTTGTGTATCGTTGCTGACAGCATGGAAGAACGATGGCGAGGAAGGAATGAGGATCAGACATGCCTCGCGTAGTGTTACAGAACATACGTGTTCTCTTAGTAACAGTACGTTGGAGCTAGTGTCTGTTGTGTATCGTTGCTGACAGCATGGAAGAGCAACGGTGAACCCTACACTATCACTTCCACATAATACCTACCGGTTTCCTCTCTCTTAGGATCATCATGCATGTCATTATTGGTCCTTCGAGAGTTCTATGGGGGCTGCTCTTCACGCTACTCATGCTGATTCGCTTCACGAAAGGTAGAACTGTGTTGACACTTTGTCTCCATGTCACACATGGCAAGCTTTGGTTGACACATGCCCATTTAGATGCAGAAATTGTGACAGTAAAATTTCGTATTACGCTGCTACGCTGAAATCATGAGCTGAATCGCTGGGGTTTATGAGTGCCATTTATGCACGACCCTTACCTGAAGCGATCTCAACCCCGCTTGTCACTTTGTACGGTCTGCGAGCAGCCTGCCGTTGATGCATAGTCTCGCAGGCCAGACTCTCACATGGGGAGAGTCTGGCCCACGAGACTAGTTGATGCCGGGTAGGTCCGTGGCTCCTGTGACAAACAAGAAGGTGCCGTGCATGCTTCAATTTGAGCCATCTCCGCTACAGTTGCCGACGCTACACTCTGGCAGTAGCCCAGCATTGCCCTTCACCTATTGTGCATGAGGACGTTCAATTTTCAGGAAATATTTAAATGTGCATTTAAAATTTAGCCCGCAAGCATAGATAGATACACACACACTTCCGCAATGCAGTCCCACTAGTGGGACTAGCAGGGCTCGCTCAGGCTCGCCCCAACAATGGTGAAGGTAAATATACATGTACAAAGCCTCACCCCTGCATCGTTTTCACACTAGTTTGCAACTGTAATGTAAAAAGATGTAGGGATAGGTAGGGGTTCGTAATTCACCTTCACTATTATACTAGTGTGATGATTCATCATCGTGGGGCGAGCCTGAGCAAGCAGCAAACTGATTTGTCATTGCACAAAGCAGGATTTGTAAGTAAATAGCTAGGTATCACACATGCCAACAGCCAGGACAGCTACTATCAGTGTGGTTACATATGTATGGACTAAGCTTTACACTAAAGTCACGAGCTGAATTTCTGGTGTTTGTAAGTGTCGTTTATGCATGGCCCTCACCTGGAGCGACCTCAACAACCGTTGATTGACTGCCTGTGGGCAGCCTGCCATTGATGATCTGTAGCAGCAAGGAGTAAGTTGCCATGCGTGCGTCAACGTCAGTCATCTCCGCTCCGGGTCACAGACGCTAAACTCTGGCAATAGCATTCACCTACTGAGTACATGTACTGAGCACATGTACTGAGCACGAGCTCAATCTTCGTAATATTAAAATTTAACCGCGCTTATTTAAAATTTAAGGTATATGGCCACAAGCAAACCAACAGACGGACATACACACACTTCCGCAATGCTGTCCCGCTAGTGTGGAGTTTGCTCAGGCTCGCCCCAATCATCCCTACCTTGTTTGCATACTTTTTGGCATGCTATCCCTACATCTTTTTACGTTTTTATTTTCTTTTCAGCTATAGTTGTGCACTATACTTCACTACAGTATAAAGTCAGGTGAGAGTAGACCAGTCTGCTCACAGGCAGGAGATATTCTCCTGCTAACTTGATGCCTGATTTGAGTGAACGGCTGCATACAGTAACATACATGATGATCAGTCTGCTACCTCTAAGTTGCTTCAACACGAGACAAATAAGCCAGAAAGCAGAAGGCAGCAGTGATTCTTGTCCGACTACTTTTACCTACAAGCTGTGAAAATCAGCAGTTTACCTCACTCGGGCTCATCCCACAACGATAAACCATTTGTAGTTAACCTCTGATACCGTCTTACCTGGGTGGTGGATATGTAGAAACTTCCACTCGGGTCGAGACAAGAATTAAGTGATGCTTCCAGCCTCATGATCTCAATGTCGTTACAGAGTAGAGGCTCTGAACTCCTGCATACCCTGTGAAGACAAAGACAAAATAGTGATACAATGCAAGTCAAAAAACTTCACTAGTAGTGCTGTATTTCCTCAATAAGACGCCACCCTTAACTAGAAGTCTTCAAAGATATACCCCATGCTGCTTTAATGTCAGTCAGTTTGCACACCTACCCATGTAACAATTAGATTGAGTGTTGTACACTCAGTATATTTTCTTTCACACTAAGTATATGCCAAAAAAAAAGCATATACAGAGCTGGGAGTAGTATATGCCCAAAAAAACAAACTACTAACATACTTAGTAGTGCGAAAGAAAATAATAGCTTAAAGTGTAGCATTAAGCTCATGAAAATCTTCCTCAATAGCTATTACTTCTACTTGATGCAAGATCCATGGAGTCTACTTTCAAAACAAAATAAAAGGACTGTACATGAAAAGCAGGGAAAGTGAGAGGTGTTCCTGCAACTATCCACTACCCCAGGCGTGCATGTTAGTTTCAAAGTGTGAGTGTGAGATGTAGAAGGTGCCAATCAGTGGAAAATTGGTTCAAAAACGTAGTGCTATACAGTATGTCATGGTCTACTCACCTCAACCGCTTCCACCTCCCTTCGTGCCCCAAGAAAGGAAACACTGTGGTGACACCTTGTGTGGTATTCAACTTGTAGTGGCTGAAGTTGTCTTTACATGCTGAAAAATCCCCCCCCCACTTGTGGAGTAGATAGTTCTCATTGCTGAGTAATAGTGGCAAAGACATTGCAAGGAAGGTGAAGGTATCATATGCACATCTAATAAGACTGCCAATATACAGTGGAACCTGCCTTAGCAGTCACCTGAATATGGTGGTCACCTCTGCATTGTGGTCAGTCCCAAATTATGTACATTTATTATGTTTATTAAATTATGTATGCGCGCTTGGATGTCACTTAGCTGCTAATCGTTGTAGACTCGGCCTTTGAAAGCCAGAGTCAACAGCAAATAGCTATGTCTCTACCGTATACTACATTGCAGACTTCCTCTGAATATGATCCGCGAGGAGTTAGCTACGTGAACCACACAATTTTACGGAAGTGTACCACCGCACTTGTGCAAACAGTGGATACCAGGCCACCTTTTTTTTGTAATGAGTGGCCTGGGTACGAGGCTAGTACCTCGTGCACTCACTTGCCAAAGAAGTTTAAGAAGTGAAATGGACCATGTTTCAGGCAATACAAGTAACAGAACTCTGTTCAAACTCTGGCCTAACAGTTGCCTACAGTTCAGCAGTGCCATCAGAAGGGCCATGGGCCAAATGGACCCTGGCTTCGAAACGGTACGACGGTCATCCTTGCCATTGACCCCATGTTTTCACTGTTGTTTAGATGATTAGCTTGAACAAATTCGGTAGAGCCAGTAGCACATTTGTAACTAGCTGTTCTGTGACAATGCTAAGTTCACAACCATCGGCAGGCAAACTTCCAATGCAATTTCCGGGGAAAGTCCCTATAAGACAGCCCAGCTAATTATGCTTCATTTGATTTCCTGTGGCACGTAATAACTGTATTTTACATAGCAACAGGGTATAGAGTAATCACTCGATGGCAGCCATGACTATAGTCATCATTAGGGTATAAAGGATTGAACACTGACCAATCAGTGAGTTACTACTACACCTTGCACGGTTGTAGTTTTTGTATTGTTTGCCCAATCACAATATCTACCTGTGCAATTACAAAAATAATTGCACACTTTTCTATGCGTGCAAATGTACTGACTATGTGCTTATAATATAGTGTAAACTCGTGGAAACTCTTGAGCGTCGTGCAAAGCTTTGCCTGCTAGCCCAAACAGTGCGTAATGTCTGAAGCACCTACAAACTATTCAGATGACAGAACATTCTGCTGTGGTCAATGCATGCAAAAAGAGCGGCAATAGCTACTATTGATCATAGTTACTACAGTGTTTATCAGGTGGAGTACAAAATCCCCATACATTCTGTATGGCACGCCGTTCGAGTTTTACCCAAGACCTTGTGTGTGACGTCATTATGCAAGACAGTCATTAGGGATTAATGATATTAGTTATTGGCTTTGCCTCGTGCAATTAACAGCCATTCACTCATGTTATGAATCCCAATTTGCACTCAAAACCATACTGTTACTTATACTTAGGACCATGCAGGCTTGTCCGGGTAATCACAAAGTAACCTATAAATTCACTGAACTCACTGTTTGTGGCATTCCAAGGTGACCCATTAGCCGGCATACTTGAAGGATTGTTGCGTCATTTTCATAGATAATAACAATACAGGGGTCCAATTCTGCACTAAGAATAGTGACAATAATCCTGACAAAGGAATGTTTCGTCATTTGTGCCAGAACTTTGGAAAGACCCCAGTAGCAGCAAAAGGTGCTTGGACTTCAAGGGGTATTACTTGCCAGGGTTTCATAGAGACAGAGGGAGATGAGGGAGGGGGAATACACTCCCCCCAAGAAACTTTGAAAATTGTGTCATAATTACCTCAACAGTTACTATACAACACAATAACAAAGTACAGCAAAAGTATTCTTGTCCTTAAATAAGTTCACAATTAATTGTTCACACAAGTGTTCTTCTGATTCTGCATCAAAGAGGCAAAATCTTAAATTTGGATTGGGACCTGTTGAAACATGGCTGATAAATAATTGTAGGTGTCAATTCCAAGCATATTTACTTGAAAACTCAAACTGAGTAGTTTCGTACCCACACTACTTTGTGTCCAGACTACTTTTTCACAGAGCAGAACAATTCACAAATACAGCAGTAACTTGGCTTTTTATGCAATTTTGTATTTACAACAACACTTAAGGAAAACATGAATGTCACTCATGCAGTAAGAGGTTGTGTTCAGTCTCTACTCTGTGTTCTCTGTAATTTCTTTCAGTGGCTTCTACCGTATGTCCTGGAAGTCCTTGAACAAGACGTGTCTGGACACAGAGATCCAGTTGTGTCTAGATGCATCCAAAATTTTAATTTGCTATACACAGGTGCACACACAGACACAGATGCATGTGAGATTCTTCAGCTACATGTCATGTCCAAGTTTAAACGATCTGTACCCAATAATATATACTATTGTGAAGATCACTTGAGGGGTGATTTGAGTTATTAAACAAATTGCTGACTTAAGCTGTTCTTCTACTGGGCAGTTCTGAGTGATTTTCTGTATTATGATAAGCTTCCAATGCTGACATCAGTAACCAATAGACTTTGTATGCTAACTTTGTTCTATGTAGACAGGAGTAACTTGATATAAGTTTTGGAGAGAGAGAAAGAAGTCCACAGTAATAGTCTGGGATCTAGCGGACCCCTTCCAAATGCTAGTCGAACACTTTCCACTGAACCACTGCAGAGGAGTGGAAACAAGTCTTTATAGCAGCAGCTTACTTTAGCTGTGTTTCATCTACTCATGGCCTGCAGTTGACCTTTTTAATTGCTAATGTGTTATATATTGCATAAGGAGGGTATGGCTTTCAACCTGCCGGTAGTGTTTCTGAATAAGCATTGGATAAATTCATTACTCAAATCGCAGATTTTTTGCTGTACTTTTTGCTTGTTGCACCTAGCATATGACCACACATTCTAGTTCTTTGATGTGGTCTGTTGGGGATTCATAGCCAGAAGGCTGTTTGTAGTTGTCATTGCTAAATGTGTCATTACTTATTACAGGAATGCGGACTATGTCCTCACTTCTAGTGAACTAGAAAATGAGCCCTGCTTTAAAAGCTTTGAATATCTCTCACACCAGCCGTGAACATTGAGGTGAAAACTCACCTTGGTGCAACTGGTCACTGTCCAGTTTAAGGGAATTCAGTATACTATGTACACCACACCATCAACACTGATGGCCTGGACCCTATGTTACTGGTTTCTCTTTGTACGTTCCTTTTCACCATTTGGTCTGGAAAACTCTTTGCTCAGTTCGGAAATGAGATTTGCAGCCTGCTTCAAATACTCAAACCCAGGGATTGATGATGAGCAATTGACTTCATCAATGAACCCACATGTGTACCATGCATATCGCAAATGACAGAGGTTCGTGTGATATGGTAATGCATAAGTCTCCGTTGAGCTGGTGTTGTAGTTGAGGCTCTTGACGGTGTAGGGAACAGTCCAAATAGTTCTCTTCGTGTCTTGCCATTTATCCGTCACCTTTTATGTTGTGGCTCTTAGGAAAACCAGAGAGTAATCATTACATGAGAACCTGACATGATCACTAGCCATTCTGCAAAAGGAAAGGGAGAGCGCATTGGGGTCAAAAAGAGATGACACTGTAAACTACCAACAGAGAGTTTTTGACTATCCATAAAAACAAGCGCAAGAGAGAGAGAGAGAGAGAGAGAGAGTTAACTCACCGAAACGACAGCCGGACAAGGCACAAATAGTCACAGGGCACGTGATAGCACAGTTTACTGTGGTATTTGTAATGCCCTAAATAGCATTTGGCTTCGCCTCATGCTATTTAGAGCATTACTCGCGCTATTAATCCGAAATACCACAGTAAACTGTGCTATTACCTATACATACTGTTCTACTTTCACGGTGGGAAGGCCTGGGAACGATGCTAGGTAAAGTGGCCTCCGGCATGCAATGAGTTATAACATACAGATCAGACATATGTGACCCGCTGAGCGAAAACCCGGCACTTTGCGCAAATATTGAATTTGAGTTAGAGGCAATTTTATCCGTACACGTCGTTTCCCAGCTAAACTCAGATTATTGCACCAACGTGTCACAGGGGGCTTGCACTGTATCATGCTGAATTATGAAGCCTGGCTCTGCTACTATAACGACGATATAAGCTCGAACTCACAGGCAGGCCAGTGAAATACGGGAACGCGTTGCAGGCTCGCCCCACAATGCATTGCATTCTCTAGTACTAGTGTATCACAGTGAGTGCACTACGGGATTTATTCCATGAGGGGCTGGTCGAGAGGCTGATACAGCACGAGGTGAAAGCAAGTGCTGTATTAGTCTCAAGACCATGCCCATTGTGAAATAAATCCTGTAGTGCATGAGACTCGTGATACATTAACCGATTATACGTGATAGACGCGTATACGCGTCACGATGGAACAATGCATTATATGTAGTAGACGCGTATACACGTCACAGCTGCAGTTGAGCTTTATCACAGCCGTAGGCTATTAGCAACAGCTTGATATCCGGTTTGTGGTTAGGTTGGGGCCTCCCCTAGCAATAAATGGGGGTTGGTCTAGAAGCCCTCAAGGGGTGGAGCGTAGTGAATGCCAAAGCCATGATGGCCGTCGATCGGCTCGATCGCGACAATGACTTATTAGCCACGCTTTCTTTTTCAACGCCTATAAGCAGAGACACTACGCTACCTTGGAAGGTGCAGCGGACCTTAGGCTTCATACAAATCCAAGCAGTTCTTGGATTGCTCGTCGCTGTCAACGAGAAAAGCCAAAGACGCTACAGCTACACACAACTATCAGCAAGTAAGCGTCCCCCGCAAACCGGTACTGTATACTTCATAACCACCTACCTATGTGAAAATTAACCGTGTAGAACCTTTCTCCATCCTTTTTCCTCCGTCTGTAGAGTTTTGTTTCACATCTCAGATGCTTAAAATTTTAGATACAAGTTTTATAATGTTGACCTCGTGTGACACCAAAATTACCCTCATTTGAGGTTAGTTAGATTCCAATGAACTTAGCGTATAATCGGTTAACTGGTATTTAACCTATGTTCTAGGTCATCCCCTCTTGAGCCATTATTATGCATGGTTAGCTAGCAGTTTGCCCAAGCAGCTAGCCATTTGATCTGTGTCCTAGTATATACATGCTATCTAAAGTGTCCTTCAGACATGTTGTGGACAAAAAGGACTAGGCGGTCCAGGATTGGGAGAGTGTGTGGCGAGCGTGTTACCAGTTGCACTCCCTCGACTTTTCGCTTGCTCTAACTATGAAACCATACAACATATAACACTGAAACTGTCTATGGGTCTCAAGAGACACTACCGTAGAATCGGGTTATTACGCGCATGCGCTTAATGGGAAAACAGTAAAATAATATGTGCTACATAACAAAGTGCGCCAAATAGCGAGGGTCGAAGGTTGACCACTCCTCTAAAAGTATGACATCATTGGCAATTGACAACGCAGCATGAGATAGCATCGATGCAGTTGACTCGTCAGAACCGGTTTATGAGGAGCTTGTCAGGCGGCTATAAAATGACGAATGGCAGTTGTGTACGCAAGTTATTCTTTAAGAACCGGAAAATCATCAAAGAAATAGCAAGTTCGTGAGTCAACGGAACTCATAGTCGATGAACGCGTTGAGGATGGCGAATCAATGGCGATGCCGAATGAATTCTATAAGAAGCAGTGACATGTCTGATGTTTTATAGTCCTTTTCATATCTCTACCGCACTTCTGATTTATTTGCAAAAGTGATCCTCGTTCGCACTATACCTCGTGTGCTTGCTCTACTTGTAATTTCGCCTTGCCCACTCCGAATTTTCATTTAATTAGAGCAGTGCGCTTCTTATCGAGGGTCTAGACAGATTTTGTCAAGAAGACAGCATGCGCCTAATAAGCGATGTACGCCTGATAAACCAATTCTACGGTATGTAAGAACCAAGTTTCATCCAATTCTATGTTGTTTTTGTGTTGGTTTAATATTGAATGACCAATTTCGAAATGGTACCGGTTTCCTAGCCTCGTTCCCAGGCCACTCCCTGGTTTTATCTCGCAGCTGTGGAGGTAGAATGCCTGGTACCATTACTAGGTCACAGACCGGAAATGGTTGGACTCGTTTTTGTAATGGTGGCCCGCACAATATGCAGCCAGTACAGGCCTGTACAAAGATCGAGTTTGTCTAGACGTTTTGCCAACAGCTCAGCTATGGACTTTAAGTCAGTAACAATCTGTGTGTAGACATAAGTGGAAGGCATTATGTGAGGCTGGGAGTGGCCTGGGAGCAAGGCTACTGGTTTCACACCCGATACTAACAACCACGACAAAGTTGTTATCTTAGTCTTGCACCCTACCCCTCTCGGTGAGAAATGGTCTGGTGAACACTAGACATACTCACCAAAAGTGGGACCAATTTCTACCCCCAAAAGGCTTACACTATCAGATCCTCCTTGTCGAAGAGGGCCAACTTCAGGAGGGTCCTCATGTATGATTTGACCCTGTCATTGTGAAAAGAGTCCTGTACCTCTATCCAGCTCTGATACAAGTCCAATAGCCGAGAGGTTAACTCGGAAATTTGTGCACTTGTGAAAAATGATGTCTGCTGAGAAAGAAATTAGACCACCATATGAATAATTCTGTTTGATGTAATGAGGTAACTAAATCTCATACTGTATGGTCGGTAATTTTTGCAGGTACAAATTTTCGCGAAACATGCCAAAATTTGGGTTTCAGAAATTTTCACATTTTTAAACTTTTGTCGTCGGTGGATCTGGAACCCGCACGTTAGCTAGCAGTGAGGGTAAAAGCTGAGTGGATGTCTAGAATTGTCTACAGAGATAGCAATCTCAGCTCTTTGTTTCAGTGTGGTGAGAAAAGCAACCTTGTACCAGTCGTAGAAAGCATTGCTTCCGCTCTCGGCCTTGTGCCGTCGTCCAGTTTGTGCGGCTGTACTTACATAGCACTTTGGTTTTCTGGATGGCTTGAGCGTAGGCCGGATTGAAAAGTGGTTTGCTTGCTTTGCATGTGGACAATGGAATTTTCCCAATTTTTAAAAATTTTTTCGACTGGCTTTTGACTCGTGAAAAGTGTGAAAGTAAATCCCTTGCGAAAATTACCAACCATATGGTAATTCCCAGTAGCAGGTGTCAACGTTGCCAGTTACTAAGCATAAGCTTTGACACCTACTACTCTAATTAGCAAGAAAACAATTTTTAATGGAAACCACAAAGTAAGAAGGAAACACTAGGTACTGAGGCAGTTACAAGTAGACCAAGCAAGAAGCAATGCGTGTATATACAGTACTGACAGTTGAACAAGTACAAAACAAGTTCAACTGTTTCCGGAGTGTCTTCATAGCCTTCTGGAGCAAATGGAACTTCGAAATCTTTGCTGACATCCACACAAGATTGAGGAAAAGCAGCAGGTAGAGAGCAAACACGTCACTCTGTGTCAAAACAAGTGTCTGCACTTGGTCCACTATCAGCAAAGATGAAGAAACAGATGGTAAGGCTAGTTGTAGGTATGTTCAAGTTATCTAAGCTGCTCTATAGCCCTGGCTCCCTGATGACAGTAGTTGAGTGTAGACACTTGTTTTGACATGGAGTGACATGCTTGCTGCTGCCTTTCAGTCAACATAATGCATAACGCCTTCCAATTACATTGTTCATTAGTGACATGGTACTTGCGTAGCTCTTGACGAAATTTCAAGGCAAACTCCATTGCTCATACAGACCTGTACAGGCCGCATATTGTGTGGGCATGTTGCCATCATCAGTAAACCGTGTCCACCATTTCCAGTCCATGATGTAGTATTGGTACCAGGCCTTCTCCCAAATTTTCTCTACGGATGGGAGTGGCCTGGGAACGAGGCTACCCCTGGGTAGACTCAAGCCTGATAAATTTACTGGCATTGTGGTATACACAGTTTGAAATACTGAAGAATACTAACCGTGGCTTTTGAGTACCCTTTCACCCGCAATTTCTCATGAAGCTTGCACATTTTCTTCACCTCATCACTCATATCGTCTGCTTCGGTTTCTCTTGGTCTTTTCTTTGTTTCTTCCGGGGTTTTTTCCGGAGCAAGTGCTTTGATGTACCTGAAGCCCGACCTTTTAAGCACACCCTTCCACCCTGAGCATGGAGCTGCCTGAATCATGCTCAATGAAACGCTCAGGGTGGGGTCAATCATGCTCTTTGCTCGTAACAACATATACAAAACCATCGACCCCAACACTCCACTGTGATTCTTGCGAGGAGGTCCATACACCAACGGCTGTTTGAAACGTATCAATTTATCAACAGCTTCATAGTACAAGTAAGGTTGTAGCATTGATCTGGAGGCTAAGAACAATAACAGGGTCATTCATGCAAATCCTTCATGCAAATCTATTGTGCAAATCTAACAGGGAAATCATATCGTCCATACCTTTGATGAGGATGATGGGCAGAAGGGGATCTGTTTTGTCCTGCACCTCAGCATAAGCAAATGTCTCCAGGATGGCTTGTTTATCTGTATATAAAATAAGCATCTGATTTACACACACCGTCAACTCCTTACACGCAGAAGGCCACTACAGTGGCCTGTATTAATTACAAGTAACAAAAAGGTTTTCTGAATGAAAACAAGCACATGTAGGGAGATGGAGCCCTCAAAAACCAACCAAACTAGATGGGAATGACACTATAATACTTTCACAGCATCCCTACATCTTGTGCCATTTTCCCAGCTTTCTATAGGAGGGCTGTGAAGTGGGGTGCTGTGTGTGTAGGCATATTGATGCGCATGGTGATGTGTATGGAGAGTGAGCTATGTTTGGGTGGCATGGCAGATGTGGTCTGTTTTGTATGGAGAAGCTTTGGGGTGCATGGGAGTGCTGACTCTGTATGGCATGTTGGAGAGTGGACAATTATAGTTTACGTTCCATTTTTGTTGTACGGTTGTTCCACGGTATGAAATGTCATGTTCCATTTTTACAGAGTCTTCTTCTGTTCTTATGTAAGAACAGAAGAAGACTCAGGGCCGATAGCGGATATATCCGCGCAATTTGCGCTACACGCAAACGATGACAGCAGATATATCTGCATTATTGTAAAAATGTACCTTTCATGGCTCCAGTCTAGGTAGTGCAATGTGGCTCGGTAATATTTTTCATAACATTCCATTGTCAATTACCAAGGCGGTCAATCACAGCCGCAATCTTCATTGCAGGGGGGGGGCAGTATGCAGCTATAGTCAGTAATGACGTGCTTCCCTCAGGTTGATTTAGCAAGTGCTTAGGCAAGTTTATACTACACAGATAATGACGTGATTAGCTTTTTGTGGAGAGGAGAGTGGTTTGGAAGGAAAAAATTTTAACAGAGCTGGTGAGGTAAACACAAGAAAATGAATCAACATATATAGTGCCTGCAGGCTGATAAACTAGAGCAACTGAATCACAACTTAACCACTTAAAGTTATTACTTTAAGAATGTCACAATAATCATCATAAAACTGCGAGTCCGTCCAAAAGTGTTCTTTGCTAAGGTGGATAGTCCCCCTGTATGGCTGCACTAGAGACATCATTGGGTCTTCACCCCCACACATTGCTAGAAAACACTGGAAAGAGTGAAGGATATGTTTGCTTGTATCCACTTCTCTGACATGTCTGCCAACCTTGGGGGAACAAACAGGGGGTAACTTCAGATGTAGGATGTTGTCAAGACAAGGCCACTGATTCACAACAAGCTTACATTACAAACTGATACAGAGAGGGTTCTCCAGCGTATTATTTTCTTGTGGAGCGCATTGATAGCTTTTTTATAGCTCCTTCAGGATCCATGTACTAAAGGAAGAGGGAAAACAACATTATGGATGGTTTCCAATAGTTAATCCTGCTTGCTGTCAACATACCTTTGTAGGCGTATGTGTCTAAAATAACTTCTGTGCATAAGGACCGAAATAAGGTTCTTGCAATTCTAAAAAATTCATCTGCCTCTTTTTGTCCTGCTTTGAAATTCATGAAGGAACAGTCTAGTCATAACTACGTAACTACAAAGTGCCAGCAGGCTAAATTAATAATCAATTAACCTATTGATAACCTACTAAAAACATCTGGATAATTTTAAAAATAATTGTCTTGTAGCCAGAAGCTCTGTCGTGACAGATGAAAAGAGCCTCTATAAGCTTGCAGCAGAGCCATCATTGGTTCTGCCCCACCCCACTGTTTAAGAAACTCCTTTGCATAATTTCTGAAGTGGGTGCTTGTACCCACTTCCCCTGTCGTAACATGTCTGCCAACCTTAGGAGAACAAACAAACAGGGGGTAACTTCAGATGTAGAATGTTGTCAAGACAAGGCCACTGATACACCAAACTTACATTACTAACTGACACATAGTGGGTTTTGCCAAATATTGTCTTGTTGTGGAGTGCATTCATTGGTTTTGCGGCTCCATCCATGTACTAGAGGAGGGGGGAAAACAACATTATGGTTTGTTAATCATGAAGGAACGGTCTAGTCATGCAACTGAAAACAGGCACAATCAACAAAAGCATGAATCTCATGACAACAGTCTGCTGTGGTGACAACTCAATGGTCACAGTGCACTTCACTCACCACACATGTATCTTCCAGTCGAGAGTGGTGTGCCTGTACCACAAACACTTTGCTATGGGTAAAAAATAGTTGTTCAATCACTTTGTGAATTTTCTGCATAAGTTTTTAATAAGCAGCTGTGCAGTAGTTAATCATGAAGGAAGGCAACTGAAAACATGTGCAATCGATGAAAGGCATGAATCTCATGACAACATAAAAATGTTACAATTAAACTGCGAGTCCAACCAAAATTTCTGTATAGCTGGATTATACTTCCAGTTTTAAGGTTTTGACTCTAAAAGTGTCTGAAAAAAATTCTGAATCTAGCCAAAATCTTACCTTTTTGACCCTTTAACCCCAATAGCACCCGTATGCGCCCGGAATTTATACGACCTTTAAACCCGATAGTGCCCGTATGCGCCGAGTTAGCTTCCGGCTATTTATCGCCACAGCCGTCCCGCTTAGGAATGCAATTAAAGGTGTGGCTTGTGTGCAAACATCTGTCCTGCTTAGGAATGCAATTGTTTACAAAAAGTTGTGTACATTTACTTATCTTACATTAACCACCAGTAACATTCGAAATCTTGCAGAAGCTGACAAAGTTTTTATGGATGGAACTTTTCAGACGTGCCCCAGACTGTTCTATCAGATATTCACAATACACGCTTTCAAAAATGGAAAGCAATTCCCTTTTGCCTACTGTCTTCTCCCTGGAAAATCCCGTGCTGTTTACTTGGGAGCTTTTGAGCTTATCAAACAAAAAGCTGAAGACCTTGGGTTTGTCATGAGTCCAGCTGAAGTCCTAACAGACTTTGAGTTAGCAATCATCCAAGCAATTGAGCTTGCTTTCCTACAACAGAAGTGAAGGGGTGCTTTTCCACTTCGCTCAGGCTATAAATCGGAAAATATCCAACATGGCTGGTGGGCAATTTCTCTCCTCACCAATGGAATGTGACTCATGTGATTCAATTATGTCTGGCTATTAATTGTTAGAACGGGCCACACAGTGTCCTTGCACTTTACCCGTTCCTTTGTGGTCAAGCTATTGTTGCCGGTGTTCTGCATGCATGTGTGAAACTATAATCAGTGATATGGTTGTGCATGAGAACATTCAAAAGGCCAGAACATTCTTTGCTCTTGGGAGCACAGGCCTTTTTCAGGGCAAGCTCAACTCCCTAACATCAAGGGACTTGTTTGTTCCCTGTGCTCCTATACAGCTGTGGTTCTTAACCGCCAACTGATAGAGAAACTTGGCTCTTTTCAAGCACAACTGGGTAAAAGAATTCTTAGACTATCCAAAAAGCAACAGCAAACACTCCCAATCCTCGCCCTGTGATGGCCATCTATGAGGGCAAGAGTATTAAGCTGTAAAGAAACAAGAATGGTATAAGCTCGTCCATACTACAAGCAGTGGCTGCTGAAGATGTGTGTGACTCCTTGACAGTCAAGCAGTATCTGGATTTGGAGAAACTCCTTTGGAAACCTTGCATGCCAATCAAACTATTTCAGCAGGTCTTTGAGGTGAGGAGGTTGGAGACCCTTCAATATACATCAAGGCGAGAGATTGGGTGATCACCGTCACTCAAGCACAAAAACATCATTCAATTACCTATCTGAACTTCACAAGGAAGAATAGCTGGATGCAAATATGGATTGTACAGAGGCCCTGTGGCTAATACCAGAGTCCTTGCTGTGCTCCTGTCAGATGCCACTGGAGAACACAGACACTATGATAGACCATTTTCTCAAGAACCACCCAGACATTACTCTTTCCTTGACGTAGACACACTCCTTGAGGAAATTTGCTCAACACCTCACTCCTTTTATGACCTCAGCCAGTCTCTTCTATTGGCCCTGCAGTGAACTCCCACTTTGTGTATCACTTTTCACAATTCACATGTTTTGTATAACTCACTTTGCAGCCCTCACCTTCAGTGTTCTTGCTAGGCCTTTTTGGAGTGGTGCGCACCACTTGGTTTGTCTGCTGCACCAACTTTTTTGCACCACTAGCAATTATGATATTCATAGTACAATCCAGACTAATTGGCAATTTTACACCTTTGCACCACTTCCTTTGCAATTTCTAGCACACTGCTCTCCCTTACTGTACAAAGTCATGTATGCAAGGGGTCATGAATATACTTTGAGATGTGAATACTTTTGGTGACTTTGTCTAAATAAAAAATATAACACAAAAATATAGTGCCTGCAGGCTGGATACAAATATATAAGACAATTATCCTGAAATAAGTTGGATAATGGCAGTTCCATTTCCTGAGAACTTTAATTTGAAAATCTCGGAACAGTTAAAAAAAACTCAGGCTCCAGCCAGAACTGATCTCTTCTCAAGTGGAAGGTCCCCCTATAAGCATTTAATAATGCTCGCATTGGTTCTTGTCCTCCGCGAGCACTGAGATACTCAGTGAAGAACTTTATGATGTGTTTAGTGCTTCCGACTTCTGGATCACCAGCACCACATCTACCAACCTTGGGGGAATAAAAAAAATGGGGTAACAGAAGTGTTGAGTGTTTCCCAATAGTCTTGAACCCAGAAATACCTCCCGAAAAGGAAGAGGGCAGTCTGGTGAATATAGTACATTCTCACACCAAGGGCTAGCTTAGCCTTGTTCCCAGGCCGTTCCTGCCTCCAGTTTTTGATTTCTTGTAGTATGCAACAACGGAGGGGGAAGGCCTGGAGAAAGAGTCACATGCATGACGTCAGGTACACATGAGGGTAGACAGAAGGGGGGAAGGTGCCCAACAAAGGAATCTTGAGGTCCTTCTTGTAATATCTTGTCCAAGAACTTGAGACCGTAATGTTCGAAAGACAGTGTCAATACGGTTTTATATTCGAGGCTGATCAACACAATGTTTGTGAGTTACAACAATTGGGCACCGTCCCCCCTCTGTCTACCCCCGTCTACCTGAAATCATGCATGTGACTCTTTCTCCCAGGCCTTCCCCCAGCATACCTTTTGCAAAAAGTGGAGGGTGGGAATGGCCTGGGAATGAGGCTAGGGCTTGGTGTTGCTATTGAAAGCCTGTGATGTCTTATAGCCGATGTCAGGATTCCGGGGAGCATGCAGCTACCATGACCTTTCATGAACCATTGTTAAAAATCTCTCTGCGCAGGTGTACAAAATATTACATCAACATTACATCATACTTAATAATAGGTACAATGCATAATACTAAAAATAGAAGATTTGTCCGATACAGTACACTCCCCCTTAAAAGGTTAGTTGATCTGGGGGTCGACATTGTCTCGATGATCTACGAACAGTTTGTGACGTGGGAGGCAGTAAACTGGATTGACCAGTATTTCCAGTGAAAACATTCGATGGAGCACAAGTCTGCTCATTCTCTTCTGGAAAGACCTCAGGTGAAGCAAGGTCCCAATCCTCTTTCTCTTTAGCAACTTCTGTCAATTTTCACATGATCAATGTGACGCTTCCAAACATTTCCATTCAAGGTTTGCACCAGGTAAGACACTGGTCCACATCGTTCCACAGCAACTGCCTGGAAAACGGACTGTTTGCTAAATGTTGACAAAGACAAAGAGTTTTATCAGCTTGGATTCCAGGTTTGTTGACCTTGAAAATTCAGGGTAGCATGCCACCTTAATAGCATAGCATAATGTCACTCTACTATCAAGAGCTGCCTGCAGGTTACATGCTGAATTTATCAAAATAGCATCATCATCTTTGTCAATATATATAATAAACATATACCAATACAGGCCCAGAAGGTCATGCAGAAGACTTCAGATATGCAGTAGAGAAGAAAGCTGAACGGTGTTTGTGTGTGGAACAGAGCCGTGAGTTGTTTAGCAAGATAAGGGGCAGAGGTGGGGCTAGTAATGCTTGCTTCCACTCGTGAATGACCCCCTCCAGTAGACAAGCTGTGAATTTTTTAAAATGTGCGTTCATTTTGGTGCAGTCAAAGTTGTCCATTCCAAGAGTAGTGACAAACATCAGTCTAGCCTGACTTTGAGAGTAGCTGTGGACAAAAGCTAAGATAGATTGGTTTGAAATACATCGGTGGTTAGAACGCTACCTACAGTGAGCATGTAAATGCGTCCATCAAGTGGCAATTTTGGGTTCATGAATATATTAATGAGCTACTAAAACCCTTTTTAAAATTTGGCAAAGCAAGATTGCCCTAAAGCAAACCCTAACCCTGAACCCTGGTCCTGACTGTAACCCAGGTTTATGTTTTTGTTAACCTCCGCTGAGTGACTACCGTGCCACCTTAATAACCAAGTTCTTGGGAAACTTCTTTAGTGAATGTAATTATTATGTTCAATGACTTATTCAGGCTTGATAACTACCTAGCCTCGTGCCCCTGCCGTTAATTAGAAAAACCACATGGCAAACTTACCCGAGTTCAAACTGTTGACTTCCGCTACCCTGGGGTTGGCAGTACTATAATCAGATTTCAGTACACTTCACGTGACAGTTGTAGAATTTCAATTGCGTCATCAATACATCACAGTATAGCAAAATTAATATATATATCGTACTGTTCCGTGGTGCGCTAGCGCTTGGAACGACGGTTTTATTCGAACTCCTTCTGCTGACTTGTTTGCAACTACTACAGTACCTGCGGACAATGCGGTTTCTTTAAAAGCAAGGACCTGTTCGAGAGTACTAGTATGATACTAGTAGTGTGTCCAAACAAAAAATAAAATTTTACAATACACAAAAGATAGAATTACTGGATTAAAGAGCAGCCTTAGAGTAACTGAACAATGTGCATATTGCCTGGATTACTCCATTTTACCTCAAGATATGGCTTTCCGAACTTAAACGCTGTGTACTCATTGACTAAAATAAAATACGGGCAAGAAGTTTCAAATGGACGTTCTTACCAGCAGAACTGGAAAGAGGAACCAAAGTGCTTTAATTTGATGTGTGTTGTGAGACTATTCATCAAAATTTCGACTGTGGTTGCGTTCTCAAAAAAGGTTACGCAAATTTGCAATTATCAGCGAATCCAAACAAAAAAATTACAATACAGAAAATTTGGAATTGCTGGCCTGAAGAGCAGCCTTAAAGCAACTGAAAAATATGCATATTGCCTGGGTTACCTTCATTTTACCTCAAGATATGGCTTTCCAACTACGTACCATTTTTACTTAAAAAGCGGTTAAAGCGAAATTACAGGCAAGAATTTTTGAAGTGCACGTTCTTACCAGCAGAACTGGAAGGAGGGACCAAAGTGCTTTAAATTGATGTGTGTTGTAAGGCTATTGATCAAAATTTCGACTGTGGCTGTGACCGCTGCACAATTTTGCGTTTGGACTTGCTAATACTAGTTAGTAGTTACTGTTACTCGGGCAGATAGACATCAGTGAACGAGAGCGAGTCTACTGCAAGCGGTAAATCTACAGATGACAAGACAGCAACCATCCAATATCAGCCTCTAACAAGTCTTGCTGGCAACAATGAGCTTGCTCATTACGAACAGTCACATGGCTTCGATCAAATATCACCTGCATTATCCAATATTCATGGCTTGTATGGATGCAGCTGTAATCTTTTTGACGTCATATCCATGGATACAGTTTGAAACCGGGTAACTTGCCAGGCTGTTACTCCTACAAACGGCCTGGGTACGAGGCTAATAACTACCAAACTAGACTCTAAAGTGGACTAGAATGTGGACTGGAAAATGGAGTCTCACTAGCTGTAGAGGCTGCACAGCAAGTCCTTCCTTGTCAGATGTCAGTCAGAAAGAAAAATGGGACATCTCAAAAATCATGGTCCCTGGACCCATCCTCTGCTATATTAATAGGCAAGTTCTTCTTTAGTGAATGTAATTATGTTCAGTGACATTCAGGCTTGATGATAACTACCAAACTATACTCTAATCACTGGACTGGAATGTGAACTGGTGGAATGGAAAATGGAGTCTCACTGTAGAGGCTGTACAGCAAGTCCTGCTTGTCTGGTGTCAGTCAGAATGAAAATGGGGCTTCCCAAAATC
This sequence comes from Agelas oroides, assembly GCA_949130485.1. NCBI lineage: Eukaryota > Metazoa > Porifera > Demospongiae > Agelasida > Agelasidae > Agelas > Agelas oroides. The sequence continues at coordinate 13,945,526 of OX422184.1, read as the reverse complement.
AGGGTCCCTGAACCCATCCTCTGCTATACTAACTACTAGCTACAGCACTACGCATGGGGGCCATGATCACTACTGTTCTTAAAGGAAAGCTGCTACTAAAATTGTGAGCTAGGAGTGACAAGGAAATACAGACAAGGATCAAAAAGAGACTAAGGGTAAAAGGGTCAAGCACAAATTTCTGTCAGCACATTCTGTTATAGTCGCACAAAGCCAGAAACTTGCTTTAGTAGAGAAATGAAGTACTGAGGTATTAATTCCACATCTCAACCTAATGTAGCCAAAACATCAAGGTTTTACCATGCATAATAAACACTCAATGGGTGAGTTCCATAAACTTTCACATTGAAAGAGGGTACACCCAGCAATTTTATAAGAGGGTACACCCATCAACACCCAGCAATTTTACAAGATCAATTTAATAAGAGGGTACACCCAGCAATTAAACAAGAGGGTACACCCTAAGAGGGAATCTTCAATTTCATTGCACACTGGATAATTGGCCACAATTTGAACGGCTTTGTTCCATCACAATTTTTGGTCCAGTGATGCACTGCCACTGCATCCTCTGCATTCTCAAGTTCCACCTTCGGAATGGAGAACTGTTGGTATGAAGGGGAAAATTGCACATGCTTATATATACAAGCAGCTATGTACAATTACAGCCTGGCAGCCAATACAAATTGAAGCCACCCTTTCTGTTCCAGGACATTAAACCAAAATGGAGATGTATGGGAATGAGGTATTAATTACCCTACTCTGATAAGCAAGAAGCTAATAACCACTAGCCTTGTTCTCAGGCCACTCCCAGATTTTGCCTCGAAGCTGTGGAGAAACTCGGGAGAAGGCCTAGGAGCAATATCACGTCACGAACCGGAAATGGTTATTATATTTACCTCTGTTAGGAGCAGCCATTTACAGTCCTTGGCTGAGGTTTTCACCCCCACATCCACAACTCCCTATTTTTCAGGGTGAAAAAAAAGTAATGAATGAATGAACAAAGTGCTTTCATTTGCCTACTGTGAACACAGCTGGAAGCCATTGTTAGTGAAGTAGGCACAGTTCAAGCACTAATCCAGTGACTGCACCGGGCCAAACATTTGCCACTAATAAATGGGGCCCATAGTCATGCAGAATTTTACACTGGCCAAAAACTATAGATACCTACCTTAACATGCAGGTACTTGTACAGTACAGGTGGGTGTCAACAAAACATTCCTATACTGTAGTTGTACTACAAGTGTATGGAGTGAAAAGTATGTGCAGGAACTATGCACATTATGCAAGGTGTGTATTATGGAGTGTAGTAGCATAATACATTACGGTATCTGAGCAGCCACGTGTCGATAAAAGCCTGCTATGGCTGATGTACCACAGTTTATTTTTCTCAAATTGAATCAACATGAGCGTTGTGAAAAGCATACTCCATTGAACCCTCAAAAAGACTGACAGTGATATGCACAACAATCCTAAGAAAGATGACATGCCATATATTAGTAATTTCAATGTCGCCGTTTATTAACTTTGCTGGTGCAAAACCTATCTTCAAAAATGGATTGCGCCAACTGATAACATTTGGTTCGTATTCCCAGCAGAAGTGGGAATACGGACCAAAGAAGGTACCATAGAATCGGGTTATCAGGCGCACTTCATTATTTAGCGCACATCACTTATTAGGCACATGCTGTCTTCTTGACAAAATCTGTCCAGACACTGATAATAAGCGCATTGCTTTAATTAAACGAAAAATTTGAGTGGGCGAGGTGAACTATTCCACAGCTGAACAACCAGGCGAAGGTAATAGCTGGTGCGAACGAGGATCACTCTGCAAATAACCAATGGGGATCACTTTTGCAAATAACCAATCAGAAGTGTGCAAGAAATGTGAAAAGTGACTATAAAAACATCAGACATGGCACCACTTCTCACAGATTTGGTTGAATCATTCGCCATTGTCAGCTGGAAATCCTCGACACTCCCATCGACTGCTCTCTACTGAGTTTCCATTGACTCACTGCTCTCTACCTCACACCCATGGCATCTGCATCTCACTCTCAGCTTATACTCACTGGAACCTCTGTGGAAAAGACACATGGCCATGAACTACGCTTTCTTTGACTGCCATTCTTAAAGAATAACTTAATACAAGAGTGTCATTCGTCATTTTATAGCCAACTGACAAGCTCCTTGTAAACCGGTTCTGACCGGTCATCTGCATCATGACGCGTCGAGAGCTAGCTGTCAATTACCCAATGATGTCACTTTTAGAGGCATGGTCAACCTTCGACCCCCGCTATTTGGCACACTTCATTATGTAGCGTGTATCATTTTACTGTTATCCCAATAAGCGCATGCGCCTGATAACCCGACTCTACGGTATACAGTGAAACCTCTCTAATACAGACACCCTTGGGACCAAAATAACTGTCCTGATTAGTGAAATGTCCTATTGCAGGGGGAGAATAATGAACCATTCCGCTAATGTTTTCTACGTAACATTGCAATTACGCATTACGGTCGGTAAAGAGTTTAGTGTTATTAACTCATTGCATGCGGAAGTAATTTACACATTCCAGTTTAGCAATGTGGAAATTGCCCGCAATCAGCGTTGTCATTCTGAAGGTCGATGTTGACAAGCGTGCTAGCAAGCCCTGTGTCATTGTCTTGATTTGTGTACACAAGTGTGTAACTAGGCTGGACTAGTTTATCTAAGTGGCTTATCAATGCCAACTAAGCTATTTCTGAAGCCATTCTGTGCTCGCTATACAATGAAGCTGACTAGCAATTTGAAATGGCACAATTCTACCGCTGGATACTTACAGTTCTGACTTATAGGCCAGTTTCCAAGTGTAGAACTCCTACCTCAAGTGAAAACTGGGGGCTGTTTGCTCGCTGTGTTCGAGTAAAAGCTTCATATCCGGCTGAACTCGCAATCACCCCCGAACTAGCACCACCTCTTCCTGCCTATCCAGAGTGAAGATGTCAGCCAAAAGGTGTGGTCTAGCCTCATTACTTCTAAATATAAAGGCCTGAGATTCACTAAGCTTGTTAGCTTCGCGGTAAACGGTGAGTTCTATATACTTTACGAGCCTATTATTAGGCTTTCTGCGTAGACCAGTTGTAGCACGTAAGCCTATATTTAGGCTTACAGCGCACAATGAGTTAAGGTGGTGGGTAAATAATTTCACAATGAATTATCTGTCATATGTAACGTAAGCGGCGGCGCACGATCAGAATCCAGGTGCCAAAATACTCTTGTCATACAACTCAACTCTCACAAGCACGTGGGTATATAAATATCACACGAGAACAATAGACTATCGTCATGGCTACGTCATCAGAAATATGGCACAAAGGCTAGACACAAAGGAAACTCAAAACAGATGTAAATAACATGTAAATAAGTCTGTCTCCAGTACATTGGCTCCATTACATCACCCCCAGCTCTCAGGAAGCTCGACCCGAGCGTGTAACCCGGTTTCGTAAGGGGTAGCGACACGCTACAACATGGTCTTGTTGATTCGAGGCTCTAGGTGACTGTTGGTCTTGGGAAGGTGGTCGCTTAGGGTTAGTGCTTCTGCGTTCCAATTGAGTTTTGTGCTGCTGGGACTGTTTCCGTGATCTTGATTGTTTCTTGCTTCCACTGACGTTGTTTGTCCACTTAGGTGGCCGACCTGGCCCTGACCGCTTCCCTCCATACCAGTAGAACCCCGCTGGAATGTCTGGGCAATGCTGAATTCGTGTTTGGTGGACTTGCATTCTACCATCTTGCGGGAAGTATACTTTGATGACTGTGGCGTCGGGGCCATCACAATGTTCAATCCGATAAGGGCCATGCCATGGTCTGGAGAGCTTGCGAAGTGCACCTGATTCCTCCTGGGGAAAGTGCACCATTACCCAGTCACCAACGCGATAGTCTGTGGTTCTGGCCTTCTTATCATACTGTGTCTTGTACCAGTGCTGGGCCTTCTGAATGCTCTCAGCAGCCAACTTCCGAGCAGTGGCTACGGATAGAATAAGCTCTTGTCGATAGTCTGACACGTCAGTGGGTTTTATGAGGTGTGGGGGGTGGAGAGCTGCTTCTGTCAGTGACCTACAATCAAGCCCATACAGCAGGAAAGATGGTTTTTCTCCAGTGCTTTCATGTGGCGTGTTGCAGTACGCCCAGAGTAGACCAGGCAGATATTGGTCCCACTGGTTGCCGAATGTGGCAGCATGCTTGCGAAGCATGGTTTTGAGTGTCCGGTTAAACCTCTCCACCATCCCATCGCACTGGGGATGGTATGCTGTGGTGTTTAGCTTCTTTATCCCCAGTAGCTTACACAGGTCCATCATGAGGTGAGAGAGCAGGTTAGTACCTCGATCAGAAAGAAGTGCTTCTGGTACGCCAATGTTGGGAATCACCTCATCTGCGAGTAGGTGTGCGATTCGGATTGCCTTCTGGTCTGGCACAGGGAATACCATGGGCCACTTCGTGAGAAAGTCCTGGAATACGACAACATGTTGGTTGCCACGTTCAGTTTTCGGTAGGTCCATTATATCCACACCCAAGATTTGGAATGCTCGTTCCACAGGTATGGGTTGAAGGGGGGGCTTTGTCCGTCGACCAGATCCTTGTACCACAGCACACTGAGGGCAATTCCTGCAATGTTGGAGGGTGTCTGTGTACATTCCCTGCCACCACCAGTGTCGCACTAAGACATTGTAGAGTCTGTTCCCGGAGAAGTGTCCTGCCATAGGACCACTATGGTTCTCTTCCATGATCTGCTTTCTCAATTGCTCTGGGACAACTATCCGTCGCTTGTCCCCTTGCTTTGAGTCAACATAGTACAGGATGTTGTCCACTAGTGTCAACACTGATGCTTGGGCCACAACTACTTTTGCTCTCTTCTCCTCTGCTGGCAATTCCTCATTCTCTATAAATGCAATGATCTGAGCAAGTGCTGGATCCTTTCGCTGTTCCAGAGCAAGTTCACTGGGAACTGGCTGTCCCGGTTCCATTCCTAGAAGTGTGGTGACATCCAGGTCATGCATGCTGCTCGTAGTGACTACTGCAACTTGGACATTCGTATCAGCCATGTCTTCTGTAGGGGGTGGGAGTTGTGGATTGCGGGACAGAGCATCTGCATTCGCATTGTCCCTTCTGGCCCGATAGATGATGTGGACTGATTTCACTCCTGAGCCATAGACTTTGCTCCACCAGTGAGCGTGCTTCCCACTAGGGCTAGGGGTCTCCAGAATAGCTTTCACTGCCGAGTGATCGGTGTACACTGTCACATTGTGTCCATACAGATATGCATGGAAGTGACTGCAGGCCCACACCACTGCAAGGGTCTCCAGTTCTGTCACTGCATAGTTCTTCTCCGGTGGGGAAAGTGCTCTGCTGGCAAATGCGATGGGATGCAGCTTTCCATCACTCTGCTTCTGGGAGAGGACTGCACCTAGCCCTCTGATGCTGGCATCAGTTTCGAGAACGAAATCCTTACAGAAATCAGGATACGCCAGGACGGGGGCTGAGGACAACTTGTGTTTCAGCGATGTAAATGCTTCTTGGCACTCCTTCGTCCAGTGAAAAGGCGCTCCCTTCCTCGTCAGGGCATGAAGCGGATGTGCTATCTTGGCGAAGTTTTGAATGAATCGTCTGTAGTACGATGCAAGTCCTACAAACTGCCGTATCCCCTTGATGTTTTGCGGGATTGGAAAGTCCGTCACTGCTGCAGTGTGAGCAGGATTAGGCTTCAGACCTTCTGCGGTAATAAAATGCCCAAGGAACTTCACCTCTTTCTGAAAGAATTTGCACTTGGGCAACTTGAGCTTTAAACCAGCATTCTTGACGGCATTCAGAACAAGGGAAAGGTGATGCAGATGTTCGTCCAAGGTCTGTGAGAATATGAGCACATCATCAATATAGGCATCGACGAAGTCAGGTCCCTCTTCAGGGTTGAGTCCCCTCAGGACACGTTCCATCAGGCGTTGAAACGCTGAAGGGGCATTGCGTAGCCCAAATGGCATGACTCTAAATTCAAACAAGCCACGGGTAGTAATGAAGGCTGTCTTCTCTTGTGAGTCTGGGTGAACTGGGATTTGCCAATAACCTGATGCAAGGTCAAGTGTTGAGAAGTACTTCGATTTGCCCAACTGGTCAAGGAGGTCATCAATCCTTGGCAGTGGGTAGGTGTCAGCCTTAGTGACAGAATTCAGATGTCGATAATCAATGCAGAACCAGAGGGATCCATCTTTCTTCCGTACCAGTACAATTGGGATTGCCCAGGGGCTGATCGAGGGTTGAGTGACACCGGTCTCTTGCATCTCTTTCAGCTGCCGTGCAACTTCCTGATGGACAGCAAAGGGGGTTCGGCGTAGTGGCTGTTTCTTGGGTTGTGCATTGTCAGTATCAATGTGAAATTGGATGAGATCAGTCTCACCTCTCTCTTTCTCCTCCAGGACAATAGCCTCATGTTCCTCTGCTAAAAGTGTGTACAGCTTCTCCTTGTCGTCCCCTGGTAGATCCATCTCCTCCCGCTCCAACAACTGCAATAACTTCTCTGTCCGGATCTGTGTCCTCTCCTGAGATGACACTTTGCTCACGCTTGGCTGTGAATCGGTTGTTACCTCTTCCATGGAGCTTGTTGCAGGGTGCTGCTGGGGGCCATTCATGCTTCCAGCCAACAGAGCTGTCACTTCTTCAGCTGTACTTGAGTCTGACAGAGCTTGAGTCTTGGTCTCCTCAGTGGCTGTGCTAACTACCTTTGCCCTCATTGCCGTACCAAGTTGGGTTCCTTTCTGGATCTTCTGCGTGTATCCCATGGGATTTGAGATGAGGACGCGAGCTTGCCCAGGTCGAATCAATGCTGTGTTGATGAACAATCCAGTGGACTCCTCCAGACCAGGGTCTGACTCTAATACTAGTGGGCCTCTGTGATGCTGCTTGTCAACTTGCACTGCCACTACGGCACTCTGGTGAGGTGGTACGCGTGTGGTCTGTAGCAGTCGGACACGCACTGTAGGCACCTATGCTGTGGCCTGCTGTGCCGGTGTCTTCTTCTTGTTCTTCAGCTTCCCTCCCCTCCACACTTCAACATCAGAGTGGTACGAAATGATGCCCAGCTGATGGCAGATGCCTTCAGATAGCAATAGCTGATCATGGGCATCCATCTTGATATAAACTGGTGTCTTGATTTCTGTGTCATTGAAGGTGACATCAAGATCCATTCTTCCGTCTAGGGAGAAGGGTTGCCAGTCATAGTTTCTTGGAGTCTTGTCAGCCTCCTTGAAGTCCTTCTTCTTCAACCTTGCTACTGCAGCCACCTTTTTGAATAGTTTGCCACCAATAATGGTGATGTCTGCCCCAGTGTCTACAATACCATACGCTGGGACGCCCTGCCCTGTATGCATACTCTAGCACACAGAGGATGACTGCCCTTGTCTTCCAGTCGCACCGAGCGAATGTCACTGTCCTCCTCTGACTCAGATGACGAGGATGCAAGGAAATCCAGGGGGCTATCCGTCTTCTGCTGTGTATCCTTGAGGTGACGGTCGGTTGTTAGCACTGCCTTGGCACTCATGGGAGTTCTCCTCTGATCTCGATTACGACCATTGCTCTCTGTCTTTTGGTTTGGGCTTTACAATCCCTGGCCAAGTGGTCAGTACTACCACAATTGTAGCATCGTGGGCGATCTTGCGGTCGTCTCACTTGCTGTTTTGTAGGTTGTTTGTTAGGCTGAGGCTGTTGAGATGGTAACCCCCAGGGTTTCCGGAATGAACGTGCAGCTGGGGAGGCTGCTGTTGGTCTCTGATATTCTTGCCATTTCTTCAATTCAGCTTGATGCTTCTCTTCATTTTTGGCAGCCATGCACAACTCGGGGTATGTCTGGGCTCCAGAAACAGCAGGGGCTTTCATGAGGTTGTATCGCAGCCCCTCCTGTAGTTGGCCATGGAGTAGGGTTTGCCTTGTTTCAAGTGACATTCCATCTTGTCCATAGGCTATTGTGAATGTGCGCTCTAGTCTGCGGATGAAGTCTGCTACCGTCTCCTGATCTCCTTGTGAAGTGTGCCTAAAGTCTTGTGCTGCCAGGGCTCGACTCTGGGGCTCCAATCGACCACGCAGGGTTTCAACCACCTCACCGAAGGTTTGCTGACTATCTCTCCCCAGGAGATTCCACTCTTGTAGTGCACGTCCACCCAAATGGCCAGCCAATTGGATGAGCTGCTCCTCTTCTGTCCACTGGTTCCACCTGGATGCCCTTTGAAGACTTGGGAGCCAATCATCTAAACGAATCTCTGGATTTTCGCCCGTGAATGGGTCAATTGGGGGTGCCTTACCCCTTCGTTTCCCTGGATGTGAGTCCTGAAGCCCCTGTTGTGACCCCACTTCTGGTGTGTCCCCTTCTCTAGCAGGAAGTGTGGGTGGAGGCAGCCTGACCGTCCGGGGTGGAGGTACTATACTGGTAGGGGCATCGGTACTGGGTTCATGGTGAGTTAGCGAATCCCCCACGTGGACTCTGGATGACTCTGTTAGTCTCCGCAGCTGTGCTGTCACTTCAGCGATCTCCTGGTCCTTCTGCTCCAATGCCTCGTCATACTCAGCGAGTTGCTGGCAATTGATGCGCCAGATTTGCTGTACTCGCTCCTTTTCCGCTTTGAGAGATTCCTGCACACGTTCCAGCTCCTCGTCACTCCTCCCGCTGGGCGTGGCTTCCGCTTCGTCGGCACGTTGTCGTTCGCTGGCTAGTTCCTCCTGCGTTTGTTCTAGCGCCCTGCGTAGACCGTCCATCTCCAGTGTCTGCCCCTCCAGCGCAACTTCCAGATCTTGGTTTTGCTGTCGTAGCTCCTCGACGGCCTGCTGAAGTTCTTGTAACTCGTCCGTCTGCTCAGGGGCCGACGGCTGGCTCCAAAAGAACGGCTGGGCTTGACTAAAGATTCCCGATGCATCCAAAAGGTACAGATGGATTTGCACTCCGCTTTCTTCCAGCACCGCCACTTGCACGTTCTGAGATTCACGATGCAGATCTTGCAAGCTTGCCATCGATCATCTGACGTAGTTCGTCTGTCGATGAGCTCGACTTCGGTAAGCCGAGAGCATCTGCGATGGACTGTAGATGAGCGGCTGCCAACCGTTTCAAGTTGAGGGGGTAGCGCCTCGCATCGGCGAGAACTGTGTCTGGATCCATCGTCCTCCTGTACGAACGACTGTCGCCACAGCACTGGCTTCTGAGCTCACTGGTAGCCTAGCTAATAAGTCACAATCTAACTAGCTAGCTCACTGGTAGCCTAGCTAACAATTCGCAATCCAACTGAACATGAGTCAGTCGGCAGGACCTCCACTGTAACATAAGCGGCGGCGCATGATCAGAATCCAGATGCCAAAATACTCTTGTCATACAACTCAACTCTCACTTACAAGCACGTGGGTATATAAATATCACACGAGAACAATAGACTATTGTCATGGCTACGTCATCAGAAATTTGGCACAAAGGCTAGACACAAAGGAAACTCAACACAGATGTAAATAACATGTAAATAAGTCTGTCTCCAGTACATTGGCTCCATTACACATATATAAAATGTCTCATCTTACTAGTTGTGCGATCACTTAAAGCCAAACCTGACATTCTAATACTGCATGGCAAGTACTATCTGTGTAACAAATCATGATACCATAGCAAATTCACAATCAGTAGTGCAAACGTTTCGTTTCATCATCAGTGCAATGATACAAAGTGTGACCTACTCACTATATATATCTACAGGTGACGTCATGGTTACAGAAAGTTGAACGGGTATTTAGAGAGTAAAGTTAGACAGAAATGATAACCGGAAGCATGTGCGCTAGGAGCAGAGAAGACAACACAAAGGAAAGGAAATGGAGTGAGAGGACACACAGAGAGAGAAAGAGAGGGAAGTCAGAACCAGATCCTCTCCAACATCAGACCTGGGTCCAGGTTCATGTTATTGTCCGTTGTTCTAATTGTCAGGGCCTCCTGGACCTTCCGTTTGGTAATGAATTCCTCTGTCTTTATGACTGCAGCCTGTTCCCATTGGACTGAGTGGTCTGTCTCTGTCACGTGTACTGCGATGCCATTGTTAGTATCTCTGTTGCATACGGACCGTTTGTGTTCCATCAGCCTTGTCTTGTACGTTTGTGTTCCATCAGCCTTGTCTTGAGGGTGCGACCTGTCTCTCCTATGTAGAGAGAGCCACATTCACAGGGGATACTGTAGACAACACCCTTCACGTTGTGTTTGTCAGGCTTTCCTTTGACCGTCATCGGTTTTTGTCTGAGTGTGGTCTGTGTCTTGAAAACTGTCCTGATATTCAAGAGTCTGACACGTCTCTCAATGGTCTCACTTAGTCCCTTTGAGTAAGGGATGAATAGTTTCTTCGGCTTCTCTCGGTCACCTGGTGAGTCACCATGGCTCCTAGTTCTTGTCAGTGTTCTCTTCACTAATTTTGTGGGGTATCCATTCACTTCAAAGGTCCCTTGTAAGTGTTCGAGTTCTGGACCAAGTTTGTCCTCGTCGCAAATGTTGTGTGCTCTTTGTCTTAGGCATGAGATAATGCCTGTTTTCACTCTGGGATGGTGATGTGAGTTGTAGTGGAGGTATCGGTCTGTGTGTGTACATTTCCAGTACACAGACGTCGTCAGCTGTTCATCTCTCTTTTCAACTAGCTCATCCAGGAAGGGGAGTTGGCCATTCTGTTCAATCTCCATTGTGAATTTGATGGGGTCACGCATGTTGTTTAGATGTTCCAGGAAAGATTCCAGTTTATCCTGACTATGTTGCCAGATGACAAACGTATCGTCAACATATCTCACCCAAAGTTTAGGCTAGTCCAGGGCTCATTCTATAGCTTCTTGTTCAAATGCCTCCATGTATAAGTTGGCAACCGCGGGAGAGAGAGGGGATCCCATGGCAGCCCCGTCACATTGTTCCCAGAGCTTCCCATTCTGCTGAAAGTATGTTGTCCTGAGGCAGAGCTCTGTCAGTTGGCAGATTGAGGATGGTTTGAGTGAAGTTCTGTCACCCAAGCTCTCGTCTTCTTCTTTGCCATTATAAGCATGGCTTCGTCAATCGGGACTTTGGTGAAGAGACCGCATACATCAAAGCTGACCATGAGGTCTTTGTCATCGAGTTTGACCTTGTGTGACAGCTGCACAAAGTGTGTAGAGTTCAGGATGTGTGAGGGGGTTGTACCTGTTAGCGGGTTGAGGATCCTTGTCATCTCTTTAGCGAGGTTGTAGTTGACCGAACCTATTGTCGAGACGATCGGACGTAAGGGAATTCCATCTTTGTGTACCTTGGGTAGTCCATAGAGTTGTGGAATGTAGCTGTGTGACGGATTCAGTCTTTTCCTCAAACCTGGCGGGAGTTTACCTATAAACTCAAGGTGTTTAAGTCTTTCTGATAATTCCCTTTCCAGCTTCTTCGTGGGGTCTTTCCGTATCTGCCTGTAGTTATCATCTGAGAGGATGTCGTCAATCTTGGACTGGTAAGCAGAGGTGTCCATAACAACTGTGGCATTTCCCTTATCTGCTGGAAGGATGACAACAGTGCTAACTGCCTGTTGTTGTTGTCTTGTCAGGTTTGGGCTCGGAGGTCCGGCTTTCTCTAAACAGTCCTTCACTATGCGTCTCAGTTTCATTCCTGTTTGAGTGTCCAATTGTCTTGCTAGAGCTTCCATACCTGCAATGATGTCCCTCTCTGGGACCTTGTTTGGCGCAACGGCAAAATTCAGACCCAGTGAGAGCACATCCTTCTCGGCTTCATCCAACTCCCTCCCACTCAAATTGACTATGACCTTTGTGTTATCCAAGCTTGTCACATGTTTAGTCGGGGATGATCCCGTTTTTGTAAGATAGTCGAATTTCTTCTTGTGCTTCTCTTTGGTGTCTTGGAACACCTTGTCAGCTCTTGCATCTGCCCACGTTTTGATCTGTTCAAAGCGACCTTCGTCTGTCAGTAACCATAGTTCCCGTTCAGCCATCGCAATGTCCCTGCCGACTGTCACCTTCATCCTGCGTGCGAAGTTCATACGTTCTCTCTAGATTGCTCTGCTGGCCCTGTCCGCAATGTTCCTTGCTCTCGTCGAATTAATTGTTGTTATAATTCTTAGTCCCTTCGGGACCACGTCGGAGTTTCTACATCGTATGAAGAAAGTCACATGGTTTCTATATCTAGCTAGTTTCTCCTGTAGATTACAAAGCTTGTAGGTAGACCTCACCGTGGCTCGCTCTGAGCGGTCAATAATGGCAACAGAGATACTAACAATGGCATCACAGTACACGTGATAGAGACGGACCACTTAGTCCAATGGGAACAGGCTGCAGTCATAAAGACAGAGGAATTCATCACCAAACGGAAGGTCCAGGAGGCCCTGACAATTAGAACAACGGACAACAACATGAACCTGGACCCAGGTCTGATGTTGGAGAGGATCTGGTTCTGACTTCCCTCTCTTTCTCTCTCTGTGTGTCCTCTCACTCCATTTCCTTTCCTTTGTGTTGTCTTCTCTGCTCCTAGCGCACATGCTTCCGGTTATCATTTCTGTCTAACTTTACTCTCTAAATACCCGTTCAACTTTCTGTAACCATGACGTCACCTGTAGATATATATAGTGAGTAGGTCACAATTTGTATCATTGCACTGATGATGATCCACAGATCGAAACGTTTGCACTACTGATTGTGAATTTGCTACGGCTTAATAAGCTCAAAAGAATCACTACCTAGTCTGATTGTGACGTAGCATTTAACTGCTTAGATCCCCATGGATCTGTACTCCATCATGATACCATGCTACAGAAAATAACATGGAGAGGTTGAGTTTTGTCACATTTCATTCGCACGGTACGAGAGCCACATCCTCCATTCTTGGTGTGGAGAAAGTTCAACAGTCGCTAGAGGGGGCTACGTTTTGGTCATAAGCTGTAAAGCTTAACGAATAGCGAGTTAAACTGTTAATCCTGTAGTGTATGAGACTTGTGCTACATTAAGTGGTATAAGGTGTGACTTTGCAAATTCAAAATGTGCTCAAGTGCACGCTAGCTGGTAGCTAGCTATGGATCACTGTGGATTGCAATGGCACTTTTTGTGTTCCTCAGCCAAAGAGAACGCCAACTAACAATGGAGAACAATTAAAGATTGGTAGATCTAACCACAGTCAATCTCGTGGCTCATGCTCAGGTCATTGTAGTTACGTTGGCTAGTACATAGCTGTGATATCCACAGCAACTTTTGTTGACCTCAGTGGCTAGTCCATCTCATGGCTTACACACGATACACGAGAGCATAATGTTATGTTACCAAGCTGTTGGATAGTTCAAGCATCTTGTTGAAGCATGTGATCTTGGTGGTGAAGTCTGCTATCACCTATCCTTAAAGCACTAATGCCACCACGCTACCCTTAGTGTCATTGTGGTAGCTGCTTGAAGTTTCAGCTACATACTTTGAGATGACATTTTATGATTTCCAATTTCATTGCATAACTCGGTTTCTCCATGGGTGTTCTACATTTGAACTTATACCACATTACATCACTTTCTATGTATTTCATTGGATGAACAACGGAGTACAATGGGTCATATATGTAAAAATTGTAAGTATAGGGTTGATTACTTGCAATGACATGTAGAATTGCAGTCTACTTACAAACTGTAATCGTCATAAAGTACTGCGGTACTTAGGCCTAACACACTTTACAAAATTGCTTATTGTTGTTCTGCTGCAGCTCTTTCAGTTTCTTCAGCTTCTCTCATAGTAGTCGCTGCCATTTCTCCTTCAAGGGGAACTTCACACGCTCGCAAAATAAGCTTTGATAGCCGTTTTCTTCACACGTTGCGTGTGAAACCGTCTAAATGATGATTTCCAAAAAACCCTCACTTCCACTCCATTTTCAGAATGTTTTTAGGAGGGTTGTCAGATGCTGCCATGGACAATCCCATATCATCCATAATGTCAAAGTATCACTAACAATGTTGCCAATGGTCTTACCAGGCTTATCCATGGACCATCCATGAATGGCCACCTTGACTACTCAGTCTGACCATCGGATGGACCATCCATGGATGGCCACCTTGCCTACCACCCCCTCTGTCTAAGTATCCGTGGATGCCAGAGTTACTGTGCCATCCATGGACCATCCATGGACCATCCATGGATGGCCACCTTGCCTACCACCCCCTCTGTCTAAGTATCCGTGGATGCCAGAGTTACTGTGCCATCCATGGACCATCCATGGATGGCCACCTTGCCTACCACCCCCTCTGTCTAAGTATCCGTGGATGCCAGAGTTACTGTGCCATCCATGGACCATCCATGAATGACCACCTTGCCCCCCCCCCCCCCCCCGCCTTTGTCTAAGTATCTGTGGATGCCAGAGTTACTGTGCCATCCATGGACCATCCATGGATGACCACCTTGCCCCCACCCTTTGTCTAAGTATCCGTGGATGCCAGAGTTACTGTGCCATCCATGGAGCATCCATGGATGGCCACCTTGCCTGCCACCCCCTCTGTTTAAGTATCTGTGGATGCCAGAGTTACTGTGCCATCCATGGACCATCCATGGATGACCACCTTGCCCCCACCCTTTGTCTAAGTATCCGTGGATGCCAGAGTTACTGTGCCATCCATGGACCATCCATGGATGGCCACCTTGCCTGCCACCCCCTCTGTTTAAGTATCTGTGGATGCCAGAGTGCCATCCATGGACCATCCATGGATGACCACCTTGCCCCCCCCCCCCCCCTTTGTCTAAGTACCCGTGGATGCCAGAGTTACTGTGCCATCGATACAATTTGAGTAAAAGACAATCTCAACATCTATGTTCATCACACAAATAAAGTAAGTAAAAGAGAAAATGGCACTTGTTCATGTGCTGAGTGATGCAAGCATACTTAGACAACCATGACATATTTCTGTGTCAACCTGTATTGGAAAGATACCTTGTTTAATTAAATGCTATAATTGCTATAATAAATAAATAGATCAGTAAACTCTTTACCAACCACAGAAAACTGCTTAATTTGTGCAGTACTAAATCTTTACCAACCACCAATGCTCTTTTCCATCATTGGTGTCATAAAATATCAAAGTGGCATTTCCATTGAACTGACCAGAACTTAAGACATGGGTTGTTCCACTTATACAAAAAAAAGCCAAGCAAAATGGAAACCAAAACATAGCAAAAGCTTTCCTCAGATTCAGTAACACCTAAAAACAATGACAAAACAAAACACGTGCTGGATTGCTGGCATACTTCTTTAAATGGCAACCGTCATCATAGCATAGAAATCCTGTAATTAGGTTATTAGAGATCACAGCATGGATGTGCTTCAAGTATTTGTAATGAATATGAGTAACATGTAGAAGTACTATCGAGTGAGATAAAACTAGATTTTACAGCTAGAGACTGTTCTGGAACAGGAGTATGTGGCTATTCCCAAATTTTATGTGTTAAACATAGGTTTTATCAGTGACAGTCCGTATTCCATACTACAGGAGTGATAAAGTGGTCATGTGAAATTGCTAGAAAAGGGCTTGAGAATCAAGTTAAGTGGGCTATTCCATTTAGCATCTGAATTTCAGCTCAAAATTTATGTCAATCTCAATCTACACAGTGTTCTACAATATAGTTAACATGAACTTACAACTGTGGCTTGTTGCTTCTTTGTTCTCATGGAAGGTGTGTATGATTCCATGAACCTGAGATTTAGACTCTGCACCAAACAGCTCACCTATCATTACCACCATCCCACAAGGCCATGCTCCGACCACAACTCCTATGTACCACCATTACTAAAATGCTACATATGATCCCTAATTAGTATGTATGCTTAAAAAAGAAGGAAAAATTAGCTGGTCACTTTACGTTGGATTAGATTTATCAATAATGACAATACACAATTTCAAAGCCCCAAGATCCTTATTTCTACTCTATATTTGATTCTTTCATCACCACAGCTGTCTTAAAATGCCAAGGGACATTCCTGAAGGTCAATTCCCCTATAATCAGACACTCCAATTTTGTCATTTCACTATTCAAGTCTACATAACTGATACAGTAACAATTCCAGTGTTTGTACACTGCATGGTTTTCAAGTTAGGGCTGTTCTTCCTCTAAACACTTTGTTAGCTGCAAGGTGTCAGGAAGAACAGCTCAATCTCAGTCAAGCCAAACAATGCCTGCCGTATGGTGCATGACTTGAGAATGATCCTTTTCTGTGTTGCATTTAAGGTCTGCAGAGTCCATTTGTGTCAACTTAAAATTCTAAAGTGATTGAGGAGTTAAGAATGAACATTTACATTGTCAATCGTTCTTTCTAAGCTAGTATATTGTATACTTAGACCACACGTCATGTTCTGTGTGCACATGCATACCCACTGCTGGATGATTGAATGCTGTCAACCACACAAGGTCTTTTAGCTGCTGGTGGTGATGTTACATCTTTACACACAGTAGAAAGTGTGTGAATGGTTTGTCCTCCAGATGTGTAAGATTTCTGGTGGAGATAATGCCATGCTCATAGTCTTGAATCAAGACATCGGGCAATGATGATGCAAGTTCCCAACTGCTCTCTGTGACTGGTCTGCCTAGCCAAATCAACTGTATTGCAGTACTGTTTTGAACTTTGATCACCAACAAGAGCATATTCAACTGTATACAGTGGAACACCTCTATCTAATAGACACCTTGGGACTAAAGTAAGGTATCCTGAACACAGGGTCCTCATTTTAGGGATTTGGAATAGAGAAGTTCTACTGTTTAATTGTACCTGGTAGAGAGTTGAAGAACGTGTTACACATTTGCCGATGATGAAGCCAACTGTGTCCCTGCAAGTTATGGCTGATTCTTTGGGCACTTCACTAGTACAAGATTCATCAGTTACCTGAATATTTTGTCGCTTAGCTACATTTGGCTTATGTAGCTGGCAGAAGTGTGACTTGTAATCTGGTGAATTAGGGCATCCAGTTTGTACCCTTCCAGGTAATCCTTTGTAGTCAGCATATCCTGCATTTGTAGCTAAACACACATCTCAGTGGTTCTTCATGTTACCATCTACTACAAGCATTTCTCCACAGCCATGCTTCTGGCATCGATGTTCTACATGTGAAGAAGGACAATGGAAAGTATGTCTATTCTCACAACCACATGATAAGTATTCCAAAAACCATCTTTAATGCTCCTGTAAATTATCTGTCTCTATTTCTGCTGTAAGTTCTACATTGAATCCTTTATAATGTAGTGAACAAGGTGCTAAATTCTCTTTTAGTTGAAGTTTTATATACTGTATTTCTTTGATTAGACACCACCCTCAAATAGTAGCTGCACAATTGGAAGCCCTGAGCAAAACAAATGCTGCCTCCAAATACAGTCTGTCCTCGAGCAGTAGCTACACGACACAAACAGCGACGAAACAGTAGCGCAGCATCTGATCAAGGAAATACAGTAGCTTCTATTATGCAACAGTGTATGATGTGTTATGTAGTCACATGTGAGGTCCTGCACACAAACTGCACTATTGTAGCATGAACATGTCTGTGATTGAGCATACCTACGTACTTTCTCATGAATGCCCCATGATAGACACGTCATGTTCTCAATAGCTGCTGTAGTACTGCCGTGTAGAGGTAGATTGTAAAGGCAGAAATCGTCAGGATACCGTGAAGCTGCTCCTAGGACTGCATACTGAAAGATTGCATCTTCGATTTGTCTGCGGTCTACCCTTTGCCTCTCGATCAGCAGCCTCTCAACCCTTTGGGTATATACATGAATAAGCTTGGGATTAAGTGTAGGATTAAATATAATGTATTCTGCTTCATTTTGATGTGTTTTTTCAATAGCAAGATGGCAAGAGGAACTCGACTAACATGAGAATGATGCTTTAATATATAAAGCACCACCGCTGCGGGTCCGGAATGCGGAGGTATCCGTTATTGACATTCGGTATACTTCCGGTAGGCGTGGTAATCTGTGATCGGCTGGGCTGTTGAACGCCGCGCATTTTCTGACTTCTCCGTTGCTTTCCGCTGATGAGAAAGGCTAGCACGATGAGCAGTAGTGCTAATATAGTGCTCGGTCTTTGAATCCAGCGACGGTGGCATTACGAAAGCGGTCGACAAGCGTCCGCATTATGTGGGTGTAACTCCACTGTCCGTTTTCGGAGGTAATTTTATATTGGCTAAGGTACGTCGGGGACTGATCAGTGTCCGTTGTTCGGAGTTGAGAGGTGTCCGCTTCTCGGAGGTTCGAAATGTATTAGTTCTATGGTAAAATCAATCGGGGGCAAGTGAGCCGTCCGCTGTACAGAGGTTGTCCGCTTTTCAGAGGGTCCGTTATTAGAGGTTTTACTGTAGTGGTAATTCTTCAGCTTAGTTGTAGTAGCTTCACCACACCCCCTTTCTAATTACCCATTTTGAGTATTTATGGTTCATTGTTCACAGTTACGTTCAGTTTTATACCACTGAAGAAGATCTTCGGATCGAAACGTATGGTGTTTATTAAACATTTGAAGCTACTACGACTAAGCTGAAGAATTACCACTACTATTATATTGACGTAGTAATGAATCTATATGACATCTACATTTATATATACATGCATACAAGGGCCAGTGGTGGAATTGGTACAGAATTCTGAAATTTCACATATGACTCCTACATTACATTAGATGCATGTATGGTGGGAGCTTTTCTAAAGATGCATGTATGGTGGGACCTTCAAGTGCTCAGCAGTCAACAACAAACATGAATGCAAGAAATAATCTACATAGCTTTTCTAAAGATGTATGTATGGTGGACCTTCAAGTGCTCAGCAGTCAACAACAAACATGAATGCAAGAAATAATCTACACAGCTTTTCTAAAGATGCATGTATGGTGGGACCTTCAAGTGCTCAGCAGTCAACAACAAACATGAATGCAAGAAATAATCTACACAGCTTTTCTAAAGATGCATGTATGGTGGGACCTTCAAGTGCTCAGCAGTCAACAACAAACATGAATGCAAGAAATAATCTACATAGCTTTTCTAAAGATGCATGTATGGTGGACCTTCAAGGGATAGTGGGGGAGATATGTCCTAGAATCTCAAAGCTTGTTCATCCTCCTCAGCCTCAATTCTATGTAGAATTCAAAGTGAAACAGCATTAGGCTTCATAATGAAGCCAAGCATAGCTTTCTGGTGAGGCTTCCAGAGCCCAACCATCTGTTCAGTGTTCTGGTCATCTGCTGGTTCATCTGGGTCTCCTTTCACCTCACCAACAATTGAGTATACTTTTTTTGTGGGATTCCAAAACACAACGTCTGCAACTCTATCATGATGCTCTGGGGTAGAGAGCATCTCTCTAGCACCTTGGTTAGCTCTTGTTTTTCTTTGTAGACACAATCTTCCAACACTGCAGCTTCCAGGCTGTTGACTGCCAGACGGACTTGTACTGGGATTTACATAGCACCCAATCCAAGGTTCGGTGTGCTGGTCTACTGAGCAACAATGCATCGTGAATGAGGAGCAAAACAATTTTCCTGCACAATTTGTGAAGTGAAGATCTTTTGCAGTCTGGAAACGTATCCATGCTTGCGAGAAGAGAAATTTAACAAATTTCTCTTGTTGGTTCAGGTCTTCCACAATGTGTGGCAATAGGGTGCCACAGAGCAGGATCAAATGTCCTTCGTTTGTCGGTAATGAATGTTTCCAAATGAGATCCATGACACTCTCATCTCTGGGAGGGTCGTCCTTAACCTCATCTCTCTCATCTCTGGGAGGGTCGTCCTCAACCGAGGAAGGGCCATCTTCAGCATCAAGTAAGGGAGGAGTTCTTTCCTCAACCTGCAGATACAAGGGGAGGATAAATATCTTGCTTGTTCCACAAGTGGCCTGATATCTAGCGTTTGCACAGAATCTACTACCCCATAATTTCATGGGGTAATGACTATGATTACCTCCTCTCCGGGAGGGTTGTCCTCATGTCCAGCATCAAGTGAGGGAGGAGTTCTTTCCTCAACCTGCAGATACAAGGGGAGGATAAATATCTTGCTTGTTCCACAAGTGGCCTGGTATCTAGCGTTTGCACAGTTCTTTGCTCAAACCAGGCATACTTAACTCTTAGCACCACACATAGTTTAAAATCATCACCCATACGTAAACCGCTTACTAGTTAGTTACGGTGGTTCAAATATTGGCCAACTCGTGCACAAGATAACATGCAGTTAAGTTGCCTAGAAAACTGTAGAAGTGCCTAGTGGCATCCTAAGAACGGTTATTAGCAACTGACATACATGTAAGCTTTGCAAAAAATATTGAAGCAAATTCCTAATATAGAGCAACATAGCCTGCTCAAAGCCCTTCCCAGGGACTTACTCAGTCATATATTCCAGTCAAGTAATCACCAAAAACTTCTATCAATCCCTTGGGGGAGTCGTATTGAGTCCATGAAAGTTCATTCTAACACTCAGATGCCTGTGTTTGTGCAAGAGCAAGCTACTCTGTGTGCCAGGCAGCCATGGCTAGTTACTCGACATTGTTGACAAACTGCACATGCAGGCACATTGGAAGCCAACATATGCAACATACATGTTTTGTGGTTAAATGAATGCTTTATTGATCTTACTAGTTCCCTGGCTCAGCAGTTCTGGACTAAAGCTGAGCACTGGCTTTCCACAAAAGGTCTTTCAACAGTTACTGTTCAACCTTCATACCCAGGCCAATGAAGGCCAATGAACCGCATACAGTCATATGCTATTGTTGTCTATTACATAATTATTATACTGTTAAAAATAGGGTGAGGTAACACCCCACAAATTGCAGCTCATTTTGTGGAGTGTTATTAAAACATAAAATTGAGTAGTGTTAGCTAAAAGTTACGAGTATAGTTTTTAATGTCTGCCCCAATCAGAAATCAATTGATTTTAACAATAATATCATCTCACCGTATAGTGGTCTGGTCTGTGATTCGGGATATCCACACCAGTCGGTTCTCTGGTCGGTGGTTGTAGAAATTTTGGTGACACCTATCTCGGTGAGGCAGAGTAGATGATAAATAAAAAGTTTACCGGACCCATTCCTCAACAAAAAGCCATAAACTGCGCTGATTCCATGTATAAAATTGAACAGTGGCTGAAATCGAGAGGGCAGGTGGGTGGGCAGCGCTCTCCTATCATCATCTGTGGAAAAGTTAAATAACAAGGTAACATTCCAATTTTAGCTTAGTTGATTGTTAAAATTGTTTAAATAATTTTAGTTTGAATCTTCACTTTTAGTAGTTGTTTTAGTTATCAGAGTCGGTAGACTATGTAGGGATGGTGCTGTGTAGGGATGCAACACACAATATATGCAATACTTAAGCAAAAGCTGTATAACTTCACCACAAACACACTAAAAGCTTGTTAGCACAGGCTTCCTCTTGAGTGCTTTTGTGATCAGCAAGACTCTTGTAAGTGGCCAAAAGCCACGCGGACGATAGTCTCGGAGCCAGACCCTCGCATGTGGAAGGAGGGTCTGGTAAACTTGCATTCATAAACTCTTTATGGGATGTGGTCTCCTTACAGGCTTTCTATGCAATAATTGAAGGTGTTGATTGGGTGCAAATATGCATGTGCTCAATTTGCTACTGTAGACCGTCGCTGCCAGTGAAGATACTAGTAACGAAGCGACCGTTTGACAGTACCTTGGAGAGCGCCACTGCTACTTTTGGCAGGCAATTTAAACAGCCAATAGCAGGGAAGCCAGGAACTGTGGTGTTGGCTAACAAAATTTGCGTGACTTGTGTCCGTTGTGGTGCACAAGCGCCTCTGGAGGACTTAACAATAACTGCGATGGACTTACGTTTGCCTCCGTGACTTCCAAGCGCCAAAATTTGCCGATAAACGTAAATGACAGTACCAAGGGGACTTTCACAGTTCCACTGCCCGGGTAGTAAAACCGAATACGCACTTCTATCCTTTTCACAACAGTTTTCCAGCTGCTTGAGATTCGCTGGAGAACATCTAAGCTTGTTGAACGATGGTCGCTTCGATTCTTGTATCAATCGCTGGTCCATCGATCAAATTCACCATGTTGTCATGCTAAATGTAAAAGCATGCAGTAGTGAAAGTGCCATTTTTCAAATTCTTTCTTTCTTCATTACAACCACTTTGTTCAAACGATGATATCTCGCAAACAGTTTAAAGTCACTGTCACTTTAGCACAAAACTGATGCACAGAGAAATTCAACCTGGTCAATAAAAGCCATTATAACACTCTGTGGTTGCTGTCCATTGTGAAGGACGCCATTTTTCTAATTTTGTACACATGCACACATGTAGTCCCATCCCCAGGCCAAATACCACAATCATTGGGAATGAGACTAGTGCACAAGCAAATTGCAAGTTGACCACGCACATGGCTGGCACAGTCTTTTTCTGTTGAAATGGGCAAAGTTTATGAACACCAAATGGGTAAGGCACTGCATTCAGCTGCCAAATTATAGCTACACTAAATAAAGTAGCTACTTACTAGCCTCGTTCCCAGGCCCTCGCCCAGCTTCCCGTCGCTTGCAGTACGGTAAAGCGGGAGAGGGCCTGGTACATTTCCTCACGTGAGTGACGACACGTGTAGAAAGGCAGTAGAAAGGCTTTAATTGAACGTGGGCGAGCACAACTAAATTGTTGCTGTGTGTCTTCACTGTCTTGGCTTGGTAAAACTCTCTGTCCTCCCGACTGTCTCGTGAAGAGCGACATAAAAGCACCTTCGTGCGCTGCCATCTTTCGACTCGGAATAGTCGTGCTCCAGGGCGTGCGAGCGTGCAAAGTTTTTTGTGGTTTACATGTCACCCACGTTCGCATAATTTGCCCTGCCGCTACAGCTGTTCATTATACGCAACGTATGTGAGTGTTTCCTTGGGAATCCCCACAAAAAGCTTTGCGTGTCATAAAATGCCATAGCGGTCGATCTAGAGCTCACCTGACGGTATCCACTGAGCGAGTTTTGTTCCAAACAAACGAGAGTTATTTGTGTAAAATCGATTTCACCTTTTACTATGGGCCACTAGGGCAGCCCGTATGATTTTGTCATTCACGTAGCACTAATTGCTACCTCGCGCGCGTCGCTAATTACTAGCTCCAACCTCCTCTGGGTCAGACCAGCCCAGAGCATGGTCCTCGCATGCAGGAAGCAGTAACTCACAGTGACAGCTGACTCAAGACGGTCGGGTCGGACCCCAAAAAGAGATTATGGGTTGCTTTAATATAACAGCTAGCTTAGATCTAGACTAAGACTGTGTTGTAGTGGCCGGTAGTGTTCATGTATTTGGACAGTGTGCGAAGTGGTCATTCAGATCAAAGATCAAAGCATACTTTCACTTCCGGTGAGTCGGCGGAATGAATCCAATTTCCACAGTCCCTTCCGTGTTTTACAGTAGGCCACTATTATATTATCGATACCTTGTTTGCATAATTTCTGGCATGCCATTCCTAATGTCTTGTAGTTATTAATAGTCTAAATGTCAGCACAAAGTTATTTTCTGAACTTAAGTTGGTAAAAAAAAATAACCTCTCTCTTCATTTAGGCAGGGCAAACTGAATTCACAGATTATCGTCACCGCCCGCATCGGTTTTTGATTTTCTATCAAATTTCAAAGTCTCCACCCATGGACCACACCCCTTGCAATAGAGAGCCGGGCCATCGAAGATCCTGCGGAGGCTTCCATTTCCCTCCTCCTCAAAAGTCTCGACAACTGGTTTGCAGCGAACAAATTGTTGGAGACTCTTCAGGTCTTGTACGGCGCTGAAAAACATTGAATTCTTGGACTTGGGCTTAGATTGGCCCTGCTTAGGCTTGGATGGCGCCGACTTGGGTGTCGCCAACTTGGGTACAATCTTGAGTGAGGACGACTTGAGCGGCACTGCCATTGTGGGTCGCAATCCCGGTATTATGTGCCGATTGGAGCCAATGGGGGACATGTACAATATTTCTCGAGTAGCCATCGGCCAGGAAAGACAAAATCACTTTCCTGTTGCTGTCAACCGTGAGTCAGTAACGTGGCCAATTCAGTAAGCCTGTTGTCACACGTCCGCGAGTCAGCAAGCCTGTTGTCACACGTCCGCGAGTCAGCAAGCCTGTTGTCATATGTCCGCGAGTCAGTTTTAACCCTTTAACCCCGATAGCACCCGTATTGCGCCCGGAATTTTTACAACCTTTAAACCCGATAGCGCCCGTATGCACCCGAGTTAGCTTCCGGCTATTTATCGCCACAGCTGCGCGTTTTTGAGTTAGTACATAGTTATTATAAGCCACAGGAAGTCGATCGAAGCATAATTAACCGGGATGTCCCATAGGGACTTTCCCTGGAAATCGTGTTCGAAGTTTGCCTAAAGGGGTTCATGCTTTTTAATTGGTGCACTCTGACTTTATGTGAGACTGATGCTAACAAGTCTTTGGCTTGGCCAATTGTGTAAATAGAGTGTGAATAGGCTGTAATGATTAGTGCCTAGTATACAACACTTGTTTGAAGCCATTTTGCGTGACTACCATCCTAGCTGGATTTTCTTACCTGATTTTCTCACCTGATACCAGCAGCCCTTGCAAAATTAGCTGATTTTGAAGCTATTACTCCCACCTGAAGGAAATATGGAGAATGCTTGCTCCCTGTGGTCGAGAAAAAGCTTCGTGTTCGGCAGCCCTTGACTTATTGACGTTCACCCGCAAAGTAGTACTGCATCTTCCTGTCTTTCTAGCTGATGATGTCAGTCCAATGGTGTGGCCTAGCCTTGCTAGTACTTATCATGGAGGGACCTACCCTCAAATCTCGTCAAACTTCTTAGCTTGGTGCAGAAAGCGCACAAACTTGTCGTGAACATATATAATGTTATTGTCACCGCGACTACACGAAGTTTTATTGCGACCATATATATGTGGTCATCGCGTTCAGAGGGTTAAAACGCTTAAAAGCCTTACCTAGAGTGTACTAAATATTACTTCATTTCCGGCCGCATGGGGGTGGGGTCCAACATCGCTACTGAGGCTGATGAGGTTTCATGTTTCACTCATTCCTTGGTGTTCAGAAACTCTGAGGAAGACGCTCCCAGCAGTGAGATGTCCCTTTGATATGCAGAAGTAGTTATTAGTGATGGTGTGTGGGTTATTTATGTGGAAGTTGTTCAATATTAGCGTTATCAATCTGATGATCAAAGTGGCAAGAGGTGCTGCTAGCATTGGGCAGTAACAGTACCATGATTTGTGTAAATAGTGTGTAACTAGGCTGGAAATGTTTACATAAGTACCTGACCATAGCCAACTTTCTACTTTTTTGAAGCCATTTTTTGCTGCCGTACATCCTATATAGCTTGTAGGACTGGAAACAGTACTGTTTATCCCACTTGATACTTACAGCTGTGACAAAAATGAGCCAATTTTCAAACAGTCAGGGTTTACCCCGAAGTCTCGCTAAGCTTCCTAGCTTTGCACAGTATGTGTGACTTGGGTACTTTGTCTCATAAATTAATGTGACAGTTGCACTTAGTGCATGCATGCGCGTGCTGCGAATATGCGACAACCGCAGTTCAAGGGTTAAAGTAGAATAATTTAAAGCCAGTGCCATCTTTAGCGGTATGTGTGGTTCAGCAGTACCATGGTTCCCAGGCTCTCTGTGGGAATCTGAGATCCTTCGGGAATATGCACTCTAGCAACAAGTCTTTGCCCCTGAAAAAAGAACAGAAAGGCAAATGTCCTGCATGTCAAAAATGTACCCAATGACTTCTGAGACCAAAAAAATTACCTAACTAGGGTGCTTGAAAAGCCTCGACTGCATTATTCTAGGCATTCACACCATCCAGTTTTGGTTGCTGCTGATGTTGGAGAGGTGGGCAACAACTGTACATGAATGCCACAGGACAAGGCTAGATCTACTAACAAACTTAAGCTGGCTAAATACGGTGGACGGGATACCTACATAGAAAGCTTGTACAATCATTGTACGTTGTGCTGGTTTGCCGTTCTCTGCTTGGAGCAGTGGGGCAACCACTCATTCTTCAACTCACTGCTTTCTTTCTCTTTCTCTGAACCTTGTAGAAAAGGTAGGAGCATATAACAAAATACAGAACAACCTAATGCTGACACTTCAACAGTTGCCACTATGCTCAGACATACAAAGGTTTGTAGGTTGCTTGTCCATATGACCACTAGCTTAGTACATGTAGCCTTACAGTGGAACCCTGCTTAACGGACACCCCTCAATGGGAGATACCCACAATATAACAGACAATTCCGAAAATCCCACTTGATTTCATCCCACCCTTGAATTAACCCTGCACCCATGCACGCTTGCTTGAGCTGAAGAAAATTAACACTGCCCTCGAATACCTCTCACACAGATGAAATTCATAAGTGATGGGTGGGGCTCAATTAAGACGTGGAGGCCTTGAGGGGTGGCAGTAGATGCTGCAGCAGCGATCTCAGCTGAGATAGCCGTGTTCATTGCTGGCAACGAGGATGACTTGGACGAGTCAAATCCCTTTGCTAGTGAGAAGACTTGGAGGACTACGAATCTGTCACAGACGATAACTAGCTAGGTTGTTTAACTAACGCTACTTTAAATTGTCATAATAGTATTTGTCATTTGTTCGATCACCAAAGCTAGCCGAAGGTCTGTACTCCACTCTTTACTGTACCTAGTACTTGTACCGTTCCATGAGGTCAGTCATGTGCATTTCTTGGGCGAGCACGTGCTCACAATTGATGGCACTCATGGTGCTTTGTTTCCGTGCAATTGGAGCGCACGCTGGGCTTGACTGAAGTTAATTTAACCCGCCTTCATTTTGTTTCCGCCCTCGTATTGTACCCACGGGTAAGTATGGTCTCAAATTCATAGTACCCGCAGGAAATACTCAAGGAAATACAGTAGTTCAAATTGGTGGCACTTAGTCTGAGAAGAAAAAGAAGGCATGTACACCCTGACAAAAAAAAGAGTAAGGAAGAAAGGGCACCAATTAAGAAATGCAGAAAATGTGAAGTCAACAAGTTAGACAAATATGCTGTTTCCCGACTCTATAAAATGCTGTGTGTTACGAAAATCCAGAGAGGTAAACGACAGTCGTTGGAGATTAATGACAGGTGTTAGGAAATATGATGATATAAGCATGTAGTTTATTGTGTGTGTACTATTTGACCATACCTCTTCTTGGAGGTCATTGTGAAGTGGCAGCTTTCCGTGTGTGCATATACCTAGCAGTTATAGTATGGACAGTTTGGTCACAAGCTACACGAGAAATGGTCATGAGTGACTTTAGTTTGTATTCCATGTGCATCAGCTATCCACTGTAATGTGTTACACAGGATGCTGAGTGGAGTGTCCAGATGTGTTCTCCCTCTGTCTCACTCTACCCAATGGAAAATGATGACTGACTCATAGGGATAGTGAATGTTTCATCCAAATTCAGTGAGGAGCGTGTACAGCACAACGGTGAGCACATGTTTGTATTGTTAGTAGGGCTGAGACTAGAGGAGATACGACAGCCTCACATGATCCTACAATGTACCTTTCCCTTCAGTACAAACTGCCATAGTAACCTGTTTGAGCATATTTGAAGTGAATTGTCGTTATGATACTCTGAAGAAGGAAGGTGCATTGACCAACAAGTTGATTGACTGCCTTGGTGGGTGTATCTGTACTCTGCATGATTTGTATCCAACTTTGAACTTTGTCATTCATGGGATCAACACCAGTGCAGCTATCAAATTGGAGTAGAACACAGTACCTCTAAGGAAGCTACTGTGTTCTAAAGTAATTGCATTCCATCCGCTGACTTTTGACACTTGTGGTGATGTCACTGTGTCGCATCTCCTCTAGACTGATTGTTTGACAGTCAAGTGACAGTCCACTGACACTTGTGATGATGTCACTGTGTCGCATCTCCTCTAGACTGATTGTTTGACAGTCAAGTGACAGTCCACTGACACTTGTGATGATGTCACTGTGTCGTATCTCCTCTAGACTGATTGTTTGACAGTCAAGTGACAGTCCACTGACACTTGTGATGATGTCACTGTGTCGTATCTCCTCTAGACTGATTGTTTGACTGTCAAGTGACAGTCCACTGACACTTGTGATGATGTCACTGTGTCGTATCTCCTCTAGACTAATTGTTTGACTGTCAAGTGACAGTCCACTGACACTTGTGATGATGTCACTGTGTCGTATCTCCTCTAGACTAATTGTTTGACAGTCAAGTGACAGTCCACTGACACTTGTGATGATGTCACTGTGTCGTATCTCCTCTAGACTGATTGTTTGACTGTCAAGTGACAGTCCACTGACACTTGTGATGATGTCACTGTGTCGTATCTCCTCTAGACTGGTTGTTTGACTGTCAAGTGACAGGTCTGGTTATACTGGGCTGGAAATACGTTTCCAGTTGTGTTAAATTATTCTTTGTTAGATGGTATGCTTAGTGTGTGTTTGTTCTTGTCTTTCTTGAGTGTCTCAATATCTCAATTGTCCACCTTATCCTACTGTTCTAAGTAGGATGGGTGAGATCATCCAATTGCACAACCCCCCCCCCCCCCCCCCCCCCCCCATGTGTGTCACAAGTACTATATCCCACTCTACTATGTGGGATAAGTGGGACTGTCCACTACATTCCCACGTGTATCCCATTCTACTGTTCCATGTGGGATATGTGTGACCATCCATTGTACTCTCAATCCTACATATCCCACTGTACTACGTGAGATAGGTGAGTCATCCAGTTTAACACTGTATGTATC
The DNA here is from genome assembly GCA_949130485.1 of Agelas oroides. Classification (NCBI taxonomy): domain Eukaryota; kingdom Metazoa; phylum Porifera; class Demospongiae; order Agelasida; family Agelasidae; genus Agelas; species Agelas oroides. The sequence continues at coordinate 13,916,792 of OX422184.1, read as the reverse complement.
ACACCCCACTTGTCCATCATATCCCACTGTACCATAGGATATAAATGGGACCGTCCATTGGACTCTCATGTATATCTCATCCCACATATCCTACGTGTCCATCTTATCCCACTTTACCATGTGGAATAAGATGGAACCACCGTCTGTGCCATGTGGAAACACCATGTGTATCCCACATGCTGTTGTCCATCCTTTTGAAACTTAACAGCTACCATACAGCCTTGTATTACTCATACATATGTAGGACTTGGTACAGCTTGCGTGTAAAAGGCATACCACACTGCTTGTGTGTAAGCGACTTACCATCGACTGAACTAGCTACTTTGGTCTGATACCTGTGTACACACCCTTTTTCAATCATATAGGTCAAAGGTTGATTGACATGTGTGCCTAATGCCCAATGCCGTGTCACCACTTCAGTTCAGGAGTGGGACTTAGAACACTGAACCCTACAAACATTAGGAACAACAAGAACACTGGGAGCACCATAAAACAGCACTCACACTAATAACACCAAGGACACAGCTGCTATACTGTGTTCTATGCAGCTACATCTCATAGCTACATGAACACATCTACATTCTGGTGAAGTACGTACAATGAATATATGGGAACATCAGATCCAAGTTTTGTGTTCCAGTTTTGTCTGCGGTATACTCACCATTGAAGTCACGGTGAAAGAGTTTCAATGAGTGAAATAATCTACAACTCCACACACTTTCATTGTAATCGTTTGCATATACAGCTGGAGCAAACCGGTACGTAAATGATTGGTTGTCCAAGAACGTTTTATTGAACGTCAAAATTAGCCAATCAAATTTATGGAAGCTAAGTTTCAGTGTTTTTTGGTTGGTCGACATGAATCAACCAACCAGTTGGGATCGCCCAACTCTGCATTTCTGATTGGTTAATTCCTGCTGCTTTAGATCTACTGCAGTCTGGAGTGTGTACACTTTATTACTGAAAATGAAATAATAACCAATAATTGCTGAGTGGGAAGTGAGGCAAATAGTAATGCAGTGTGTGGCTCGAATCTCAGTTTTGTCTTTAATGCTCAGGAATGCAATCTACCACGTGCTTGATCACGAGGTAGAAATGGAACAGAGAGGGGGAGGAGTGCAACCCAGGAGTCCAAAGTGTTGTGCAACCAAAATACCACTAACTCTCTTTTTGTTATAGTACGCCGCCCACCTCACAGATTGTGGGTTTGGAGTCAACTCTTTGAAGTTGTCAACACTTAAGCTAAGCAAACTCTCGAATGAGGCCGTCTGCATGACAATGTCGTCCACCACCTTTTCTATCAGGAGGTATACTTGTGAAAATGATCCCAATGGGCCAACAGGCTTTTTCACACAGTAAAACCCGAACGATGTTTATTGTACTTCATTCACAATTCGAACAAAGGCTTCCTTTGCAAAAAAAAAAATGTAGGAGGAGGTTATGAGTGCCGTAACACCATCGAGCAGAGGATGATTCCCGGAGGCAGCAATGACGAGAGACTGACTGACGTAGGCACAACCTCAGTGATGGTGGACCTCAGTGACGGTGGACCTCTCAGTGACGGTGGACCTCTTCATGCGCACTGTAACAACACTGAAATGCAAATCTGGTGGACGTTGATTGCAGTCAACAGCACCCTGAGTAGGAACAGATGTGGCAAAGGTTAACCCATGTGTTCTTGGCGCTGAAGTCTGCTACCAGCTATCCTAAAAGTGCTCATGCTACCCTTGATGTCATCGTGGCAGCTGCTTGAAGTTTCAGCTACTTTGTGATTACACTCGTGATTGTTAATTCATTGCATAACTCACCTTCTCCATGGGTGTTCTACATTGGAACTTGGAGAAAATATTGAACAGGCATGCTCAGTATGGAGTCTTAGTCTCGTACCCAAACCCTATCCTCTCATGAGAAACAAAAGTATGGTGAACCATGTTGAATTTCTTGGGCTAGCACACACCTGCTCAAAAAGAATTTGGATAACTGATAGAACGGCTTATAGGAAACATCACTTCCTGTGGTACATGAAACAGAATCTACAACTTCCTGTCAGTACAGTGGAACCTCTGATCCGAAACTCAACTATCCGGCTGCTCGAATTATCCGGCTTTGATCTATGAGCATTCTATTTAATGCCCACGGTGTGCACGGAGCAAAGTAGCTATACTAGATCATTTGAAGGCAGGAGTAACCACGCGAAGATGCCAGAATTTCAACTGTCCAAAGCCTGAAGAGGTCGAAATACGACGATTGTTTGCACCAACAATGGATAATACGACAGGAAAAGAAACAGCAGTGCTAATAATGATGCATTGTAGACACTATTTACATGATGGTTCACATATTGAGCTATTTCACTTATCTGGTGATGGCCTGGTCCCATTTCAGCCAGATAAGTGAGGGTCCAGCAATTTCTGTTTACCCACTGAAAGGCCGCACTACGTAGTTATACTCCTTGTGGGACACATAGTCACATATGGGTGGCTTTGAAGTAAAAAACGATATCGCTTTGACGGTAACGGTCAGTGTTCTCTCTAAGCTATTTATGGGGGGTGCTGTACCCCCTTATACATCCATTGTACCCCTTTTATAACATTCTTTATTTAGGAACACTGGTCCTGACAAGTAGTTGAAACACAAATATATATATCGGGTTTCAACAGAAGCCACGGATGAATTCGGCGCCACTTACTCTCGCAAAACGATCTCCAAGAAGTTGTGGTGCCACGCCTATGGCTGGAGGACTCTGACGAACTTCCTGCCGAGGAGTTTGTTGTTGCACTCGTACTCAGACTTAATGACGATTCGGGATACTCCGTGTCATGAGACTCATGCCCATCTGAATGATCTGAGTTGCCAAGAAGCTCCAGGTTTGATGTAGAGATTCGAAGCCGCTGTTGTCCCTTAACAAGTTTTATCTTCTTCTTTGGTGGCATTTTTACTGCAACTAAGCATGATTAAGCTATTTTACAACACACACTAGCTAACTCTATTCTTTTTATCACGCTGGTACAAAAGTAACCACGTGCACAACTATAATTATAATGATGTAATGCGTTGGTCACGCGTGCTAATTAGTGGGCGTGGCACCGTCACACGCATGCATTTATACTAATGCACCCCCCTATTTAAAAAACCTAGCGAGGACACTGGTAACGGTCTGTATTGCTTTGTTTGAGGCGATTGGTGAACTTCAAAAGGACAGATCGCATCATTCACGTGCTGCAGCTTTGAGCTAGAATGACAAACGTGTGGACAATTCCTGCAAGCTAAGAGGTGAGTACCTTTGTCGTTCCTCCTCATCGTCCATACAGAGCGTGGTCAGTGGCAGGCATCTTTTATACGGGAGAAGTTGGCGTACCTCGCAGAAGTTAGTGTAACAGAGTACATTTTACAGAAATTTCCAAATTCCCAGAAATCCTGGGAGAACTGAGCATGTGCAAACAGTGTGGCTCTTTTTTCTCCACGAGAGCCTGGGAACGAGGCTATTGCTGGCTCAGCAAACATAAAAAAACTAAAGCATCATGCAAGGAACACAGCAGGATGGTGTATATACTTCTGTGCTTTAGCTAGAGCAATATTTTAAGACATTAGTTTTGTTCTCTCCCTAACATTTGCACCATTAGCCAATTATACGCTAAGTTTATTGGAATGTGATTGAGGCAAGCTGGAGTGAGCCCCACGCTAGCATGACTGACTGCATTACGCAGGTGCTTGTGTATGCTTTCTTGCTTGCTTGCTTGGACTGACCACTTATCGTAAATTTCAATCGAGTGCATTCACATATCTCACAAAGATTGAGTGGCCTTTTAGCTATGAAATTTTGCTTATAATCATATCTACCCACTCAGGCTTGCCCCATGATGATGCAGCACCTCACTAGTTAACCTTAAACGCGGAAGATTTTGGGGTCACAACGTCAACTATTATAAAATGTCTATTTAAAATTGTAAGCCTCTGAGATGTGAAACAAAACTCTACAGACCAAGGAAAAAGATGGAGAAAGGGTCTACATGGTTAATTTTTTGACTAGGTAAGTGGTTCCGAAGCATACAGTGCCAGTTTTGAATCCACTCATTTGAAGTTTACGGTAAGTGGTTGGTCCAAGCAGACAAGCATACACACATACGTGCACAATGAAGTCATGCTAGTGTGGGGCTCGCTCAGGCTCACCCCAATAACGTATTTATCCATAGTGATCTATCATGTATAATCGGTTAATAGAACACTTGCACTAAGGTACATAAAAAACCTCCTTTACAGGCATGGTTCTGCTTGCAGAATGTACTTTGCCTTCATCATCATCATCTGAATTGCTGGGACCTGAAGCACCCTCAGGTTCATTGCTGACACGTTCAACCATGGTCTGAATTGCCTATTAAAACAAAATAAATGTAAATGGCTGGATGCATAGCATACATGTACGCTCAACATGGCTGCCTAATTAGGCCTTGCTATATTATGCTATGCCCAATTTTTACTCTCATATTATGTAAATGAGCAGCATTGGATATACTACAGCGGAGGCTGGAAATTATTCAACTCTAGACTTAGCACTGCATTATGCTGGTATAATTCCTAGGCTCTCCCTATGTAAGGAGGAGGAGAGCCTGGTAAGTTTTTATATGTGCATGGTCTCGAGGGTAAACATGACTCAACAATGCAGGGGGTGGACTAAGCTGGACTCCATGCACATTCAAAGCGTATAACCATGGCACCCAACATGGAGCACAATTGTACAGCATCTGAAAAAGCTGGAGAGAAGCCTGGGAACCAGGCTATTACCTCAACGGTCGTGTCCGTGAAGTTGCCGTTATGGTCTATGCAATTTGTCAAAGCATTTTTCAGTTTGATGTATTTGACATCTTCTGTCTGAAATAAATCCCCCAACGTGGAACCAGGCTATTACCTCAACGGTCGTGACTGTGAAGTTGCCATGAAAGTCAATACAATTCGTTAAGGCATTCTTCAATTTGATGTGCTTAACATCTTCTGGGGGAAATAAGTCCTGTAGACTGGCGGTAATCTGGGATCTGTAAATAGAGATACCATAAAAAGCAGTTAATAAGTGCATAGTTGCTACTAGCCTTGTTCCCAGGCTCTCCCCATGTGCGCGAGTGAAAAATCGAAAGAAAGGTGAGAGCCTGGTAAAAATTATCACATGAGAAGCGTCACAGGTAGAGAGGACTTAATTACATGTGGGCCAGCAAATAAACTTGCCCATGCTTTATTTACTCATTCAGTTGCGCAAGTTTTATGGCTGACAGAACAGGACTTGACAGCACTACGCTATGTCACCTGGCAGTACACAAGCTATGGTAAGCTTACACAGCATGCTAATTTGGTCGATTACCTGGCAAACTGACTGGTAGGTACAAAACCTGGACTCTGGACTGGACTCTGGACTGGACTATCGACTATCCAAGAACATTTTATTGAACTTCGAAATTCGTGGAAGGCCAAGTTTCAGTGTTTTTTGGTTGGTCGACAGGAATCAACCAATTATTGGGATCACCCAACTCTGCATTTCTGATTGGTTAATTCCTGCTGCTTTAGATCCACTGCAGTCTGGAGTGTGTACACTTTATTACTGAAAATGAAATAATAACCAATAATTGCTGAGTGGGAAGTGAGGCAAATAATCATGCAGTGTGGGACTCGAATCTCAGTTTTGTCTTTAATGCTCAGGAATGCAATCTACAGTGGTGCACGTGCGTGACCACGAGGTACAGAGTAGGCGTCAATAAAGTTCCCGTACCAAGTGAATTCAATTTAGCAAAAGAGCCGGCTTGCCTGTAGTAGTAAACACCATGAAGCGCGTTCTTCAAAACAGCGAAGTCAAGGGCAGAATGAGTCTGTTTAGCCCTTTAAACCCCAAGTGGCCTTTTGGTTACATCATACTGTGCACTGCAAGAGTCTCTGTGCGCTATGCGTGCGGTTCTGCGTCAGCAGAAAGGGTGGGACAGGGGGAGTTAAGTGAGGTCACCCGCAGGGTGACATGCACATGGTGGTTGCTCAGCTTGGCTGTCAAAGCGCCATGGTTGGGACCGGGTTGGCCAATTCTTGCCCTGGCTGCATGGACAGGCTTACAAAATGCTACTCTTACCTTGTAGGGGATTCATTTCTGGCAGGGAAGGCTGCTTGGGCTCTGAGCGGGTGTATGACAACCGAGAGTGCTGACTATTGCATGCTCATTAATGAGTGGGCATGGTCAAGGTCACGAGTCTGCTTGCTAAGGCTGGAAGTGGACTTAGGTTCAGTTTTGGAGTCAGAGCTTGAACAGAAATGGAGATATGGCGAGTTAAAGGCATGTATAGGCTAAAACTAGTCTCAAGTGAAAATAATTCAGGGTTTAAAGGGCTTAGTGCACCAGGAAGCGTTCTTGTCAAAACAGCATCTGTGAAGTCACTGCAGAGGCGTTGAAGTCAGCACCCAGACCTTGCTCTTGTCAAAACAAGTACCGACAATGCTCAGATGATCCAATTTCGAAGCTTATACACTTCTGGGGAAGCCTATGGTTGCCGAGCGCCTTAACGCGAGGCATCTAATCCTGCAGTACAGTCTTGCTATGCGTTGTATGTATGTCAGTCACGCTTTGGAATGCAATTATAACTGTGGGGATTTCCGTTACATCATTGATGATTGCTAGCGCTACGTGCACGTATATGTGCATGTATATGTACATGTAGCCTCATCCCCAGGCTCATTTCCTCTTTCCATGCGCGGGAGGAAAGAGCCTGGTAACATTGGGGGGTTCAAACCGTTGACTTCCGGCGGCTCAGACAGGGCGCCTCCAATCAGATTGCGGAACGAAATCACGTGGATGTGTGACTCTCTAAAGGCGGCGAACAGAAATTAGCCAGTCTAAGACAAACAAGGAGTTCTAGGACTGTCACTGTTAGTATCTGACAGTGGCCTACGCAATGACGACGTTGTCGACGAAACTTAAATTCGCCCGTTGGCATGTTGTAGCACTACTAAGCGCCTCGAATAATAAGTTTAGCGAGACCGGAGGTACGGCCAAGTTTTTACTTACTACACTGCACACTGTCGCTCAAGACACGAAGTGATCTGAGCCTTCACAAGGGTATTATAAGAGAAAAGGACGACCAAGACAGCTGGTAGGGTAGAAATTTGTACTTGAATAAATTGTAAGCTTACCTGCTTTGTAGTCTTGTACCGGTATAGTGTGGCAGTCCCGGGTAGAAGTCGAACGATTTACCTGAGGTTTTCTAGCGCTTTGTGCTGCTTTTCTCACTCGAAAACAATTTGAAAAATGTGTACTGCCCTCGCCAAAATCACATGATAATTAGGGCATGGTCACTGTAAATCACATGAATCATGACGTAGCGGAAGTAAATGACTCCGACCCCCCAATGTTGCCAGGCTCTTTCCTCTACGAGAAAGAGCCTGGGTACGAGGCTAATGTACGTGCACGTGTTATCAAGCCACGTGCGTATATACGGTGTACATGTACTCGGTATGGAACATCGAAAGGAGCTGGCCAGGCTTCGAAAACGAAGGCAGAGAGATGGCCGAGAAACATGCCGTGAGCAGGCCAGGATGCATCAGCAAACATCAAGAGCTCGTGAGACAAGTCAGCGAAGGTCAGTCAACTATGATAGTAGATGCCTTGCATAAGGCACTGAGTAGCAGCATTTTGTCATCCCACCGTTTACAGGTCTGCAAGGCTACAAGCTCCACGTGGTACCAACGCTGACCATGGCTAGCAAAAGGAGCTACAAAGACGCCTTTGAAGAATTCCAGACAGTGTCTGACGTTAAGCACACGAGCCCCAAGGCCATGATTTACTGTGTTGTTAGCAGCATACCTGAAGATATGAAGCAGGGATCCGGGAGCAGCTTCTTTGATGGTAAACTATCAGACAACGACACATCTATTCGCGTCTACGGATACGACCCTGACGTTAGACATAGGCTCTTCACAACCCAAACCCAAGAGAAGTGCACAATCCTCCTGACGTGGTGCGCACATGGTCAAGAAGGCTAGGAATAGCACCACTGACTTGGAAGTCTTTGTCAACAAAACACTGAAAAATAAAATTCTTCATGGTTTAACTGAGTATGCTAGCGCGAGGCACTAAAACTGCACTGAGTGTACACCTAGTAATTAAGTACTGCAAGCAACACTACCTGGGGCAAAGAAGCCTCCATCTTGGAAAATGTGTTCCTGGAAGTTTTTTCAATCTAATCTAGTGGAAGCCAGATTTGAAATTGTTTAATTTCCTACCGTTCTATTAGAATAATGATGGTAGTTATTAGTCACTGTTTATTAATTGCAGAAGTTGTTCAATATTGAAAACCTGAAATGGTTTACAATATTAAGGATGCACAAGGTACCAGTACCAGTGAAGTACACAGCAATAGCACTTTTGATTAAACTTAACCCTTGATAAGCGGAAGTAGTTATTAGTTATGGTTTATTAATTGCAGAAGTTGTTCAATATCAGCGTTATCTAGCCTCGTCCCCAGGCTCATTTCCTCTTTCCGCACGCGGGAGAAAAGAGCCTGGTAACATTGGGGGGGTCAAACCGTTGACTTCCGGCAGCTCAGACAGGGCGCCTCCAATCAGATTGCAGAACGAAATCATGTGAATACGTGACTCTCTAAAGGCATGGCAAACAAAAATTACCCAGTCACAACCAAGCAAGGAGTTATAGGACTGCTAAAAACTCGCTGTTAATGTCTGACGGTGGCCTACACAATGGCGATGTTGTTGAGGAAACATAATTCGCCCGTTCGCTGTGTTGTAGCCCTACTAAGTGCCTCGAATTCGGAGTTCAGCGAGACCGGAGGAACGGCCAGCTTTTACTTACTACTGCACACTGTCGCTCAAGACACAAAGTGATCAGAGCTGTCACAAAGCCAGCTGGTAAGGCTAGAAATTTACGTGAGTAAATTGTAAGCTTACCTGCCTTGTAGACGTGATGCTGCAATTGTGTGATCAGTCTTGTATATGATTTACCTAACCACTTTGTGGTGCCTTTCTCTGTCTTTCTCCCCAACTCGTGTGAAAACTTGCATATGTGTCCTCGCAAAAATCACATGATAGTTTTCAAAAATGGGGCGTGGTCACTGTAAATCACATGAATCATGACGTGGCAGAAGTAAACAGCTTTGACCCCCGAATGTTACCAGGCTCTTTCCTCTATGTGATAGAGCCTGGGTACGAGGCTAAGTGTTATTGATCTGAAGGTCAATGTGCCAAGCGTTGCTAGCTAGCCTTGGGCAATGCGGGAGGCCTGATTAGTGCGAATGGTGTGTAACTAGGCTGAAATAGTTTATCTAAGCACCTGACTACCGTTAACTGAGCGATTTCCCACTTCTTTGAAGCCATTTCTGCTGCCATACATTGTAGCTTCTAGCGACTACAAATGGTGCCGATTTTCCCACTTGATACAGCCCCGAGAAAGTGAGCTGTTTTTCAACTTATTCGAAGGTAACACTTCCATCGTAAGTGAAAACTGGAGGTCTTTTGCTCCCACCATTCGAAAGAAAGCTTCGTGTGTAGTAGCCCTTTTCAGATTCACAATCACTCTGAACTAGTACCGCCCCTTCCTGTCTCTCCTGAACAGTGATGTAAGTAGAAAGGTGTGGCCTAGAGTTATTGCTACTTAATAGGTAGGGATTTACCCCAAAGTCTCGCTAAGCTTTGTAGCTACACACTGGAAGTGTGACTTGGCTACTTTGTCACAAAAATGACAGCCACACTTAGCGCACGGGTGTGCGCATTGCAAATATGTGACATCCACAATTCAAGGGTTAGGTCTTCTATGTTCCTTCAGCTAAACCTTATACTGTAATCTCCTAAAAATAGGCCCACCTCTTTTTTTGAGTGAAGTTGTTGCAAAGGGTTGCAGTATTGATCTCCAGTATTAAAGGCTACTACAGGGTGGTGTGGAACCCCACAATTAGAGAGGTTGATAAATTGGGACATCTCTCGGAATATGAATCGTTGGAAATCCCGGATTGAATCAGCTGCATTTGCTCCTTTTTATTCATTGCAGTTTATCATACATTTTCACAACACACACCAGGCTCTAACAGAGTACATACGCACCTTGTGACACTGGTGAATTCACAGCCCCCAGGGCTGGATGAATGAGTGAGTACTGTAACGGACTTATCAGTGGTGGATCCTGCAGTGGGATTGTTGGTGTAGCAGAAGTGGTCCAGTTGGTCTGCATGGTAAGCTTCATTTACATGCCTTACAGCCATGCAAAGCCCAAGAATCATGGCAAAAAAAATCAAGTTTTTCTACTTCTAGCTGGGTATTAGCCTCATTCCCAGGCTCTTGTGCGGGGAAGGAAAGAGAGCCTGGTACACACTGTTTGTGCATGCGCTAAGTTCCCTTGGTAACCTGCATACTACTACACTACACCAAAATTACGGTCAATTCTGTTTACCTGCTGAAATGCCGCACTGCATTGTTATACAGTGGAACCTCCCATAACGGACCCTCCCACCAGCGGAAAACCTCTATATAAAGGACACTGGCTGTGCCACTGATTGAAATTACTATAGTGCTAGTGTATAATTAACCTCCCACAAGCGGACGCTTCTTGATTCCGGACAGCGGACAGTCGGCATGGTCCCGATTGAAGAAGTCCATTGAAAATTGCCTCTCACAATGGGCAAACAGGAAGCCACACCCATTGCATAAGCGAAACCACACCCATCCATCATGTGTATGTGTATTATAAAACTTAAACTTGATATTCAATATTATTCATGGCTAGTTGATCTAGATCTAGAGTTTGTTTGACGCACTGACCAATCCTTTTGCTTCCAGTAAGGCTACTAGTTCCTTGAGCTTGTCTATGTAGGGCTTGGGGCCATAGAGTGAGTACTCGCATGGTATCTCCAGTCCATATCCAGCGCCTCTATTTACTTTATCGCCAACGATCTTGGCAAATCCACTATTTGTGTCGCGCCTGAGAAACGCCGAAATAAAAGGGGCTAAGTTGAAGGGCACATGCCCCACTATAACTTCTTTCCTAACAGCAACCGCGTTGCTGTCTCTGTCATTGGTAGGCTCTCTCTTTAGGATGAGCTCCTCATTCAGCACTGGTGTCCACACGTCCATATAAGCATGATATCACCTGATGTAGGAGTTAATATGGAACACTTGTAGAACTCCAGAACTAAGTTCACTTGCCATTTCAGCCAGAGACGATGTATATATACTATTAGCTCGACTCGGTATAGCTACGACTTGGCTCACTGGTTTACATCTGCGCATGCGCAATCAAAGCCATGTGCCTAGGTCTGTAATTAATTCCGCAGGCTTGCCACAGCTGTCACTGGATAGTAGATGACATGTTTTATGCTTTAATACATGTTTGGTAGATATTTGAGTGCTTGATGTGGCTAGAAATTGCAAATTGAGTCGAACCTCCCACCAGAGGACAACCTCTGAATAAAGGACAAAAGCCCCGCTCCCAAAGTGTCCTTTATTCAGAGGTTCCACTGTACTCCCTGTGAGACTCATAGGGACGGTTATTAAGTCAAAAACAATATCGCTTCGACGGTAACGGTCTGCATTGCTTCGTTCGAGGTGATCGGTGAACTTCAAAGGGAAAGATTGCAACAGTCATGGGCTGCAGCATTTAGCTGGAATGGGCAAACGTGTGGACAGTTCCTGCAAGTGAAGAGTTGAATACCTTCGTCACTCCATCGTCTTTGTCCACACAGAGCGTGGTCAGTGACAGCCATCTTTTACACGCATGCCTTGCGGAGGTTAGTGTAACGGAGCAGGAAATTTCCAAATTCCTAAATCTCCTGGGGAACTGAGTATGCGTAAACAGTGTGTACCAGCTAGGCTCTTTTTTCTCCACCCATTCACGAGAGCCTGGGAACGAGGCTAGCTGGGTATGGGACCAAGACTACAGTTATTGGGATGAGCCTGAGTGAGCCCCACACTAGCGAGTTGAACGGTGGAATTTTCATATATTATATATATATTATCTGTCGTACGTCGTTCCGTAAATGCAAATTGACTCTTTTAACCCTTTAGGGCCGATAGCACCAAAAGGTGCGCAACTGACAGTGTACTGTTTTGTGGCTTCTCACTTTGCAATGCCATTCCCACGAGAACTGACATTATTCCTGGCAGTTTGTTACTCTGACATTAAGGCGGGCTAGAGTACTGAGCGTCGTAGCAAGCAGCTGTTTTGGCAACGACGAACGGTACAAGTAGAAAAACTTATCGTGCCATCGTTTTATGCATACCTGGAATAACGCTTCCGTTGTGAGTTACTTTGACCCCTCCTCTCCAGCAGTGAAGAAAGTAGCGCCATTCAACAAAGATCCAACCGATATGCTTACCTTGGTGAACGCTCCGCCCCTTGAATCCCACCCCTTTCTGCCTTGAATAACAATGTATTGAAAATTGAAAAGAACACTTGGTCAAAGTGTTAGTCCTCTTCCGTACTCTGGTCTAGAGCCCTACTTCTGAGTTTTAATTCAGAGTTTTACCTTCATCGTTGTAGGCTACAGGTTTTGTTACCCATGGATACCCAGAGTAGTTCTAGAAGAGCTCTCAAGCCAGCGCAGGAACAAGAAGTCGCTGAAGATTGGAGACGGCCCAGAAACGAGACAGAGCTCGACGTGCTGCGGAGACTTTGGAACAAAGGAGCGAGAAAGCGAAGGGGGAGAAGCATGCTAGGCACGCTGCTCAAACTGCTAGTGAAAGACAAGCTACTTTACAGCGAAAGGTACCCGTGAACGCGAAAGAATGGCAGCTGAAAACCCGGAGGAGAGAGAAACAAGATTACAGCAGATGAGCACCAATCAACACGAAAGGTTGACAGTTGAAACCCCCGAGGAGAGAGAAACGAGGTTACAGCAGATGAGAGATAGACCACACCCCTACTTACTAGAAAATGTAGAACATTGTGGGGGCGAGCATGAGCAAGCAGATACAGGATATTATGTCATTGATGAGTGATGTAACACATCAAGTTAATTTATCCTCCTACATCCATTTACCATGCACAGGGGGCCTTAAAAGGGTTTTTGCTTTGTTTTAAATGTCAAATGTTAACTTGTCATGGCACACAGCAGGATTTGTCACTGTCTACTGTTATATGAGCGTAATAAGCCAAACCTGATGACGCATAAGTAGCTATATGATAAGCCCTAAAGCTTGGTATCACGTATGCCAACAAGTTGCAGCAATTTCTCCACCCTGGGCTACACATGCATGGACTAAGCTTTACATCGAAATCATGAGCTAAATTTCCATATTAAATTTGTACCGCCTGTGAGCAGCCTGTCGTCGTCGGTAGAAGCACAAACCAGTGCCAAGCGTGCTTCAAGTTCAGTCATCATCACTCTGGGTCCCTGACGCTGCACTCTGACAGTAGCCCTCCACTGCTTCACAACATCGATCTTCGGGAAATATTTGAATTCGCTCATTTAAAATTTCCAGTAAGTGGTCGGTCCAAACAAGCGTACAAGCATACACACACGCGTGCGCAATGCAGTCACGCTAGTGTGGGGCTCGCTCAGGCTCGTCCCAATTAAAACAATGCTAACTGCACGGGACGTATTGCCCCAGTGGTTTAACAAAGCGCCTCATTTTTAATGACACACCTCAACCACAAATGAGTCATCCAAACTTGCATACCTGCATACAATGGACAAAACAATAGCATTGTGCAGATTTGTGATTTAATGTGCATATAGTACCCATCCATGTGATATACCTCTCGCTCAGGCTCGCCCCATGATGCTTTGCATCTACACTAGTATTACTAAGTATATCTCCAAACTGAGTGGGTGCTGACATTGAGGTGAATCCAAAGTTCAAGTAGCTCCACTGTGCAAGCACGTGCTCAAGGACAAAAATATGATTTTACATTGGCGTCACTTACTGTGTCTCTGTATTCATATTCCAGTTCTTGTTTCTTGCTGTATGATGTACAATAAAGATAATAAGAAGGACACAGGTTAGTAACGCCCTTTCTGACCTTTTGCTTTGTGGTTATGTAAGTAAAAGGGTGTGGCCAGGCTTATTACTTTGCAATAGGTAGGGGTCTACCCCCCAAGTCTCGCCTACACTAGCTCCTATAAAGCCTAGCTGTCACTTATAAGTAGCAGCCAAGTTGAACAGACTGGCAACAAGAATGCAGGAACATGGAAATCTTAACTCACTTGGGTCTGGGGCTGGAACCGCACTCGGGGGATGAACCAGGCACTGGGCTGGAGTCAGGCTGCTTAATAGAGCTCACCATTAGGTCTGTGCGATAATAGTGATTTCGCTATAATGTCAATGCTGTGTATGGTGTGTATGCTAGATGAATCTAATGCGTATTATAACTTATTATCAGTGCTGGATCCTGCAGTGGGAGTGATTATATTGTTGGTGTAGCCTGTGCCAACAATCCCAGAAAACTGCTTCGTAAGATGTCCGATTATTTTAGTGAATTGCATTAGTGAGAAATGGTGCAGTGTGACTTGAAAGTACTGGTTCCCCATATCGCGAGCGGCAACAGGGTGATGAGGACCCCCACATTCAGCCAATCCAATGAATTGGGCAATTTCTTGGAATATAAACTGCTGAAAGTTATTTGCAGATTGCTCTGCAGTTGCTCCTATTCAAAAAATATATTCATTGCAGTTATCATGCATTTCCACAAACACAGTTGGTCTGCATAGTAAGCTTCATTTTCATGCCTTAAGCCATGCTAAGCCCAAGAATCATGGCAAAAGTCTAACGTTTAACAGTATTAGGTCAAATGCAAGCTATCGACACGAGATAAAGACCATTGTACAGCCAAGACCTCTCAATTAAACATATCCAAGAATCAAAAAAGGCCTCCCAAGGATACGTTAGTTCTAAGCGCGGTAGGTTTGTGGGTGGGGTTTCGGAAATGATCGATCGAGTGCCAACTGTATTTCTGAATCTTGAACAGCTACGAACATGGGACAAGGATTGGCGGGGAGAGAGACTCAAGGCCTAAGCATACAACAGCTTGGACATGGAATGCAGCTGAAGAATTTTGCATGCGTCTGTCTTCGTCCGCGTGTGTGCGTCTGCGCACAGAAAATTAAACGTCCATACGTGACTAGACGTAACAGAATCTCTGTGTCCAGACACGTCTTTTGTTCAAAGACTTTCGGGACGCACTATAAGACAAGCCAGGCTGTGTACAGAAAGCAGAATCATTCTTGTCTATGTATCAGGGCTACTTTTACCTACAAGCTGTGAAAATCAGCTTGTAGCCCCACCCACGCTCATCCAACAGTGATGAAGCATTCGTGTATAGGTTATTTGGGGCGAGCATGAGTGAGCCCCATACTAGTGAGTTGAACTGCGATTTTTCATATATTATTATCTGGTGTACGTTGTTCCGTATGTTCTTGACATTGTATTTAACACGATAGCCAAGGGCCGCATGCGGAACGTAAGTAAGATTTTCGTACAACTTGGTTTCTCTTACAGCCAGCTTATATATAGCCTCGTTCCAAGGCTCTCCCAGAAATTTTTGTCTGGGCGAGGGGAGATCCTGGGAGCGAGGCTACGGCCAGCTAGCGTGAGCTTGAATGATGAGTTATGAAAGACAGCGAGGAAGGACAGCCGGAGTGTGCGGACCTTTGTACGAAAGGTAACAGTTTTGTTTCGGCGGTGACATTCAAGCTAGGCAGCCGGAGCATAGCATTTACTCACTGGGAGGTGTACAAGGCCAGGGCTATAAAGCATGATCCAGTTGTGTAAATAGGCTCAGCTTACTGCAAGTACATGTACAAGGCGGCAGATATTTGTTCCATGCTGATGTGTGACAACTTCCTTCTGCTATTCTCTAAGATGCCTTAAGTAAGGTATGCATGCCTGGCTGTGTTCAGACTTAGTCTGTGTACACAACAGCTGCATAGTGGTAGAAGAAATGACTCCATTATGTGTAGCCTCGTACCCAGGCGCTTGAAAAATCGGAGAAGAGCGCCTGGTATACACTGTTTGCGCATGCGCGTAAAGATCCGTTACATTTTCCGTGTAATTTATCGAGATATGTAAGAGGCAGTTAACGGAAAAATATGCGGAAAATATACGACCTCCGCATGCAGCAAGATGGCTTTGAAGTATCGCTGCCACAGAGATCACAACAACAACACTGTTAACTGACCACCCTTCGCTTGTAGTCAAATATGCTGTACAGGAGATTCTATGGAAATGTAGACAACCGCAGCTTACTCGAATTATACAGTGTTCTTGTTCGTCCTCATCTTGAATATGCCGCCCCCATCTGGGACCCGCACTTCATTAAAGATACTAACAAACTTGAAAGTGTTCAAAGGTTTGCTTTAAAAATGTGTTTGAAACAATGGGACCTAGGATGCCAGGACCTTCTTGACCTGTCTGAATTCCCTACCCTTGAGAATCGTAGGTTATATTTAAAGCTCTGTACACTTTATAAAATTATACACAGTTACTTCTACTTTCCCACCAGTGTATTTGTACCCCAAGTAAGTAGACATAGTCACTCCTTACCTTTAATACATGAACCTCGTGCACATACTAATGCTTTTCAGTCATCCTTTGTACCTAGCACTGTCTCTGTTTGGAATCACTTACCTCACGAAGCACTTACAGGCACTCCATCAATTCCTTTAAATCACTTGTTGCACCCCTGTTTTTGTAAATTGTAACTGGGTACAAACCCGTATTAGCTTACCAGCTATTTGTGTAACCTTGCATTATTAATGCAAAAGTTTTATAGAAAAAAATAAAATATGAATGGTAGAACCTCGTAGCAAATGGACTTGCCGTATCCTGTCGGTAGCCACACAAACACGTCTTTTCCATTGTAAACATGCTGTATTGCCGTCAACTGTTCATTCTTGAGCACCATTTCAGGTTTCCCTACCTTACTGAGGGCGTACGACACGGCTTGTCCAAACGCAGTTTTCCCGGAACTGACCGCCATCGTTCTCAACTAGGATGTAACGACCCGCGTGTTTCAATAATGTGCAGTCATGAAACACGGACCAGATTACTGTAGTTTCCGATGCCCCACAAAAAAGTGGGGTGTCTGCGCATGCGCAAACATTAGATACCAGGCCCTTTTTGGGGCCTGGGTACGAGGCTACATTATGTGGTACTACTCCATCTTCTCTGCAAGCATGACAATTTTCGCTAAGCTACTAAGCATTTTTGTAGGCAGTAGAGTTACAAACCTCATTTCAGCTATATGCTATGCATGGCCTGTGTGCTGTGATCTGATACTTCACTGGAAAAGCCATAACAGTCAATGCCGCAGTGCATTGGTTGCTCACGCTCGCCCCACATTGTTCTACATTCCCCTAGTATTATGTGAATCCTTTAATTCACATCTTGGGGTGTACTATTATTCTCTGGTGTATGTCGCTCCGTATATTCTTGACACAGTAATTTAACACAATAGCCGCGGGCCGCATGCGGAACGAAAGTAAGATTTTCGTACAACAGCTAGCGTAGCACCTGGTGGTCACTTCAAGGCACACATTGATACGCCACGATCTAAGCAGATGTTTGGGAGCCTTGTGGTTTGTCTGCCAACCTGCTTTTCTGGTGGCGCATTGGTGACTCGTCACCATCAGCAAGAGGTGAAGTTTGACTGGTCCTCATCCTCTGAAAGCTCCTTGCAGAAGTTGTGCTGGGCTGCTTTCTTCAGCGATGTTGAACGTGAAGTACTCCCTGTTACCGCTGGTTATCGCATCACCCTGACTTGCAACCTGTATGGTCACAAGTCACCAGTGTCCACAGTAAATCCTACATTGGATGTTACAACATCCCCCTTCTATCGGAGCCACGTTCAGCCCTGTGCAACCCCATCTTCATGCGTGATGGAGGTGTCTTGGGATTTAGTTGTGCAATAGGCTTTGCCTAGCTTCACTGTAGTTTTGAAGCTCACCAGTGAAGTAAAAGTGTTGAGATAAACACAAACGTTTCATACCAGAAGCTGCTACCTTTGGTATGTTCTGATGCTTGTTACCTGGCTGTTACAGAGTTGCAGAAGCTGCAACAAAGTTGGAGCTTTTGTTTTAGTTGCATCTTCGCAACTTGTATACTTCTCAAGATAAACACGGCATTGTATCTGATGTCAATGCCTCCATTCAATCAAAGGGACACTTTTTGTGCTCATATTCTTTGTATTGAACAACAGTTTACCATGATATATTTCATGTAATAGAAATGTATTAGGCCTTCCATTTGCCCTGTTTGTGCATACTGTAGGTAATTAAAAACTGGATGGTGGAGAAGTCCTAGGAATGAGACCAAATTTACCCCTTTCTAATTGTTATTGTTGGGGTTTAACCTAAAAGGCTTACACATTCACGTCGTCCAATCCAAAGAGAGAAAATTTTAATAAAGCACTAAGAAAGTGCTTGGTTGTGTCGTTTGCATAGCCTCTCAAGACTGTGAGGGAGTGGCAGGCTCTTAGCTCCATCAGGAGTGCAGTGACTATCCCTTTCTGAAAGGGGTCAAAAGCTGGAACAGTCTGTAAAGAGAAAAGGACAGTAGAGTGTGTAATTAAATAGTAAACTGCACCCTCAGCAATGCACTAAGACTGCAGAGACCTACAGGGTTTGATCACGAGGGAAATGCAAGTTAGCTGTGAGTGAATGCAGCACGTAAACACTGTATTGTGGTTGAGCAAGAGCATCCGAGTCAACTCAGGTGTGTTAACCTAACCCTATAGTGCACTTTAGGTCACATCATACTGCACGCTGTGCAAAAAAGATAGTTGCTGCGTGTTTGCACGTGGGTTCTGTGTCACCCACAGGGTGCTGTGCACATGGCAGCTGCTAGGTTTGACGCATTACGCACATTATGCAATTAATCATGATACCTTTTAAGCAATAAACAGCGATAATCACGATACTAGTTATTTCCACAATCACGCAATCCCTAATCTGTTCATATCTGGTTTATTTCTGTGCAGTGTTGATTCATGCTTCTTTGTGTTTTGAAGAGTGTTGGCGTTCATCTTGTGAATTTAGCTCTTCCAGTCCACGGGGGCGAAAGCCTTCGAATAGCCCCTTCGTGCCTGTTCCGTCAGTGTGGTAGGTATCTTTCCCTCCACACGTTAACATCACCCCCATTGCCCATTCATGAAATTTTTCCAAAATTTCGGCATCAGTGAGACGAGCTGTGGAAGAGAAAGAGGTCATGAGTAGAGTAGGAGGTCACTTAGCGGAAGTGAAGTTATCTAAACATGTCAGTTAACCCTTGATGTGCAAAAGTAGTTATTAGTTAATGGTTTATTAATCTTATGGCTGCTGACTGTGTGTAGGAATCCCCAATGTGCCCTACGGCAATGATTGCAGCTTCTCTATGCCACAGCAGTATTCCCCGATAGTTACTGGGGTGAGCGTGAGTGAGCCCGACACTATTTCATATATTATTATTGTTATTGTTATTATCGGGGCGAGCCTGAGCGAGCCCCACACTAGCGTGACTGCATTGCACACACGTGTGTATGCTTGGCGGACCGACCACTTGCTGTAAATTTTAAATGAGCGCATTCAAATATTTCACGATGGTTTGAATGTCTACGTACGTCGACACCGACATGTACTTCAGCCGTGAGAACGAGCGTGAGGGCTACTGCCGGACTGCAGAATGGGCATGAAAGAGAGCGAGAGCGAAGACGATTCAAGTTGATTGCATTGGCAGCACGCACGGCAACTTACTTTCTGAACTATGGTACGAATCTGACGATCACCGCGTGACAAGGCAGGCTATGAGTGACAGACAACAGGATGTACGCTGGCTTCAGGTACGCGCTTGGCATGACCGCTCATGCATAGCAGGGATCGGATCCCCCTGCTAGCTCATGGTTTGACTGTGATGCTTGAAGCTGTGCTTCTTATACGCCATGAGTGCACTTGCAAAGCAGAGCAAGGCTTTGTAATCATGATGTAGCATGACTTTGCATAGGGAGTGTGACATACGTATAGGAGGCTTGAAGCTTGGCAGTTGCATTGCAGTCTTGGCCCTGCAATGTCAAATGTATGTCACGTGTTTGCCCCCCCCTCCCTGCAAGCTACAGGCACATGTGATCTCCATCCGCTGTTGAGTAAGTGCTACTGTCTGCCCCAATCAGAAAATAGTGGCCAGGCTCTGCTTTGCTGCACGAGGCTTTCTGCATGCATGTAATAGGATGATGGGACATTTCAACCATCTGTCTATTCTCAATCAATCAGAGTGTGACAAACTGACATTCCTAAGTGTGACCAACATGTACCGTAGTGTCCCGCTAATACGCCCCCTTCGAAAATACGCCCCCCCCCTCTTTTCCGCCAAAGTTCCTGCAGAGGGTAGTTTGACTCGTTATAACGCCCCCCGGTGAGCGTCTTCTGGAACATCGAAACTACACGTGCTTACTATACGTTGCAAGTGCGTTCAGTAAGACTATAGTAGTCGGTGAATCTTTTGTAAGTTTTGTGGCTTTTAGAAAAGCCGGTTAGATGTTCCAAGTTTTAAGCTGCTAGTTTAGCAAACAGGTTTATCAGTCTGGTGTTTTTGTTTCCCTCTGAAGATGTACACGCACGGAACCACGAGTCCTTTCCCATCAACTTCAGAACGTCTTTTGTCACCATTGACGATGCAAGTCATCTCGCTGCCACTCTTGTACAAGAAATACCAGCAGACTCTGGAAATTTCCCGTGGTACATGACCGACAGTGTTGCCGTTCTTGAGGACAGCTACAGCGAAGTCGTCGTGAATGTTATTGACCTCGCGTTGAACTGGCAGCTCTTCTCCGATGTAGGGAGACCACGCAGCTTTGTAAACGTGATGTCCGCGAACAGTACTCTCGATCCTGAAAGTCGTCGCCATAGTTAGTTGGAAGTGTCCTAATTGCGTACATAGCACTTGCGTAAAATCTTTTGGGGGGGGGGGGGGGGGGGGGGGCTTATAGTCGAGACTAATTGCATCCTCGAATATAAGCCCCCCCCCCCCACTTTAGGCGGGATGTAGTGTACAAAATGGGGGGCGTATTAACGGGACACTACGGTACATGCATACATAATATACCACATTGACCTGATCAGAGCCTTGCCTGCTAATGCACTTGGCAAAAATGAGAGAAATGACAGGCTTAAAAAAAGTTCAGGCAGGTGGAATTGAAGGGGGGTTAAAACCTATCAACTGATTTGCAGTGGTCTAACAGTAATATCATCTCACCGTATATGTTTCCCAGTGGTATGGTGGTGGACTGTGGATACCCACACCAGTCCATTCTCGGGTCGGTCGTGGTGGATACTTTCGTGAGTCCTACACCTGTCAGGGAAAGCAAGTGATACACCAGTAGCTTTCCAGAACCATTTCTCATAAAGTTCTGGTATACAGACGCAACCCCCTCCAGAAAATTAAAAAGAGGTTCAAACTGAGGAGGTAGGTCGCTGGGCCGTGATCTCTCTGACTCCTCATCTGTGGAAAAGTCAAATAACAACAAGGTATCATATAGTGTTGTTTCAGTAAAGAGCTTAACGTTTAGTTTAGTTGTAGTTAGTTTTTAGATTCTGAAAATAATTTTAGTTTGAATCTCCAGTTTTAATAGTTGTTTTAGTTTTCATTTACTAAAACTCCAACACTCTTACTGAAGTGCAGTATCCAGCCGTTAACAGAAAGCATAGCCGCCATACATGTAGAGTGAAGTGAAGCTCTGGAGACTGTAACTAAACTAACCTAAAGATCCAATAAGACTCCAGAACTATACCAAAGAGGAAACTACCTTTTTTTCCCCTGATAACTACAACTAATAAATACGTACCTTGAACTCTGCCTATGGAGATGGAACACAGTTGCCTACAGTTCACATTGAAGTAGGGACAAGCAGTGCTCAGGCTAGAAGGGCCATGGGCCGAATGGACCCTGGCTTCTAAATGGTGTGACAGTCATTCTTGCCGATGATCCAGTGACTGTCAGTGAACAAAGTAGTTGGCAGGCTTTAGCCCAGCTATAGTGTTGTCACTTCTGTGGGATCTACTGTCAATCTTTTGATCTCCCATTGCCAACGGTGGTGGTGGTGGTTGTGTAGATTCCAACTGGCCACATGGAATGCCACTTTGTGTATGTGAGCAAGGCAAATTACAATAATAAGATACTGGCACAATTCAGCCATTACACTGGCTAATCATACTGCCCATCTAAGTTGTCCTCAACTCATTGCAGTCTAGTTTCCATACTTGTTGTTTTCATTTCTAGTTCAGCTATTGCCTTCAACACAATGTCAATCTTTTGATCTCCCATTGCCAAGGGTGGTGGTGGTTGTGTAGATTCCAACTGGCCACACGGAATGCCACTTTGTGTATGTGAGTAAGGCAAAATAGCACTGACTCTAAGTCATTTATTAAATAGTCTGTGGTAATCCAGGCGGTATTTTGCCACTCAACCACTTGAATTATGTGGTCCTGAAAGTTCAATCCTGCAGGAGAGAATGAGATGAAGTTTGTATCAGTCACTTGATCACCATTCAGACTAGCTGGTGAATGATACATGTTGGTCATGCGCTAAATGGGGCTGTCGCATTTATGCGACAAAATAGCCAAGTCGCGCTTACCGCACGAAGCTAAGAAGCTTAGCAAGACTTGGGGATAAACCTTGACTGTTTAGTACTATTAAGTCTAGGCCACACCTTTCCACTTAATCACCATTCAGTACTGGCTGGTGAGTGATCGTGAATTTTGACAAGGACTTAGCTTCCGCTATTTATTGCGATCGCTGCACGTTTTTGTCTTGGAGTTAGTTATTACGTGTAACAGGACGTCAATTGAAACATAATTAGTGGCAATGGTCCTATAGGGACTTCCCCTCAAAATCGTCCTTCTTCCTAGCATGGCTATACGTATAAGATGAGATGCCTGTGTTGCAGATCATGTGGTAAGATTCACCAGGCCTTCTCGCTCTGTTTTTGCACACTGTGAGGGATCAAAACCTGGAGGTGGGGAAGGCCTGGGAACGA